>CM026571.1:25677384-26277384 GCA_015143295.1 Tetracentron sinense
TTCCAGTTAGATTCTTGTATGCCTTGCCATCTCCTTTGGTTTGGCCTTATTTATCTAGTAATCAGAGGAAGTGAATTGGTTTGACAAAATATTTAGTGTGAAGTATTAATTTGTTAGCTTGTTTTAAGTTGTTCTTGCACTCCCGTTTGGTTTGACATATTGTGCCAACTGAATCCAGAAGAATTTAATCACATTACTGATTTTATTGTTAGAATTACAGCTACTGAAATGAGTTCTCTGTACCTCAGGCAAATTTGTTGCTATGATGGAGTTTCAGTCATTTTTAGCTTGTTTAACTTCTTCTTGGTGCAACAGGGGCCATGATAGCTTGCAAGTTGGCAGCAATAGTGCCTAATAAGATATTGTCCTTGGCTTTACTTAATGGAACTGGTGGAGGTTTTGAATGCTTCCCAAAGATATGATGCTCTTTAGACGGAATTGTATGATAACGATAAATCATGTTACACCAAATCATTGCTACCTCCTCAAATTTTTTTTTTGGTTCATTGGAGCTAATGGACCGATGGGCTACACAATGAGGGGTAGCTCTTCCCCTCTCATTAACCCCCCAACCCTGATGTGGTGGGATTCGATCCCAGGTCTCCTTAAATATTACTCTCTTCATTGAGATTCTATTCTGTATTTATATAAAGATTTTCTGTAACTGTAATCCTTTTTTTGAAATTCAAATCTTGTAACCTCTCTCTATATGTACATTTATAGAGTGCGATTTCAATATTGAGAACTGAACACTCTTTCTCATAAACCTTTTATTATATACACTGTATTAGGATCTAATTTCTTCTTCACAGTACCAGTTGCAGATGGTTTTAGTTAAATATCCACATGGATTCTGTCATTCAGATGATTCTGGAGCCACACTTCTGGATTTTTGTTCCTTTCCTTTCTTCTAAATTACACATAACACAAATTAAGTTCTGCCCTTCTAAGTTTTTAGCTGATCACATGATTAGGTTTTGTTCTTTACTGCTTTTTTCTAAATATATAACTGAATTAGCCTATTATATTCCACCCTTAGGTCTGCCTGTGTGTGTGCGTGTTTAGATAATTGATATCCTGTTCTTCAAAAAAACCCAAAGCCTTGGTGTTCTGTGAGTCCGCGTACGTTAGGGTGTATCCTGGTTTAATCCCACATCGGTTGGGAAGTTAACCTCGCAGGGGTGTATAAGGGTCCATCAACCCTCCTTAAGACAGGCCCTTTTGGAGTGGTTGCTTGGAGTTACTCTTATGGCACTAAGGGACCCTCCTTAAGACAGGCCCTTTTGGAGTGGTTGCTTGGAGTTACTCTTATGGCACCTTAGTGGCTACCCTTAGGTGTGGCTGTGTGTGTGTGTCTAGAGAGTGTGTGTGTTTAGATAATCGATATCCTATTCTACAAAAAAAAAAAAAAGCCTATTATATTCCAAATATGTAGCCCATTATAGGTATGCAAATTTGTAAATACTTAGGTGAGTGTAGTGCAGAATCCTAACATTCCCATTTATCCAAGCATGAAACTTCATATTCATATTGGATTTAGACACCCTATTAACATTCGGAGCTTTAGAATCTTCCTGACATATACATGCATTTTAGAAGTTTTTCTTTCAAATACTGATAAAAAAAAGTTTTTTTTTCACATAAGTTATCGCCCATTTTTTTCTTTTTATTACTGAGAAAGAAAACAAAAGAAACAACAAACTCACTTGAGGGGGTTGGGCTCTTTTTTTTGTGTGTGTGTTATTTAGTATGTGCTGATGAGTCAATTTTTGTGTATGTGCCAAATGAATGGCTATCTTAACTGATTAGTGGTCTGGTTCGAAAACTAGTTCAAAACTACTTAAAATATTGTACCAGTAAAGTTGTGAGGTAAGTAACCTGAAAGTGGATAGGGAAACGGGATAATATCCTAGCCAAACATAAAAACAACTATTGTTTCTCTTAAATTCTAAAGTTACTAGCAAACACTCATATTTTGATCTATATATTCTTTCCTACAGAAGATTCTTTCCTAAGATAAGGATGGGATAAAAATGGATTACATGCTGAAGATGTTAGAACCATCCTTTTATGTCATTCATGTTTCGTTAACTTCTTACTCAATTGAGTGTACATATATGTTTCCAGTCAAGCATCCAATTCCTTTTTACAGATTTTTTTGGTTTCCAGCATGAAAATACTTCAGTTCTCCAATGTTCTTCATTCTTGAAGATCTATAGGTTCTTTATGTGCTGATGGCATATCCAACATCTATACGATTACAACATCTATCATAATAAGATAAGACAAATGTACAAAGAATTGTGTCTGACCAAAAGGGTGCTGTTTCTGGGAGAAAATTATTATGTGAATAGGAAATTGATGTAACTTTTGAGTAGTACTTTATATTTTCTTCAACTCAGAAGGCCCTTTTTAAGTGGAATACAAAATGTATTCAAATCCTTGAGATTGTTGTATCGATAATTCTTGTGACTCGGAAGGAAATGGCTTTTAAATATAGTTGCTGCAATGATCCCCGTTCATAGTCATATTGGATGAAATAGCTGTTACAGTAGCTGACCAAATTAAAGAAATAAAAGTTTATTCATATCATTATCATATTCCTAAAAAATGTCTTGTAAGTAGAAGAGATCCCAGTCGCCTCCAAACCCATCAAATGTTAATTTTGCTAAAAAGACCCCTGTTGGTTCAACATTTTCTTGTCCTAAGGAGATGGGATATGGAGATTATCGATGCACAACTGGGGGACCACTTTGGAAATCTAAATATTGATGAATAGAGATGACAACTGGAATTGGAGTCCCAGGAAATTTTTTGATCTATTAATTTTGTGAGTGATTTAATTATTTTTTCACAATTAAATTGGTATCAACTAAAGCTTGAGAAATTTAAGTGAGCAATGTTTGTTGTGTTTTCTAGCCTCCAGTTTCCTCCTACGTGAGTTTAGAATTCCTTCCGCACTTGTAGAGACTAGAGACTACCCATCAGTGGCTATTTTAATAAACCGTTAATGACAACTAGGGTTTCTCTAGAGTTGTCCTATTCAAAAAGAAGCGGCAATAGAAGGACCAGTCCTTCACGAGGGCGATCTCCACAATTATGGAGACTGCCTCACTCTCCAAAGCATTACTAAAAGTTTACTGGTGACCTGGCATCCATCAAATGTATAACTAATTTGGTAAAGGTTCTTATTAAGATTGGTATTTCCCGATTGTTGGATGAAACATAAAGTGAAAACTTAAAAATATAACTGTTATCTTAGTTTCACTAGAAAGTTGAACTTATTCCTTGGAAGATTAAATTCATTTCTCTTCTGCAGCTTGACCACCAAACAATTTCAATTGCAATACGTTTCTTAAGGGCAAAGACCCATGAGCAGAGGGCAGCTGTTGACTTGGACACCCACTACACAAAGGTTAGATGTACTTTTTCATTTTCTCTACCATTGTTTTTGTATAAATTAATTGTTGGAATTCTTAAACGAAGCAACCCTCCTCATCATTCTTTTGGGAAGTGATCAGGAGGACCTGCATTACGCAGAACCGCCAGAAGATATGGAAGCTGGGCGGGCCACTCAAACAGGGTAGAAACAACACCCAACATCCATGTCATTATCACTTCTGCATGGTGTAGGCAGCCACACTAAACATCAACTCTTACTTTTTTATTCTTTACAATGTCTTTCAAATTGTCGTTAGACCATTGGTAGATCATAAGTTTCTGTGTTTTCTTCAATATGTGTACATTTCCTCTCTCCTTTTGTGCTATTTTAAACTCATCATAAAATTTTGGCTCCCAATGAGATAGACGTATTAACAGTTTAGAAGGGTAAAAAAAATTATTATCTTCTAAAGGGCCCCTAGAAGTGGAAGCCGTCTTTTCTATGGATTACCTTGATTGCGAACTCGTTCAAAAGATCCTGGAGCCTTGCAACACTTGAGATCAAACTGGTGAATTAACTCTAGGATGGGATAATTTGTAATTTTGTATAGACGGTAACTTGTTAGTTGGAATCATTAACCTAGTTGATACTTTGGCTATGCTTCGTATAAGTGGAAACTATTTGTGCATTGGAACCATTTTCCATAGTTTTTTCTTGCTCCATTAATTTTTTTACTCTTCAGAATGAAAAATCAAATGTCCAAGACTCCAAGCTATAAGTTTTTAACACAACTCACCTTGGTTGGATATTTTGTCTAGATAGTAATGGTTTGCCGAAGTCATTGATCAAGCTGGTACTTTAGCTAGAAACTCATCCTGCATTTGGACAAGTTTCCATATTCTTTTTTGCTCAATTAATTATCTCTTTTTTTGTTTGGGTAATGTTTTTCTCCTCTTCCAGCTTTCCTTGTAAAAAAAAAAAATTTCTCCTCTTACTCTTCAAAAGGAAGAAAAGTCCATGCTCCAATTTTTTAACACAACTCACTTCAATATTAAGGTGAACACAATCTTGTTGTGGAAACGGTTGGACTGTGATAAAATTTATATCTAACTATGATTTTAATTAGCCATATATCATTTATATTACTTATTAATTTTTTCTAAGCTGTAGAATATATATTCATGTCATATAGTAGCTGCAATACTAACCACAATTTTCTGCATCATATTTGATGTGCAGGAATATCTAAAAGAATACATTGGACCTAACACTAGAAGAACAATTTTATATCAAGTAAGATATGCTACACTTGATCAACCTTAAGTGAATTCCTGAATCATAACTATGCACGTAGGGAGATTCAATCTGAAAACTTTTACCTTCTTGTTTTGTTCAGAAATGTTCATGGACGTTAACTCTTTGTAGTACCCTTCCAAATTTGTTTCTTGAACTGCTCTTGTTCTAGACTATTTTTTATTTCCCTGCTCTATCAGTAGAGAAACGTTAAAATGGTGAACGGCATAATTAATAGAAAGAAGACGAAAGGGGAGAAAAGCTATCTCTATAGGCTTCAAATGACCATACAAGTAGATTTCCATAAGACTGCTCTTTTCTTCAGACTGAGTCATATTTTAATAGAATCCAAAAGTGTTTCAGTTCCGAACCTAGATGGTATACCAAATTTAAGTAAATTATTATGGTTTTTACCACGTTAACTACATATTGATCACGGGTGAGAACTTGTTATTCCCTTTCAACTTCTAAACCTGGAGTCCTGAAGT
The DNA here is from genome assembly GCA_015143295.1 of Tetracentron sinense. Taxonomy (NCBI): domain Eukaryota; kingdom Viridiplantae; phylum Streptophyta; class Magnoliopsida; order Trochodendrales; family Trochodendraceae; genus Tetracentron; species Tetracentron sinense. The sequence continues at coordinate 25,682,548 of CM026571.1, forward strand.
TTTTCTACAGAAGTGCATATAACCACAGTGAATGAGAAGGACATATCTAGTATGCTTGCAAATGTATCACAAAAACAAAACCCCACTTTCTTTAAATTCGTGATTGACTTAGTGCATCCATCACATAAAGATTCTGTCTGAGCTGAAAATAAGGAATAAATTGTGCATCTCAGCCTCTGTTCATGCAAACACATTTCTAGGTGTACAAAGACACTGCAAAATCCTACGTGTCACTATGTCAGGAAAAAAGCTAGAGAGTGGGTCTATCAGACCTCAACTTCCTACTTATCATTCTCATATTGTCCTAGCCTGGTCAAATGGTTCTTTGTATCTAGTTCTATCTTGGTTATTTATAACTCAATTTTTTAAGTCATATATCAGAATTTTAGGTTAATGGCCTTGTTTCACTTCTTTTTGTCCAGGAATGGACAACTATAGACGAGATTTCAAATATCGGTATGTATCGGGAAACTATGGACATGGTTTCAAATAGGGGTTTTTCCCAGATTGCCCCTTTAGTATGGGGTTCTTCCCCAAATAACCAGTTTTTAAAAACCATTCTCTAAATGCCCCCACACACATGTGCATCTATTCGCACATGCGAATTTTTCCCATTTTATCCAAATCATTTGAAAAAAAGACTTTGGGTATCCCTATCTCATTTCCGACGAGTTCTTCGTCCCCACCCTATTTCCGACGAGAGAACTTCGTTCCCACCCCATTTCCGGCGAGAAATCTTTGTTCCAAGAGCGTTCTTTCCATGTTCTTTTCGTGAAAAAAGTCATTAACCGAAGAACAACCCTTATTTTCGGGTTTCTTGTGTTTTAAAAAAAATCATTGCATGTATGATTAATTCATGGAAAAATGTTTGTAATCATTGTATTTATGCCTTAAATTTCATGTTACATATGTGTTTACATGTGTTTTTTTTCATTTTTTATGATTGACAGTCATGTTTCCAAGCTTGAAGATGACGGTCGATGCATTTTGTACGGGGTCGATGCATAAAATGCACGAGGTCGATGCACTGTATCGACCTAGTGCATTTTGTACGCGGTCGATGCATTTTGCACGGGGTCGATGCATTGCATCAACCTAGTGCATTTTGTACGCGGTCGATGCATTTTGTAGGAGGTCGATGCATAAAATGCATGAGGTCGATGCATTGTATCAACCTAGTGCATTTTGTACGCGGTCGATGCATTTTGCACGGGGTCGATGCATAAAATGCACGAGGTCGATGCATTGTATTGACCTAGTGCATTTTGTACGCGGTCGATGCATTTTGCACTGGGTCGATGCATAAAATGCACGAGGTCAATGCATAAAATGCACGAGGTCGATGCACTTTATCAACCCTGCACGCAAAAAGCTTCGGGAAACTCAGATTTTTAGGATTTTTTCATCTTTTCTTCTTCTTTTTTATTATTCTTCTTTCAAAATCAGTATAAATGGTAATGGAGGGGTATTTGGAAGATGAGGGGAGTGGGTGAGCTTCATTCATCTCATCCACGTACGTATCTTCTTCTTCTTCTTCTTCTTCTTCTTGGAATGAAGAACTCTCGCTGAAAATGGGGTGGGAACAAAGAACTCTCGCCGGAAATGGGGTGGGAACGAAGATCTCTCATCCACGAACCTAAATCTCTCTTCTTCTTCTTCTTTTTCTTTCAAAATCAATGGAGGGGTATTTAAGACTTTTCATAAATACTGAATTTTGGAAAATAGATGATAAGGGCATTTAGAGAAGGGTTTTCAAAACCTGGTTATTTGGGGAAGAACCCCATACTAGAGGGGCAATCTGGGAAAAACCCCTTTCAAATATCGGTATGTATCGGCCAACTATAGACATGGTTTCAACTAATCCGATATATACAGTGGAAAAATAAAAAAGTATCGCCCCCCGAACCATGTGTATCGGCCATATCGGTACCGATACGGCCTGATATGGTCACCATATCGACCGATATGGTACAGATATGCTTGGCACGGAAATCAAGACTCAGCTTATTTACATGAAATATCTTTTAATTTTACTTTCGTTTACTTAAGATATTAATGGGGGGGGGTATATTCTAGTTTTTAAAAATATTTTCATCTACATGGTCAACATAAAAAGAATTACATTCAAGCTTATAATTCATGATTGTAATTCAATACATTCTTATTTAACTCATTGAATCTAAAGTTTTGATATTTAGGTTGTATTTCATATACTTGGCTAAGTGACTATGGTTTGTATTTTCATACATGTTTATCAACACGCACGCCTTTTTTAACTTATAAAATTCTTAACTCTTATATGTATGGTTATAAATGTAGTTGTAGGCCTTCATTTAGTTTGTTCTTAGCTTATATTTGCATTAAAAGAAGTTTTATGCAAGGTATTTAAGTTTTTCCTATCCAAGCGTTTCTTACCGTATCCTAATTTTTTCCGCCGTATCCATCCAATACATATCTTGTTTTAGACTTACCGATACGGCACCCGATACCGATATTTTAAACCATGATTGATACGCCAATACGTATCTTGTTTTAGGCTTATCGATACGGCACCCGATACCGATAATTTAACCATGACTATAGATTTTAATACGAATAGATAACAATCCAAGACAATTGATTTATTTTATGTTCGATTTACTGTTTTTATAAACAATATGTACTAGGAGGTGAGTGAGAATTGCTTTAGTTCCGATTTAGGACCTATGCATTAGATTTTGGTACTACTTATATTCCAAATATAGAATTTTGTCACTTTTTCTTTGTTATGTATGCGAATAAGGTAGTACCGTAGTAGTGTTGTTCATAAGCCAAATTCAATGCCAGTCCTGGTTGTTTTGTGTAATGACATTGTAATCTTGAATCGAGATTGCCTTTTCACGACGTTCACATTAAGATATTCCCTAACTTGAAAAGGAACCCATCTTTTGTAGGAATATGTCAAAAATATATCATCAACTGGAATGGAGTCGAATTACAGTTTTGAGGGTCAAGCTAATGCATGTTGGACACACAAAATGACACAGAAAGAACTTGAAGTAATCCGCTCTGCTGGATTTCTTATATCAGTCATTCATGGTAGGTTGGAACTCATACTTCAAATTGGTGGAAACTCCTCTGCTTTTTACCTTTTGAGAATTATATCTGCTCAAACTAATCGGAAGTTCCCCGTGTTTATAGGCATGACATCATCGCTCAAATATATTATTCAAAAAAACTTGCAGAGAAGTTGCAGCATTCTGCTAGAATGGTAGACCTTCATGGAGGACATCTAGTGAGCCATGAAAGGCCCGAAGAGGTACTTTTCTTCTTTATAATAGATTTGGAAACCGTAGATTAAACCATCTCATTCGGATAGGGGCAAGGGAGAGATCTCACTGTTTTTTAGAAGCTTTAGCCTTTTTATCTAACCTAAGAAAGAAATTCACTTTCTGGATCCTTTCTGTTTTATCCTTGGACTGGGGTTTCTACGGGAAAGTAATTTACCATTACAACTAATATGCCTATTGGATACTAAATTTTCTTTTTGGATAAAATGAAATACTCTAAATACTTATATACTAATGTTTTAAGTACAAACATTGATTTTAACAACATTAGGAATGAAATTTTTTTTTAAAAAAAAACAATGGCATAAAAAGGGTATTCATGGGATCCTGATAGTGTAGGAAGGATGGAAGGTCTCTAGCAGGAATGAAATTTTTAAGTGAGAGTGGCACGTTTAGGAGAAGCCTCTTGTAATAAAAGTTAGGGACAGAAAGTTCCCTCATTAAGCTATTTGTTTTTTTCGGGGACACTATTTCCTTCTCACACTAGTGAGCCGAAGATCCAAGAAACTGGACAAGTTTAGTGTACAATGCAGCCACTTTGGGGACACTATTTCCTTCTCACACTAGTGAACCGAAGATCCAAGAAACTGGACAAGTTTAGTGTACAATTCAGCCACTTTGGAGTATGTTCGACAAGGCACAATATGAAATCATCAACACAAATTTACTTCATCTATTTGTGCATTCTAAACACATTATATGTGACGTGTTACATTTCAAACATGGAATACTGAAATGGAGGATCATACTAATACTCACAGACCTAATAGCAAAAAGGATATAAAGTTCGACAACCTCCCCATCTATATCATTTGGCACTTGTGATTCAGGCACTCTATAATTGGCATGTTTCGAGTGAGAAATACTTTTCGTGAAAAATACTAAAACACGCTAGGTGATATGATATGAACTGAATGCCACACTAAACCAACCCATATATTTATTATTGATATTAAATAAAAGTACTCAATTTGTTTATTCATTCTGAAGACTAATTGATTATGTACTTTTATTAAACTGACCAGAAAAATCCTATAAATTTATTATACCTGGATACTTCCTAGTTCCTAGGCACTTCTGTTTCTAGAACTTTTCTTCAGATTATCACCTCCCTGTTCCTACTCCTACTTTGTGCAGATGAGTTGGTGCAACTTTTTGTATTAGATTCCACCACAAGTAGAATTATTCATAGCAATGTGACCCATAATTTTGCTCTATTACTAAATTTTCAGGTCAATCAAGCTCTCATGGAGTTGATCAAGGCATCAGAAATGAAGTTGAGTGCACATGATTGGTCGAATTTGCCCAAGAAAGGTTCTGTTATGTAGTAAACTCTACTAATTATCTTTATTTTTCGGGTCTTTTCCTTTTCATTGTGGCTGTGTTATATGTGTTGTATGGGTGCTTGCAAGGGTGTGTCTCTATCGTTGCAAGGGTGCGTCTCTATCATGTAAGCCGGGTAAATTTCATGAACTTTAACATTGTGTCCCTTCCTTTCATCTAAATTCTAAACAGCTATAGCATGGAGTTTCTAAACTAATTTGGATAACTGATAGAGAGTTTATTTAGTTATGGACCTAAATGAGCAAGTAGAAGATTGATTTAGCAACCATAACAGAGATTAGAGAAACGGCAGAGCCTTGGTGTTTCTTTCATGAAATCCATCTGATTGGAATTTCTCAATCTCAACACTTAGATATGATATGGTGTGATGAAAATATGACCACTGCTGCAAAATTCTGTTAGTATGGAAAGGAAAGTGACCTCATGAGAGTTATGGTGCACACACAAATAAAAAAAAGATAAAACAAACCTGGCCTGTGGGGATCTAGTTTTTTATGCCAACTTCAACAAACAGTCCTCTCCTACAACTCTACCATTTAATACTAAGTCTTTTTCTGTTAATAATCTCCAAAGAATCAACTTCCCTGTGCTAATATATATCATTCTTTGTTTATCAGGGTGGCAAGAGATGGGGAAGCAGATGTCATTAAACAGAAGGAATACTGAGGGAGAAAACAATATGTCTCTCATGTTTGACATGCTAGCAAAGCTTCAGCTTTGTCTTTCATACTTTTTTGGTCCCTTTGTGATGGTATTCGAATATGGAAGAAAAGGTTTCAGAAGTCTAAAGCCAGTTAGAGTTGGAGCCTCCCTCTCATATGCTATGATACATGAAGCCTAATTTTTTCCGGTAAAACTACCCATATCCAGGTTTTATTTTCTTCATCTAAGCACATTTTATATTGAATAAAAAACTAAACTGATAGTGTCTTCTTTGTTTGCAGGGTAGCATTAATCCGTGACCTTAACATTGTCGCCCCTCTTGTACTAATGAGTCGGCCCATAAAATAACAGTGAGTGTAGATCAAGCAGAGTTACAAGAGCGGTCCATCCAACTCTCCTCATAATAAGACAAGAGTTATGTACCTACGGAAAGAGTTTTTCAGATGGGGTAGTAGGCGAGAATGGAGGGCGAGACCAACAAGGCCTTTCCAAGCCACATTCCACTACGTTATCTTACACCTGAATGTTTACTACAAATACATTGAAGGGGGGAATTCGAGCAGGAAGAGGATAGCTTCCCTTCCCCCTGTATGCATCACAGTAAATGTTTTGTACTGCTTACACCTTGGGAATAAAAGAACTTGAAAATTTTCTCTTCTTTCCAAAATCCTGTGTGTCCTAAGAGATCGATAGAATTGCATCATTTGTAAAAACTAAGGGCCTGTTTGGATAAACTTTGCTAGGAATAAAATGACTTCTCTAGGAGACCTTTCAAGAAAAGTAACTTTTGAAAAAAGTTTAGTCGACTTTCCATGGAAGTTTCCTTAGGCCAGCTTCTTAGAAAATTTATTTTGCTGACTTTTGATTTTTGTAGGAAGTCAAAAGTTGTGGATAACCAAACGTGAATATTTCTATTGAATTTTGACTTTTTTGGAGCCAAAAGTTGATAGAAGTCAATTTAGAAGTTTATTCAAACGCAACATAAGAGTGTTTTTTTTGGAAGGTGTCAGAGTCACAGAAACTCACTAAACACATTTTCAATGTCAACATTAGATATAAATTTCTAAATGGAGGTGAGTCTGCTGGTTTGTTCAACTCTGAGTAAATCAGGTACCAACTCTTCTGAGTCTCACTGAATCCAGGGTTCCTGGTTCACTCTCAATTCTCAACATGACTACTGAAATCCCACTGGAATCCTAACAGCATAGTGAAGCAAAAAATTTCACATGTTGGTTCAACTCAGGGTAGACAATTACAAGCATCAACTCATCTGAAATGATGACTGAGTTGGGTGAATTCAAGGAGGCATCGATGGCCTATAACCCGAGTCAGGTGATTTAGTCATAAAATCATTGGAGTCAGATGAGTCAACGCTGCACTATTCATAAAATTTCACATGTTTGAATTTGTCTTTGTTGATGTCGTGAATTCAGCTAGACCACAGTTCGCAACATGACTTATGACAATACCCACCTTCTGAGATTTTTAAATACATGATCTTTGGCCATTCTATTAATAAACCCGTCCCTATATTTTGATCAAAATATATGTAACTTAACCCATGTTCTTTGTTTTTCATCTTCATTGTTCTTTCTAATCAACCATAAATTGGGATTTACTGCACCATTCTAATACCAAGAATATTTCTAAGTAAATAACACCAACATATATCAAAAACAAATGAGAGAGAGAGATGCCTTTTTTTTTTTTTTTTGCTGGTGGGATCTTTCTGAGGTGCTATGTGATTGTGAAGAAGAAGGTGAGCAAGAGGAGAGGGAGCTTTTGAAAAGATACGTTAAGAGAGAAGAGTAGATTCTCTATTCTCTCAATAATATGCCACTCAATAATTTGAATTTCCTGCCATTTTTGTTCTCCTCCAATCCCCTTGTGCCACATATGCGATTGAATTCAATTGCAATTGGCTCTGATTCGATCTCCACAAATTTTGTATTGTGATTGCAATTCAATCGCATTGCTCGGATTCGAGCTCCGTGACACACAAAACTCGTGAAACAACTCTGTATCTTTTTGCTGTTCTTTTGTTTTCTTATGAGAGTGGGAGTTTAAATGCTATATGTCATAACTCACTCTTTTGATTTGATTTTGCTGGTTTTTATTATTTTGTGTCTGTTTTGGGTATGTAGGTGTCTGGGAATTTTTTAATTTTTCTTCATTTAGGTTCTTATTTGGAGTTGTCAAAAGCTCTCCTATTTCTTTCAAGCCAAATTAACCATGAGATGGCCCTAGTTAGAACCTTTACTATTGCCCTATGTATATTTTTTTTTATATCATTTATCTAGTGTTAGTATTTAGCTTAGCGGCTTAATGAATGGTGAGTGGATGTGTTGCTTATGGAAAATTCTTTCTAGTTACGCAATCCAAATACAATCCTCTTCTTAGTGTTGCTACTTTTTTGTCCTATTTTTTTTTACTTCAAAATTTCGTTGTGAGAAATTGAATTTTTGGACTTTTACATGTATTCCTTCATTATACAACTGCATCATGCGAGTTATATGAAACGGGAATGAACGCCGACTTCTGTAAAAGGGTCATTTAACCTAGTTTCCGCCTTGCTCTTGGCTTCCCTTCACCTTTTGCCTAAGTTGCTGTCAATGACTCCCTTCGCTCTCAGCTTCCCTCACGATAAGATTCATTATTTTGTTTTATTTCCTTTTTTGTCTTGTGTTGTTAATAATTTAATACTTCTACAGTGTTAGTGTAGCTCTTAATATATAATTTAGTTGATTAATTTGTTAGTTGCATCAGAATTTAATTATTTATCGTACTAGATTTGATAATTTTTTAAATAATCAAAATTTTTTTAGTTTAATATTATTTTAGAAAAAAATATTATTGTTAGGATTGAGCTACTTGTTGAGTTGTAATGCCGTGGACATCTCAATCTTACTAGTTCGAGAAACACCTTGGTGCGGTCCGCACTCTAAAAGTGTTTGTCCTTGTGGTAAGAAAGTTGGGGTGTTTATGGCTAGCACTCCGGTTGGTTTTAATTTTTGATCGATAATCAACATAGATATTAATCAAAAGAGGAGTATAAGAAATATAAGATTTAGTACAAAAGAAGTTTACAGCTGTGGAAACTTAAAGACTCTAGGATATTGGGGTGATCCCACTAAGAATGCCTAATCCAATCCTCTATCATGTGTCACCCCAGTACCATACCCAGGTTCACCAAACCATTTTGAATAGAGACCATTTCAAAAATCAGCAGGCGAATACGAGGTTGAATATGAGTAGTTGGAGATGTGGAGTTGTCAAAAGCTCTCTTATTTCTTTTAAACCAAATTGCAATGAGATGACCCCAGGTAGATTCTCTATTATTGGTTGTATACTTTATTTTTATATCATTTATCTCATGTTAGCATTTAGCTTTTTGGCTTAATGAATGGTGAGTGAACGCCTTGCTTCTAGAAAATTCTTCTAAGTTTTTCTGCTTTTATGTCTTATATTTTTTTTTACTTCAAATTTCGATGTGAGAAACTAATTTTTTGATCTTTTACATGTATTCCTTCATTATACAACTACACCGTACGAGTTATATGGAACGGGAATGAACGCTGACTTCTGTAAAAGGGTCATTTAACCTAGGTTGCGCCTTGCTCTCAACTTCTCTCACGGTAAGTTTCATTACTTTGTTTTATTTCCTTTTTTGTCTTGTGTTGTTAATAATAATAATTTGATTTCTTTAGTTCTAATTTTAATTAGTTTGCTAAAATAATTTATTCATATTTGGAAATATTTGGAAACTACGATGCAGAATCAATGACTTCTAAAAAAGAACTATTACTTCCAAGCTGCACCTTACAATCAGCTTTAGTAACGGTAAGTCTCACCCTTTTATTTCTTTTTTCTTTCGTTATCTTTTGGTAATAATCTGATACTTCTGCAGTGTTAGCGTAGCTCTTAGTATATAATTTAATTAATTAATTTTTAGTTGCATCAGTATTTAATTTGTTATCGTACTAGATTTGATAATTTGTTAGATTGATTTAATTTTTTTTAGTTTAATTTTATTTAAGAAAAAAGTAATATTAAACACTGTTTATCAAACAATGTCAGGGTATGACAGCAGCCCTTATAGTTTATCTGGATGACATAGTTTTAACAGGGTCTAATGCGAATGAAATTAAGAGGTTAAAATCCCAACTGGCTATAGGGTTTGAGATAAAGGACCTAGGGCAGTTAAGGTACTTTCTTGGTATATAAGTTGTTAGATCCAAGAAATGAGAAATTTTTATCTCATAAAGGAAATACATCCTAAATCTTCTCAAAGAAACAGAGATGTTGGGATGCAATCCTTTGAATGCCTTAATAGAACAGAACCACAAGTTAGCAAATGTTGGTGGTGAGCCTCTTGGTGATATAGCCTCTTTGTCGTCTTATCTATCTCTTTGTCACTCGCCCTGATATAGCCTAAACATTTAATGTGGTGGGCCAGTTTGGCTCCAAAAATCTCTCATCAAGAGGTAATCTATAAGATTCTCAGGTACTTGAAATCCTCCCTTGGGAAAGGGATCCTCTTTGGTTGTCACGGGCACCTGAGAGTAGAAGCATACATCGATGCTGATTGAGCATGATCTATTTAGGATAGAAGATCTACATCTAGATATTGCTTGATTGTTGGGGGACATCTTGTCACTTGGAGAAGCAAAAAACAGGCTGTTTTTGACAAAATCTAGTGCAGAGGCTCAGTTCCGAGTCATGGCTCATGTAATTTGTGAATTACTATGGGAAAAGATTCTACTGAAGGAGCTTGGATTTCTAGCGGACAAGCCAATGAGCCTTTATTGCGACAACAGAGCTGCGATTAGTATCGCCCACAACCCAGTCCAACATGACAGAACCAAACATATTGAGATTGATCGTCATTTCATCAAAGAAAAACTCAGTTCTTGAGAGATTTGCATTCCCTATGTCAAGACTGGTGATCAATTTCCAAATATTCTAACAATGGGAGTCCCAAGCTATTGTTTATCTGACATACTTAGCAAGCTGGGTATGGGTGACATATACGCACCATTTTGAGGGGGAGTGTTGGTATAATTGTGGGTACAATGTAGTTATGGGCTTCTCTTATGTTGTAGTGGCCCAACACTTATGTTTTTATTTTGTTCTCTCTTATATGGGCCTTGGGCCCAACTATTGTATTATATAGTCATTATAGAGAAGAGGAACACTAACTTCCTCTGTTTTTTCTTGTTTTTTTCCATTTCTCTCTTTCTATTCGCTTCTCTAACCTAACTACAAACCTACTGGAATTAAAATAGAAAGGCAACTGACCAATCCTAATTTGCTCTCTATAAATATAGAGGCACAGAAAAAAGCATCCTCCCTAACCTCAAGCATACTTTGAGTATCCATCCTTTTAAGAATCCTGTATCGCCATCTTCTTCTCTTTTTGTCCCCCCTTAATCTTCATTGACTGACTTGATCGTCGGAGTGTAATCGCGGATCAGCCTACCCAATTATTCTGAAGGACAAGAAGAGTTGCGGCTACCTAGAGGTATACACGCGGTATCATAATCAATAGAGCAGGTATTTTCCCCCACAAAAATTAGCGTCGTCTGTGGGAAAGTATCATTATCGGTGATACAGTACAACCCCTCATCCCCGAGTCAGAAAAAAATTGATACCCTTCAAGAGATATGTCTCCAGGTAGCCAATCAGAGTAAAATCATGAGCGATTCCAACTCCTTATCCAGATAATAGTATTCCAACATGATTTCATTAATCAACTCAAGGAAGACCAAGGCTATACGCGAACGGCTAAATTTTATCGAGAATCAAATCCAAGGAGCAACGTGCCCGAACTTGGAGGAACCAAGTTCAACCCGCCTACGACAAGTCACCTTTCAGGCTTCAACATCAGGATTTCCCTCCATTCAACCCAGATTCTCCTGGAATGGTCCAGATTCCATCACCAATACGGCTTCCGAGCATCGACGGCGTGAGAATAATGCTATCGAACAAGGGATTGCCCACTACTCAAATGGTTGATAAAGAACCTTCGGCCAAACGACGATATTGGGAGTCGTGTCTCCCTAAAATCGAAGGAGGCCCAACACCTTTTAAAATCTGCCCAACAACAATCATGAAAAAGTTAAAGCACAAGCCTGGCTTTCACTGGCCAAAAGCCATCGACGACATTATTAGTGGACTAAGGGCCCGAGAATATTGTCACTATCATGGGGTCCAAGGGCACACGACCAACTACTGCAGGGTTGAGGAATTATCTAGAGAGCTTAGTCAAGAGTGGGGACCTTGAGGATTTCATTATCTTAGACAACCAGAACAAACAAAACTAAATGCGAAAACTAATAACACTCCACCTCGATCTGGTGGAGCGATGAGAATGGGCATCAGTCAAGATGGCTTCATATCAGTAGCAGTTACAGAAATTATACAACCGAAAGGTCAAGGTTAGGACATTCCAAGTCGGAGATATCGTCCTAAGGTAAAAAAATTCAAAATACCTGAGATACAAACAATAGAAATTTGGAGGCAAATTAGGATGGCCCCTGCAATCTGAGGTCAGCGCATCGAGAGTATATCCCTTGAAAAACATGTAGGGAGAACCAATACTGAAGCCTTGGAATGTCTCTAACCTCAAAAGGTTCTTTAAATAGTCATGATTTGAGTTTATCTTAATTATACTACTGATAACATTATGCTCAAATCTAAACATTTACTATGGTCTCTCATATCTTTCGTCACGAATCTGAGGTCGAGGCTTGGAGGAGTGTAGGACTGTGGTTTGTTATGGTCCCTCATATCCATCGTTACGAATCTGATGCCGAAGCCCGGAGCAGTGCAAGACTGAGATTTGTTATGGTCCCTTATATCATTTGTCGCCAATCTGAGGTCGAGGCCTGGAGGAGTGCAGGACTCAGGTTTGTTATGATCCCTCATATCCTTCTTCACGAATCTGAGGTGCATTACCACCTTCGGAGGAGTGCAGGAGTGAGGTTTGTTATGGTCCCTCATATCCTTCGTCACAAATCCGAGGTGCATTACCGCCCTCCGGAAGAGTGCAGGACTCAGGATTGTTATGGTCCTTAATATCCTTCGTCACGAATCTGAGGTCGAGGCCCAAAGGAGTTCAAAACTGGGGTTTGTTATGGTCCCTTATATCTTTTGTCACAAATCCGAGGTGAAGGCTTGGAGGAGTGCAGGATTGAGGTATGTTATGGTCCCTAAAATCCTTCGTCACGAATTTGAGGTGCATTACCGCCCTCTGGAGGAGTGCAGGTTTAAGGTTTGTTATGGTCCTTCATATCCTTCGTCCCAAATCCAAAGATTAGTAGTCTTCTATTTACTAAGATTAAATTTCGTTTTGATCAATATAATTCATATTTAAAAATATGACATGTAATCAGCTCCAAAATTTAAGTCGGCTTTAGATATATCCAAGAAGCTATTCCAGAAAATATTTGACTCAGAAAAACATTTCTATGATTTATTTTAGATTTTACAATAAAACATATCATTTTTAATAAGCAATTCATATTTAATTAATTAATCAAATAGTAAAATTTCTCAAATTTTGTGCAAAAACTAGATTCCTTCCTTAAGCATATTTATTTAAATTTTCTTTGTATTTCAATTTTATTAACTTATCCAAGCAATCATCACAATTCATCACTATAAATAATTTATTAAACTTCAAAAAGGTAAACTATTGCTCAATCAAGAATGTGACCAAATTTCTTTTAATGTCTTAAAATCATATAGAATTTTTAAGTATAAAAATCAGATTTACATGTTCTTGAATTTATTTCCTACAAATTTGCATCCATCACATATTCCATAGAGTTGCTTTTCTATATTACTACTTAAATATATATGAAATTATATATGGATACCTAGATTATCATAAAATATTCTAGTTTTTTTTAAAGCCAAAGTGGCCTTCCTAGTTATTCTTTTTCTAAAAATTTGACTCTACAACATGATGAAATTTCTATCAATAAAAAAATGATAGTAGTTGCCTTAAAATTCCTTTTTCTTTCTTCTTCTTTCCTCGTCCTCTCTTTTCTTTCTATGGAGACAACACCATAATTTAAAATAAAAGTGGGAGGTGAGGGTCTTCAAGAGTTGGGCAACCCTCCCTTGAGCCAAGCATGATTTAATGCTTTACCCAATGTCCTGTCCTACTTAGTCTTTCTAAGTTGAACTTTATGTTCCCAAGGCATCTAACCTAGTCAAAATTTAACTCTCTCTCTCTCCTCTTTATCATAGACACCATTATCATCATGCAACCTTTGATTGATCCTTCCCTACAATTATGACTCGTGGCATTTCCCACATGATCCATCCTACATGATCCATCTCATCCTTTTTTTTAATTATTTTACTTAATTACCTTATGTATATGATGTATAATAAGTTATTTAAATAAAACTAAACCAAATTTTAATTTCCTTTACTAGGGGCAGAACACAACATATATATTTACTATTGTACCCCTGTTTTTTAAAATTAGCATTTTACCCTCTATCTCATAATTGATAAAAATACTAGGTCATGGCAATCAACCAATCAAAACCAATAAGAAGGTACTTGATAGGAATTGCCAGGCTTTGATAAATGTGTTGTATCTTGGGAGACAAGTTGCTACAGACTGTCACCACCATAGCGAAGCAATATTTGTCTTAAGGACATTGAATCTAATTGCCTCAATCAGTAAAGTGCACTACATCTTCTGTTATGTTATTTTTATTTGCTTGTTCTGTAATTTGCATGTCTTAATTATAATATAACCCTTGCCGAATTATTCCTAAATCCCGACTTTGTCACTATGTTCCAAAAGCCGTCTCATTTGTGCTTTGGGTTAGTCGCAACTCGCAAGTGATCATCAAATGTGATTCAAAAAGTCATGTCAATATGATTGTCAATACTTTGAGGGATCACTCTCTCCTCCCTGCAGTTTGAATAATCCATATCCTAATGTGTTTGTCCATTTGGTTTTAGCTTACATGGTGAATCTCCTCGTACCAGGGACATGATTTTGACAATCAAGCATATGAATCACAGTATAAGCCATAATCATGGGCCATAGACATGGAGCATGTGATCGTGTTTCCACTCCCCGAGAGAATGCAATTGACCAGACAATCATTATCATTTGATTGTTAGATCTTCAACTTATATATTGTGTACCCCATTAAAAATCTCTTTGTTCTTTCATCCTTTGAGAAACTCACTTTATTCATATTTTCGTGGATGCAATCCTCACATGATTTTGAGCCTATGGATTCTATAAATCAGGTAGCTTTTGTTTTATGTGAATAATTTTCCTCTATTTCTCAACCATATAAGAAATTTACTTACCTGCATCTCAACCCTATTTGGAGTATGGTTTACTCATTCTTCGTCAACGTAGTCACATAACATGACGAACCTTCGTCACATAAATCCGTCTCTTGTGTGGGGTTTTTTTTTTTTTATCACCAATATGGTTAGGCGCAACCTCGGTTAGAGTGTTGATATCTATTTAGTTAATGCCTAGCAATTTTAAGCTTGGCCAGTGGGGCAACGCACCCCTCGGGATGGATCCCGGGACCTCCCCCTAAGTAGGGGATACACTACCATTGGGCTACTCCCATGGCATGTCTTGTATGGGTATTTGATTTTACGTATTTTATTTTCTCCAGTATTCATAGATCGTAGAACTGTTTGTTTTGATTCATTTTGTAGCAACAACTCAGAACATAAAGGGTTGATTATCATAGAGAAACATAATGACAATATTAGTGGTAATAATAATAATATAATAGTATTAGTTGTTGTTGATTATCAAAATTCAAACGTATGGCTAGCAAAATTCAAAAATAAAGGCAGTAGTAGTTATTTGTGTAATACCGCAATCTACGATTTGGAGAAATTAAAAAAAATCAGTGAAAGTAATTATTTTCATTTGCATAGGAATACAATCTGAAATTCCTAAAGAGCTATAGATTGTAATGCTATGGCCTCCAATATACTTATAAGTATTTACCCATCAATACCAAATACTTGTATGCTGCTACGAGTCTACTATGAAATCTATGTATTACTAACTCACATTAACAGCATTAAACTCCTTTATTCCACCCTTTTTCAAAGTAGTTATCACTAGAGCCTTCTCTATTCTCTCTCTTTAGTTCCGTCCTTCCATCGGCGACAAACAACTCCATGCACATTGCTCATCGTGCTATTGCACTCCATGGCATTGTTGTGATCCAACGCCAAAGGCTTGGCCACTGATGAAATCTCTGGCGAGAAAAAGCAGAAGTGAATCCGCAGAAAGCAGCGAAGAGGTCATGTATTTGTCTTCACCACCCATTATCGCAACATCTCTCTTCACCGGGTGGGCTCTGGAACTCTGGACTATATGTCTGGCCCAACACTCCTTCAACCCTCTTCAAGAGATGGAAGAACCTGAATTGACCCTCTAAGTGGGCAAAACAGTCGTCTGATAGTTATGGATGCAATCATCTTCTTTTGTAATGGGGACCACTTATGGAAACTCCTGGAAATGTCACTGTGATGCTGTTGCACTTTGCGGTCCGCTCCACCACTTGGTGACTGTCTGAGGAAGCCAAGGTAAAGGTGTGACCTTCATTGATGAAAACTGGCATGTTGTCGTAGGTGAATAGAAGTTGGTCCACATTGTCATTCCACTGAGAGACCTTGTTAGCAAAAAGGGTGAAGGTGTGAGATTCGAACATGAGACCTAAGGCTTGGATCCAGGTGTGAGATTCGAACAGATGTTGCATGACTATGGGATTGAGCAGGGGCACTATGACTGTGTATTATGATAACACAAGTGTCATCAATATTTCCAAAAATCTCGTTCAACACTCTCGCACAAAGCACAGACATTAGGCATCACTTCATACGTGATCTTGTTGAGCATAATGTTGTGACTGTTGAGTATGTCCAAACTGAGAATCAATTTGCGGACATTCTTACAAAACCTTTAGATTCTCTTAGGTTTGAGTCCCTTAGGAAATCCATAGGTTTGTGCGGAGTTGAGTGATTGAGTGCTTTCTTATAGCCTAGGTAATTCATAAATCTTATTCTTTCCTAGTGCTATATCTCCGGGTATCTTAGTAGTCTTTAGTTTTTCATATTTATTTTTTTTGATTTTTTGATTTTTTGCTGATGAAAGAAAATCCCAAAAAGATTTGCAGTTTTTTTTTTGAGGTTGTTTTTCTTACAAATGTTCAAAAATAACAAAAACATTAAAAAATTAAAAATTAACAAAAAAAGGTATTTGTTTGGCCTTCTCTCCTATTATGATATGCATGTCTATTTTCCTTGTGATTATATTTTAAAATTTTTGCCCAAGGATAATATTTAATAGGATTGAGTTTGTGCGAATAATTCATCAACTAGGTCACATGTGTGATAAAAGATAGTCAGAATCAATAATCTCATGTAGAGTTAGATGATCTAAGTGTGTTTTGCACATGCACTTTGATTGACCCTAGAAGATGGACTAAGTCCCTTTGTATAGTTTCTGAAATTATTCCTCAAGGCCCATTAGGTTAATCTAATCTAGAATAACCAATAGGTTAAAATTCCATAAAGTGTGCCCCCTAATAGAAAAGGATACTTGTGAGCTAGTGTGATAGCTTCTATTAGATGTAAACAGTGAGTAATGGCTACCTAGAAAGACATTAGGTATCTATTTAAGTTGCTAGTGTGAAAGCCTCACTGCCATTAGAGAGGGCTACCTACTCACATGTGTGAAAGCCACCATTGCTAGAACAATTTCTTACCGGTTCGAGAAACACCTAAGTGCGAGCTCCACCTAAAAGTGTTTGACCTTGTGGTAAGAAAGTTGGGGTGTTTATTGCTAGGACTCTGGTTAGTTTGAGTTTTTTTGATCGATAATGAACATAGATATTAATCAAAACAGTAGGACAAGAAATATAAGATTTAGTACAAAAAGAAGTTTATAGCAACGTAAACTAAAAGACTAGGTTATTGGAGTGACCCCACTATGAATGCCGAATCCAATACTCTGTCATGTGTCACCCCCGTACCATACTCAGGTCCACCCCACCATTTTGATGGAGACAAGTCAAAAATCAACAAATGAATACGAGCTTGAATAGTAGTAATAGGAGAGGTGGAGTTGTCAAAAGCTCTCCAATTTATTTCAAGCGAAATTAACCATTAGATGGCCCCAGGTAGAACCTTTATTATTGCCCTATGTTTATTTTTTAAAAAACATTTATCTAGTGTTAGTATTTTTCTTAATGGCTTAATGAATGGTGAGTGGATTTCTTTCTTCAGGAAAATTCTTTCTAGTGACGCAGTCCAAATACAATCCACTTCTTAGTTTTCTGCATTTATGTTTTTTTTCTTCTTTTTTTTTACTTCAAAATTTCAATGTGAGAAACTGATTTTTTGTACATTTACATGTATTCCTTCATTATACAATTACACCATGCGAGTTATATGGAACGGGAATGAACGTCGACTTCGGCAAAAGGGCCATTTAACCTAGGTTGTGCCTTGCTCTCAGCTTTCCATCACCTTTTGCTTGAGTTGTTGTCGATGACTCCTTTCGCTCTTAGCTTCCCTCACGGTAAGATTCATTAGTTTGTTTTATTTCCTTTTTTGTCTTGTGTTGTTAATAATAATAATTTGATTTCTTTATTTCAAAATTTGATTAGTTTTCTAAAATAGTTTATTACATATTTAGAAATATCTGGAACTACCATTCAGAATCCACGACTTCTAGAAAAGGACTATTACTTCTAGGTTGCACCTTGCAATCTAGTAACTGTATGCCTCATCCTTTTATTTCTTTCTTCTTTCGTTATCTTTTTTAATAATCTAATACTTCTGCAGTGTTAGCGTAGCTCCTATTATATAATTTAATTGATTAATATGTTAGTTGCATCAGTATTTAATTTGTTATCGTACTAGATTTGATAATTTTTTAGATTAATCTAATTTTTTTTAGTTTAATATTATTTTAGAAAAAAATATTAGCGTTCGGATTGAGCTGCATGTAGAATTGCAAGGCCATTGACATCTCAGTCTTATCAGTTCGAGAAACACCTAGGTGCGGGCCCCACCTAAAAGTGTTTGTCCTTGTGGTAAGAAAGTTGGGGTGTTCATGGCTAGCACTCCGGTTAGTTTTAATTTTTTTATCGATGATGAACATAGTTACTAATCAAGAGAGGAGTACAAGAAATATAAGATTTAGTACAAAAAGAAGTTTATAGCAGAGTAAACTAAAAGACTCTTAGATATCGGAGTGACCCCACTATGAATGTCGAATCCAATACTCTATCATATGTCACCCTTGTACCATACTCAAGTCCCCTCCACCATTTTGATGGAGACCAAGTCAAAATTCAGCAAATGAATACAAGCTTGAATAGTAGTAATTGGAGAGGTGGAGTTATCAAAAGCTCTCCTATTTATTTCAAGCCAAATTGACCATTAGATGGCCCCAGGTAGAACTTCTATTATTGCCCTATGTATACTTTTTCTAAAAATATTTATCTAATGTTAGTATTTTGCTTAGTGGCTTAATAAATGGTGAATGAATGTGTTTCTTAAGGAAAATTCTTTCTAGTGACGCAGTCCAAATACAACCTCTTCTTAGTTTTTCTGCGTTGATGTCTTTTTTTATTTTATTTTTACTTCAAAATTTCGATGTGCGAAACTGATTTTTTTTACATTTACATGTATTCCTTCATTATACAACTACACCATGCGAGTTATATGGAACGTGAATGAACGTCGACTTCTGCAAAAGGGCCATTTAACCTAGGTTGCGCCTTGCTCTCGGCTTCCCTTCACCTTTTGCTTGAGTTGCTATTCATGACTCCCTTTGCTCTCAGCTTCCCTCACGGTAAGTTTCATTACTTTGTTTTATTTCCTTTTTTGTCTTGTTTTGTCAATAATCTGATTTCTTTATTTCTAAATTTGATTAGTTTGATAAAATAATTTATTACATATTTGGAAATATCTGAAAACTACGATGCAGATCCACGATTTCTAAAAAAAGACTATTACTTTCAGGCTGCACCTTGCAATCTGCTTTAGTAACGGTAAGTCTCACCCTTTTATTTCTTTTTTCTTTCGTTATCTTTTGTTAATAATCATTAGTATTAGCGTAGCTCTTATTATATAATTTAATTAATTAATATGTTAGTTGCTTTAGTATTTAATTTGTTATCGTACTAGATTTGATAGGATTTTAGATTAATCTAATTTTTTTTAGTTTAATATTATTTTAGAAAAAAATATTACTCTTTGGATTTAGTTGCATGTAGAATCGCAAGGCCATGGACATCTCAATCTTATGAGTTCGAGAAACACCTAGGTTCTGGTCCCACCTAAAAGTGTTTGTCCTTGTGGTAAGAAAGTTTGGTTTTATGGTTAACACTCTGGTTGGTTTTAATTTTATGATCGATAATGAACATAGATATTAATCAAAAGAGGAGTACAAGAAATATAAGATTTAGTACAAAAGGAAGTTTGTAGCAACATAAACTAAAAGACTTTTAGATATCGGAGTGACCCCACTATGAATGCCGAATCCAATACTCTGTCATGTGTCACCCTCGTACCATACTGAGGTCTACCGCACCATTTTGAATGGAGACCAAGTCGAAAATCAACAAATGAATACGGGCTTGAATAGTAGTAATAGGAGATGTGGAGTTGTCAAAAGCTCTCCTATTTATTTCAAGCCAACTTGACCATTAGATAGCCCCAGGAAGAACCTCTATTATTGCCCTATGTATACTTTTTTTTGGATATATTTATCTAGTTTTAGTATTTCGCTTAGTGGCTTAATGAATGGTGAATGAATGTCTTTCTGCTAGTGACATAGTCCAAATACAATCCACTTCTTAGTTTTTCTGCGTTTATGTCTTTTTTCCTGTTTTTTTTTACTTCAAAATTTCGATGTGAAACTGATTTGTTGTACATTTACATGTATTACTTCATTATACAACAACACAGTGCGAGTTATATGGAACGGGAATGAACGTCGAATTCTGCAAAAGGGCCATTGAACTTAGGTTGCGCTTTGCTCTCGGCTTCCCTTCACCTTTTGTTTGAGTTGCTATCGATGACTCCCTTCGCTCTCAGCTTCCCTCATGGTAAGTTTCATTACTTTGTTTTCTTTCCTTTTTTGTCTTGTGTTGTTAATAATAATAATTTGATTTCTTTATTTCTAAATTTGATTAGTTTGCTAAAATAGTTTATTACATATTTGGAAATATCTGGAAACTGCGATGCAGAATCCGCAACGTCTAAAAATGGACTATTACTTTCAGGCTACACCTTGTAATCTGCTTTAGTAACGATAGATTTGTTAGTTGCATTAGTATTTAATTTGTTATTGTACTTGATTTGATAATTTTTTAGGTTAATCTAAATTTTCTTAGTTTAATATTATTTTAGGAAAAAAATATGACTCTTCGAATTGAGCTGCATGTAGAATTGCAAGGCCATGATGTCACGCCTCGAAACCCATATACACAATATATCTTATATTTGTATATGTTCTCGAAGCATGAACCTGGGATAAACCCCAATAGTAAATGCATTTTATCAACTAAATAAAATGCATTCAGATTCAATAACATACGAGCATAACTAAAGGTTCGAATTAAGTATTAAGTGTAACTAAGATCGATAAATGATCCTCTCCTACAAATACACACTTTATATGAGAGAGAAAAAAAACTATTCTTCTACTTCACGCTCCTCAAAAGCTCCTAAGAACCTTCACTGATTCCCTGAAATAAGTAAACATAGCAGGGTGAGCACAAGCTCAGCAAGATGAATACATACAACAATGAATATATTTACTTCAATATTTCATTTATTGAAAAAGATATTAAACTAAAATGCAAGTCAATTCATCTTCTCCATTTAAATTACTTGGTTCACATCTACAGCCCTAGGCACGCCTCGCGATACGATTTTTGGATTGCACATTTGTACCTCTAGTTGGCGGCCCTGGGCAACACCTCAAGGCCTAGGATGGCATCACTCACCTGTACCTCTAGTTGGCGGCCTCTGGCAACACCTCAAGGCTTAGGATGAAATCATACTTCTTCGGTTAGGTCTACAATTTGTTCAACAATTATAATAGTTTTGCAGAATTAAGATATTAAATCTTTCCCGCTATGGCGTCCCATACCACACATAGCAAGATTGATTTAAATGTGAATTTATTAACCAAGGTAATGCTCACAATATCCTCCCCGCTATAACTCTATGACGTCTTTTATCATCATTGCGACAGGGTTCTAGTGACGTTGGGTAGGGTCTATATAAATTTAGACAATTTAATTTAATCATGCAAGCATTTGATAAATACAAAATAAATACAGCTACATCATGATGCAAGATAATGGAATTCAATAAGAATAACACTTTATCAATTTAAAATTTTACCTAATTAAATAAGAGTGCTCTAATATTCATAATTTCTAAATTTCAACAATGATTCTAATGTAAGGAGTCTCTAAGTTAATTTCCTACATTTAATTGAACTAATAAAACACAAGCAAACAAGGTGGAGCACGGCGATTAATCGTTGGCAGCGGGCGATCGATCGCAGGTGATGGGCGATTGATCGCCTATCGACCCGAGACCTTCCTCTCTTTTTTTTCTTTTATACGGGCGATCGATCGTCCAACCCGGGGATCGATCACTCAACTCGGAAATTCGCAAAAACTCTATAATATTTTTTTTGTATTTTCTAAACTCCGACTTCCATCATTCTTCCTTCTTCAAATTTAATTGTTCATAGACCTAATTTAGACATTAAAATACTCCACTTACATATATTCAATGATTTATCATTAAATCAATAGATTCAACTCTAGAGTATAGAGCCGTATGATTCTCAAGATCCTCCATTAGGATCTGTAGCAAATAAGACGGCATTGGAGGCAAATAAGAAATAATTAGAGGAGAATCCTATTGTTTCTAAACCAACGCCACCAATGAAGAAAGCCACGACAGTAACTTACCTTACTCTGTTAAAGAAACATCCTGCCTTATAAGAGATTGTGTCCCACTAGGACTCTTTCCATTGATACTACCAATCAATTAGATATTTTAGAAAGACCGTGTAAACAGTGTGCACACTTTCCTTGCTGTGCAAACAGTGTGCACACTTGCCTCTTTTGTGTAAACCATGTGCACACTTTCTATAATCTTGGCTTTCATTCTCTCCTATAAATATCAATGAATTAGTTCTCTTCTCTTACGGTAGTGAGAGAGACATTAAATCTGTAGACTCGTTGTGAGAGAGACATTAAATCTGTAGACTTGAAATTCTTTATAGAGTTCTAGGGTTTAAAAAAAATGAGATGAACTCTAATTTTCACAATACCTTTTATTTCCATCTAAATCATACTTATTTATTTATTACCAATATAACAAGAATATCACATCTACCATGGATTTAAAGAACAACAAGGAATATTCACTTGCCTCAACCCTAGAGTTTTAGGGTTTCGAAGAGACGAACAATCTCAAATAGAGATTTCGTCAAGCCCTTGATTTTTCCTTAGCGGGAGCTCTAGATCCTGAGCCTTGAATCCACCTTCTTCAATCTCCAAACCCTTGTTTCTCTTTTCTCTTTCTTCTCTCTAGATTAGATTTTTCTAAAGATAATATGAGATTAGATTATCTTTTATTATACTAATCCCTTAACCTGATATAGGGTGTTTGGTCATAGCTCGACATTAACCTTTTATGTTATTCCCATTTTCTATTTATCTCCCCCAAGGTTATTAAAACCTTATTACCAACATCACAATATAATATTACTAAATTATCCAATTAAGAAATTATTAAAATACATCTTAGCATTTAATTACTTCTTTTTTTTTCTTTTTTTTTGAGTTGCTACACATGAACATCTCAATCTTACCGGTTCGAGAAACACCTAGGTGCGGGCTCCACCTAAAAGTGTTTGTCCTTGTGGAAAGAAAGTTAGGGTGTTATGCCTAGCACTCCGGTTAGATTTAATACAAAAAGAAGTTTATAGCAGCGTAAACTAAAAGACTCTGATATCGGAGTGACGCCACTATGAATGTCGAAACCAATACTCTGTCATGTGTCACCCTCGTACCATACTCAGGTCCACCCCACCATTTCGATTAAGACTAAGTCGAAAATCGGCAAATGAATACGAGCTTGAATATTAGTAATAGGAGAGGTGGAGTTGTCAAAAGCTCTCCTATTTATTTGAAGCCAAATTGACCATTATATGGCCCCAGGTAGAACCTCTATTATTGCCCTATGCAAACTTTTTTTTAAAACATTTATCTAGTGTTAGTATTTTTCCTAATGGCTTAATGAATGGCGAATGAATGTTCTTAAGGAAAATTCTTTCTAGTGACGCAGTCCAAATACAATCCTCTTCTTAGTTTTCTGCATTTATGTCTTTTTTTTTTTACTTCAAAATTTCGATGTGAGAAACTGATTTTTTGTACATTTACATGTATTCCTTCATTATACAACTACACTATGCGAGTTCTATGGAACGTGAATGAATGTCGACTTCTGCAAAAGGGCCATTTAACCTAGGTTGTGCCTTGCTCTCGGCTTCCCTTCACCTTTTGCTTGAGTTGCAATCGATGACTCCCTTCGCTCTCAGCTTCCCTCACGGTAAGATTCTTTAGTTTGTTTAATTTCCTTTTTTGTCTTGTGTTGTTAATATTAATAATTGATTTCTTTATTTCTAAATTTGATTAGTTTGCTAAAATAGTTTATTACATACTTGGAAATATCTTGAAACTACGATGCAGAATCCACAACTTCTAAAAAACGACTATTACTTCTAGGATGCACCTTGCAATCTGTTTTAGTAATAGTAAGTCTCACCCTTTTATTTCTTTTTACTTTCGTTATCTTTTGTTAATAATCATTAGTGTTACCGTAGCTCTTATTGTGTAATTTAATTAATTAATATGTTAGTTGCATCAGTATTTAATTTGTTATCGTACTAGATTTGATAATTTTTTAGATTAATCTAATTGTTTTTAGTTTAATATTATTTTAGAAAAAAATATTATCGTTCGGATTGAGCTACATGTAGAATCGCAAGGCCATGGACATCTCAATCTTATGAGTTCGAGAAACACCTAAGTGCGGGCCCCACCTAAAACTGTTTCTCCTTGTGGTAAGAAAGTTGGGGTGTTTATGACTAGCACTCCGGTTCGTTTTAATTTTTTTGATCGATAATGGACATAGATATTAATCAAAAGAAATGTATGAGAAATATAAGATTTAGTAAGAAAAGAAGTTTATAGCAGCGTAAACTAAAAGACTCTAGGATATCACCGTGACTCCACTATGAATGCCGAATCCAATACTCTGTCATGTGTCACCCCCGTACCATAGTCAGGTCCGCCCCACTATTTCGATGGAGACCAATTGGAAAATCAGCCAATGAAAACGGGCTTGAATAGTTGTAATAGGGGAGGTAGAGTTGTCAAAAACTCTCCTATTTATTTCAAGCCAAATTGATCATTATATGGCCCCAGGTAGAACCTCTATTATTGGCCTATGTATACGTTTTTTTAAGCATTTATCTAGTGTTAGTATTTTTCTTAATGGCTTAATGAATGGTGAGTGCATGTCTTTCTTAAGGAAAATTCTTTCTAGTGACGCAGTCCAAATACAATCCTTTTCTTAGTTTTCTGCCTTTATTTCTTTTTTTTTAACTTCAAAATTTCGAAGTGAGAAACTGATTTTTTGTACATTTACCTGTATTCCTTCATTGTACAACTACACCATGCGAGTTATATGGAACGGGAATGAACGTTGACTTCAACAAAAGGGCCATTTAACCTAGGTTGCGCCTTGTTCTCGGCTTCCCTTCACCTTTTGCTTGAGCTGTTATCGATGACTCCCTTCGCTCTCCGCTTCCCTCACGTTAAGTTTCAAAAGTTTGTTTTATTTCCTTTTTTGTCTAGTGTTGTTAATAATTTGATTTCTTTATTTCTAAATTTGATTAGCTTGCTACAATAATTTATTACATATTTGGAAATATCTCGAAACTACGATGCAGAATCCACGACTTCTGAAAAAGGACTATTACTTCCAGGCTGCACTTTGCAATCTGCTTTAGTAATGGTAAGTCTCACCCTTTTATTTCATTTTTCCTTCGTTATCTTTTGTTAATAATCTAATACTCCTGCAGTGCTAGCGTAGCTCTTAGTATATAATTTAATTAATTACTATGTTAATTTCATCAGTATTTAATTTATTATCGTACTAGATTTGATAATTTTTTAGATTAATCTCATTTTTTTTAGTTTAATATTATTTTTAAAAAAATATATCACTCTTCGGATTAAGCTACATGTAGAATCGCAAGGCCATGAACATTTCAATCTTACAAGTTCGAGAAACACCTAGGTGCGGGCCCCACCTAAAAGTTTTTGTCCTTGTGGAAAGAAAGTTGGGGTGTTTATGGCTAGCTCTTTGGTTAGTTTTAATTTTTTTGGTCGATACTGAACATACATATTAATCAAGAGATGAGTACAAGAAATATAAGATTTAGTAGAAACAGAAGTTTATAGGAGCATAAACTAAAAGACTCTAGGATATCGGAGTGACCCCACTATGAATGCCGAATCCAATACTCAATGTGTCACCCCCGTACCATACTCAGTTCCACCCCACCATTTCGAATGAAGACCTAGTTGAAAACTAGCAAATGAATACGAGCTTGAATACTAGTAATAGGAGAGGTGGATTTGTCAAAAGCTCTCCTATTTATTTCAAGCCAAATTGACCATTAGATGGCCCCGGGTAGAACCTCTATTATTGCCCTATGTATACTTTGTTTAAAAAATATTTATCTAGTGTTATTATTTTGCTTAATGGCTTAAAGAATGTTGAATGAATGTCCATCTTAAGGAAAATTCTTTCTAGTGAAGCAGTCCAAATACAATCCTCTTCTTAGTTTTCTGCATTTGTCTTTTTTTCTTCTTCTTTTTTACTTCAAAATTTCGATGAGAGAAACTGATTTTTTGTACATTTACATGTATTCCTTCATTATACAACTGCACCTTGCGAGTTATATAGAGCGAGAATGAACTTCAACTTCAGCGAAAGGGCCATTTAACATAGGTTGCGCCTTGCTCTCGGCTTCCCTTCACCTTTTGCTTGAGTTGCTATCGATGATTCCCTTCGCTCTCAGCTCCCTTCACAGTAAGATTCATTAGTTTGTTTTATTTCCTTTTTTGTCTGGTGTTGTTAATAATAATAATTTGATTTCTTTATTTCTAAATTTGATTAGTTTGCTAAAATAATTTATTATATTTTTGCAAATAATAGGAAACTACGATGCAGAATCCACGACTTCTAAAAAAGTACTACTAATCCAGGCTGCACCTTGCAATCTGCTTTAATAACGGTAAGTCTCAACTTTTTATTTCCTTTTTCTTTCATTATCTTTTGTTAATAATCTAATACATCTGCAGTTTTAGCGTAGCTCTTAGTATATAATTTAATTAATTAATATGTTAGTTGCATCAGTATTTAATTTGTTATCGTACTAGATTTGATTATTTTTTAGATTAATCTAATTTTTTTTGTTTAATATTTTTTTGGAAAAAAATATTACTTTTCAGATTGAGCTGCATGTAGAATCACAAGGCCATGGACATCTCAATCTTACCCGTTCGAGAAACAGATAGGTGCGGGCCCCACCTAAAAAGTTTTGTCCTTGTGGTAAGAAAGTTGGGGTGTTTATGGCTAGCACTCCGGTTGGTTTTAATTTTTTTGATCGATAATGAACATAGATATTAATCAAAAGAGGAGTACAAAAAATATAAGATTTAGAACAAAAAGAAGTTTATAGTAGCGTTAACTAGAAGACTCTAGGATATCGAAGTGACCCCACTTTGAATGCCGAATCCAATGCTCAATGTGTCACCCCCATACCATACTCAGGTTACCCCACCATTTTGAATGGAGACCAAGTCAAAAATCAACAAATGAATACGAGCTTGAATAGTAGTAATAGGAGAGGTGGAGTTGTCAAAAGCTCTTCTATTTATTTAAAGCTAAATTGGCTATTAGATGGCCCCCTCTATTATTGCCCTGAGTATACTTTAAAAAAAAAATATTTATCTAGTTTTTGTATTTTGCTTAGTAGCTTAATAAATGGTGAATGAATGTCTTTCTTAGGGAAAATTATTTCTAGTGATGCAGTCCAAATGCAATCCACTTCTTAGTTTTTCTACATTTATGTCTTATTTTCTTTTATTTTTTACTTCAAAATGTTAGAGTGAGAAACTGATTTTTTGTACATTTACATGTATTTCTTCATTATACAACTACAACATGTGAATTATATGGAACGGGAATGAACGCCGACTTCTGCAAAAGGGCCATTTAACCTAGGTTGTGCCTTGCTCTCGGTTTCCCTTTACCTTTTGCTTGAGTTGCTATCGATGACTCCCTTCGCTCTTAGCTTCCAGGCTGCACCTTGCAATCGGCTTGAGTAATGGTAAGTCTCAACCTTTTATTTCTTTTTTATTTCATTATCGTTTGTTAATAATCTAATACTTCTGCAGTGTTAGCGTAGCTCTTATTATATAATTTAATTAATTAATATGTTGGTTGCTTCAGTATTTAATATGTTATCGTACTAGATTTGATAATTTTTTCGTCATCGACAATGGACATCGATATTATCAAAAGAGGAGTAAAAGAAATATAAGATTTAGTACAAAAAGAAGTATATAGCAACGTAAACTAAAAGACTCTAGGATATCGTCGTGACCCCACTATGAATGTCGAATCCAATACTCTGTCATGTGTCACCCTCGTGCCATACTCAGGTCCACCCCACTATTTCGATTGAGACCAAGTCGAAAATCAGCAAATGAAAATGGTCTTGAATAGTAGTAATAGGGGAGGTGGAGTTGTCAAAAGCTCTCCTATTTATTTCACGCCAAATTGATCATTATATGGCCCTAGGTAGAACCTCTCTTATTGCCCTATGTATACGTTTTTTTAAGCATTTATCTAGTGTTAGTATTTTTCTTAATGACTTAATGAATGGTGAGTGGATGTCGTTCTTAAGGAAAATTCTTTCTAGTGACGCAGTCCAAATACAATCATTTTCTTAGTTTTTTGCCTTTATGTCTTTTTTTTACTTCAAAATTTCGAAGTGCGAAACTGATTTTTTGTACATTTACATTCATTCCTTCATTATACAACTACACCATGCGAGTTATATGGAATAGGAATGAACGTCACCTTCAACAAAAGGACCATTTAACCTAGGTTGTGCCTTGCTCTCGGCTTCCCTTCACCTTTTGCTTGAGTTGCTATCGATGACTTCCTTCGCTCCCCGCTTCCCTCACGGTAAGCTTCAAAAGTTAGTTTTATTTCCTTTTTGTCTTGTGTTAATAATTTGATTTCTTTATTTCTTAATTTGATTAGTTTGCTAAAGTTATTGATTACATATTTGGAAATATCTGAAAACTACGATGCAGAATCCACGACTTCTAGAAAATGACTATTACTTCCAGGCTGCACCTTGCAATCTGCTTGAGTAACGGTAAGTCTCATCCTTTTATTTCTTTTTTCTTTCGTTATCTTTTGTTCATAATCTAATACTTCTACAGTGTTAGTGTAGCTCTTAGTATATCATTTAATTAATTAATATGTTAGTTGCATCAGTATTTAATTTTTTATGATAATTATTTAGATTAATCTAATTTTTTTTGGTTTAATATTATTTTACAAAGAAATATTACTCTTCGGATTGAGCTACATGTAGAATCGCAAGGCCATGGACATCTAAATCATATCAGATCGAGAAGCACCTAGGTGCGGGCCCCACTTAAAAGTGTTTGTCCTATTGGTAAAAAACATGGGGTGTTTATGGCTAGCACTCTGGTTAGTTTTAATTTTTTTGATTGATAATGAACATAGATATTAATCAAAACAGGAGTACAAGAAATATAAGATTCAGTACAAAAAGAAGTTTATTGCAACGTAAACTAAAAGACTCTAGGATATCGGAGTGACCCCACTATGAATGCCGAATCCACTACTCTGTCATGTGTCAACCCCATACCATACTCAGGTCCACCCCACCATTTCGAATGGAGACCAAGTCAAAAATCAGCAAATGAATACGAGCTTGAATAGTAGTAATAGGAGAGGTGGCGTTGTCAAAAAGCTCTCCTATTTCTTTCAAGCCAAATTGACCAGTAGATCGCCCAAGGTAGAACCTCTATTATTGCCCTTTGTGTACTTCTTTTAAAAACATTTATCTAGTGTTGGTATGTTTCTTAATGGCTTAATGAATGGTGAGTGGATGTCTTTCTTAAGTAAAATTCTTTCTAGTGACGCAGTCCAAATACAATCCTCTTAGTTTTTTGCATTAATGTCTTTTTATCTTTTTTTTTTTACTTCAAAATTTCGATGTGAGAAAGAAACTGATTTTTTGTACATTTACATGTATTCCTTCATTATACAACTACACCATGCGAGTTATATGGAACGGGAATCAACTTCGACTTCTGCCAAAGGGCCATTTAACATAGGTTGCGCCTTGCCCTCGGCTTCCATTCACCCTTTGCTTGAGTTGCTATCGATGACTCCCTTTGCTCTCAGCTTCCCTCACGGTAAGTTTCATTACATTGTTTTATTTCCTTTTTTGTTGTGTGTTGTTAATAATTTGTTTTCTTTATTTCTAAATTTGACTAGTTTGCTAAAATTGTTGATTACATATTTGGAAATATCTGGAAACTACGATGCAGAATCCACGACTTCTAGAAAATGACTATTACTTCCAGGCTGCACCTTGCAATCGGCTTGAGTAACGGTAAATCTCACCCTTTTATTTCCTTATTCTTTCGTTTTCTTTTGTTTATAATCTAATACTTCTGCAATGTTAGTGTAGCTCTTAGTATTTATTTTAATTAATTAATATGTTAGTTGCATCAGTATTTAATTAGTTATCGTACTAGATTTCATAATTTTTTAGATTAATCTAATTTTTTTTAGTTTAATATTATTTTCGGAAAAAAAATATGACTCTTCGGATTAAGCTGCATGTTGAATCGCAAGGCCATGAACATCTCAATCTTACTAGTTTGAGATACACCTAGGTGCGGGCCCCACCTATAAGTGTTTGTCCTTGTGGTAAGAAAGTGAGGGTATTTATGTCTACCACTCCGGTTAGTTATAATTTTTTTGATCGATAATGAACATAGATATTAATCAAAAGTGGAGTACAAGAAATAAAAGATTTAGAACAAAAAGAAGTTTATAGGAGCGTAAACTAAAAGACTCTAGGATATCGGAGTGACTCCACTACGAATGCCGAATCCAATACTCTGTTATGTGTCACCCCAATGCCATACTCAGTTCCACCCCACCATTTCGAATGGAGACCAAGTCGAAAAACAGCAAATGAATATGAGCTTGAATAGTAGTAATGGGAGAGGTGGAGTTGTCAAAAGCTCTCCTATTTATTTCAAGCCAAATTGACCATTAGATGGCCCCAGGTAGAACCTCTATTACTGCCCTCTGTATACTTTTTTTTTAAAAATATTTATCTAGTGTTAGTTTTTTGCTTAGTGGCATAATGAATGGTGAATGAATGTCTTTCTTAAGGCAAATTCTTTCTAGGGACGGAGTCCAAATACAATCCTCTTCTTAGTTTTTCTGCATTTATGTCTTTTTTACTTTTTTTACTTCAAAATTTCAATGTGAGAAACTGATTTTTTGTACATTTACATGTATTCCTTCATTATAGAACTACACCATGCAAGTTATATGGAACCGGAATGAAAGTCGACTTCTGCAACAGGGCCATTTAACCTAGGTTGCGCCTTGCTCTTGACTTCCCATCACCTTTTGCTTGAGTTGCTATCGATGACTCTCTTCGCTCTCCGCTTCCCTCACGTTAAGTTTCAAAAGTTTGTTTTATTTCCTTTTTTGTCTTGTGTTGTTAATAATTTGATTTCTTTATTTCTAAATTTGATTAGTTGCTAAAATAATTTATTACATATTTGGAAATATCTCGAAACTACGATGCAGAATCCACGACTTCTAAAAAAGGAATATTACTTTCAGGCTGCACCTTGCAATCTGCTTTAGTAACGGTAAGTCTCACCCTTTTATTTCTTTTTTCTTTCGTTATCTTTTGTTAATAATCCAATACTTCTGCAGTGCTAGCGTAGCTCTTAGTATATAATTTAATTAATTAATATGTTAATTGCATTAGTATTTAATTTGTTATCGTACTAGATTTGATAATTTTTTAGATTAAAATAATTTTTTTTAGTTTAATGTTATTTTAGAAAAAAAATATCACTATTCGGATTAAGCTCCATGTAGAATCGCAAGGCCATGAACATCTCAATCTTACCAGTTCGAGAAACACCTTGGTGCGGGCCCCACCTAAAAGTGTTTGTCCTTGTGGTAGGAAAGTTGGGTGTTTACGGCAAGCACTCTGGTTAGTTTTAGTTTTTTTGATCGATAATGAACATAGATATTAATCAAGAGAGGAGTACAAGAAACATAAGATTTAGTACAAAAAGAAGTTTATTGGAACGTAAACTAAAAGACTCTAGGATATCGGAGAGACCCCACTATGAATGCCGAATCCAATACTCAATGTGTCACCCCCGTACCATACTCAGGTCCACCCCACCATTTTGAATGGAGACCAAGTCGAAAATCAACAAATGAATACGAGCTTGAATAGTTGTAATAGGAGAGATGGAGTTGTCAAAAGCTCTCTTATTTATTTCAAGCCAAATTGACCATTAGATGGCCACAGGTAGAACCTCTATTATTGCCCTATGTATACGTTTTTTTTAAAAATATTTATCTAGTATTAGTATTTTGCTTGGTGGCTTAATGATTGGTGAATGAATGTCTTTCTTAAGGAAAATCGTTTCTAGTGACGCAGTCCAACTACAATTCCCTTTGTTTTTTTGCCTTGATGTCTTATTGTCTTTTTTTTTTACTTTAAAATTTCGATGTGTGAGTGTCATATATATGGGAAATTCCCTTATAGTGACTCAATCTCAATACAGTACTCTTCTTAGTTCGTGTACTTTAAAGGCGTATATTTTTAATTCCTTCTTAGTTCGTGTACTTTAAAGGCGTATATTTTTAATTCCTACTTTCTTCAAAAATTTCTATGACGGAAACTAATTTTAAAACTTTTTGTATGTACTCCATTTACAACTATTCCGTGTGTGAGCTATATGGAATTGTGGGGAATTACCACTTCTACTTTTGGGCCTAGAACCCTAAGCTGCACGTTGCACTGGGCTGCCCTTTAACTTTCGTACATGCTGCTGTCGATGACTGTCTTCCGCTCTCGGCTTCATTCTCGGTAAGTTTATTGTACTTAGAATATAGCAGTATTATTTAATGTTAGTGAATCGTATCGTAATAAAGTCGTTAATCGAAGAATTTACAGTTTAGCTTTACTTTAGAATAAAAACATTAATTTTAGGATTTTGTTGCTTGTAAACTCGTGGGACCGTACACGTCCCACTGTTACCAATAGGACAAGCATTGGGTTGTGGGCCCCACCCCAAAGTGTTTGTCCTTATCCCGAGATTGTGCGGGCGTATATGGCTAGCAATCCCCTTAGTTTAATTATGACATACTTTTTTTAATCGTTTATCTAGTGTTATTATTTAACTCAGTGAGTAAATCAATGGTGACTAGATGTCTTGCTTAAGGAAAATTCTCATATAGTGACTCGATCTGAATACACTTCTCTTCTTAGTTCTTGGACTTTCAAGTCATATTTTTTTATTCATTCTTTCTTCAAAATTTTCTATGAAAGAAACTAATTTTGAATTTCTTTATATGTATTCCTTCAGTTAGAACTACACAATGTGAGCTACATAGAACGGTTTGGAATAGCCACTTCTACTTATGGACCATTAATCCAATGTTGCACGTTGTTTTCGGCTGTACTTCAACTTTTGTGTGTGGTGCTGTTGATGACTGCCTTTCGCTCTCAGTTTTATACCCGGTAAGCTTATCGCAATTATAAGTGCTATTTTATGTTAGTTAATTGAATCGTATATTGTTGATAATCTAAAATTTTAAAGTTTAGTCTTACTTCAGAATAAAAATATTAATTTTAGGATTTTGTTGCTTGTACACTTGTGAAGCCGTTCACGTCCCACTGTGTCCAGTACAACAAACATTGGGGTGAGGGCCCCACCCCAATTTTTTTGTCCTTGTGCCGAGATTGTGGGGGCGTATATGGCTAGGAATGTCGTTAGTTTTATTATGTCGTAGTTAATTTTTATCATTTATCAAATGTTAGTATTTGGCATAGGGAGTTAAACAATGGTGTTGATGTTCTTCTCAAGGGAAATTCCATTTTGGTGACTTTATCCAAATACTACGTCTTAGTTTTACTAGTTTTATGCCTGATGTTTTTTATATTCTTCCTTTCTACAAAATTTTCTGTTTAAGAAACTAATTTTTTGAAATTTTCTTTATGTACTCCTAATTATACAACTACACCATGTGAGCTATTTGGAGCGGGGCGGGAACCACGACTTCTTCAAATGGGCCATTAAACCTAAGTTGCACGTTGCTCTCAGCTGCATTTTAGCTATCGTCATTGCTGTTGTCGATGACTACGTTTTGCTCTGGGCTTCAATCCTGATAAATTTATTGTGGTTAGAATATTCCAATGTTAGTTTTGTTAGTTAATCTTATCATAATAAAGTTTTTAGACTAAACTTCTTACAGTTCAATCTTATTTCTGAATAAAAATATAAGTTTTTGGATTTTGTTGTTGCAGACTTGCAAGCCATAGACGTGCCACTATTTCCAGTATGACTCACATTAGGGTGTGGGCCCCATCCTAAAGTTTTTGTCTATGTGCTATGCTAGTGGGAGCGTATATGGCTAGCAATCCCGTTAGTTTTTATTTCACATACTTTTTTTTATCATTTCTTTAGTGTTAGTATTTATTTTAGTGAGTAAATCAATGGTGAGAATGTCTTATATAAAGGAAATTGCCTTATAGTAACTCAATCTCAATACAGTCCTCTTCTTAGTTCTTGTACTTTTAATGCTTATATTTTTAATTCCTTCTTTGTTCAAAAATTTCTATAAAGGAAATTGATTTTGGAACTTTTTTGTATGTACTCCATCTACAACTACTCCATGTGAGCTATATGGAACAGTAGGGCACGTTGCTCTGGGCTGCCCTTTAACTTTTGTATGTGCTGCTGTCGATGATTGTCTTTTGCTCTCGGCTTCATTCTCGATAAGTTTATTGTAATTAGAATATTGCAGTATTATTTAATGTATGTTAATCGTAAGAGAATACAGTTGTTAATCGAAGAATTTAAAGTTTAGTTTTACTTTAGACTAAAATTATTAATTTTAGGATTTTGTTGTTTGGAAACTCGTGGGGTCATACACGGACCACTGTTTCCAGTAAGACAAACATTGGGTTGTGGGCCCCACCCCAAAGTGTTTCTCTTTGTACCGAGATTGTGGTAGTGAATGTGGCTAGCAATCCCCCTTAGTTTGATTAAGACGTACTTTTTTTAATCATTTATCTAGTATTATTATTTAGCTTCTTGAGGAAATCAATGGTAGAGTAGATGTCTTGCTTAAGAGAAATCTCCTTCTAGTGACTCGAGCTCAATACAATACCCTTTTTAGTTGTTCGACTTTTAAGTCTTATATTTTTATAATCATTCTTTCTTCAAAATTTTCTATGAAAGAAACTGATTTTGAATTTTCTTTATGTGTATTCCTTCAGTTAGATAACACCATGTGAGCTACATAGAACGGTCTCGAATCGCCACTTCTACTTATGGGCCATTAATCCAATGTTGCACGTTGGTTTTAGCTGTACTTCAACTTTCGTATGTGGTGTTGTTGATGACTGCCTTTCATTCGCTCTTAGTTTTATACCTGGTAAGCTTATCGCAATTATAA
Source organism: Tetracentron sinense (assembly GCA_015143295.1). NCBI lineage: Eukaryota > Viridiplantae > Streptophyta > Magnoliopsida > Trochodendrales > Trochodendraceae > Tetracentron > Tetracentron sinense. The sequence goes on from CM026571.1 coordinate 25,717,869, forward strand.
TATTACAGTGCTATTTTACGTTAGTTAATTAAATCATATATAATTGATAATGTAAAAATTTTAAATTTAGTCTTACTTTAGAATTAAAATATAAATTTTAGGATTTTGTTGTTTGTAGACTCTTGAGGCCGTTCACGTCCTACTGTTTCCAGTACGACAAACATTAGGGTGAGGGCCCTACCCCAAATTTTTTGTTCTTGTGCGAAGATTGTGGGGGCGTATATGCCGATGAATGTCGTGAGTTTTATTATACCGTACTTAATTTTTATCATTTATCTAATGTTAGTATTTGGCGTAACGAGTTAAACAATGATGTAGATGTTCTTCTCAGGGGAAATTCTATTTTGGTGACTTAATCTGGATACTAAGTCTTAGTTCTAGTAGTTTTATGTCTGATTTTTTTTATATTCTTCCTTTCTACAGAATTTTCTATTTAAGAAACTAATTTTTTGAACTTTTCTTTGTGTACTCTTTCATTATACAACTACACCATGTGAGCTATTTGGAATGGGGCGGGAACCGCGACTTCTTCAAATGGGCCATTAAACCTAAGTTGGATGTTGCTCTCAGCTGTAATTCCCTTCTAGTGACTCAATCTTAATATAGTTCTCTTCTTAGTTCTTGTACTGTAGGGAATTGCCACTTTTTCTTTTGGGCCTATAACCCTAAGCTGAACGTTGCTTTGGGCTACCCTTTAACTTTCGTATGTGCTGCTGTCGATGACTGTCTTTCACTTTCGGCTTCATTCACGGTAAGTTTATTGTACTTAGAATATTGCAGTATTATTTAATGTTAGGAATCGTATCATAATAAAATCGATAATCGAAGAATTTAAAGTTAAGTTTTACTTCAGAATAAAAACATTAATCTTAGGATTTTATTCCATGTAAACTCGTGGGACCGAACACGCCCCACTGTTACCAGTAGGACAAACATTAGGCTATGGGCCCCACCCCAAAGTGTTTGTCCTTATCCTGAGATTGTGCAGGCGTATATGGCTAGCAATCCCCCTAGTTTGATTATGACATACTATTTTTAAATCATTTATCTAGTGTTATTATTAAGCACAGTGAGTAAATCAATGATGACTAGGTGTCTTGCTTAAGGGAAATTCTCTTATAGTGACTCGATCTGAATACATGTAGAGACCCGAAATTTAATTTCTTGGTATTCGTATCAATTATTTTAATATTCTTGGTTGTCATGATTAATTTATTACATAAGTTTAAAATTGGAACAATTAAAGTAACATGAGGGTGTTTTATAAATTAATCAAGTGAAAAATAGACGAAATCTCCTTTATCATGAGAGGGGCATTTTGGTTATTTTGTGCAATTCAAAATTTATGAAAATTTTAATATAGATTCTATATGACCTAAAGTAGCTATGATTCAAATTTCAGGTTAATCCGATAAGAATTGAGCTCTATAGAATTATTCAAAGTGCAGTGGCAAAACTGTAAATACGATGAACAGTAACCGCGTGAACAGTAACCGTGGATAGTGTTTTAGCAGTTCTTATCACTTTCTAACTCTGGTATTGCCTATATAAAGACCCTAACTCATGGATTTTAGGTATTTCATCATTTTAAAACTTATTAGAGAGAAAAATAGAAGAAAAACCTATGAGTTCTCATTAAAGAGAGTGAGAGAAAAGGGTTTTGGAGAGATCCAAGAGGAGAAATCAAAGGTGTTGCAAGGAAAAAGTACAAAAAGGCTTAGATCCATTCCATTCGCAAACGTTTGATCGTAGGGAAGCGATCGTGAGAGGTAAATACGACTTCCTTCCTCTCAATATAGGGATTATTGATACAAATATGATGAAGAAATAGATCTAAAGTAAGAACGACAATAGTAAATATGTTTTTATTGTTTTAAACTATGATGAAAATTATATATGAGGATTTTATGATGTTTATACTCAGATTTTCTCATGGAAAATTATATATGATGATTTTACGATGTTTATACCCAGATTTTTTTTTATGGAAAATATATATGATGATTTTTGTAATGTTCTAAATCAGGATTTTCCCTTGAAAAATCTATAGACGATGTTAGAAAATTTTAGATCTTGGTTATCTGATGGATAATATATATATGATGAATAGAGAACATTTTAGATGGTGATTTCCTTGTGATAATTATTTGAAAAAGATGTTGTTTATGATTTTTTTATTCTATATCAACAAAGGGAATGGGATTGATTTTGTGGTGTATGAATGATGAGAATGGAGGAAGTGGATGATGTTCAGAATTGATGAAATTATTATAAGTTTGTTTGAGATCATTATGTGTTGTGAAAACTAAGGCCCTGTGAGACTTATTTGATTATAGATGCGTATTAAAAATTTAGACGCGGTAAATAAAATTATCTCTTATTTTATTTGACAAATTATGCTTTATATTGATCACTTAGGAGAACCCTTGCATGTTTAAATCTATGCATGATTTACAAGTATTTTATTTCATTCACACGGATTCACGAAATCTATACATGAACAAACATGAGAATAAACAAGATGACAAGTAATATGCAAGTATACAAGGACACAAGCATTATGCATGATTGAGTTTTGCACTGACCGAGTACCCACAGGCCTATGATCAAGGCAAAACCAGCCGTATGCACCGGCGAATGTGTAGACAAGCCGTATACACCGGATAATGTGTAGACAAGCCGTGTACACCGGATAATGTGTATATTGTGTGGTACCTCGGAAAGTAGGGTATATGTTAGTCTCTACCCGATATATGGGGTAGAGTTATTTTAAGTTATTGCAATTGCATGTTGTTGAATAAATTCATGAACAAAAATAGGCAAGATAAATAAGAGAAATAAGCATGAGTAATCAGGTGTAAGAATCAAATTTAATTATGCTTCCGCACTTTGAAATATTGTGAGTTCACTTATGATGTTGAATCTTAAAATATATTGTTATCAAATCTCGTATATTGTTAGGCATGATTTTGTATATACGCTGGGTAACTTGTTACTCAGCCGATGACTGTTGTTGTCGGCAGGTGCTAGATTTGACATTTGTGCCCCAGGACCTTGGGAAAAGGAAGAATACGAGGAAGAGCAGGAAGAGTCAGCAGGTGACTATCCTGATGGAGAATGGAACTTGGATTGCTGGCCATACACAGGACACTAGATCACTAATATATTTGGATTTTGAATTTTAGAATTGTAATAGACAAATTATGGATTTATAGTTAGTTTGAGTTTATGACTGGAGATTCATTGAGGTTGATTTTAAATTGATTATGAGGTCTTAGTATTTATTTCAGATATTGGACTTGATTGCATTTATTTAAAGAGAAAAAAAAAATAAAAATTTAGGTCCATGTTTTTAGAATTGCCTTAAATGCTTATGATAAGAAGTTATGGAATTAATGATTAAGTCACGTGCCAAAGTCTCACATTAAGTTAGGTGGGATTTTGGGGCGCGACAATACACTTCTCTTCTTAGTTCTTGGACTTTTAAGTCTTATATTTTTATATTCATTCTTCAAAATTTTCAATGAAAGAAACTGATTTTGAATTTTCTTTATATGTATTCTTTCAGTTAGAACTACACCATGTGAGCTACATAGAACGGTTTGGAATCACCACTTTTGCTTATGGGCCATTAATCCAATGTTGCGTGATGCTTTCGGCTGTACTTCAACTTTTGCCTGTGGTGCTGTCAATGGCTGCCTTTCACTCTCAGTTTTATACCCGGTAATTTTATCATAATTATAACATTGCAGTTCTATTTTATGTTAGTTAATTGAATCGTATACAATTGATATTCTAAAATTTTAAAGTTTAGTCAAACTTTAGGATAAAAATATTAATTTTAGGATTTTGTACCTTATAGACTCGTGAGGCCGTTCACGTCCCACTGCTTCCAGCACGACAACCATTGGAGTGTGGGTGTTGTTGATGACTGTCTTTCACTCTCGGTTTTATACCCGGTAAGTTCATCGTAATTATATTATTGCACTGCTACTTTATGTTAGTTAATTGTATCGAAACACAATTGATAATCTAAAAATTTAAAGTTTAGTCTTACTTTAGAATAAAAATATTAATTTTAGGATTTTGTTGAGTATAGACTCGTGGGGCCGTACACGCCCCACTATTTCCAGTACGACAAATATTGAGGTAAGGGCCCCACCCCAAAATTTTGTCCTTATGCCGATATTGTGGGGACGTATATTGCTAGGACTGTCGTTAGTTTTATTATGCCGTACTTAATTTTTATCATTTATCTAATGTTAGTATTTGGCGTAGCGAGTTAAACAATGGTGTGGATGCTCTTCTCAAGGGAAATTCCATTTTGGTGACTTAATCCGAATACTACGTCTTAGTTCTAGTAGTTTTATGTCTAATTTATTTTTTATTTATTCCTTTCTAGAGAATTTTCTATTTAATAAACTAATTTTTTGAACTTTTCTTTATGTACTCCATTATACAACTACACCATGTGAGCTATTTGGAACGGGGCGGGAACGGCGACTTCTTCAAATGGGCCATTAAATTGTATACTATTGATTTTATGTTAGTTATTTGAATTGTATACTGTTGATACTCTATAATTTTATGTTTAGTCTTACTTTAGAATAAAAGTATTAATTTTAGGATTTTGTTGCTTGTAGACTCGTGAATCCGTACACGTCCCACTGTTTCCAATATGACAACATTGGGGTGATGGCCCCACCCCAAATTTGTTGTCTTTGTGCCGAGATTGTGGGGGCGTGTATGGCTAGGAATGTCAGTTTTATTATGTTGTGCTTAATTTTTATCATTTATCTAATGTTAGTATTTGGCGTAGCGAGTTAAACAATGGTGTAGATGTTCTTCTCAAGGGAAATTCCATTTTAGTGACTTAATTTGAATACTACATCTTAGTTCTAGTAGTTTTATGCATAGTAACCCAAACCGTCGGAACACCCCTCCACTCCCACTCTCTAACCTCGCTCTCACGGTTTGAGAGCGGATTCGCTACTGGAGCGCGATTTCCTACTTTGTAGAGCGTGGTGTTCACAGGAGCCGGACAAAACTTGATCTTCCGATCTCATGGCCTGCTTTTCATCACTGTAAATCTGAGGTGCGGAGGAAGACGAAGTTGTATTGAGTATTGACCCTTGGGTAAACGTGTAAAGGGAGAGAGAGAGGCTTTTCAAACGTTATTTATTATTTTTATTTTACAATGTCATCCTATTTTTGTACAAAGTCAGTACTTATTTGTACAATGTCAGTGGGTCTTTTCAGATTTTATTTTCATAACTTAATTTAATTTTGAACTTTTTTTTTCTTTTAGTAAATAGTACTCCCCACACCACATCCAATTGTGATTGAACTCTTCCCGAGTTCAATCGCACCTAGAGGCTAACACGTGTTTATTTTAATTCTTATTAACTTTAGTTAAGATTTATTTATTTTTAGGGTCCAATAATATAACTTTAATTTTTTAAACATATTTATATTATTTATATATATAGAGACGCTACGGAGGCGCTGTCGACCCTATCCTAAATTGAAACTTGACGCTTTCGCGCTCCCACTCCCGCTCTTCGCTCCCACTCGCGCTTTGGTTACTTAGGTTTTATGTCTGATTTTTTTTTTTTATATTCATCCTTTATACAGAATTTTCTATTTAAGAAACTAATTTTTTGAACTTTTCTTTATGTACTCCTTCATTATACAACTACACCATGTGAGCTATTTAGAATGGGGTGGAAACTGCGACTTCTTCAAATGGGCCGTTGAACCGAAGTTGTATGTTGCTCTCAGCTGCACTTCAACTATCGTCTTTGCTGCTGTCGATGACTGCGTTTTGCTCTCGGCTTCACTCTCGGTAAATTTATTGTGGTTAGAATATTCCAGTGTTTGTTAATCTTATCGTAATAGAGTTCATAATCAAAATTTCTTAAAGTTTAATCTTATTTCGGAATAAAAATATAAGTTTTAGGATTTTTTTTTTTAGACTCGCGAGCCGTAGACGTACCACTATTTCAAGTATGACAAACATTGGGTTGTGGGCCCCACCCCAAAGTTTTTTCCATGTGCTAATGCTAGTGGGAGCGTATATGGCTAGCAATTCCATTAGTTTTATTTTGACATACTTTCTTTTTTTTCATTTATGTAGTGTTAGTATTTAGTTTAGTGAGTAAATCAATTATAAGAATGTCTTATAAATGGGAAATTCTCTTCTAGTGACTCAATCTCAATGCAGTCCTCTTCTTAATTCTTGTATTTTTAAGGCTTATATTTTTAATTCCTTCTTTCTTAAAAAATTTCTATGAAAGAAACTAATTTTGGAACTTTTCTGAATGTACTCCTTCATTTTCAACTACTCCATGTGAGCTATATGGAACTGTAGGGAATTGCCACTTCTGCTTTTGGGCCTATATCCCTAAGCTTCACGTTGCTCTGGGTTGCTCTTGAACTTTCGTTTGTGCTACTGTCGATGACTGTCTTTCGCTCTCAGCTTCATTCTCGGTAAGTTTATTGTACTTAGAATATTGCAATATTATTTAATGTTAGTGAATCGTATCATAATAAAGTCGTTAATCGAAGAATTCAAATTTTCGTTTTACTTTAAAATAAAACCATTAATTTTAGCATTTTTTTGCTTGAAAACTTGTGGGACCGTATAGTTACCAATAGGACAAGCATTGGGCTGTGGGCCCCACCCCAAAGTATTTGTCCTTATCCCGAGATTGTGCGGACGTATATGGCTAGCAATCCCCTTAGTTTGATTATGACATACTTTTTTTTAATCATTTATCTAGTGTTATTATTTGGCTTAGTGAGTAAATCAATGGTGACTAGATATCTTGCTTAAGGGAAATTCTCTTATAGTGATCGATCTGAATACACTTCTCTTCTTAGTTTTTCGACTTTTAAGTCGTATTTTTGTATTCATTCTTTGTCAAAATTTTCTATGAAAGAAACTGATTTTGAATTTTCTTTATATGTATTCTTTCAGTTAGAACTACACCATGTGAGCTACATAGAACGGTCTGGAATTGACCCTTCTGGTTATGAGCCATTAATCCAATGTTGCACGTTGCTTTTGGTTGTACTTCAACTTTCTTCTGTGGCGCTGTCGATGACTGCCTTTCGCTCTCAGTTTTATACCCAGTAAGTTTATTGCAATTATAATATTGCAGTGCTATTTTGTGTTAGTTAATTGAATCGTATACTGTTGATAATCTAAAATTTTAAAGTTTAGTCTTACTTTAGAATAAAAATATTAATTTTAGGATTTTGTTGCTCGTAAACTCGTGAATCCGTTCACGTCCCACTGTTTCCAGCACAACAAACATTGGAGTGTAGGTGTTGTTGATGATTGCCTTTCGCTCTCGGTATCATGCCCGGTAAGTTTATCCTAATTATATTATTGCACTGCTATTTTATGTTGGTTAATTGTATCGTAACACAGTTGTGAATCTAAAAATTTAAAATTTAGTCTTACTTTAGAATAAAAATATTAATTTTTGGATTTTGTTGCGTATAAACTCGTGGGGCTGTACACGTCCCACTGTTTCCAGCATGGCAAACATTGGAGTGTGGGTGTTGTTGATGATTGCCTTTTGTTCTCAGTTTTATACTCGGCAAGTTTATCGTAATTATATGATTGCACTGCTATTTTATGTTAGATAATTGTATCGTAACACAGTTGTTAATCTAAAAATTTAAAGTTTAGGATTTTGTTACGTATAGACTCGTGGGGCCGTCACGTCCCACTGTTTCCAGCACGACAAACATTGGGGTGAGGGCCCCATCCCAAATTTTTTGTCCTTGTGCTGAGATTGTGGGGGCGTATATGGCTAGGAATGTCGTTATTTTTATTATCCCGTACTTTATTTTTGTCATTTATCTAATGTTAGTAATTAGCGTAATGAGTTAAACAATGGTGTAGATGTTCTTTTCAAGGGAAATTCCATTTTGGTGACTTAATCCGAATACTACATCGTCTTAGTTCTTGTGGTTTTATGTCTGATTTTAGTATATTCTTCCTTTCTACATCATTTTCTATTTAAGAAACTTATTTTTTGAACATTTCTTTATGCACTCCTTCATTATACAACTACACCATGTGAGCTATTTGGAATGGGGCGGGAACCACGACTTCTTCAAATGGGTCGTTAAACCTAAGTTGCACGTTGCTCTCAGCTACACTTCAGCTATCGTGTTTGCTGTTGTCGATGACTGCGTTTTGCTCTCGGCTGCACTCCTCGTAAATTTATTATGGTTAGAATATTCTATTGATAGTTAATCTTATCGTAATAAAATTTGTAATCTAAATTTCTTAAAGTTTAATCTTATTTTGTAATAAAAATATATATATTTGGATTTTGTAGTTATAGACTTGCGGGGCCGTTGACGTGCCACTGTGTCCAGTATGACAAACATTGGGGTATAGGTCCCAGCCCAAAATTTTTGTCCATATGCCATGCTAGTGGGGGTGTATATGGCTAGCAATCCCCTTAGTTTTATTGTGACATACTTTTTTTTATCATTTATCTATTGTTACTTTGTTAGTGAATAAATCAATGGTGAGTAGATCTCTTTCATAAGGGAAATTCCCTTCTAGTGACTCAAGCTCAATACAGTCGTCATCTTAGTTCTTGTGCTTTTAAGCCTTATATTTTTAATTCCTTCTTTCTTCAAAATTTTCTATGTAAGAAACTGATTTTGGAACTTTTTTTTTATGTACTCCTTCATTTACAACTACTCCATGTGAGCTATATGGAACTGTAGGGAATCGCCACTTTGGCTTTTGGGCCTATAACCCTAGGCTGCACATTGCTCTCGACTGCCCTTCAACTTTCGTATGTGCTGCCGTCGACGACAGTCTTTCGCTCTCGGCTTCATTCTTGGTAAGTTTATTGTAATTAGAATTTGCAATATTATTTAATGTTATTATAATACAGTTGTTAATCGAAGAATTTAAAGTTTAGTCTTACTTTAGAATAAAGATATTAATTTTAGGATTTTGTTGCTTATAGATTCGTGGGCTGTATACGTCCCACTGTTTCCAATAGGACAAACATTGGGGTGTGGGCCCCACCCCAAAGCATTTGTCCTTGTGCCGAGATTGTTGGGGCGTATATGGCTAGTAATCCCCTTAGTTTGATTATGGCCATGTCAAATCTTGCTACTACTGTTGTCACATAATTTACTTGCCTTTCTGGAGTAATGGCACACCACTATGCGCTGCTAGATGGTTATTCAGAACAGGTTTTTTTTATAACTTGCATTCGAAAGCATTTTTGTAAGTTTGTTTATTTAGTTATATCTGCTGCAGTAATAACAAAGTAAACTGGTGTTTGAATAAATTGTGTTAAAGTTGAGAAAGCTTGCAGCTTGTTTATTTTTTACTCCTCTGCTTTATGCTAATATTAGTATCTATTCAAAAATTTTATTTGAATGATCAGAAGTAAGGTTTTAAAACTCGACTAAAACTTGAAGAGTAACTGAGTCTGAAACAAATTGAGAACTGGTTCAGTCAGAAGGGGACTTCTTTCAGTTTTTTGATAATCTGTGTAGAATTTTTGAGAGAATAGAAGTTTATACAACAGGGATTACTCGAAATTTTCGGGAATAGAAGTTAACAGAGGATTATACTACCGATATAAGTCAGAAGATTATACAACAGGGATAAGCGTATTTCACAACTTAATATACAGAAGTGCAAGAATGAACACATAATTATGTTTTGTTCTTAATTGGGAGCAAAGAGCAAAGTGCTCTTGTACCATTAGATTATCTGCAAAGAAGGATGCAATATGCATACATAAACAGTATAACCAGTAGATCTGATCTTACTGCACATTTCAAATTATAAAAATTACCAAAAAGAAAACAATGTGACAGAACTCGGTAGTAAAGGTTCACAATGCCAGATACGTGACATGAACTGGTTGGGATTGATCAATTGAATCCGAGTTGAGTTGTATCCTGGAGATGGGGCTGCTTTTCCCTTGCACATGAGGGGCTTCGACTATCTTCAAGAAAGACTCTCTTTCGAGTGCCTCTTAACTTGCGTGATTCGGTTATATATATGTTTATATATTATTGCTATTCAATTGCTTTAATTGTCTAACTTGTGCAGAGATTTAGAAAATAAATCCAACAGGTTATCAATAAAGAATGGAAAGAAGATGACTCTTTAAGAAGTAGCTAGTTGTTTCTACTCGGTGCCTGCATTAAAGCCATATCTCATGCACATGACAGAGGCCACCGTCACCAATTTCCAAGTCCTTTCTCATGGTTTTCTTGCATGTGGTGGAGATGGCTCTGTAAAGTTGGTTCAGGTCAAAGATTTTCAGCAAATAACCTGAAAAAAAAAAGTAAAAGAAAATTCATTTTGATCATGTTGGAAAGCAGAAAACTTTTAAGGCCGTGAAACTGTGCAATAGCCATTGCCTTGGTTTTGTTTTTTTATTCCTATTGATGTATTGGTCAGATAACTGAAGTCATTAAGTAATTTATTGATAATTGCTTGTCTTGGGTTGCAGGGATTTCGGAGGATGAGGTTGGTCAAGCTTCCATTACTTGTTATGGGTGTTTCTCCAGTAAATTCTGAGGATACCAACCGCTCAGCAGGTAGTGTAATGATATTATTGTTCTTGCCAAATGCAACCTGAAGGATATATTTCCTCCATTCTCGAAATATAGAGATCCAGTTGAAGGGTCATTCCCCCTCTCCCCCCCCCTCCAATTGTTCATGCTATATTTATTTCCCATATGACCCAAATGCACAAAATATTTGATCAAGAGCAACAGAAAGTCTGACTTCTGAAGACTTTGAAAAAGAGCCTATTGATCGGTTTTCTCTCACCCTACTTATCTCCTCTTTGAAGTTCTACCTTGTGCAGAATTAGGAAGTCAAGTTCAAATTTCCTATTCGATGTTGTATAATATTTATACTTCCCTGTATTCTTTGTAAATACAATTGTCTTTTGGCCCTATCTAAGTATGTATCGAAATTGCTACGTCTTGTTGAGTTGATGTTCCTTTGTAACCGATTCATAAAGCAGTATAACTGTATTGACTGTCATTTTTTTATTAGATGATTGTATTGGTTGTACTTAAACCTGACATACTCGAGAGGAAGCCATCAAACTCATACTACAACTACCTTTGCCATACGTTTTGCAATTTGATCAATCTCTATTGTCGTTACTATATATATGAACTTGGTGGTGGCAGTTTAGTTTGATGACTAGTTTAGCTGTCCAACCAAAAACCTTTTGAATTTGGGTCAAAATGTGCTCAGTTCTTTGCCAGAGCCATTGGTCATTTGGGAAGAAAAAATAAAAGGGCAATAGCCCCCTTCCTCTTTCCATAGGTTTTTCTAATCTCTCAAAACCAGTGTCAACCGGTCCCAAAACCAGGAGCTCAAAATAATTCTTTGCCCCTCCTGATATCACTTTGAGGGTTCCTTGTCAGGATAATCTTCTCCAGACTTTCTTTCACGTTTACCATTATTAATTCACCAAAGATTGCCGAACTTCACCGACCACACAATGGAACTATATGGATTAGCGGGTTTATTTCCTGTCACTACGAAATGATATTAACCATCGCAATTTTGAAAATCCATTGCTAATTCTCCTTAAATCAACGACCGAAATTAACCACGCATTATACATGTCGCTAAATTAGCAACATATTATGATTTCCTTCGTTAAAACTTAAACCCTTATGTTATGTTTGGTTGCCGAGAAAATAGGTGAAAACATGAAAAAAAGAAGAAGATAATTTTAGATTTCTAATACAAATTTAGTTGTGTTTTGTCTAATTTTCTTTTCTTTTCCATGTTATTACTTATTTTCTTGGCAACCAAAGATGCTAAATGGCGACAATGTGTTTGTTTGAACATTACCGATAATTTTAGTCCATGCCTAACCATCATATTTCTTATGACAATGGATTACCTCTAGCAGATGCCCGAGATCTACTCTCGAGCACCACTCTTCAGCTGACGCGTGGAATGGTGTTTCATAAAGGAGGTGATAGCATGCATCTTGGACAGTACGTGCATACCTTCCTAGCTCGCCATGTGTGCTCTTTGACACTCATTAATTATGGTTGAGACTCACCCATGTGGTTAATTTTTTTAAGATATTTTTCTAAAAAGTAAGGTTAGATTACTTAACCCCAGGTAAGAGTAATCTTAACCATGATTAATGGATTCTAAGAAGACATGTGGCGAGCTTGGGAGGTGTGTGTACCACTCAACGGAATGTGCAATGCATGTTATCCCTCCCCTAATTAAATGCCTTCCCACGCGTCAGCTGAAGAGTGGTGCCTGAGAGTCGATCTTGGTAGTTAGCGTTGGGCGGGGGAGTTCTTGCAACTCATACCCGAGGGAACTCGATCCCCAGACCTCCCACCACTGGAGGCCATACCCCAACCATTGGCACAAGAAGGCGGGGTGTTAAGACTATTCAGTCAGAAGTTAGCTGAGGCAGTGGATCTCTTGCAACTCATACCCCAAGGGGATTAGATCCCAAACCTCCCCCGTTGAAGGCCACACCCCTACCACTCACGCAAGAGGCGGTGTGTTAGACTGTTAGTTACGTGATAACATTTCCATTTAAAAAAATAAAAAAAAACCTCTCATATCCTGTTGAAAGACACGTGTATCCAGTTAACCTCTCATATCCAGTTGAAAGATATGAAGGATCCTGAGAAAGTGTCTACCTTTCTATTCTCTTCTCTTCTCTATTGAACATAGCAGAACCCAATATCTCTCTCTATCTCTCTAGGAGGAATGTCGTTTTGTTACGTAAGCAAATACCAGAGTGGAAGTGGTGCAGAAGGAAACAATGGAGTTTAAGATTTTCTATAGAACTTATGGCCATGGATCAATCAAAGTTGTTCTCATCATTGGTGCTCTCTCTCTCTCTTTAATTTTGTTATTATTTTTACTGGGGTTGTTGATTTATATGAAATTATGATCAGGTTTGGCGGGTACCCATGGATCTTGGGGTCCCCAAATTAAGGATCTTACGGGCACAAAGACGCCCAATGATGGGAATTTGCAAAAAACCCAAGTGAAGGGAGAGCTGGTGATGACAATGAGAGGATAGAGATCTGTGCCTTTGATAATTGAGGAATGGGTCGGAGTTCTGTGCCCATAACAAAATCAGAATATACGTGAGTTCTATGAAGAATTATTAGTTTTTGATTGCTTCTTTTAATCACATTTTTCTTTATTGCAGTTGAAGATTTGTTTTACTGGGTCTTTGTTTTGATTGGTTGTGGAATTGTGATGGCTAAATTTTTGGCAGTTCCCGAAACTCAGAAAGAAATTTAGAAGTGTATTTACTTCATAAATAATTCTCTCTTTTATAATAAAAATAAAATAAATAATAATGCTGAATTTTGAAACATATATGGATTGTCAAGATGATGTTTTTATGTTTAATTGGTGCAGAACAACAATCATGGCAAAAGATGCAATAGCTCTAATGGATCACATGGGTTGGAGAAAAGCCCATGTCTTTGGGCATTCTATGGGTGAGTTCAGGATCTTTGAGTAGTCACTTTCAGTTTGAGATTTTGGTTAAATTTTATATTTGCAATCCGTCTCAAAAATCTCCAACTGGGTTAGTAGTGTCTAGTCTTATTCTGGACTAAAATTTTATCCGAATGAAAATGAGTGATTTGGGATTCCTATAAATCACACAAAATTAGCTCCAATGGAGTTCCAGTTAGATTCTTGTATGCCTTGCCATCTCCTTTGGTTTGGCCTTATTTATCTAGTAATCAGAGGAAGTGAATTGGCTTGACAAAATGTTTAGTGTGAAGTATTAATCTGTTAGCTTGTTTTAAGTTGTTCTTGCACTCCCGTTTGGTTTGACATATTGTGCCAACTGAATCCAGAAGAATTTAATCACATTACTGATTTTATTGTTAGAATTGCAGCTACTGAAATGAGTTCTCTGTACCTCAGGCAAATTTGTTGCTATGATGGAGTTTCAGTCATTTTTAGCTTGTTTAACTTCTTCTTGGTGCAATAGGGGCCATGATAGCTTGCAAGTTGGCAGCAATAGTGCCTAATAAGATATTATCGTTGGTTTTACTTAATGGAACTGGTGGAGGTTTTGAATGCTTCCCAAAGGTATGATGCTCTTTAGACGGAATTGTATGATAATGATAAATCATGGTACACCAAATCATTGCTACCTCAAATTTTTTTTTGGTTCATTGGAGACAATGGACCTATGGGCTACACAATGAGGGGTAGCTCTCCCCCTCCCATAAACCCCCCAACCCTGATGTGGTGGGATTCGATCCCAGGTCTCCTCAAATATTACTCTCTTCATTGAGATTCTATTCTGTATTTATATAAAGATTTTCTGTAACTGTAATCCTTTTTTTGAAATTCAAATATTGTAACCTCTCTCTATATATACATTTATAGAGTGTGATTTCAATATTGAGAACTGAACACTCTTCTCAAAAACCTTTTATTATATACGTTGTATTAGGATCTAATTTCTTCTTCACAGTACCAGTTGCAGATGGTTTTAGTTAAATATCCACATGGATTCTGTCATTCAGATGATTCTGGAGCCACACTTCTGGATTTTTGTTCCTTTCCTTTCTTCTAAATTACACATAACATAAATTAAGTTCTACCCTTCTAAGTTTTTAGCTGATCACATGATTAGGTTTTGTTCTTTAGTGCTTTTTTTCTAAATATATAACTGAATCAGCCTATTATATTCCACCCTTAGGTCTCGTTGTGTGTGTGCATGTGTCTAGAGAGTGTGTGTGTTTAGATAATTGATATCTTGTTCTTCAAAAAAACCCAAAGCCTTGGTGTTCTGTGAGTTCGCGTGCGTTAGGGTGTATCCCGGTTTAATCCCACATCGGTTGGGAAGTTGACCTCACAGGGGTGTATAAGGGTCCATCAACCCTCCTTAAGACAGGCCCTTTTGGAGTGGTTGCTTGGAGTTACTCTTATGGCACTAAGGGACCCTCCTTAAGACAGGCCCTTTTGGAGTGGTTGCTTGGAGTTACTCTTATGGCACCTTAGTGGCTACCCTTAGGTCTGGCTATGTGTGTGTGTGTGTCTAGAGAGTGTGTGTGTTTAGATAATTGATGTCCTATTCTTCAAAAAAAAAAAAAGTCTATTATATTCCAAATATGTAGCCCATTATAGGTATGCAAATTTGTAAATATTTAGGTGAGTGTAGTGCCGAATCCTAACATTCCCATTTATCCAAGCATGAAACTTCATATTCATATTGGATTTAGACACCCTATTAACATTCGAAGCTTTAGAATCTTCCTGACATATACATGCATTTTAGAAGTTTTTCTTTCAAATACTGATAAAAAAAAGTTTTTTTTTCACATAAGTTATTGCCCATGTTTTTCTTTTTATTACTGAGAAAGAAAACAAAAGAAACAACAAACTCACTTGAGGGGGTTGGACTCTTTTTTTTGTGTGTGTGTGTGTTATTTAGTATGTGCTGATGAGTCAATTTTTGTGTCTGTGCCAAATGAATGGCTATCTTAACTGATTAGTGGTCTGGTTCGAAAACTAGTTCAAAACTACTTAAAATATTGTACCAGTAAAGTTGTGAGGTAAGTAACCTGAAAGTGGATAGGGAAACGGGATAATATCGTAGCCAAACATAAGAACAACTATTGTTTCTCTTAAATTCTAAAGTTACTAGCAAACACTCATATTTTGATCTATATATTCTTTCCTACAGAAGATTCTTTCCTAAGATAAGGATGGGATAAAAATGGATTACATGCTGAAGATGTTAGAACCATCCTTTTATGTCATTCATGTTTCGTTAACTTCTTACTCAATTGAGTGTACATATATGTTTCTAGTCAAGCATCCAATTCCTTTTTACAGATTTTTTTGGTTTCCAGCATGAAAATACTTCAGTTCTCCAATGTTCTTCATTCTTGAAGATCTATAGGTTCTTTATGTGCTGATGGCATATCCAACATCTATACGATTACAACATCTATCATAATAAGATAAGACAAATGTACAAAGAATTGTGTCTGACCAAAAGGGTGCTGTTTCTGGGAGAAAATTATTATGTGAATAGGAAATTGATGTAACTTTTGAGTAGTACTTTATATTTTCTTCAACTCAGAAGGCCCTTTTTAAGTAGAATACAAAAGGTCTTCAAATCCTTGAGATTGTTGTATTGATAATTCTTGTGACTCGGAAGGAAATGGCATTTAAATATAGTTGCTGCAATGATCCCCGTTCATAGTCATATTGGATGAAATAGCTGTTACAATAGCTGACCAAATTAAAGGAATAAAAGTTTATTCATATCATTATCATATTCCTAAAAAATGTCTTGTAAGTAGAAGAGATCCCAGTCGCCTCCAACCCCATCAAATGCTAATTTTGCTAAAAAGACCCCTGTTGGTTCAACATTTTCTTGTCCTAAGGAGATGGGATATGGAGATTATCGATGCCAACTGGAATTGGAGTCCCAAGAAATTTTCTAATCTGTTAATTTTGTGAGTGATTTAATTATTTTTTCACAATTAAATTGGTATCAACTAAAAGCTTGAGAAATTTAAGTGAGCAATGTTTGTTGTGTTTTCTAGCCTCCAGTTTCCTCCTACTTGAGTTTAGAATTCCTTCCGCACTTGTAGAGACTAGAGACTACCCGTCAGTGGCTATTTTAATAAACCGTTAATGACAACTAGGGTTTCTCTAGAGTTGTCTTATTCAGAAAGAAGCGGCAAAAGAAGGACCAGTCCTTCACGAGAGCAATCTCCACAATTATGGAGACTGCCTCACTCTCCAAAGCTTTACTAAAAGTTTACTGGTGACCTGGCATCCATCAAATGTATAACTAATTTGGTAAAGGTTCTTATTAAGATTGGTATTTCCCGATTGTTGGATGAAACATAAAGTGAAAACTTAAAAATATAACTGTTATCTTAGTTTCACTAGAAAGTTGAACTTATTCCTTGGAAGATTAAATTCATTTCTCTTCTGCAGCTTGACCGCCAAACAAGTTCAATTGCAATACGTTTCTTAAGGGCAAAGACCCCTGAGCAGAGGGCAGCTGTTGACTTGGACACCCACTACACAAAGGTTAGATGTACTTTTTCATTTTCTCTGCCATTATTTTTGTATAAATTAATTGTTGGAATTCTTAAATGAAGCAACCCTCCTCATCATTCTTTTGGGAAGTGATCAGGAGGACCTGCATTACGCAGAACTGCCAGAAGATATGGAAGCTGGGTGGGCCACTCAAACAGGGGAGAAACAACACCCAACATCCATGTCACTTATCACTTCTGCATGGTGCAGGCAGCCACACTAAACTTCAACTTTTACTTTTTTATTCTTTACAATGTCTTTCAAATTGTCGTTAGACCATTGGTAGATCATAAATTTCTGTGTTTTCTTCAATATGTGTACATTTCCTCTCTCCTTTTGTGTTGTTTTAAACTCATCATAAAATTTTGGCTCCTAATGAGACAGACGTATTAATAGTTTAGAAGGGTTAAAAAATTTATTATCTTCTAAAGGGCCCCTAGAAGTGGAAGCTGTCTTTTCTATGGATTACCTTGATTGCGAACTCGTTCAAAAGATCCTGGAGCCTTGCAACACTTGAGATCAAACTGGTGAATTGACTCTAGGATGGGATAATTTGTAATTTTGTATAGATGGTAACTTGTTAGTCGGAATCATTAACCTAGCTGATACTTTGGCTATGCTTCGTATAAGTGGAAACTATTTGTGCATTGGAACCATTTTCCATAGTTTTTTCTTGCTCCATTAATTTTTTTACTCTTCAGAATGAAAAATCAAATGTCCAAGACTCCAAGCTATAAGTTTTTAACACAACTCACCTTGGTTGGATATTTAGTCTAGACAGTAACGGTTTGCCGGATCATTGATCAAGCTGGTACTTTAGTTAGACTTCGTATAGCTAGAAACTCATCTTGCTTTTGGACAAGTTTCCATATTCGTTTTTTGCTCAATTAATTCTCTCTTTTTTTGTTTGTGTAATGTTTTTCTCCTCTTCCAGCTTTCCTTCAAAAAAAAAAAGTCTTTCTCCTCTTACTCTTCAAAAGGAAGAAAAGTCCATGCTCCAATTTTTTAACACAACTCACTTCAATATTAAGGTGAACACAATCTTGTTGTGGATACGGTTGAACTGTGATAAAATTTATATCTAACTGTGATTTTAATTAGCCATATATCATTTATTTTACTTATTAATTTGTTTTAAGCTGTAGAATATATATTCATGTCATATAGTAGCTGCAATACTAGCCACAATTTTCTGCATCATATTTGATGTGCAGGAATATCTAGAAGAATACATTGGATCTAACACTAGAAGAACAATTTTATATCAAGCAAGATATGCTACACTTGATCAACCTTAAGTGAATTCCTGAATCATAACTATGCACGTAGGGAGATTCAATCTGAAACTTTTAACTTCTTGTTTTGTTCAGAAATGTTCATGGACGTTAACTCTTTGTAGTACCCTTCCAAATTTGTTTCTTGGACTACTTTTGTTCTGGACTATTTTTTATTTCCCTGCTCTATCGGTAGAGAAACGTTAAAATGGTGAATGACATAATTAATAGAAAGAAGACAAAAGGGGAGAAAAGCTATCTCTATAGGCTTCAAATGACCATACAGGTAGAGTTCCATAAGACTGCTCTTTTCTTCAAACTGAGTCATATTTTAATAGAATCCAAAAGTGTTTCAGTTCTGAACCTAGATGGTATACCAAATTTAAGTAAATTATTATGGTTTTTACCATGTTAACTACATATTGATCATAGGTGAGAACTTGTTATTCCCTTTCAACTTCTAAACCTGGAGTCCTAAAGTTTTTCTACAGAAGTGCATATAACCACAGTGAATGAGAAGGACATATCTAGTATGCATGCAAATGTATCACAAAAACAAAACTCCACTTTCTTTAAATTCATGATTGCCTTAGTGCACCCATCACATGAAGATTCTGTCTGAGTTGAAAATAAGGAATAAATTGTGCATCTCAGCCTCTGTTCATGCAAACACATTTCTAGGTGTACAAAGACACTGCAAAATCCTACGTGTCACTATGTCAGGAAAAAAGCTAGAGAGTGGGTCTATCAAGCCTCAACTTCCTACTTATCGTTCCCATATTGTCCTAGCCTGGTCAAATAGTTCTTTGTATCTAGTTCTATCTTGGTTATTTATAACTCAATTTTTTAAGTCATATGTCATAATTTTAGGTTATTGGCCTTGTTTCACTTCTTTCTATCCAGGAATGGACAACTATAGACGTGATTTCAAATATCGGTATGTATCGGGAAACTATGGACATGGTTTCAAATATCGGTATGTATCGGCCAACTATAGACATGGTTTCAACTAACCAATATATATGGTGGAAAAATAAAAAAGTATCGCCCCCCGAACCATGTGTATCGGCCATATCAGTACCGATACGGCCCGATATGGTCACCATATCAACCGATATGGTACAGATATGCTCGGCACAGAAATCAAGACTCAGCTTATTTACATGAAATATCTTTTAATTTTACTTTCGTTTACTTAAGATATTAATGGGGGGTATATTCTAGTCTTTAAAAATATTTTCATCTACATGGTCAAAAAGTCAACTAACAGTGTAACAGTTCAACATAAAAAAGAATTACATTCAAGCTTACAATTCATGATTGTAATTCAATACATTCTTATTTAACTCATTGAATCTAAAGTTTTGATATTTAGGTTGTATTTCATATACTTGGCTAAGTGACTATGGTTTGTATTTTCATACATTTTTATCAACAAGCATGTCTTTTTTAACTTATAAAATTCTTAACTCTTATATGTATGGTTATAAGTGTAGTTGTAGGCCTTCATTTAGTTTGTTCTTAGCTTATATTTGTATTAAAAGAAATTTTATGCAAGGTATTTAAGTTTTTCCTTGCGTATCCAAGTGTTTCTTAGCGTATCCTAATTTTTTTTGCCGTATCCATCCGATACATATCTTGTTTTAAACTTACTGATACAGCACCCGATACCGATATTTTAAACCGTGATTGATACGCTGATACGTATCTTGTTTTAGGCTTACCGATACGGCACCCGATACCGATAATTTAAACCATAACTATAGATTTTAATACGAATAGATAACAAACCAAGACAATTGATTTATTTTATGTTCGATTTACTGTTTTTATAAACTATATGTACTAGGAGGTGAGTGAGAATTGCTTTAGTTCTGATTTAGGACCTATGCATCAGACTTTGGTACTACTTATATTCCAAATATAGAATTGTCACTTTTTCTTTGTTATGTATACGTATAAGGTAGTACCGTAGTAGTGTTGTTCATAAGCCAAATTCAATGCCAGTCCTGGTTGTTTTGTGTAATGAAATTGTAATCTTGAATCGAGATTGTCTTTTCACGACGTTCACATTAAGATATTCCCTAACTTGAAAAGGAACCCATCTTTTGTAGGAATATGTGAAAAATATATCATCAACTGGAATGGAGTCGAATTACAGTTTTGAGGGTCAAGCTAATGCATGTTGGACACACAAAATGACACAGAAAGAACTTGAAGTAATCCGCTCTGCTGGATTTCTTATATCAGTCATTCATGGAAGGTTGGAACTCAAACTTCAAATTGGTGGAAACTCCTCTGCTTTTTACCTTTCGAGAATTATATCTGCTCAAACTAATCGGAAGCTCCCCATGTTTATAGGCATGACATCATTGCTCAAATATATTATGCAAAAAAACTTGCAGAGAAGCTGCAGCATTCTGCTAGAATGGTAGACCTTCATGGAGGACATCTAGTGAGCCATGAAAGGCCCGAAGAGGTACTTTTCTTGTTTATAATAGATTTGGAAACCGTAGATTAAACCATCTCATTCGGATAGGGGCAAGGGAGAGATCTCACTGTTTTTTAGAAGCTTTAGCCTTTTTATCTAACCTAAGAAAGAAATTCACTTTCTGGATCCTTTCTGTTTTATCCTTGGATTGGGGTTTCTACGGGAAAGTAATTTACCATTACAGATAATATGCCTATTGGATACTAAATTTTCTTTTTGGACAACATGTAAAATGAAATACTCTAAATAATTATATACTAATGTTTTGAGTACAAACATTGATTTTAACAACATTAGGAATGAAATTTTTTTTTTTAAAAAAATCAATGGCATAAAAAGGGTATTCATGGGATCCTGATAGTGTAGGAAGGATGGAAGGTCTCTAGCAGGAATGAAATTTTTAAGTGAGAGTGGCACCTTGAGGAGAAGCCTCTTGTAATAAAAGTTAGGGACAGAAAGTTCCCTCATTAAGCTATTTGTTTTTTTCGGGGACACTATTTCCTTCTCACACTAGTGAGCCGAAGATCCAAGAAACTGGACAAGTTTAGTGTACAATGCAGCCACTTTGGGGACACTATTTCCTTCTCACACTAGTGAACCGAAGATCCAAGAAACTGGACAAGTTTAGTGTACAATGCAGCCACTTTGGAGTATGTTCGACACGGCACAATATGAAATCATCAACACAAATTTACTTCATCTATTTGTGCATTCTAAACACATTATATGTGACGTGTTACATTTCAAACATGGAATACTGAAATGGAGGATCATACTAATACTCACAGACCTAATAGCAAAAAGGACATAAAGTTCGACAACCTCCCCATCTATATCATTTGGCACTTGTGATTCTGGCACTCTATAATTGGCATGTTTCGAGTGAGAAATACTTTTTGTGAAAAATATTAGAACACGCTAAGTGATATGATATGAACTGAATGCCACACTAAACCAACCCATATATTTATTATTGATATTAAATAAAAGTACTCAATTTGTTTATTCATTCTGAAGACTAATTGATTATGTACTTTTATTAAACTTACCAGAAAAATCCTATAATTTTATTATACCTGGATACTTCCTAGTTCCTAGGCACTTCTGTTTCTAGAACTTTTCTTCAGATTATCACCTCCCTGTTCCTACTCCTACTTTGTGCAGCTGAGTTGGTGCAACTTTTTGTATTAGATTCCACCACAAGTAGAATTATTCATGGCAATGTGACCCATAATTTTGCTCTGTTACAAAATTTTCAGGTCAATCAAGCTCTCCTGGAGTTGATCAAGGCATCAGAAATGAAGTTGAGTGCACATGATTGGTCGAATTTGCCCAAGAAAGGTTCTGTTATGTAGTAAACTCTACTAATTATCTTTATTTTTCAGGTCTTTTCCTTTTCATTGTGGCTGTGTTATATGTGTTGTATGGGTGTTTGCAAGGGCATGTGTGCGTCTCTATCATGTAAGCCAGGTAATTTTCATGAACTTTAACATTGTGTCCCTTCCTTTCATCAAAATTCTAAACAGCTATAGCATGGAGCTTCTAAACTAATTTGGATAACTAATAGAGAGTTTATTTAGTTATGGACCTAAATGAGCAAGTAGAAGATTGATTTAGCAACCATAACAGAGATTAGAGAAACGGCAGAGCCTTGGCGTTTCTTTCATGAAATCCATCTGATTGGAATTTCTCAATCTCAACACTTAGATATGATATGGTGTGATGAAAATATGACCACTGCTGCAAAATTCTGTTAGTATGGAAAGGAAAGTGACCTCATGAGAGTTATAGCGCACACAAAAAAAAAAGATAAAACAAACAACCTGGCCTGTGGGGATCTAGTTTTTTATGCCAACTTCCACAAACAGTCCTCTCCTACAACTCTACCATTTAATACTAAGTCTTTTTCTGTCAATAATCTCCAAAGAATCAACTTCCCTGTGCTAATATATATCATTCTTTGTTTACCAGGGTGGCAAGAGATGGGGAAGCAGATGTTGTTAAACAAAAGGAATACTAAGGGAGAAAACAATATGTCTCGCATGTTTGACATGCTAGCAAAGCTTCAGCTTTGTCTTTCATACTTTTTTGGTCCCTTCGTGATGGCATTCGAATATGGAAGAAAAGGTTTCAGAAGTCTAAAGCCAGTTAGAGTTGGAGCCTCCCTCTCATAAGCTATGATACATGAAGCCTAATTTTTTCTGGTAAAACTACCCATATCCAGGTTTTATTTTCTTAGTCTAAGTACACTTTATATAGAATAAAAAACTAAACAGATAGTGTCTTCTTTGTTTGCAGGGTAGCATTAATCCGTGACCTTAACATTGTGGCACCTCTTGTACTAATGAGTCGGCCCATAAAATAACCAGTGAGTATCAAGCAGAGTTACAAGAGCAGTCCATCCAACTCTCCTCATAATAAGACAAGAGTTATGTACCTACGGAAAGAGTTTGTCAGATGGGGTAGTAGGCGAGAATGGAGGGCGAGACCAGCAAGGCCTATCCAAGCCGCATTCCACTACGTTATCTTACACCTGAATGTTTACTATAAATACACTGAAGGGGGGAGTTCGAGCAGGAAGAGGATAGCTTCCCTTCCCCCTGTATGCATCACAGTAAATGTTTTGTACTGCTTACACCTTGGGAATAAAAGAACTTGAAAATTTTCTTTCTTTCCAAAGTCTTGTGTGTCCTAAGAGATCAATAGAATTGCATCATTTGTAAAAACTAAGGGCCTGTTTGGATAAACTTCGCTAGGAATAAAATGACTTCTCTAGGAGACCTTTCAAGAAAAGTAACTTTTGAAAAAAGTTAAGTCGACTTTCCATGGAAGTTTCCTTAGGCCAGCTTCTTAGAAAATTTATTTTGCTGACTTTTGATTTTTGTAGGAAGTCAAAAGTTGTGAATAACCAAACGTGAATATTTCTATTGAATTTTGACTTTTTTGGAGCCAAAAGTTGATAGAAGTCAATTTAGAAGTTTATCCAAACGCAACCTAAGAGTGTTTTTTTTGGAAGGTGTCAGAGTCACCGAAACTCACTAAACACATTTTCAATGTCAACATTAGATATAAATTTCTAAATGGAGGTGAGTCTGTTGGTTTGTTCAACTCTGAGTAAATCAGGTACCAACTCTTCTGAGTCTCACCGAATCTAGGGTTCCTGGTTCACTCACAATTCTCAACATGACTACTGAAATCCCACTTGAATCCTAACAGCATAGTGAAGCAAAAATTTCACATGTTGGTTCAACTCAGGGTAGACAATTACAAGCATCAACTCATCTGAAATGATGACTGAATTTGGCTCACCTATCACATCACAATTGCCAACATAACCAATAAAATCAGGGAAAAAAAGAATCTTCAATTCAGTTGCAGGCCATTTATTCATCCATAAGTACCTATATATATATATATATATATTCTTCTACAGTTTTCTTCTGGAATTTGAGTCTGCTAACATGGTCGACAAGTGAACCAGCCATCATCAAACTCGTCTGAGTTGGGTGAATTCAAGGAGGCACCGATGGCCTATAACCTGAGTCAGGTGATTTAGTCATAAAATCATTGGAGTCAGATGAGTCGACGCTGCACTATTCATAAAATTTCACATGTTTGAATTTGTCTTTGTTGATGTCGTAAATTCAGCTAGACCACAGTTCGCAACATGACTTATGACAATACCCACCATCTGAGATTTCTAAAGTTTGTATATTTTGATCAAAATATATGTAACTTAACCCATGTTCTTTGTTTTTCATCTTCATTGTTCTTTCTAATCAACCATAAATTGGGATTTACTGCACCATTCTAATACCAAGAATATTTCTAAGTAAATAACACCAACATATATCAAAAACAAATGAGAAAGAGAGAGAGAGAGAAAAGCCTTTTTTTTTTTGCCTGTGGGATCTTTCTGAGGTGCTATGTGATTGTGAAGAAGAAGGTGAGCAAGAGGAGAGCGAGCTTTTGAAAAGATACGTTAAGAGAGAAGAGTAGATTCTCTATTCTCTCAATAATATGCCACTCAATAATTTGAATTTCCTGCCATTTTTGTTCTTCTCCAATCCCCTTGTGCCACATATGCGATTGAATTCGATCGCAATTGGCTCTGATTCGATCTCAAACAAAATTTTGTATTGTGATTGAATTCAATCGCAATTGGCTCTGATTCGAGCTCCGTGACACACAAAACTCTTGAAACACTCTGTATTCTTTTGCTTGTTCTTTTGTTTTCTTATGATGAAGTGAGAGAGTTAAATGTTATATGTCATAACTCACTCTTTTGAGTTTGATTTTGCTGGTTTTTATTATTTTGTGTCTGTTTTGGGTATGTAGGTGTCTGGGAATTTTTTAATTTTTCTTCATTTAGGTTCTTATTCTTTTGTTTGTTTTTTTTCAAGCTTGATTGGTTATCTACTATGAATTACATTCAATATTTTCCATTTATTTTCACTTTCAAATAACCCATATGGGTATTTTTTTTTTCCCTTTTTATTTCTTTATGGCTCATAAGGTTTGTGGACTTTTTCTGCTTATTTTTAGCTTCTAATTTTTATTGTATTTATTCTTGTTTGCACTATTTGGATGAAATATTTTTACTGAAATTTCCCGGGCTCCCATTGTATTATTGAATTATTAAAGGTTTGTGTTTGGATGTAAAATCAAAGCAATGTTCTTCTATAGTCTGTTATACTTGGAAATGTTTTATGAGCTACGAATCAAGGAGCAGTCAGAATTATCTTGTCTGGTTTGCACAAATTAGAACCAAAAAAAAAAAACTACTTTGTTCCAACTCTGTTTCTTTTCCAATGTCACACTGCCTGCCCATCAACTTAAATTGCTTAGAAGATTGGAATAGTACTATATATTATTGGCGATTGTCTTTTAGATCAATGGTCTTCAAAATCAAGACCAACGAACAAGTCCAAAACCAATTGAATTAAGTCTCTCGCTTGTTATAATTAGGAGTTAAAAATTGTATTATTGATCAGAGCCCATGAATATGGTGAGCTAGATTAAGTCATGTATAAGCTAGGTTTTAAAAAACTTGAGCTGGACTCCAACTTGTTCTGATTTTAATTGAGTCAAGTGGAAGGAATCTCGAAAACTGGACACCAATCTGATCTGGTCTTGACTGAAGTCTAATTGACATAATCTTTTGAGCCTGTGATTGGTTTCAGAATTGTTATGGGCTTTTTGTTTTTGGTTTATCAAGTTCCCAGCAGGCATGGCCAAGTATAATAAAGTTGAAACCAAATAAAAATTGAGTCTCGAAACCTTGTATCAGCTCAGATGTTCAGAAGCCCACCATTTCTACTAGGGCATTGAACTTGAGGCTCATCAAGTACTAAACCCTCACGGATAGCTCAGTTGGTTCGGGTCTTGGGAGAGATCCCCAAGGTCTCAAGTTCAACTCCTCTCGGGCTTATCCGATGCACATGGTTTGCTGGTGATTGTGTGCATCCCAATGGACTAGTCCTTCCTTGTTAGGGTTGGGACACCCTCCGTTACCAAAAAAAACAAGTACTAGTATGTAGTTCCTGGTTGAAGGGTATGGAACCATTGCTTTTCTTCTTTTTTTTTCCAGTTCTTTTCTCTTTGTCTGGAGAATGCAGTGTTCATATTTCATAATGTTGAATGTGGGGTCAGGGGTGTTACTATTTATGTTTAAAATCTCTTTAGCATACCACCAGGGGTTGGTGCAGCTGGCTAGCATCCTGGGATTTCTCCCTGTGATTGTGTGTTCAACTCCTACTCCTTGACTACCCGGTATCCGTAGGGAAAATTCCGAGTGGCTCGGTGTGGATACCCGAGTTGACTAGCCCTTGGCTCGAAGGCTTTGAGACACCCTCCGTTACCCAAAAAAAAGGGCTATGATGGGCCAAATCCAAATTCCTTTAGGCTGTGGTGCCTAGATACAGTTAAAGATAGTTGGTATTCAGAAATGTGGCATCTTACACTAAGATATCCCCACAACATATGTGGGTAATGGGTGGCCTGTTAAAATGTGAAAACCTATAGAAAATGGAAATCAACTAAATTCGACAATCTTAGTATTATAGATGGTAATTCACATATAATATTATCAGAACCTCCGGTATACATGCAGGTTGTTGTTATCCTCTATCTGATGTGTCTGACCTAGGGGAAGCTCTACTTCAAGAAATGAGCAATATGGATGCAAAAATTATCCAATTTAGAAATTTATTTTTTGTGACCATATTTGCCAGCATCTTTTTCACCATCTAAGATGTGAAAATTCATATAATTTCTGAAGCTGCTAAAATGTTTGCAGTTCTAAGGATATGTGAGTGATTATGTGTAACAATTGGTCAAATGAACTTTGTATCTATTTTTCATCTTTTCTCTCTCATGCCCATTCTATTTTACAAGGCTTCCCTCTTACTGAAATTTTATCTGCACAGATGTGGAAGTAGATTATGAGTCTGAGGAGAATGCATCCCTGATCTACGCAGCAATAGTTGTCGATAAGGAGGTGCTGATTCATAATGCCTAAAACTCGCTTGTTCTAATAACAGTTATTACTCCCCTACGGTGGACATGAACTGGTCTTGATTTCACATAATAACAATGCTTGTAAACCTTCAATTAGTTTTCCTATTCAACTTCCATCTCCAATTGCAGTTGCAGCCAGACAAAGTGAAAAGGCAGATGGTGCCCACGCCTTCATTTCTCCCTCCTAGGAGATCTAATAAATTGAGCTGTCCATTCTAATGTATTTAAAATTAATAAATAAATAAAAGATATATGATGAACAATAGATAAAAGAAGATGGTTAAGAACTTAAAATCAGCCGACTAGTTTGATTTTCATCTAAGAATTGGATATTTACTGCACATGAGATTCAGCATAGATGACCCTCTCTCTTTATAGTAAGAGTACAGATGATGTTTCCCAAGCTCTCATCTTCCTCTGGTTGTTTTTGTGTTGATTCAAGCATTTTGAGGCAGTTGAGGCAAGATATCTCCGTGCATTGTTTAGTGCATTTGTAGACAATTCGAACACTTTCCATGAAAACATTTGAAGAATGTGGGTCGGTGATGGAATTGTGACATCAATTGATTAGTTTTCTCATTAAAACTGCTGGTTTCTCCAGCTGATGAATTTGTAACTTGATTTAAACTCAACAACCATTAAATCTTCCCTTAGTTTGGGTTGTAGAATGACTTCTTGGTTTGTGGACTATAATCTCTTGAAAGGAAAGTTAATTGCAAGTTGAATCTATGCAAAGTGTATAAAATTGTATCAGATTAGATTAAAGTTGAATCATGGATAGTTTTTGTTAGATGTGAATAAAAAATTGACATGATTTTAAAATCACTGTGATAACGTCAATGGTATTGTACAATCTGCGGAATACAAAGCAATTCTCCATGATATGAGATAGAACTTATCCACAAACAAAAAAAAAATTATCTAATTATCTCACTTGAAAACAAGTACTTCTACATATTGGGGTACATGTGAAAAGGAAAAAGAAAAGGAAAGGTAAACGGAAAGTTAAAAAAACTGGTACTTAACATTCCCTGCTTTCTTCCATGCCTCTTGTATGTTTTTCTATCTTCCTTTCTTTCTTAGTATTCATCCAAGTAAATATACAGAGTGTCGTCTTTTTTCAACTTGCGTCGGCTGAGTAAGGCTTTGAGGAGACGTTTACTTTTGCTGGGGTATTGTTCGATCTCCTTCAGGCTGTCTCTTTCAGTATGGAGACGCATTGAAGCTGATTTCCGAGGCTCCGAAGGGTACTGGCACAATAAGAGGCAAATTTCCAAGGTTACAAGTATACTGAGATAATAAAGTAAAAGAGTATATTCATTCCTAAAATGTGATAGAACTATTAATGAAGAAAAAATGAAGTGAAATTTGTTAAATATTTTCAGAAGGATAGGTTCAGAGATAATAAAAGTAAAAGACTATATTCATTCCCAAAATATGATAGTAGTATAATGTACTAAACACTCTCCGTTCTCCTGTGCTTACCCGTCGTCTTCCATTAGAAGAGTTTGGAGTGGTCGGCCTACTTGAGAGAGGAGTGGTCGACCTACTAGAGAGAGATCCAGAGCGTAAGAGTGGAAATCGTTGTGGTGAGATCGTTCGCTTCTCTGATTTATAAACAAAAATCATCAGTAGAACATCTACAACAAGAGACCTTTACACCAACACATAAAGAACACATTATCAAGGTTTCACCAAAACAAAGTAGTTCAGAATTAACAAATCCATCTGTACAAACCCAGTTCTTTGTTGGACATATTGCCAGTGAACGCAAAGGTTCCAGGTCGTAGGGAACTCCATGGAGAAGGTGATGGAGAACGCCCTTTTCTGCATGGAGAATCCAATAAATTGAACCATTATATTGGTGAATTCAGGTCACTGACAATGCATTAGGAACTTCAATCTCCTGAAATACAAACATATAGTGTTCGATTTTACCTGAATTAAGATGATGGGGTCTCTCTAATTGTTGCTCGAATGGCTGAAGCAAAATACTCACATTATAAAATGATTAAATGACACCCAGATCTTGCATCCCATCCGTAAGTAATGGTACAATGCAAAAGATTAAACCATGCAAAAATATACCATCCTTAAATTGATGCCAGTTGTCTTAATCATTTAGGCCGCACCCTTGATATTTTGACGACTTAGTGCGGCCAGCGCCATGCATGGTCTCCCCAGCTGAGCATAAAATTCGAGCAAACCGGGAAAACACAAACATTTTTTCTTAGTAGTGTGACTAAGAATAAATATTCTAGGAAGCAATTTTAAAGAGTTTAATAAGAGAACAGAAAAGTATTACTACCTGGCAGGATGTACCGCTTATGGTATTTGGGAGTCTTTATCACCAATGACTGTTGGGAAAGGCCCTCATGATCGATATACTCTTGGCATATCCGTAATCTCTAAAATACGGGTCGCAAAAGGAAAAGATGTTAGTAGTCTGTATTAATAAACTAATAATCTCTAGAGTAATGTGTTGGGGCAGGAGGAAGGGAAGAAGCTCTCCTATAACATTTTATTTGGTAATGGAGGGGTGTCCCAAACCCTTCCAGGCAAGGACTAGTCCCATCCAGTCCCACACGGATTTTCCGGGCTTACCTGGGGTGGTGGGTTGCGGGCTCTCGTCGCACCCTCGGGGATTAGTCCTAACCCAAAGGGTTGGGGACACCTAGAGTTTCCCAAAAAAAAAAGAAAAGGAATAGTCCATTCAGGTGTCCGCACAACTGCACAAGTGGGAATTGAACACACAACCACAGGGAGTAAACCCAAGATGCTAACTAACTGCACCAACCCTTGCATACATGAAGGATGGTTGGGCCTTCATGGTCTCACCAGAGGAGATCTTCTAAAAAAGCTTTTCGGAACTCTTCCCCACACTTTTCTGATTGTCCAAGGAATGCAATTAATGCTTCGTTTGTTTCGAAGTAAAATAGAGGAAAACAAATGAATTTCGCAGAAAATGCCAGTTGTCCTAAAGAAAATACACTTGAAAAATGATATTTTCCGTGAAATTCATTTGTTTTCCCCTATTTTACCTCAAAACAAACGGAGCATAAATTAGATGGTGAATATCATTTGATTGGGTCAATTGTTAGCCTAAGATGTACCGATTTAGGATCCATCAAATGGTGGTTTGTGGCGTGTGACTCCCCTGAATATGTGGTGCAATACGAATGGCACAGATAGGCAGGAAAACTTTTCTTCCTCCCATCCTGACGCATTTACTTAGTTAATATGCTATAATCAATAAATTTTTGGAAAAACAGTTTCTATCTAATTTTTCTTTCTTCTGGTTTTAGTAATTTAAGAGAGATGCAAATGTCTTTACAAGGATAGATTTCAGTTTGCTAGGCATATTGCATACAAGGTTAACAAAAATTGAACACCTAGGAAAGTGTCCATGAATGGTGTTTTGGCTCTTTTGAAATTTTTACATCTTAAAAAGATGAGGTAAAGGTTTCAAAAATGAGCTCTCCATAGCAAGTGTTTCCCTTCATTTTCTAGAGCTATGGCAGAAGTAGACTTTCGAAGAACAGAAGCATTTCCAGGCATCTTTCCTTATTTTATCATGAGAAACTCCTGATCCTACAATAGATTACTGAAGGCTCTTCAATTTTGAGATTAATTTTGAGGTCTTTCTTTCCTTAATTGAGTTCATGGTCCGGAGATTGATCAGATGGTTTTCAGACTTGAATCCAAGTCCTTTTTTTTTTTAAATCCTGTCAAGTTTTGTCCGCAAAAGTCTTCACCGTTAGTGTTGTTGCCCTGGATTCTTTAAGATTCCATCTAAATTGGATGTAGATACGAAGAATTTATAATTTGATACTAGTTGTAAAGTATTTTTCGACCACAAATGTTTCATTCGTTTAGATTTTAATTTCTTTAATTGTTTGAAACAAATCTAAGACCATAGATAATTCCACTAAATACAGAAGAAGTGAAAATGTCAAAGAGTACCTGTTCAATGCAAGAGACTCGAAACCTTCATCAACCTTTTCATCCAAGAGGCCATTAACCTTGTATGTCACAGAACCCAAATGGTCGACGGTATTAACGAGAGCTTTAATGGCATATTCTTTCAAGGTATCCAGCACTCTACACGTATTGCATAATATAAAAGAATATGAGATATATAAGAGGAGAACAAAATCTCCAGTCTAGAGAAGTAGAATGAGTGTGACTCACATCTGTTTCTGGTCATCGTTGGTATAAGATAGCTCAAAATACTCTGCTGCTGAATATGAAATTCAAAACCCCTTTCAGGAAATTCTTATAAAATTCTTCGGAGTTGCAGGAACTCAAAATTATTCGGTAGTATAAAGCTTGTATGCAGAAAATAGACCCAATAGAACTGCAGATTTAACTTCAGCAAAGAAGCTTTGTTTATGAAGATGAGGAACAAAAGCAAAAATCATCAATAATTCATGAAAGCCATGTTATACTGGTATACTTAAATTGTCATATTCTGTTCTTCGATAACAGCCAGGAATATCAAAACCTAGGATTCATGTTTTTTGCACCAATTTTAGGGATCATGAAAAACCTCCCCTGATTCCATTCAATAAGGGGAAACACTTTTTTTGTTTTGTAAACCGAACCACCACAAAAGAGAGAACAAGAACAGAAGCAAGTGTACCTTGAGACTGTCTGAGAAGAGCAAGCTCCGCTGCATGGAGAGCTCATCCTAATTCGATGCTTCTCGAGGGATAGACAGTGAAGAAGATGAAGACATGTTTTCCATGAAGGGGAAACTGGAATTGGGTTTCCTTCTTCTTCTGCAACAATAATCATTTATCCTCTGTGAAATTACTATAAAGTATAATTCAAAAACTGTACCTGTCTTTACCTCAGCAATCAGAACCAAAAAAATCCATTCATACTTTTTTTAAAGCACTTCCAATTCAATACTGAAATAATGCCAAGTGACCCCCACCAAAAACTAAAACATAAAAAGTAAAATTAGAAAATTATAACAGTAACACATAACATGTCTTTCTTCTCTTGCAGCTGAAATCTCAAAACCCATTTCACATACAAAATGAACTCCATTTCTAACACTCAAAATACTTCAAAGACAATAAGAACAGCTTAGCACCTGGATACACTTTCTTCTGCAACTATCTCAGAAAGCCCATTTTACTCTCAATCTTCACCATTACCATAGCATGACCCAATAGAGGAAATGGTATTTCTCAATTAGAAAAAATTAAAATTAGCAAATTAAAACAGAAACACAATAACATGTCTTTCTTCTCTTGCATCTGAAATCTCAAAACCCATTTCACATTCAAAATGAACTCCATTTCCAACACTCATAATGCTTGAAAGACAATAAAACAGGTACATTCTCTTTTGCAACTATCCCCAAAAGCCCATTTACTCTCAATCTTCACCAATACCATAGAACAAGAACAAGAAGAGATGAAGAGACCAACCTGATTTTTTATCTTCTTCCTTTTCTGCAACTACAACCCAAAACCCACTTCCCATTCTCTACTTAAAAGTGAAACCAAAAGGTGAAGAAGGCTTAAATGAAACTGTAAGTCTTAGTTGATAGAGATGGGTGTGGTTGATAATAGTATTTTGACTGTGAAACAAAAGAAAAGTAATAAGGGCTTGTTTGGATAAACTTCTCTGCAAATCAGCAAAAGGACTTCCTAAGAAAGTAGCTCTCCGGGAGAGTAGGTAAAAGTCATTTTAAGGAAAAAATATCGTTTGGTTTGTTCTTGCAGGAAGGAGCTTCCCAATACTAGAAGTCAAAATGTGTGTTTGGCTTTGCATGGCAAGGAGTAACTTCTCAGTTTACTAACAGAGAGTTTGAGCTTCTTTTAATTTGTTACGTTGAATCAATTCGATTTCCAGAGCTCTGATTCGATATAGTTAGTGTTTCGCTATTGTTCCTGACCTCTAAGATTTCGAAGCTGAAGTCGGATTTTATCTATTTGTTGATGGTCATCTAAGTTGTTTAGAATCTACGATTCAACACTTAGAAGGATAAGAAGAGGTTTTGTGTTCGAATTTGGTGCAGTACAGGTGAAGATGCAGAGGTCTGCTGAGGTTTTTTAATAGCTACAGGTGCAGTACAGGCGAGTTCTCCATTAGAAGCCCCAATGGTGAGCAGTCACCTCCAGATAGAATCCAAAAGTTTGAACCTCTCCATTTCTGATAGAAGTTGGCTCCAGATTTATGAAAGAGGGAGGGGATACCAGTCGAGGATCCAACTTCATCTATCCAGCATCCCCTGGCTACTGGAACAGATCCTCAAAGCAATTTCTTCGAAGATGAATGACTATATTGTGGGCAAAATCTTCCTTTTTGGTTCTTCAACTGTTATATTCAAACGTAGAAACCTGAATGGTATGTTCATTAAAATCACCAGTTACAAAAATGAGAGGCAGACAAATGCCATTTTCATTCCCGAGGGAAAGAAAGGCTGGGGTTGGGAAAGTTTCAGTATTATTCTTAAAAAACTCTTAATCTCTAACAGCACCAAGAACTTACCCAATCCCAGGTTTGTCTTACCAAAATCCTCCCTAAACAAAGAACCTGATCTGAAACATTGGAAGGAAATAGCTACCTCGGAGGGTGCTAAAGGATGTTGCGCTATTACGAGTGCGGGAGGGCAACCTCGGATTCAGGTGCACCACGAGTTCGAATTTACAAAGTTTAAAGAATCAGCCATGGTTGTCTCTGCCTCTTTAGAAGGGGTGAACTGGGTTCGTACAGAAGATTATATCTGTGAACTTAGCTCAACCCTGTCCAACATCTCCCTCTTACCTTTTGATTCAAGGAGGGCTCTCCTTATGTTGGACAACTCCAAGAACAAGGAGCTAACTCGAGATATCCAAGCAAGAACTCCGATTCAGATTCCGGGAGGGCCATCCCTTGTGTTCTATAACTGGTGGCCCGAGGCAAATGCATTATCCTTTACCGGACTGTCCAAATCGAGATGGATTGGATTACAGGGGCTCCCATTCCATCTATGGAAGGAAGAGATATTCATCAAAATAGGGGAGCTCTGTGGTGGTTACGCAGAAACTCTTCAATCTACCTTAAACCTCTCTTGCCTTAGTTTTGCAAAAATTAGAGTATCGATTGGGGGAATCTTAGCCATTCCAAGGATGGTGACAGTGCAAGATAAGAAGGTTCTATATCCAGTCAAAATAAGCATCATCTTGGTGGCGGAAGAAGCCATGAGGCCTTGGTCAATGGAGGGGCTCCGGCATAAGGAGGAACATCCTGAGGTTGAAGATGATGACGTGGCAGGTATGTACAATTGTGTGTTGGGGGTAGGTTGTCAAAACAGAAAAGCAAAGTCTTCGTGGGTTAGAGCGAGTACAGGCCCCGAAACCACAAAGCCCCCTTCCTCAAATCCATCAGTAGGTACTAGTACTAGCCACAGTGTGTAGGAAATCAACAGGGCAGAGGTACAAAATCTTAAGAGTAGACGTATGGGGAGAAATAAAAAAAGAAAAAACAAAAGTAAAGTTGGTAAAGCAATCCGTCATCAAAAAGAGAAAGGGCGGTGCTCTGTAGTAGCAGCTGACATGGTACAGTCGGCTTGTGTCAAGCCTCGGTTAGGGAGCCCAGGTCAACCATCTAAGCCGGGAAACTCATATCCAAAAGCAAAGGAGGTGGTAGTTAGTTCTCAAGGTCAATTAGCGGTGGGCCGTAATCCAGCGATGGCCTCAAAGTATGATTTGGGCCCAATGGTCCCAAGAGGAGTTGGTCCATTAGAATCAGAATCAGATTTAGATGGCCCATCAGTTTTAAATGGACTTCCAAACCCAAGAATAAGATTCGGAATTGGGCCTGAAACATGGCCGAAACAGTCCATGCCCGGGGGTTACGTAGTGGGTTTGCCATCTGGGTCAACCCATAATCCCGAACCGGATTTGGCTCGAGCGGATCAGGCGTGTGCAAATCCTTTTCTTCTTGACCCGATTTTTGAAAAATTGGGGCTTTCATTGAGTGCCCGTCCCAGGGCAAGGGTGATAGCAAACGAGGATCTCCGGAGAGGGCAATCGAGGGATTCCATCCCTATCTCTATTGGAACCATGCATATAGGTGGAGAGTTTGCCCCAATCATCTATGGAAGGTCCCAAGGTCAACAGGGAGGTGTGCGGCAGGACCAAACCCTTCCAATGGTGGTAGTAGTGAAGGATACACCAAGCTCAGCAACTTTCCCTCCACCCGAAGAAGCTTTTGGGGTGGTCACACTCAGCCACAACAATTTAACCCCTCTTACCACTTTGGGGGCCTACGGTGGCTATTCCGAAGATGTTCAGAGTGGGTCAAGGGTCTAGGATGAATCAGGGTTGTGCAGCGGGTCTAGGATGAATCAGGGTTGTGCAGCGGGTCTAGGCAATTGAGTTCACCTTATCTGGCTACTTCAGAGATAAATTCGGAAGCTTTGGAATCACTATCCGGTTATTCCACGCCGCCAAGGGAGGTGTCAGCGCATCACCTTTTTGAGATATCGTCAAGCAGGGATTGGGAGTTAGCCGGAGTATCAGATTCTGATATGTCACAGCCGGATGTAATCAGGGTAGATGAGGGATCATCGTCTGAGAGAATTTCTGATCCTCCACCAGAATGTCAAGTACCATCTTGTTCTGGAGGATGCGGCAAGAATCTTTTCCCACCCACACCGTCCTTGATCAAAGCCAGTGTTCAGCATCCCGTAGCTTTGGTAAGAGGCTACTCAAGGGCTCTGAACTCACCTTCCTTTCCTCCTTCAGGTACGGCTTCCCTCTCTGCCCCCCTTCCCTATTCAGAGTCCTTTGAGGGCGGTTAGCTCTTCATCGATCTACTAGTTTGAATTCCCTTTTGAGTTTGCATATGCAGGGAGGTCTGATATCACAGCCAGATGAGGAACATACGAGTATTTTAAGGGCTGAATCAATGCCCTGGTTGAGTAATCTCACTGAAAATAAAGTTAGCTCGCTGTCCAGGCTTCAGGGTCACACCCAAATAGATCTAACTGGAGCCATAGATGGGAAGTGGCATTCCTCGTCCTCTGCTGGTGTCATAGGTTTATCCCCTTGGGTTGACAATAAACTGAAGGGTATTAGCAAGTTCCTTGGCCTATTAGTTGAAGGCCACGAAGATGAGCTGCGGAGACTATTTCAATCTCTTGAAGTTTCCAACCCTGGGAGGGTGGTCAAGCCAAAGGCTAAACCTAGGCTCTCCTCAGGTTCGGAGAGGAGAGAACCTTTGGAAGTGAGGCGTTTAAAGTGTATTGTTAACTATGATAGGTCTAGTCGCAAGGTGTCTCCCCGGTCTAAGCGATTGGGTAAGGGTCTTCAGAGTAGTCAATGTTAGATCTAAGTCTATTATCCTGGAATATTCGCGGTCTAGGTTGCCCTGGGAAATAGGCGGCAATCAAAAAATTCGTCCTTTCCAAAAAACCGTCTCTGCTCTGTATTCAGGAAACAAAGTTGGGGAAAATCTGGCCCCAACTAATTCGTGATCTTTGGGGGGATGGGCCATCAGCTTGGCTCAGTGTAGCATCCATAGGTGCCTCAGGGGGGGTATCCTACTTGTATGAGATAGGAGGCAAATTGAGGTGTTGGAATCCGAGTTAGAAGCGTTCTCGATATCTATCCTTTGTCGATTGACTAGTGGAGGACCAAATTGGGTTTATGGCCCATCTGGGGCTTCTGCTGATACTGATTTTTGGGAAGAGTTAGATGATGTGAGTGTGAGGTGGGATGCCCCTTGGTGTATAGGCGGAGATTTTAACTGCACCCGCTTCCCTCATGAGAGACGAGGTGTGCAATCTAGGTCAACCAAAATGCGAAGATTCAGAAATTTCATCAACCGTCATAGCTTGATTGATTACCCCTTTAGTGGTGTCCAATTTACTTGGTCTCAGCTTCCTTTCGGTCATCGTGCTAGTAGACTAGATCGGTTCCTTTTCTCCCTTGATTGGGAAGTCATGTTCCCAGACCTTATCCAGTCATCCTTGCCTCGTCCCACTTCCGACCATGTCCCAATTCTATTGGCCTCTAGGAAATTGAGAGGAGGCCCGTCACCCTTTAAGTTTGAGAATATGTGGCTTTAGAAAGAGGAGTTCAAAGCCTTAGTTTCTAAGGCCCATGTGGGTTGGGGGCCTCCTAGCACAAGATTTGGCCTGAAATTGAAAGCCCTCAAAGCGAGAATAAAGACCTAGAATAAGGAGGTCTTTGGAAACATATCAAAGAAGAAAGCCAAAATCCTACTTGATATTCAATCTCTTGACATTGTTGAGAGTTTTCGTCCGC
This sequence comes from Tetracentron sinense, assembly GCA_015143295.1. NCBI lineage: Eukaryota > Viridiplantae > Streptophyta > Magnoliopsida > Trochodendrales > Trochodendraceae > Tetracentron > Tetracentron sinense. The sequence continues at coordinate 25,755,537 of CM026571.1, forward strand.
TATCCGAATCAGAGAGTAGAGTCAGGGAGTCCTTGAAAATGGATTATTTGGAATCAGTAAGACTTGAGGAGATTAGTTGGAAACAGAAGTCGAGAATTAGATGGTTGAAGGAGGGAGACCGTAATACTAAATTCTTTCACCGAATGGCGTATCTCCATCAAAAAGCCAATTTCATCTTTAGTCTTCTAGTCGATGGTCATTTGCTGACGGATCAAAAAGACATCGAGGATAATGTGGTCGGGTTCTATAAGGAGTTGTACTTGGAGAAAGTATCCTGACGCCCTAAGCTTGATGGTCTACCATTTGTTTCCATCTCTTCTACCCAAAGTGAGAAGTTGGAGCCCGGTCCTAATGGATTTTCCATTGAATTTTACCGAGAATGCTGGGATATTGTGGGAAGGGACTTTTTAGCTCTTCTGCAGGAGCTGCACGAGTCAGGGTCTTTCGATTGAGCAATAAACAATACTTTTGTGACTTTTATACCGAAGAGGGTTGGGGCTCAAGATCTGAAAGAGTTCCGGCCAATCAGTTTGGTCAGTAGTGCTTATAAAAAAAATTTAGCAAAAGTGTTGTCTATCCATCTCAGAAGTGTCTTGGGAACTATTATCCCTCCTCATCAAGGAGCGTTTGTAAGGGGGAGATAGATTCTAGATGACATTCTTATTGCCAATGAATGTGTGGACGAGCGGTTGAAATGCAATACTCCCGGTCTTGTGTGTAAGATCGATATGGAAAAGGCATATGATAACGTCAATTGAGACTTCCTCCTTTATGTGATGGGTAGGATGGAATTTAGATCTCGTTGGTGTTCTTGGATTTTAGCTTATGGCTCCTCTGCATCCTTCTCGATTCTCATCAATGGGAGCTCTAAAGGCTTCTTTCGCAGCTCCAAGGGATTAAGGCAAGGGGACCCGTTGTCCCCGGCATTGTTCATCATGGTTTTTGAGGCCCTGAGTCAGGTGCAAGGGAGGTTGCTTGAAGGTTTCTCAGTTGGCCAAGAGCGGTTCACTATCTCGCACCTCCAATTTGTTGATGATACTTTAATATTCTGTGGTGTCTCTTGCTCCCAACTCATTAACCTCCGGTGTATCCTGCGTTGCTTCGAGGCCGTATCTGGCCTTAGAGTTAACTTGGGCAAGAGTGAAATTGTGCCTATTGGCTTTACTCCTCTCCTTGATGACCTGGCTAGCTAGCTATCTTGGTTGTCGTAAAGGCTCCCTTCCCTCCTCTTACCTTGGGCTCCCGCTTAGGGCACCCTTTAAATCCAAAGCCGCTTGGGGTCCAGTATTAGATCGATTCGCATCGAGACTTGCAGATGGAAATCAAGCCTCCTCTCCAAAGGCGGTAAGCTGACCCTCATCAAAAGCACCGTCAGGACCTGCCAACTTATTATCTTTCGTCCTTGGTTCTCCCCCGTTCTATTGCGGTATCCATGGAGCGTCTTCAGCGTAATTTTTTATGGCAAGGTAAGAATGGGACAAGGAACTATCACCTCGTCAAATGGAATCAAATTTGTAAACCGTTAGGGTCAGGGGGTTTAAATATTGCCCCTCTCAGTGAAGTGAACAAGGCTTTACTAGGAAAGTGGGTTTGGCGCTTCGGTGAGGAGCGAGAGAGTCTTTGGAGGAAGGTGATTGTGGCCAAATATGGCCTTGCATCACCTTGGATTCCTAAGAGGGTTAGGGGCCTGCATGGTGTTGGGTTTGTGGAAAGGTATTATGGGAGTGGCCAAGTCTTTAGATCCTTTCATTAGGTTCAAGCTGGGTAATGGGTCAGAAATTCAATTCTGGCATGATGTTTGGTATGGTCAGTTAGCGCTTAAAGATGATTTTGGTTCTATCTTTTCTTTGGCCACTCACCAGGGAGCCCATATTGCCAATTGCGCAGAATGTTTGGGTGGAGGTTTTGTTTGGTGCCCTAGGTTTAAGAGGGATTTGAATGATTGGGAGATCGATGATATGCAACGTTTGTTGGACAAGTTGAGCCCATTTTCCCCTAGATCTCAAATTAGTGATTGTAGGGTTTGGTCTTGAAGTACCAGTGGCCGATTTTTAGTGAGATCACTTTTACAGTCATTTGGCTCTTCCCTTGTGCACTATTTTCCCATAAGGCTATGTGGGTTAACTAGGTCCCCACGAAGGTATCCTTCTTCCTCTGGTTTGCAGCACAAAATAGAATTCTAACTACGGACCAGTTAAAAAGGAGAGGGTGGAGCTTTGCCAACAGGTGTTATCTGTGCCTGAACGAGGAAGAAAGTGTAAATTATTTGTTCCTCCATTGCCCGGTAGTCTCTGAGATTTGAGCTTTTTTCTTGACTCGGTTGGGTGTGGGTCTTCCCATTTTCCATTCTCAGCTTCTTATTTGGTTGGGGTTTGACATCTTTGGTGGGTGCTAAGGAAACAATCTGGACTATGTTACCGAGCGCGATAGCATGAGTTATTTGGAAAGAGATGAATGGTCGAATATTTGACAACTCCCAATCCCCTTTTCTTCATATTCTGTCACAGGTGCGCCAGTCGATTGTGGAGTGAAGCTCCTCTCTCCATTTGGACCAAGCAGTGAGGGACACCTTGCACCCCTGAGGAGCTGTTGGTGGATTTTTGTGTTATTTTGTGCTTCTATTCAATCTTTCCTTTAGCTCTATATCTTTTTCTTCCTTGTTTTAGTTTACATCTCTATAAACTGGTTACATCCTTTATATTATATATCTGATTTACCGATTAAAAAAAAACTGTGATTTACATTTTAATCAGATTTTTTATAAAAAAACATGGTTAAAAATATAAATAACAAGGTTAATAAATTTTAACCACAATTAAAAATTTTGAATTCGTTTAACTGTGGTTAAGATTCCTTTAACCCCATGGGTTATATTTTTAACCATGATTTTTCCTAAGAATCATGGTAAATATAACCCAAAAATCATGTTAAAAAATATAACCCACAAGATTAAAGAAATCTAACCACAATTAAAAGAATTTAAAAATGAAAAACATAGCTAGAGAAGGGCAATCCATGATTATTATGTGAGGGCAAGCACAATACTTACATATATACAGTATACAACTTAACTAAAACGAAAAAGACAAGTCCAAAATGTTAACCCAAGGTTAACCGTACACAAATATGTCTAAATGATGAAAAAAAAAGTGTAATCCCCAAATATTAGCCCATTGCCTCAGACCGGTTGCCAGGTAGGAAAGCCTGATGAACCATCTTCATGTTCTTCTGAGTCTGAAGATTCTTCTTCCTGCCACCGTTCGTCCTTATACACAATAAATAAGTCATCATTTATAGCTTCCAATTACACATTCAAATATTGTAGAGAAGGAACAACATTCTAATACATCCCATATTACAAGCCCAACTAGCTTCTAGCCCTAAAAACTCAGTTTATAAATAAATAAAGGGATTTTTCCCAAAATACACCTGGGGTTTCTTGAGACCCCCAAAATACACCCCGGTTTTAAAAAGTTCCCTAAATACACCTCTAAATCTTTTAAAATCTATTATATCCTTTTAAGTCTATTTTCCAAATTCCCCAAACATATCTCAAGGGTTTCTCTCTCCCCACTGTCATTTTCACCATTGCTGCCATCTCACTCCGGCGATGCTGCCGTCTCACGCAGCCGTCTATTGCCACCGTGTCTCGCCGCCATCACCAACCATTGCTCTCGTGGTGGTAAGTTTTCTCACCACCGTAAACCCCCTTTTTAAAAAAAAAACAATCTAAATGTGTTTTTGAATCTTCATCTCAAGATGGTTTTCCCCACCCCAAAGTTCAATATTTTTTGTAATATGGGTTGTTTGAGTTTTTTTTTAGGTTTTTGGATCTTCTAAAAGTGGTTTCAATTTTTTGGGGATTTTATTTCTAAGAAGAAGCAATCTCTTCATGTTTTGATTTGTTATTCTTTAAGAAGAAACTATCATTTCTTTATGTTAAAAGTAGATTGTCGTTTATCCATCATCTCATCTATGTATTATGACTTTTAAATTTTAAATTTTTTGGGGGTTTTGTTTTAAAAGAATAAACGGTACGGTTAATCGTGTTTTTCCATCATCTAGATCTTTTTTTCAAAACAAATTTACAGTTGATTGTTATTTTCCCTTTTGCGAATTCACGATTAATCGTGACAAGTTAGCGTCCACCCATTACCATTGATTGATCGTGAATATTTTGCGGTTGATCGTGATTTGTCTACCATTTCGCGATTGAAGTTTTCTACCAATTTGCGATTGATCGTGACATTTCCAAAACATTCACGATCGATTGCACTGTAATTAACGATCTTAAAAACAGATTAAAATGCATAAACAAATTAAGTGTCCTAACGCCTGATACTCTTGTCTTCTTACCCATGATTGAAAATATGGTTACATTTATGTATCAATAAACATTAAAAAGTGAAAAATAAAGAATAATCTAATTTTTAGATCGTTAATTATACTTCATTCAATCGTGAATTGGGAAACATCACGATCAATCGTGAATTTGTGAATTTGTTTAGAGAAAATAACAATCAACCGCAATTTGTTTTTAAAAAAGATCAAGCCTACCATACCGTCTTTCAAAACAAAACCCCCAAAAAATTTCAAATTTAACACGAAGAAGAGATCGTTTCTTCTTAAAGAAATATAATGATCTAAACTAGTTTCTTCTTAAAGTCATGATCAATATCCATATATAATCAACAATCCTATATTTTTATCGTTAATTATATTCCATCCGATCGCGAATTTGGAGAAAAATCACGACTAACCGTAAATTTGTTTCGAAAAAAGGATCTAGATGATGGAAAAACACGATCAACCGTAAATTTGTTTCGAAAAAAGGATCTAGATGATGGAAAAACACGATCAACCGTAAATTTGTTTCGAAAAAAAGATCTAGATGATGAAAAAACACGATCAACCATACCGTTTATTCTTTTAAAACAAAACCCCCCCAAAAAATTTAAAATTTAAAAGTCACAATACATAGATGAGATGATGGATAAACGGCAATCTACTTTTAACATGAAGAAATGATAGTTTCTTCTTAAAAAAAACAAATCAAAACATGAAGAGATTGCTTCTTCTTAGAAATAAAATACCCCAAAACTTGAAACACTTTTAGAAGATCCAAAAACCTTTAAAAAAAACTCAAACAACCCATATTACAAAAAATATTGAACTTTAGGGTGGGGAAAACCATCTTGAGATGAAGATTCAAAAACACATTTAGATAGTTTTTCAAAAAAAAAAAAAAGGGTTTACGGTGGTGAGAAAACTTACCACCGCAAGAGCAATGGTCGGTGATGGCGGCGAGACACAGTGGCAATAGACAGTTGCGTGAGACGGCTGGAGAGGGCGGCGTGATACTGTGGCATCACCGGAGTGAGAGCAATGGTGAAGATGATAGTGGAGAGAGAGAAACCCTTGAGATATGTTTGGGGAATTTGGAAAATAGACTTAAAAGGATATAATAGACTTCAAAAGATTTAGAGGTGCATTTAGGGAACTTTTTAAAACCAGGGGGTATTTTGGGGGTCTCAAGAAACCCCAGGTGTATTTTGTGAAAAATCCCATAAATAAATAAATAATACGTTGCTCAAAAAATAACTCAAGATGATCATCTGTAAATAACTAAAATGTATGGATTCTTATGAATGACAAATTGATGAAGACAGCTCAAGATGTTCTTTTCCCATCCAATGAATGCAAAAAAACAGCATGTTCATCTATTGCTAAAAATTAGTTTTCAGCTAATTTTTTAGGTGTTGAGATGCTGATCTGTTGCACAAACGATCAGCATGTGATATGCTCACAAATTGCAGATATGATGATCACACATTCGAGCTCTAGATCAAACATCAAACAGTAAATGATGCATCTTCAAGCACTGAAAGATATCCAATTCAGAACCCATCAATCTCCATCCCCAATAACAAAACCCTATCTCTATTAATCAAACTCTCCATCTCCATATCCATTATTAAAACCCCATCTCCATTCGTAAACCATTACAAACAAGCCTCTTTAATTTGCAGGAAAACCACACAAAAAAAGGGGCTAGCAGAATCAAGCTTGTTATGAAAAGAAAAAAAAACAAACAAATGAATCATCTAAGGGTTTGGAAATATGCATGAGAAAAATCTTAACCGGGGGTTGAACGGCGATCAATGAAACCCTTTAACCACAACAATCAATGGAAATAGCAGGGTTCCGTTCAAGGAAACCCTAGAATGAGAGAAAAATCGGGAAAAGAAAGAGGAGGAAAGAGGAGGAAGAAGGAAGGTGTGGGTGAAGGACTTACCTTTGAGGATTCAGACGAATTCCGGCGGCTTCGACGGCCGGAATGGCTTTCGGCAGGGCTCTTGGGTTGAAGAGGGGAGGAGCAGTGGTGACTGGTGAACACAGCATGGAGATTGCAAATGAGAACCCAAAAAAAAAAAAAAAGCGCTTATGTACTGTCGTTTTTTTTTTTTTGGGTAAAGGATATACTGTCGTTCTGAGGATGAGAAGGTTGGAGAGAGAAAGGACATGGGGTTGACAGGGAATCCCAGAGCTTAACTCAGAGCAAAAGTCTCCTCCTTTTCAAGCAAAACAGTTCATTTACCTCATCATCATTCAATACTCTCATTGAGTGATTGGGTCCCACACCCCTCCACAAAATCCACCAAACATTTCCTGTTTTTTCAACCTTCTATTGCAGACAGTGGGGTGCCCTTTCAAATTTGCTGGGGGCTCATATCACTGTCCTATAGTCCAAAATGGATAAACTTGATTTTCAATTTAAGAAATCAATGCCGTGACTGGTGGAGATAGACTGGGTCCCACTGCTGACCATATCAGTGTTTTTTTTAGCACGTGAACATACCTTTTTTCTTTCTCTCTTTTTTAAACTCTAAACTATAACTATTTAGTGCAGTTAATAGATATGTGGGGCCCGCAGCCATTCCTTCTATCTGGGTACCTGCACTAGATCTAATCAATTACCAACCTTCCTTTGCTACCCAGTCGGAAGACATGTTGAAAAGTAGCTTTGAAATAGGTTACACATATATTACTCCTATATACCAATTGGTATTTACGTGAGTATCTTCAAATTCCTTTATTCTCCGTCCAAATAAGCCACGTGGCTACTATCTCATGTGGGGTCCACTATCTTCGATTAGTTTCAACTTTCAATGCAAACAAAATTTAGCTTCCGTAGTGACCCTAATTTAAATTAAATACACTCAGGGATAAATTGATAAATTATACCCTGAGGGTAATTTAGTAATTGATTTTTGATGTTTGATCATATGACTAACCTTGGTGGGGTAAGGCTAATCCAATGATTTAATTTAATGAGTTAAATTAATTAATTCTAGGTTATAAACAAATAAGCTTTAGTGGGGGTATATTAGTAATTCTCTAAATAGAGTTTAGTATAAATAGAATTGTTTAACCTAATAGTCATATTTTGCTAAACCTAAATTAGGAGAAGTGAGATACGATCGTTTTGGGAGGAGAGGAGGAAAGAGGCTGTAGAGTCTAGAATTCTGTCGGATCTCGTGGAGAACCCGATGATGGGATTTAGATCATCCAAGTTAGCTTCGAAGCTCTCCTAAGCAATCAACCTCTTGCATTCTTCTCAAAAAATCAGATCTAGAGGCAATTGAATATTTCTATGGTTTAGATATAGAGTGTATTGTGATCACACAAAAATTTTAATGTGTTTTTCTTCTTATTAATGATTATATATATATGAAAATATGATAGATCGAATAAATATTTTATACAGGTATTATTTTGATTTATTAAATATGTTATGAGTGATTTTAATAAATCATAGAATAATATATTAGATTTTAGGGAAGAAAATATGAGAGATTTAGGAGATTAAAATTAGTGATTTTCAGAATTAAGTTAATTTAAATGAGATTTACCTAGTTTCGGTACATGGGTCATAACTTTATGACATTAAGTCAGATTTTGGTCCGATAGTATATTGTTTCGAAGAGCTCGAAAAGATCTACAACTTTCGTGAAGAAAGTTTTCCCAAAATCAGTATTTTTGCATGTCAAAACCTTAGTTGAAAATCAAAAAATGGAAAAAAGTGATATTTTTCACATTAATTTTTCTAAGATACTTTAATTAAATGTATATATTATTTGAGTGTGGGAACATTGTTTTGTTGAGATTCCTTTATAACTAATTAGTTAGTTTGTTAGATAGTTGAAAGATACATCTAACAAATTTAAATAATTAGTTACTAAATAATTTGTTAGTAACTTGACTTATATTTTTTTTAGTTAATTTGTTGAGTGGTTGAAACATACCCCTAACAAACCTAACTAATTAGTTACTAATCAATTGGTTAGTAACTGAGCTCATTTATGCTAGTATAAGGGTTTTACTAAACTCACTAGAATAAAAAAAAAAGGGTTTTTCCAAGCCCTTGGAGGTTTGTGAAACCCTAAACCTCACTATCATGGGAGAATGAGAATTTGTAGGGTTATAAATATGTGATATTTATAACTAAAGTTTCAGTTGCAGGAACACAGCTGAATCTCCTTTTGAAATAAAGTATGTTATGTCTGCTTAGATATTAATTGTAAATTATAACATTGTAGATTTTAATTATGAATTATGATGTTGACTATTATAACAATCATTTAATATTTTGCTATATTTTCATAATAGTTGGAATTCATCTTCTAAAATAATGGTGGTTCAATAAACAATATTTTAACCTTGATTAAAGGTCATTCAAGGATTAAATTGTGTAAGACCTCCTTAAATTGATCATAAGGTGATGTTGTGTACTACCCAATGATAATTTCAGGGTGGCTTAAAGTACCTACCCAGAAACAGAGGATTGAGTTGAGTTGTGTAAGACACTGAATTCTCAAATGGGTGAATTGTGTGAGACTAGGGATAAGGTAAGCTGTGTGAGACCTCAAAGATTCCCTTGATCAATAGGGTAAGTTCTGTAAGACCCCTATTGACCGGACAAAACCATAAGTAATGACTTAATTGAATAATATGCATAATTTGTTAGGCATCTTATCATATGAATTGTTAATGCATTTAAATTATAGTGTATTCTCTTGTTGAGCTGTGGGTTCACCCTTGTTGATTCTTCTTTTTTAGGTGGTGATTAAAAAGAATAGGAATTGCTCTCGTTTGAGCAAGTGAGACCAGCCTTAAAGTTTTCTTCTCTGTTAGAGTGTGAGAGAACTGTAGTGAGGTAAACTATATGAAATCTTTAGATGATTTAGTTTTTGGGATAACTCATGTTATTGAGTCTTTTAGTTATGTTGGTTATTTAAATTTGTTTATTGGAGTATTAAATTATTTTAATTTCCATTAATATTGGAATTTTGTTTTAAGTTCACGCCTTGATATTTATACAAATATTAGTATTATTGTGTATAAATTTCGGGGCGTGACATTCTCACCCTCCTTAACGAGCCACATAATGGTCCACTAATAAATTATCATCTCTTAATTTATATAAACGATTGGGATGCATTCGTCCCCCCTATCCCCCATTTGTCTTCTCTTTACGTTTCCACTCTCTCACAAACTGACTCCTCACTTCCCTCTTTTCACAGTCCATCCACCTACCCCTATCTAGAATTTCTATAAATATCACCATCTCTCTTTGCAAAATCCTCTTCAGATTTGAAGAATTTGTCTTCATTCGGGCGACCCTTGATCATCCTCTTAATACATTTGGCAGCTGTCGTTGCAACGGGCAAACTCCCCTTAGTGTCATTGCTGTTGTCACCGGTGAAGCCGTAGTCCAAGGTGTTGGAGGCGGCAGCCACTGAAGATGTGCGCGGAGAAACCTCATGCAATCTCCATAGCTGGATATGATAGTCTTCTTCTTTGATCAAAGAACTATGATGTAAGAAAGAAAAAAATGAATCTAAGTATTTTTTGGATCACATACCACTCTTTACACTTCTCTCTCTCTATTTTATTGGCTGATCAAAGAACCATGGTTCTGATGCTCACTCGATGCAAATTTCATAGGTAGTAACAACTTGAGTTCCAATATCTTCGTGTCTTCGCCCTTCAAGATTTACCGCTCACCCACACTGGGTTTGAAAATATCACTTGTCTCTCTATTTTTTTATAGATTTAATTGGGTATTTCTGTTCTTTTATAAATAAATAAAATTCGATGGGTATACTTCTATTATGAAGCCTACATGTTTGATGAAATCTTCATTTTGGTTTCTTTTTGTGTCAAGCTTCTCTTTGAACTAAGAAAACTTGAAGACACGCACTGGTGGCCCCCTCACGTTAGGCCTAGCGGGCTCATTCCATCCCATCTCAACTGCCAGTGAAATCAATGGAACCAAAGAAAATGAACTTAGATTTATAATGTCTAGATTTTTTATACTTATGCTCCTTTTCAGGTTCGAGAAAAACAACTACAGGCAACTCTTCTTCAACCTAGACACCAAAAGATGACACTAAGTCAGAAAGCATGGTGACGGCAAACAAGTTTTTTGTTGATATAGTTTTTCATATGATTTTAAACCACTACTTTGTAAACCTAATTCTATAGAGGCTCCTTGCCTCTAGCTTATTCATTGGTTTCCATGCATGGTTGCACATGAACAGCCATGCATCGGTTGAAGGTAATTGGAAAATTCTAACTATGTAATATATGTTGTTCTTTTGTGCTCTGAAGATCATAGTGTGTATTTAGCTGAAAGGAATTGGAAGTTTATGAATAGGTAATATAGGTGCAATTCATATCATGATCATACTATAACTTGCTTTTGTTGGGTTTTTGGATTTTCTGTTTTCTTCTTTTTTCATTTTTTTTTGTTTTATTTTCTCATATACTTGCTATGCCTAATCTAATAACAATAATGACGTTCTTGCCAATAATATAATAGCCCAGAAGCTAATTTATGAATTCAATGCATTTGAGTGTGTGTATCCATTTTGTTGGTTATGCACGTCCCAAAAGCAGCCGGTACTAATTGGACTTTTCATATCAATGAGTTGATGAGCCACGTGCAAGGGTGTTTAAACTCAAGGATACCCTTCTTAGATGGAGGCTGTTTTGTTGAAGCGTAGTTTAAAGTCCGCCTCATTTAGTGCACAGGGAATGAAGAAACACCGGTCTTTGAAATATGGCGATTGGGGTTATTGAGGGACGACTTTCATGAAAGCATGGGTGCCAGCATCGGAGACAAAAAGGCGTTAGGTCTCTTAAGCTGCCACATGTCCTTGCTTCCAAACACCTGAAGTTATCGGTAATAAACGCATTGAATATAGGACTTAGGACTTTGCTATTGAGACCCCTTTAGGGCCGATACCACGTGCACGGGATTTTAGGTGGGCCCCATTTCACATGGTTGACCCCACCTGAAACTCCGTGTTCTTAGAGCACAGTCTCGGCGGTCTCGACCCTAAGGGGGTCTCAGAAGCATTGTTACCTAGGCACGTGGTACAGGTGCCAAGTGTCCCAAGTGTCTAGAGGTGTTTGGCACGACAAGCTATGAAAATCCCAATACGGCGGCACAGATATATAGATTTTTTAAAATTATTATATATATAACATTATCTCAATTTTTTAAAATAATAACAAGAATAGAGAGGAGGGACCACCTGTCCCTATTTTTTAAAAGTATAGACCAAAGTTCTAAAAAAAAATACTTGTATAGAGAATAGAAAGGAGAAACAAGAGAGAGAGATATCCCTATTGATCGTTGTTGGTGTCGTTGCTCTCCTAGTAAGTTTTTTCTCTATGTTTTCGAAAAAGCTACACAACTTGACAAAAAAATTCATAGCAATCCAATATATTGTATTTTGAAAATGGCATGACATGCATAAAGCAACTCATGCCTAAGCATAATGTTGACGTCATTATGACACGATTTAGGCATGTACAAAGGAGTGTCGTGTCGTGCCATGAAGTGTCGTGTCGTGTTCAGGTGTCGGCACGGCAAAATTTGGGAAAACTAAAGTGCCTAGGTAACACTGCTCAGAAGCACAACATTAGGCTTAGCCTTACTCACTTTGCTGCAAATTTGCATAATAATCAATGAAGTTCTATATAATGTGGTTTTATTTAACAATTTCACTGCGTTATTCTCATTGTCAATTACTTTGCAGTCCTTTTTTAAAGCAGCACAGACGTATATATGGTTTGTGATTGAATTATGAATCCAACTGTATTTTAATCATTAAACATGAAAATTCCCATGAATTATTGTCTTCATCTTTTGATTGATCCAAATAGGGTTTCTTTACATGAAGGATATTGCCTTTAATTAATATTTTGTGATAGAATTGGGGACTCCCTCGCATAACTTAGTGTCTGATTAATGAGTTGCAGTGATGGTATCTCCTCGCAAGGCGCTGATTCTTTTGCCTTCTGGAAAAACACAGCACCATTCTTCATCTCCCACTCAGGACGCTCCTGCAAGTATCACATAATGTGATGTCGATTGAGTCAACTTTGTTTTCATATAAATGTTTGTTTATGTACGATATTGTCAAAACCTTACACGTGTGCGCCAATTCCATCCTATGCTCTACAAGTTCCCAGTCAAACAATACGTCACAGATAATCTATATGACCTAGAGCTAAAATTTAAACTGTTCACAGATACACAAGTCCTTCCAAAAAAAAAGTCCCAAACGGTTAAAGGATGGAAAACATCACAGTCAAATGACTCAAATCTGTCCAACAAAAATTATGCAATCTACTTGAGAAGAATTATCCGAAAGAAAAATAGATAAACACCAAAAGTGCACATATTGGAGAAGCAGACATGATGCCCTTAAATCACTACATCAACTCTAGATTATTATTTTTGCTTTCGGAAGGTAGCTGCTGTTTTTCTTTTTTTTAAACCCAAGACTTGTTGGTCAAGGATGTTGAACCCAGGCCCATTGGAATTCTACGACAGACGTTACCAACTGGCAAAGCATCAGTTGGTTTATCTGTTGGTCAAGGAATTTACTCAAATATTAGTTCAATGAAAAGAGAGTAGTGAGTTCTTCGGGGTAGATGACAACTTGATACTAAACCAACTTAAAAACTGCTATATGACAAAAGTAACTGAGGACCAAAATGTAAATATGAAGGCACTAAAACTAAACTAGAGCTGAGAGTCAGTCAAAAATTATCACAGATCCAGCACTCGACACATTTCACTGGTGAATATAACAACAGAAACAACAAATATATGAATGTAGGTGAAAAAGTGTTTACCTCTGTGATATATTCAGACAGTTCTTGGTCCGAAGGGAACATCAACATTTGCCGGGCATCATTCATCGAAAAATAATCATATGCCTTTTCGCTACATCCGGCAATTTCATCTCTGCAATTGTCACAATTAATACTAATGAAACTGACAATCAAGGCTTCAATATATGAACTTTAGTGAGGAAACCTAGGTAACCACCAGGTAGACTGACCATTTGGATAACCTACCAACAGCATCTTTCTACACATGATAAAGTATAAACGCTAACCCCGCCCCCCTCAAACCAAACTTGACCTGATTGGATGATTGCAACCATCCATTGAAAGGCATTTCCTGCACTCTTAATTGATTGATTGATTTCTTATTTTTCCCCTATCTGAAAGAATGTGATAAATCGTGTCTTCTGATCAACTCCCCCAAAATTAAGAAACCCATGTACTAGTACGCTGTCAGTTGATACTTTAGATTCCCAGAATTCAAGTAGCCATTACCAAAGATTCAAGTAAAACAAAGTACCTGACTGTCTTGGCCAACAGATCCATGAAGTAAACATAAGTCTCATGCGGCACTGTCTGCCTAGCACTCAACACATTCCATGAAGGATTGTTCCAATTCCACTGCGTGCTTGATGCAAGTATTCTCAAGAGCAGTGGATGAAAGCAATTCTAATTCGGTGTGAAACTCTCCTATTCTATTTTGCACAAGAAGCCTCAAAAGATTGAGGCCTAAGATTGGGTACTCCTGAGAGGATGGTGGAAGATGGCTACTGTTCCAACAAAGGAAAAGGAAACTTGTAAACAGCACCTTCAAGATATAAAGAAGAGCATCCAGTGAAAATGAATTTGTTGATGGGTTAGTCTTAAAAATATATGGAGGTAGTTTTTTTTTCTGACTTTTAACTGAGAATGGAGAGGTGCCGGTGTCAGAAAAGACAATCATCCGGACAAATTCAATACACCAATATGTCCGGAAAATTAATTCATATGTTAAAACTTTTTAAAACAATCTTAGAACATAAAACGAAGGAATATGGAAACAGTGTATTTAGATTTTAGATAAGCTAATAGACATATATATATATATATATATAACATTGGTGCACAAAGTGGAAATCTTTCAAATTTTGGAGTGAATTTGTTACATTGCTTAAATTGAAAACAAGAGAAGTTACCCTGCATCTGTATAATAAGGTTTCAACTGAAAGAAATCCCTCTCGAAGGTGTCTTGATCCTCTGCCTTCACACTCAGAACAACAGCATGCTCATATATATCCCCTGAAAGTTCTCACCATCATATATATTACAAGTGGAAATGGCTACGAGAAAAAGAATTGGAAGCAGCTACATATATATATATATATCGACTGAAATTTCTCATCATAATATATATTACAAGGTAGACATGGCTAAAATAAAAAAGAATTAGAAGCAGCTACACTGAATATAAATATAAATTATATAATACATAATCTTTCAACTGGTAAGAACCCTGCTACATAATCATGCAAACATTTATTAAGCAAAAGAATACCAACTATAGCACTTTCACCTCATAATCTTCAAATTATAATAATTTTTTTAAAAAAAAGGTTTTACAACCGACAACTGAACGAGAGTAAGAAAATGGAACAGCAAATACTTAATAATATATTTGAGAAGGTAGTTTACTTTTTTCTTATAGAAATCTTGACTACAAGAGATGTGTGAATTAGCAACACTGCTAACAAGGTAACAATTCCAATATCCATAAAATAAAATAAAAAGAAACACAAGTAACATACAGGTTCAAGTTAACTACATTACTTGCTATTGCCAATTCATGAGCAGCATTAGGTGATTCTTCAAACAAAGGCGGAAGGCTTTTAAATTCTGTCAACATGACCTGCAAGGCAAAATCCATCAAAGGCAGCTCAGATCAGATGGTAATATCAGAGGTTTAAATAAGTTTTGATTTCCTATCAGCATAAGAGGAGTTTAAGATCGTCTCTAAGCTTCCTATAGATTATTAAAAAATAAAAACAGGAAACAATTCATCTTTCAAGGATAGATATCCCATTGATATCTATAAATCAAACACACTCACATTGTCTCTTGTTTTTTTTACCTCCTTTGTCTTGATGAAATTATATTAAGTTAATACCTTTCAAAAGTCAAAACAATATTGAGACTATTATCTAGTGACATTATGACTTAGTTTACCAATATTAGGAAATCTACTTCTTTATCCTAACCGTATGTTTAGTTGCCGAGAAAATATGTAACAAGAGAGAAAATGTAGAAACTCAAATATTTTGCTTATTTTAGCTTTGTTTTTATGATCTAATTGCATGAATTTAAAGCTAATAAAAAAGTAGCAAAAGAGTTTTAAAAAAAAAGTGGCACCGATTGATCGGAGCCACTAGTGCCGATCGATCGCCCATAAAGCGCTGATCGATTGGCAAGAATGGGATTTTTTTTTCGTGAAAATGGTTATTTCCGACTTTTTTTAATACTTTATGGTTCTCAACCCTATAAATACTCATTATTTTGTGGGTCTAGGGTTAAAGAAACATTTTAAGAGTTTTGGAGAAAGAAAAAGAGGAAAATCTAGGTATTTCAAAGGGTTTTCAATTTGAGAAGAAGGAATGCTTGGAAATCGAGATCCAAGACCATTCGCAAGTGATCTTGAGAGGTTTGATATATTGCTTAATTAATGATTTTAATTAATAAAAATTGTTGATTTCAAGATCATGATTAGGTATTGATAAATCCTAATTGAATAGAATGATTTTATTCAATTTCAAAGGATTGATCTCAAGATTTGGTATAAACTAATGAGAAGGATATTAATAAAATTATTGATTTTGTTTTTAGATGTTATTATTGTTGGAGTTTGACACATGATGGATCTTGATTGAATATGGAGGAAGGGAATGAATGATGGTTATGAATTAATCATGAAGGATGGGATGTATTTGGATTATGGTGGAATGAATGGTTAAGGATTAGCGATTTTATGTTATACGATGATATTGATAATCTTACTAACATGGTTTGATGTTAATACCCTGTTGAATGATAAATATTATGGTATGGTTTCGCATGCTAAATTACAATTATTTATGCATCTATAATGATTAAATTTCAGATAAGTCAATGTTTAGAGAATGATTCTATTAACCTAGAATTATCTAACTATCGTGGTAAGGCTGTGTAAGGGACCATTATAGTGGAGTTTTGATGGTAAGGTATCAGAACCTAAGAGATATCCTAGTTGAAAGTTAATCATGGAATTTCATCCTTTATCGCACCCGAACTCTTAGGTGGCGCATACGTGGAGCCAAACCGAAGGAAGAGCAAAAGGAAGAGCAGTCTTTCGAGGTCGGGAGGAACAATCAGTCATGACACAGTCAAGAACAAGTCTCAAGGCATGTTATGTTGGTAAGTCTGTATCAATGTTTTAAAACATGAAGGCCTGGGGCGAGGCATTAGGACCTGAAGATGCATCAGGCGTGAGCCTCACAAGAAAGCTTCATGCTCTCTCATTTACAAATTAATAAAATATAAGAAAAATTGCAAAAGATTCAAAAATTTAATGAAATATTATAGTATTTATATACATATATATATAGAGAGAGAGAGAGAAAGAGACATACATTTATATATATAACATTGTTTGTGTTCGTGTAGGTGTATGTGTATGTGTACACATAAGAAATACTATATAAATTAATTGAAACAAATAACAAATAAAAAAACAATATTTAAGTCTCAGTTATGGCTAGAAACCTAATTTTAGTTAATGTATGAGATGCATGTCATAAACATAAAGCGAACTTCAAGGCATAAAGTTTGTGCCTCAAGAGAGCCTTATGGGGTTTAAGCCTAAAGGTGTGTTTTCCTTAAGCCTCGTCCCGAGGCGAGCCTCGAGGCGTAAGCCACTTTTTAAAACATTGGTTTGTATAAGTCCACGAGTTGGTTAGTCTGCATATGTACCCACGACTAATAGGACCTTGGTATGAATGGTATGGACCTGGTGAGAATGGATAAGCATGGAATTTATACGTAGATGGTATAAACCTAGAATGATGTGACTGCTAAAGCCTTGGTACGAATTGGTAAGCCTAGAATGGCATGGAAAACTGGTATGGGCCTTGGAACCATGGTATGATAATGGAAATTGGTATGGATCTATATGGACCTAACATGAATGGACATGAGTCTGCATATGTATCACAAGTTCGCACAAGGCATGAGTCTGAAAATGTTATGGAATGATTATATAAACTGTTTATATGTTTCCGCACTTTGATATTGTGAAGTATGATATGACTGAAAATGCACAATATTTATATTGTTAATTATACTTTGTATCCACTAAGTGTTTTCAATGCTCAGTCAAACTATTACTTTTGGTAGGCTCGGGATTTGATATTTGTGCTCCAGGACTGTGGATTGAGGAAGAATACAAAGAAGAGCCCTAATGTGATTATTGATTCCATAGTTGTTTTATTTCAGTTTGAAAAGGGTTGTTCGAAGATAATTGATATTGATGTTGCTTAGGTTTTCAGTTTTGGATTTTGTGATCATAATGGATGATCCGGTTATATTGGTCATTTATTATGGATGATGAATTATAGGAATTATCAATTGAATTTTATTAATGTAGAGGAAAATTTTGAGACTCGTATTTTATCTGCCTTATATTATGTTAAGATAAGTTGGATATACAGTGTCACGGGTCCAAAGTCCTATTTGACCAATATGGGATTTTGAGGCATGACAAAAAAGAAAAGAAATTTGGACAAAACACAATGAGAATTGTATTAGATATCTATTTTTTTTTCTTTTCCATGTTTGCACCTACTTTCTCAGCAACCAAACATAGTCTAAAGGAAAACTTGGTACCTTTCAGGCTCGATTGTTACAATACCCATTTGACCTTATAATAATCATTGACTCTAGTTTATGCTTTCAAATTCTAATTTTGTTTCTTCTCAGTCCAACAGCTATGAATTAAACACGGAGACAATATTTAGGGTAACTACTTACTCCTTATTAAATCAACCCACCAAATACACTTCGCATTTGAATCAAGGTCCTCATGAATAGAATGTGGATTTAACTCTCACAGTATGTCCTCTGGGGACACTAACGTGTCCCTATGACTAGTTAATAAATACCACCTAAATCAAAACCAGTAGATGAGAAAAGTTGGATATGGGGAAGTGAATTTAGTTCTGAAACGTCTTAATTTGATGAGGTTTCAGTGTTCCATCACATAATTAACATGGGAAAACAAACTGGACAATGAAATCCAACACCTCTTGATGAAATCCCCCGAATTTTGAAGAACCCATGTTTCAAATTTTTATTTATTTTTCTTCATTTTCCCTTGACATTGTCACTTGCCACTATTTAGTACAGATATTACTGAATTTGTGAATGATTAAATTCCCAATGTTCCAAATAGTTGACACACTGAAGTCAAACCATACAACAACAAAATAATCAATCTCTAAATTTCTAATATTTTGAAATCAACCAAATGAGAGCAATGGCATCCCCTTAACAGCCCAACGGGCTTTTTTTTTTTTTTTATGGTAGTCGAATACAATTAGGCCGCATCCAGTTAGTGTTGGTTAGTGGGTTAAAGAGCCAAACAACTTGGAAGCGGATAAATAAAAATTAAGAAGTGGGCTAAACACGGTAACTTGTTAACCGTTACACCATTACACGAGGAAATGGAATCCTGAACACACCACATAGCGGTGGATATATACATTGCCACTAGCACATGCCAGCTGAAGTATAGTGTACCCAACAGGCTTATTCAACAGATGTTTTAGCATTGAGGAGTGAGTGTGCTTGGGCCTTGGAGTTCGAAAAAAACAAAGGTCAGTGGAGAGAGAGATTCGGTGGTAAGTGTATCTCACTCACGGTATTATGCTACTCTTTTCTATATTAAGAACATTTAGAATGGGTCCAACAGAAAGAACTGAAGTATAATCTCGTCTTGTTACTATTGGAGAAGAAAAGCAGAAAAGAAGGATGAGCCATGCTAGTCCTCCTCTAAGGCATTATCTGCTCTCAATCAAAAACCAACACATGTCCTTACTTTTAGCTAAAAACAAACACTTCTTTTTGCTTTAATAGGTGTTTTTTTTTATACTAAAAGTAAGGAATGCCTAGACTAGGACTAGCACGCCTCAAGAAGAGAAGTGCTAGCCATACTCTCAATTTCTTTGGGACTTGATATTAGGACCTCTCTTAAACGAGAGACACGCCTCACTATCTTAAAAAGAGTATCTTAAATAGAGGTATAGAAATTACCATGGATTCAAGTTTAGTGAAATAGCTAAGAGGAAGATACCGTACGTCAAGGAAATGTTGCTTTCTCTAACGGAATGTACACCGTTAATTAACGTACATGCCACCACAGCAAGAGCACCATTAAGAAACCCGTAGAGAACCCTTGGGGGTGTAGCCTAGTTATCGAAGGACGAACTGTAAACCCGGAGGTCTCGAGATCGAATCGGGGCTCTCCTCAATATCAGATGTATGGGTTGGGGGTTTACCTATACATCACGTGGGACAAGTGAGCCCGGGGGAAACTTTAGGGGTAATTTTGGAAGTTTATACACTTTATCACATGACATCAGCAATTCTGTTAGTTGACTGACGATGAACTGATGGATGGGGTGTAATGCCGTTATTTTAAAAAGTAAGGGTACCTAATGTATTTTCTAAAAACTGAGGAGGTCTATGTGTATTTTCGACAAACCTCAGGGGGTGTACATGCATTTTCTCCTTTAACATAGATTCATTGGTTGGCGCTGCCTAGGATCGCTTGCATTTCCTAAACAATAGTAGAAAGATTGGAAAGGTCAAGAGTTGATAAATTTGCCACTATCAAATAATAAGTGCCTAAAAATAAAATCCATGCAAAACGAAACTCCCCAGGAGTCAGATCCAAGTACAACTGTGCATCCGACCTGAAAAAACCAGACCATGTGTACATAGGTCTCCTCCAACAAAATCTTATCTATCAAAAAAAAAAAAGACCCAACTAAAGATCAACCAATTGTGCGATCGGTGAACTGCATTTCATTAATTGACCCGCAAAAACAATCATAGGCAACCGTAAATTAGAGTACTTGCTTTTATTGCCCAAGTAAAACGGAAAAAAAAAAACAGTTAAAAAGGCCCTAAACCAAGCACAACAAAGATAACAAATTGATCAACCATGCCTGACAGTCCTATGGGAATGCAATACCACTTCCAGTGGAAAAAGCATGTTATAAGCATTGCACAAAAATATGGCATGGAAACCACAGGTACACAAATCAGATTACTAAACAGCCCCAAAACAATTTGAATTTTGAAATGTACGAGCAATAAGGTCTTTGCAAAATAAAAATAAAAAATCGGTCCTACATCTCCTCTTGGGATTTCAAGTGCTTACGCAGACTGATTCCTAACACAAATAGAAAACCATCTTAATATAGTAAAGTATGATATTAAAAAGACTCATCACCACTACCTGTAACTTGAAAAGTATTCTCACAGCAGACTACAATAAGAAAAGGAGAAGTGGACTACCGATTAAAAAAAAAAAGAGAAGTGGACTACCTTGATAAGTCATATGAAAATGAATCACTAACCAATCTGAAGATAGAGTAATCCATATTAGTAATTAAACCATATAAAGAGTAATTGGCAATCTAGAAAACAAGGGACAAGCATAGTAGAAAAAACCCTGTCATCAGTCATCTGTTTGGTAATGCCCAACGCAGAGCCCCAAATCCAACCATATTTGTGAATCTTGAAAATCACAAGTCACACTCAATAAAAAGATCTCCGATATACCAACAACCAAATGTGAAAATAAATAAAATAAAAGCTACCTCGTAAATGCCAATGAAAATTACAGCAAATCCATTGCATTCCCTGAAGAACAAAGAAAACCAAACAAAGGATTCAACATGTTGAATGGTTCAAATGTGACAGAAACAAGAAGAAATCCCAATAAATAAGAGAAAAATCAAATGAATTTCACTGAGAACCCCCTATTGTGCAATTCTCATCGATCCTGTAAATGACCTTCTATAGTACTCATCTGTACTAATAGTAAAATTCCTTGAAGTTGAAAATCTCCTTAATTTCTGAAAATCAAAATCAGCCTCACAAAAGATCCACTATAAAAAAACTAGAAACCAGATTTAGGAGGCAAGAAATACATACAAAAGTAATCCATTTCATGTAATACAACCTTACTCATGAATTAGTCCAAAAACCCATTTCTTCTCTCCCTACAGAACAAGTCAAGCAATATAATCTAGTATATAACACAAGAAGATAAGGGTATTCAAAGAGACTCCATGCTGAATACATAACAAAAGAAATGATCACCCTACAGTTATCATATGATACAAATAGAATAATGAGCAATGCACCGAAAGTCTAGAAACAAAAAGGTGTTGTACAAATTGAAAATACCCAATTGACAAAGGCATCAAACAAGGGCATTCCCTCTCTCACATCCATAAACCTGAAAAACCAAGAGTTTACTGTTCAAAGCCTAATGTAGTCGAAGATTCAGAACATGAGAAACATGAAAAGAAAGAAGAAAGAAAACAAATCAGAGAATGCAAACCACATCAAATCCACATAGTCACAACCATAACAATAGCTCACCGATTCAAAAATCGGTTGCAAGCTCAGTACAAAGCCTTAACAGCCTGAGAAACATGGATTAACAGATTCTTGTGTGATTTTCTTAAAATAAATTTATAGAAACTAGCTACATTAAAACACACCAAATGAAATTTAGCACTGAATACCCCCAGAGATCAACCTGTATTTGCAGTCCATAAACAACTCATCAACTGATTCACACCACCCACCTGGACACAAGTAACCTTTAATAAAATTATATAGGTCAACCAATCGATCTTGAAGAACTAGGACATCACATGAAAAAATAATTATACAATACATATCCATATTTCAGATCCCACCACAGCTCTCAAGTGAAAAATTAAAATACTTCTCAAAAACTACCACAATCAACCAAACTAAAGAAAAAAGGGAAACAACTCATTGATTTTACTATATGTGCCCAAAGTCCATTGCCTTCCCTTAAGAACATGGAAATATAAATTGAAGGATTCAAAATTGGGATGAAGATCGCTGAAACAGAGATAAATCTCAATATACCAAAAAAAATTCCAACTCAAATCCAAAGCAAATCCATTTCGTAAATACAACAAACTACCAAATCACAAGGTCATATTTCATTACAATCTGCACAAAATACAAACAAACGACATATCAGAACTACAGTGTCAAAGATCACAGACCGCCACAACTAAACCATGAATCTTAGATAGAACAGTGAATCTTAACAACATCATTTAATTCAGCTAAAACTGGAAACAAGAAAAAGAAGGGAAGAGAAATTGACATGGGCAATACAGTGAACTCCCTAACAAAACCACAACCAGTAGAAACTCAGGTAACGCAAATCTCCCCATGTAGATATTTCCAACTTGCCAACCCTGAAAACAAAAAAATATAACTCAAGGATGCTCAAAATACCTCTTCAAAAGAAGAAAATTAATTTACGATACAAAAAAACACCCTCTTTTTTAACATAACAAAAACACCAAAACCATAAACTACATTTCACAAATCGATCTGCAAAACAGTCATAGACAACCAACCGTAAATAGAAGATAACTTATTAATGCCCATGATTTCCACAAGTCCATTGTTTTCCTTGAAAAATAAGTAAATAAACCAAATAAAGGATTCAACATCAACAAAGGTTCAAACACGACATAAAGAGCAACAAATCTCAACATATCAGAGGAAAATCAAATGAATTTCATTAAGAAACTCATATTGTGAAGTTCTCATTGAAACGGCAAAAGACCATCTATAGTACTTGTAACGGATAAAATTCGTAAAATCAACTTAGCGTTGGAGAACGAGCTCGTTTTTGTTGTTTTGTTCACGAAAGTGACACGTGGACACGAGTTGGGGTCACGTGCTTAAAATAGAGGGATCACACGTTGTCTGATGCACAACGTTCCCGTTGTGCGCATTACGACGTCTTTGTTCTCTTGTAGAACAACGTTTCCGTTGTGGCTTGACAACGTGCTCGTTGTCTGAAGCACAACGTAACCGTTGTACTCTTGACAACGTTTTTGTCATTACATGAACAACGAGCCCGTTGTCTCACCGACAACGATGTCCTGGCTGTATTTTAAGACATCTACACCGTAACCGAGCTCGAGTCAACAACGAAACCGACTCGTAGGAGGAAGTGATCAGGAGGCGATCCATAATTCCGACATGTGTGCCGCAAGCGCCGTTTTGTGCCGAAAGCACTGTCTTGGCATTTAATGCTGGTCACTTCTGCGTACTGTCCGATCCCATCCGATTGGACTCATAGGAGGCTCTCACGTTTGATGCAACCGGCGGCAGATATGTCTGATATATTTGGCAATGAGTGCAAAACACGTGGTATGGACACCTATGGCCATCCATGGTCATCGATGGCCATACCAACCTTACCCTATAAATACCCCGTGATTTTTAGTGCTTAAGGAGATACTTGTTCATCATCCGTATTGGAGAGTATACTTGTTCAGTGCTTCCCAGAGTCTTGCGTAACTTTCAGTGTCTATTTAGTGTTTACTGTTCATCATCTTCTACATCTACTTACTTTACCATCGGAGTACAGGTCAGGGTGTCACACACTCACACCCTCCACTCCAACCTTCTACCAGTAAACCAGAGCGAGTGTGGAGCAGTAGCTGACGCGTGTCCTTTCTGGTATTTTTCCCCCTCAAAATTGGCGCCGTCTGTGGGAAATAATAAACGAACCCCCCTTTGCTCTTTGTGATCATGGCTGATCAGTCATCGGTGTTCGGGCGTGAGGATCAAACCCCTCAGGCCACTCCTTTTGTACCTTCTGTCGTGCACATCCCTGGGGTCAGTCCTTCGTCTGGGCAACCAGAGAGGACCGTGCCTCCTCCTGTTGAGCTCTCTGTTTCTGATCGCATTTTGACGATGTTGCAAATGCAGCAGTCTGCTCTGGATCAGATCACCAGGCAGCAGCAGTTGATGCAGGTGAGGCTGGAGGCGTTCGAGCATAGCAGGCTCGAGGTGGATGAGGTGCCACTGCAGAGGTCTTCCATGAGACGTCAGTTTGACTTCTCTTCTTCTCCTTCTGCACCGGAGAACCGTGAAACCAGGTTTGTGCTTCTTCCTACTGAAGGGGATGTAAGGCAGCCTCAGGTTCGGGCAGAGCAGAGTATTCCTTCAGATCGTGTAGATTTGCGAGAAAGGGCAGGGCGAGAAGACTTGAGAGGGGGTACCGGAGGTGCAAACGCCCAGAAGACTTAGGTGACTGCCAAGGAGGTGGAAGCTTTGATCGGTGCTCGTGTTAAGAGCATGAAGGGAGGGATTCCTGACTACTTTGCTCAGTCAGCAAAGGATAACGTTGAGAACTCTCCTTTCACGGACGCCATCAATCAGTCATATACTTCTTCCAAGTTTATAACTCCGATCTTCCCCATGTACACTGGAAGGACGGATCCAGATGAGCATTTGTTTGATTTCAAACATGCGATGGCTGTTCGCAATCCAGATGATGACCTGTATTGCAAAGCTTTCCCCAACAGCCTGTCTGGGGCAGCGTCGAAGTGGTTTCAGAACTTGCCTCCTGGTTCCATCAGTAATTTCTCAGAGCTCAGATCAGCTTTTATTGATCGTTTCATTATCAATAAAAAGAAGAAAGCAGGTGCAGATACTCTCTTCTCTTTGAGGATGAAGCCAGCTGAATCCTTGACGGACTTTATTTCGTGTTTCACTGATGAAGTCCACAACATCGATAAAGTCGACGAAGCGAGTTGTATCGCTGCTTTCAAGAATACTATCCCCAGGCATTCCGAGCTCTATAAGTCCTTGGCTCTTGACTATCCTGTCAAGATGGACGAGTTGATGGTTCGTGCCACCAAGTACGGAAGGTATGAGGAGGACGTATCCGTTGTGCCGGTGACGAAGCCCAGGACGAGAGTGGTGGATGTCGTAGAAAGGACACACCGATCTTCGAAGAGGAAGGAGAAGAAGCAGAGGTACGAGTCTTCATCATCTAAGGACTCGCCATCAAGGAAGCAGAAGGAGAGAGTAGTTTATGTGACTCAGCGGGATCAGCCGGATCGGCGTCCGCTGGAAAGAAACTTTAATCAGCAACAGAGTAGGACGGAGAGACGTCCTAATGATCAACAGCAGGCGAGGCAGCAGTATCAGCCACGCCAGGTGCAGCCTCAAGTACAGCACGAGAGAGGCGTGCAGCCTAGTGATCGGCGACCTTTTGCAGATCGAACACCGCACATCAATTTCACAGTTAGCCCGGCGACCATCATGAGGTCGATGGAAGATCAGGAGGCGTACTTCGAGTGGCCGGCTAGGGCTGTGCAGGATGTTATATCGGGACCACGGGTGCATGAGTATTGTCATTATCACAAGTGCCGTGGTCATCTCACCAACCGATGTCGTATTCTGAGGGAGTACTTGGAGAGGCTGGTTCAGGAAGGGTACTTGGGAGAGTATCTTGCTTCTGGCAACGGCGGCATGGAGCATGCCAAGGAGCCGTTGTCCCAGTCTCGTGGAGGAGAACCTGCCAGTAATCCAAGTACCAGTGGAGGAGCTTCCTTGGGCACGATTAATGTCATTTGCCGCATGCAAGCGCCGGAAGCAGATGTGGAGAGGAACTTCAAGGCGAAGTCCAGGAAGCTGTCTCACGATGTTGCAGTGTGTCAGGTGCAAGTGCCTACCAGAAGCGTTGAGCAGGCACTTACTTTCACTGATCGTGATCTGGCAGCAGTGATCCGACCTCACTATGATGCTCTTGTTCTCACCATGAGAATAGGAGATTTCAACATCAAGAAAGTGCTCGTGGATTCCGGGAGTGGAGCAGACATCTTGTATCTTCATGCTTTCACCCAGATGAAGCTGGATCCTTCCGTTCTCATCCCTGCTCAGACTCCACTGTTCGAATTTGATGGCAGCTCGATGAAGCCTGTAGGCGACGTTGTCTTACCCGTTGTGGCTGGTCCCGTTGTCCTTCAGACCAGGTTCTCCGTTCTGGATGCGCCATCGCCGTACAATGCCATCTTGGGTCGTTGGTGGACCCATGAGATGAAGGCTGTTCCGTCCTCGTACTACCAGGTGTTGAAATATCCAACGCAGGACGGGCCTCAGGAGATCAAGGGTGATCAGTTGGCATCGCAGAAGTGCGATTTTCCTGCTTCCGTTGTGCCTTCATAGCAGTTACAGGTCGTTCCCGTTGTGGAAGAGAGCTCGGAAACATCGTTGTGCAGACCTTTCGTTGAGCCCACGAAAGCTGTGAATTTGGGAACGGAAGAAGAGCCAAAGGTGTTGCAGGTCGGGACGAGCTTGACAGCGGAGGAAGAGCTCGAGTTGCTGAGTTTCCTTAGGCAGAATCTTGATGTCTTTGCATGGTCTCACAAAGACATGACTGGTATCGATCCAAGTGTTATCTGTCATCACCTCAATGTTGATCCTGCTATCCCTCCAGTGAAGCAGAAACCTCGGAGGCTTGCTCCAGCTTATCATGATGCAGTGAACGAGGAGATTGACAAGCTGATTCAGTTCGGGTTCATTCAGGAGGTGCAGTACCCTGATTGGATAGCCAATGTTGTGGCTGTGCCTAAGAAGAACAGGAAGGTGAGAGTTTGTATTGACTTCACTGGTGTCAATAAGGCCTGCCCCAAGGACTTTTTTTCCATGTCAAGGATAGACAGGCTCATACCTGGATGCTGTTGTTATTGTTGTTGTTGTGGTTGTTGTTGTCGTCGTTGAGCAGTTGTAGTAGGAGTGTTGAAGGCGACCCACGTGTCAGGCTCCAGTGGTTGCCACCGGATGTATTCCCCACCTCGAGCACGTTTGATGTTGGTAAAGAGGCCTTCTTCTTCTGGGGCCAACTTCTTATATGGGATCTTCTTTCCATCAACTGCACACAGAAAAAAGCAGAATGAGTACAACGAGAGTCAGCAGGACGAAAGCATACAACGTACAACGAAAACAGAGTCAGAAGAGTGATGCACAACGGACAACGGACGACCGTAGTAGTATACCTGCTTCCGCTCGGAAGACATTGGGGACCGTGGAATTTTCTGCCTTCCACCCGCCAGACACAACGAAAGGAATGGCTTTCCACCCTCTTTCTCTATCGAGAATGCCTGAGACGAGCTCTGGATGTCGAGGTTTCTTGTTCCACGAGTAGCAGGAGAACAAACCATCGTCAGAGCTTCGGCATCTGACAGCATGACAGAAGTGGAATAGATGCCTAGCTTTTATTGGGTAACCGTCCTTGATGAATTTGATCATCATGGACATATATTTGTGGAATCTCGGATGCATTTGTCCCGGTGCGAGTTGCAGGGCGGACAGAACGTCGTCCAGGACGGGATGGAGAGGGAAGCGGAGGCCAGCCTCGGGCTGGGAGAGGTAGACGACGGTACAAGCGGAACGCTTATCAATGAGAGCGTCATCTCGCTTGAAATGGAGATTGACGTTGGAAGGGAAGTCGAAACGTTCCCTGTAGTGGTTCAGATGTGCCAACTGGTGCTGGCGCAGAACTGAGGATTGTTCGATGTAGGCACCATGAGGTGCGCTACCTGTGCAACTGGCCTCATCTTCAGTAGGGCCTTTAACTTCCTCTAACCTAACGGGTTCTACGGGAATGTTGACAGCCATAGTAGTTGGAAGAAACAGTGAAAAGGAACAAGAACGGTGAACAGAACACGGAGAGTACACAGAGCAGAATCACTCAAGAACCAGAGAAGAAGAGAGAGGGAGAAACAGTAAGAAATATTAAGGAGAAGGGTGAAGAGCGTACCGAACAGAAGACGACTGAAAGACTGTTGAGAGCTTGAAGAAGATGAACTTTCGTTTGAGACGAAAATTCGGCAGCGTAACAGTACTTGAAGGAACAGGGTGAAAGAGGAGTATTCGATGGGGATTTTATAAGCATCTCAGATTTGCGAAACTACACCACTACCCTTATCAGAGCCGTACACCTGTGTCAAAGGGGAGAAGAGCAGTGGCAAGATCGTCTTTTCACCAAAAGAGAGTAACCGTCAGAGTTATTAAAGCGTTTTGAAATTCGAATCGGCGATGATGACAGCCTGTCCGCATTAAAGAGACGTGACGGTTCGCACGCGCAACCAGCTGGCGTGAACGGTCGATCTTCTCAGCAAGCGTTTTAAGCACGCAACGTTACATCTTCTGGAGCAGTGCCAGGTATGATCTTTTTGTCCGTTTATGACGCTTCGAACTACATTCCAAGCATCATAAAGGGGCAAATTGTAACGGATAAAATTCGTAAAATCAACTTAGCGTTGGAGAACGAGCTCGTTTTTGTTGTTTTGTTCACGAAAGTGACACGTGGACACGAGTTGGGGTCACGTGCTTAAAATAGAGGGATCACACGTTGTCTGATGCACAACGTTCCCGTTGTGTGCATTACGACGTCTTTGTTCTCTTGTAGAACAACGTTTCCGTTGTGGCTTGACAACGTGCTCGTTGTCTGAAGCACAACGTAACCGTTGTACTCTTGACAACGTTTTTGTCGTTACATGAACAACGAGCCCGTTGTCTCACCGACAACGATGTCCTGGCTGTATTTTAAGATATCTACACCGTAACCGAGCTCGAGTCAACAACGAGACCGACTCGTAGGAGGAAGTGATCAGGAGGCGATCCATAATTCCGACATGTGCCGCAAGCGCCGTTTTGTGCCGAAAGCAATGTCTTGGCATTTAATGTTGGTCACTTCTGCGCACTGTCCGATCCCGTCCGATTGGACTCATAGGAGGCTCTCACGTGTGATGCAACCGGCGGCAGATATGTCTAATATATTTGGCAATGAGTGCAAAACACGTGGTATGGACACCTATGGCCATCCATGGTCATCGATGGCCATACCAACCTTACCCTATAAATACCCCATGATTTTTAGTGCTTAAGGAGATACTTGTTCATCATCCGTATTTAAGAGTATACTTGTTCAGTGCTTCCCAAAGTCTTGCGTAACTTTCAGTGCCTATTTCAATGTTTACTGTTCATCATCTTCTACATCTACTTACTTTACCATCGGAGTACAGGTCAGGGTGTCACACACTCACACCCTCCACTCCAACCTTCTACCAGTAAACCAGAGCGAGTGTGGAGCAGTAGCTGACGCGTGTCCTTTCCGGTATTTTTCCCCCTCAGTACTCATCTGTAGAAATGATAAAATCCTTTAAAATTGAGATCATCCCCTTAATGCCTGAAAATGTAAATCAGCCTTAAAAAATATCCAAAATAAAAAACAGGGAATCAAACTTAAAGGAAGCAAAAAATACATACAAAAGAAATCCACTTTTTGTAACTAAGCCTTACTCATGAATTAGTTCCAATATCTATTTCTTCTCTCCCTATAGAACAAGTCAAGCAGTTGAATAACATATAACACAAGAAGATAAATTATTCAAAGAGACTCCTGTGTTGAATCCATAACAAAAGAAATGATCACACTTCACTCATCTCAGATCACACGAATAGAATAATAAGTAATGCCAGCATAAGTCTAGAATGAAACTAGTGTCGTACAAATTGAAAATAACTAACTGATGAAGGAATCAAAGGGCATTTCCTCTCTCAAATTGAAAATATCCAATTAAAAGTGTGATAGTTCAAAGCCTAATGTAGTTAGAGATTCACAGCACGAGAAACATTGAAGGACATAAGAAAGAAAAATATTAATGTAAGAATGCAAAACCCCATCAAATCCACGTCAGTTGCAACCATAACAAGAGCTCACTAATTGAAAAACCTGTTGCAAGCATAGTACAAAGCATTAACTGCACTAGAAACATAGAAGGACAAATTCTTGTGTGATTTGATTTTCTGAAATGACTATATAGAAACTAGCTACATTAAAAACCAACCAAAATCAACTTTATAACTAAAAAACCCCAAAGATCAACCTCCATTTCCAATAAACAGACAACTCATCAAGTGATTCACACTGCCCACCAGGACACAAGGAATTTCCTTTTTAAAAAAAATTATATATAGAACAACCTAACGATCTAGAAGAACTAGGACATCAAATGAAAAAACACAATACAGATTCATATCTTAGCTCCCAGTGCAGAAACCCAGATCAAATTAAATATGTGAAATCCTGAAAATCACAATTGAAACACAACTACTTCTCAGAAACTACCTCCATCGACAAAATAAAGAAAGAAGGGAAAAAACGAAGATTCGACCAAATGTGCCCAATAGTGAATGAGAATATCAATGCATAAAGCCTAATAGGACATCTCAACATATAAATTGAAACAAAAATGTCGATACATGAAGTATGATTTGACACCTAAAAGCATAAATATAAGATGAGAATGTCGTTGCATGAAGCCTGACACAACACCTCAAACTGTTGATGCATGAACCCTAATAATACACCCACACCCAAAATGGTCAGATCGATGAACAGTGATGCCTATAGGACTTACACAACTCTCCAGAACATGGATGAGAATATTGATGCATGAAGTCAGATTCGATGATTCGAAATATATGAGAATGCCGCTGCATGAAGCCTGATACAGCACCTTGGGAAATATTAGATTGTTGATGAATGAAGCCTCATACAACACATTGGGATATGAGAAACGTCGATGCATGAAGTCTGATATGACACTCGAAAACATATCAATGAAAATTGAGTCCAATGGGACTCGCATAACTCCCAGAATTCTGATAATAACATCAACGCCTGAAGTCTTATTCAATGTCTCGAGATATATGACTTATGAATTCTGATAAGAACATCAATGCCTGAAGTCTTATTCAATGTGTCGAGATATATGACTTATGAGAATGCTTATGCATGGAGCTTAATAAAGCACCTCAAATGAGAACGCTAATGCATGAAGTCTGATTCGATGCCTCAAAACATATGAATGGAATTTGAGAATGTCTATGCATGAAGTCTAATTCTATCTCAAGATATATAAGAATGTCGATGCATAATGTCTCATACACCACATCGTGATATTAGAAACAACGATGCATGGACCTTAATATGACACTCGAAAGGTGGGTTCAATGAAGATTGATCCAACGATTCTCACATAACTCCCAAGAACCCTTATAAGAACATCGACGAATGAAATTTGATTCGATGTATCAAGATATATGAGAATGTTTATGCATGAAGCTTGATAAAACACATCAGATGAGAACGCCAGTGCATGAAGTCTAATTCAACACCTCAAGATATATGATAATGCAATTTGAGAATGTGGATGCATTAAGCCTAATTCGAAACCTCTAAATATGAACCAATTGATGAAGACCGATGCCAAAAGAATGGGAAGAAAGTTGAAGTCTGTCATGGGACTCAAAAAACAATCCAAGGATAATGGTCTATGCCAGGAGTGTCACATGACACATAAAAAAAAGGCTAAAGACAATGTCAAGGGTCTCACACAACACATCAAAGAAGACTGAAGACCAATTTTAGGAGCCTCACATAGTAGTCTAGGGAATAAGGTCGTAGCTTCCTAGCTTTTAACAACAAAGGATAAAGCAAAAAAATTGTTCAGCACGAGGTGGTTCAAAGTTGATAGAAACAACAAGAAATCTCAATATATCAAGGGAAAACAAAATGAGTTTCATTATCCCCCTATTGTACAGTTCTCATCGGTCCTACAAATGACCTTCTATAATACTCATGGGTACTAATAGTAAAATTCCGCAAAATCGAAACAATCCCCTTAATTCCTGAAAACCCAAATCAGCCTTATAAAATATCCAATATCAAAAAATGGGAACCAGATTTAAAGAAAGCATAACCAAAATATATAAGAATGTTTATGCATGAAGCCTGACAAAACACATCAGATGAGAACGCCAGTGCATGAAGTCTAATTCAACACCTCGAGATATATGAAAATGCAAGTTGAGAATGTCTAAAATTACCCACATATCAACAAGACCTAGAGGGAGGTGAATAGGTTTTCTAAGGTCTGTCTACCAATTTTAATTTTATCGATTAAATTGGCGGAAACGGTAAACAAACTTTCAAGCACACCAAGATTTTTACGTGGAAAACCCTCTCGGCAAAAACCACGAGACCTCGTCCAGATGAAAGAGATTTAACTAAGAGAAAAAACAACAAATAGTTACAGACTTGGACTATACCTAACCGGACTCGACATAACGATCCACGGTAACCTACTCTCAACGCCTCAATAAGCAACCACGTGCTCGCAAGCCAACGTGATCAACCAACAACTGATTGTGCTCCTCTAAGAACTCTGCAACCACGATCTCTCGATAGATCTCCGCCAAGGCGGCTCCGGATTTCTCCGACCACAATAACCACGATCCACTACAGGGACCAATCTCCTTCAATGAAGGCTTTGGCACGTGCCAACCAAGTTTATACTCACAAGGAGTTTGAGGGGTTTAATTCAGTTTAAACAATGACATTAAGTGATATCAATTGAGCAAATCAATTGAAGGATTCAACCTAGTACAAAGATTGCAGATATAGAGAGAATTCTCAATATACATCAAATCATAGTCTGAATTTTTTTCACATATGCACAAGATAAAAATCAATCACATATCAAAACATATAACATATATTTACATGGAAAAGCAAGGGAAAGAGAAATGGACACTAGTACAATTCTTAAGAGGGGAAAAGAAATGGACATAATAAATACAGTCAAACTCCCTAACAAAACCACACATAGGAGAACCAAGGAAACACATATTAGATCTTTCCACTTTGTCATCCCCAAACAAGAAAATCAACTCAACGACTGCTCGTTGAACTTATACTTCATTAGAAGAAGAAAATCAACTCACAACAAAAAGGAACAACCTCTCTTGAATTCAACAAACACCAAAACCATAAATTGCATTTTATACACCGATCTTGATAAACTGCATTTCAAACACTAAAACCACATAACAAGCATAGTGACAAAGTCGGGGTTCGAGAATAATTCGGCAAGGGTCAAGTTCGAAAAAATTCGGTAAAATCCAGGAAATATTCGGGAATAATTTGGGAATAAAATAATAATTGTAAAAAGATATCCAACAATTTGATTTGATAATTTTTCAAAAATTTGGAGAATTTTGTTACTATGATAACAAAGTACAAGTAGTAGAATCTTGTACGTAAAACAAGAAGCCAAAGAGTATTCAATGACAGAAACAAGTGTTGTATAATTTGCAAATATCCAACTAACAAGGACATCAAACAAGGACATTCCTTCCACCGAGTTGTATGTAGATCCATATAACTGGGAAAACAAAAGCAAGAATTTCAAAGCTTAACATAATTAGAGATTCACAACATGAGAAACATGGAATGAAAAATAAACAAACAATGTGAAAATGTAAACCCCATCAAATCAATGTCAGTTCTACCATAACCACATATCAATACCTCAAAGACCAGTTGAGAGCTCAGTACAAAGCATTAACTGCCTGAGAAACATAGAAGGAAAGATTTTATCTTAAGTCGACTTCATAGAATCATAGCTACATTAAATACCAAGCAAAAAAAACTTTAACACTGAAACCTCCCTAGATCAACCTTCATTTGCATCCAATAAACAAAATCAATTGAATCAAACCACCCACCTGGACACAAGGAGTTACCTTAAATAAAAGTATATTTAGGTCAACTTAACGATCAAGAAGAACTAGGCCATGACATAAAAACACCTTTATACAATAGAGATCCATATCTATGCACCCAACACAGAAACCCAAATCAAACTAAACCAGTGAATCCTGAAAGATCACATTTTAGACTCTAAATACCTCCCAGAAACTACCGCCATCAACAAAACTAAAGAAAGAAGGGAAAAGAGGAACTCATTCATTCAATAATATGTGCTAGAAGTCCATTGCCTTCCCTGAAGAACAAGGAAAAAAATTGAAGGAATCAATATTGGATCGAAAATCACTGGAATAGATATGAATCTCAATACACAAGAGAAAAATAAAATTAAATCTAAAGCAAACCCCATTCCTTAAATACATCAAACATCCAAACCATATGGACGTAATTTTGTTCAGATCTACACACAATACAAACCATTCGAAAATCAGAACTATAGTGTCAAAGATCAAAGACCACCACAACTGAACCACGAACCTTAGACAGAACAATAAATCTTAACTACCTCATTTAACTCAGCTAATACTACAAACAAGAAAAAG
The DNA here is from genome assembly GCA_015143295.1 of Tetracentron sinense. Classification (NCBI taxonomy): domain Eukaryota; kingdom Viridiplantae; phylum Streptophyta; class Magnoliopsida; order Trochodendrales; family Trochodendraceae; genus Tetracentron; species Tetracentron sinense. The sequence goes on from CM026571.1 coordinate 25,790,064, forward strand.
AAGGGATGAGTAACAGACAGGGACAATACAATGAACTCCCTAACAAAGTCCAATACTTTAGAGAAAAACAAAATGAATTTAAAGAACCCCCTATTGTGCAATTGTCAACGGTACTACAAATGACCTTTTATAGTCAGGGTCTAAAAAAAGGGTTTCAAACACCGTAACGGACACGGCCGAAACCATTACGTAACGGTTTCGACCGTTATTTTTTTTTTCTTTTTTGCTTAAAAAAATGCAATAAATCCCAATAAATAGAAAAAAATGCAATAAATGAGTAACAAGATACTTCAATATGAAAGCTCAAAATGTAGAAATAATGAAATTAGATGAGTCGAGTGTCGACTGTCGAGGGTTGAAACTTGAAACATACACAGAATCCAATGGAGTTCATGCCTCAATCACGGGTATTTTGTAGTATCTGTTCACTCATAGTCATAAAAAATAGCGATTTTTTGAAAAAAATCTGTTTAAAACGCGCATTAATACCCTGCCGTAGAAAACGGTGTTTAAAACTCATTTTTTTTAATAAAACACGTATTATAGTTTTAAACCCGTTTAAAACGAATAATACAAAAAAAACACGTTTAAAACGAATAATACGAAGAAAAAAAAAGGGATAATCTTGAAATTTTTTAGGAATGAAGATTATGCAGATATTGACGACTTTAATGCTCTTTTGAGGGATTGATGAATATCAATGAATGGTTTTATTAATATACATATTTTAGTCTTGTTTTTAATCTTGATAATTGATGTTTTAATGAAATTTAATGCCTTGATTGAATGAATTTGATGTTAAAATGATGTTATGAACTTATTATTGTTGATTATAGTTACTCTTTTTGTATATTATCTTACGAAATTGTTAGATATATTAATTAGTATCGTTACTAACTTTTATAATTATAAATTTTTTTCCCGAAATTTTCCCGCATTTTCCCGATTTTTTCAAAATTTTCCGTACTTGACCGTTGCCGAATTATTCCCGAACCCCAACTTTGTGTTCAGTATATGTTGTAGGCTTGTAGCTGGATGTCGGACTGATAGGTCTGTAAGAGAGATTCGGCTTGTTCTTCACGGGTTAAATTTTCTAGGGTTTTTTTTTTTAAAAACCCAAATCGCGGACGAGTTCTACGCCCATTACTATTACGTAACGGGCATAACGCTTATTACATAACGGTTTCAAGCGTTACGATTTTGTTTCGGGATAAACAGGTAAAGGTACGGTCAATGTAGTCAAGGCGTCGCCTAGGCGGTTGCCTCGGCTTTTTGGGGGTGAGGCGCCCAACTGGGCCCTTAGGCAGTTGGAAATAGCTAGGCGTCGCCTAGGCGACGCTAAGGCGATCTGCCTTATAAAAGCTGTTTTTTTTTCTTTTTATGATTTAAAAAAATCCAAAAATCTCAATAAATAGAAAAAAAAAATAACATGTAATGAAGAAGTAACAAGATTCTAAATCGTTTTTTTCACTAAAGGTTGTACCTTCCAAAACAAACAAGATACTTCTAAAGCCAATATGAAGCTCAAAATTTAGAAATAAGAAAATTAAACGAGTCGAGGGTTGAAACATACATATAATCCAATCCAAATAGGTAGAGATACACACTGTTGGGACCGCACACGATGAAGCTCTTCTTAAATACTTTACTATTTCTTGGGTTCAAATGATGAAACTCTTTTATTATTTCTATATTCCATAATCTTTAATCATCATGTTGTAATTCTGAATACATTTTTTAGGCTCTAGGGCCTAACATTATACATGTAACATAGACAGTGACACGAATTTGGGTATTTGGCCCAGATTTTGAAGTGTTTAATACTTCAATATGTCAACATGTCTTTGGTTATGTGATATGAATAATTGTAATAGACTTTTTATTTTATGTTTTTGAGGAATATGGGTGTGGAGTTTTGGTTTTTTTGGATGTTATATATAATAATATATATATATATATATTTATATTAAATTTATCGCCTAGGAAACACCTCTCCTAGCCAGGGCTAATCGCCTAGACGCCTTGACTACACTGGGAACGGTATCGGGTATTGGAGGCCACCCAAACCGTTACGTAACGGTTTCGGCGATTTTTTAAACCATGTCTATAGTAGTAGTCATATGTATTAATAGTAAAATTCCTTAAAATTGAAACCATCCTTAATTCTTGAAAATCCAAATCGGCCTTACAAAAGATCCAATATAAAAACAAACAGGGAACCAGACTTAAATGAGCAGAAAGTACATACAAAATAATTCATAACATGTAATACAACCTTGTTCATGAATTAGCCCTAAAATATCTTTCTTGTCTCCCTACAGAAAAAATCAAGTAGTACATAGCACAAGAAGAAAAGAGTATTCAAAGAGATTCTTGTGTTGAATTTATAAGAAAACAATTGATCACACTTCAGTAATCAAATCACACAAATAGAATAATGAGCTATGCACCAAAACTTAAAAAAAAAAAAAAAAAAAACAAGTGTTGTACTAGCACCGATTAAAAATATCCAACTAAGAAGGCATCAAACAAGGAGATTTATCAAACTCTGGGGAACCAAACAAGCTGAGATAAAACAGGAGGTATTGTCATCCAACTAAGAGCTAACTGAATGAGGATATTGCATTGAACCCAACTATCAACCGGGCTCTAATTAGCATCCCAGCATCTTACAGTTGTACAACTTTGTTAATTAGGAATCAAAGGCCCTCAAACAGGAGAAAATAGGAGCAAAAAAGTGGAACAAGAAACCATAAAAAGTGCCAATTGTTCTTGGGGTCTGATCTGACTGGCCTGGTTTGGCCTTTTGCCTTGCCTTATATTTCTTTTTGTTCCATATTTTTTGTACCTGGGGTCGCTAGGTTGAATATTCTTGTTACCCTTTTGGATTTTTCGTCATTACTTGTACTTTTTATCTATATTTATATATGTCCTGCTGATTTAAAGATTAAAAAAAAAACATAAGAAACCAGGGGGATAGAGTCAATTACATTATGAATATAAATACAGCCAATTAAATAAAAACAATAATAACAGATCATATAACATGCACCTAACCAATTCCCCACTTCCATCTTCTTGCAATATCTAGACAAGAACACTACACAGGAATAAAGGCAAAGAACATTAAGCCTTTTAAAGATCACAGATACAAAACTGAAACAGTGAGTAAATCAAACTGAATTTCACATATAACCACCTCCTGTACAGTTGTCATCGGTACTGCAGATGAACCACTTGTGCAGTAATGACATGTATTACCAGTAAAACGTCTCGTCGAAACCAAAGTACCAAAACACTGCACAAGATGAAGCCTTTGTAATTACCAGTAATGACATGTACAACTTTGTTACTTGGGAATCACATGCCCTCAAACAGGGGAAAATAGGAACAAAAAACCCAAAGTATCAAAATATCCTTGATAATCAACATAAGAGACAAGCAGGATAGAGTCAATTAAAAACAATAATAATAGATAATATACCAGGCACCCAACCAATTCGCCACTTCCATCTCCTTGCGTAATCTAGACCAGAACACTGCACAGGAATGAAGGCAAAGAATATTCCGCGTCTTAGAGGCAACAAAACAGCCCATATCAGATACAGTCCACCCTCAACTCAGCAACGTAATCAACACCATCTTGAAAACCAAAAGATCCTCTGATCAACCCAACTTCTTCATGCTGGAAAAAAAAAATTAAAAAGTCCCCAAAAAGATCCAGAACAACAACTTGAAAAGGAACTAGAAATATTAAGGACAACATACCATAGATCAGAAAGACACTAATTATTTGTAACACAGATTCATTGGTTGGCGCTGCCCAAAATCGCTTGCATTTCCTAAACAATAGTAGAAAGATTGGAAAGGTCAAGAGTTGATAAATATGCCACAATCTGATAATAAGTGCCTAAAAAGGAAATCCATGCAAAAAGAAACTCCCCAGGATTCAGATCCAGGTACAACCTAAGCCTCCCACCTGAAAAAACCAGACCATGTGTATATAGGAGGTCTCCTCCAACAAAATCTCATCTATCTAAAATAAAAAGATCCAACTAAAGATCAACCCATTGTGCAATAAAACCTTCATTCATCGGGAAAAAAAATCATAGGCAACCGTAAATTAGAGTACTCTCTTTTTTTGCCCAAGTAAAACAAAAGAGAGGCCCTAAACCAAGCACAACAAAGATAACGAATTGATCAACCATGCCTGACAGTCCTACGTAAATGCAATACCACTTCCAGTGGAAAAATCCTGGTATGAGCATTGCACAAAAATAATAGCATAGAAACCACAGGAACATAAATCAGATTACTAAACAGCCCCAAAACAGTTTGAATTTTGAAATGTACCAGCAATAAGGTCTTTGCAAAATAAAATTAAAATCGGTCCTACCTGATAAGTCATATGAAAATGAATCACTAACCCACCTGGACATAGAGTAATCCATATTAATAATTAAACCATATAAAGAGTACTTGGCGATCTAGAAAACAAGGGACAAGCATAGTTAGAAAAAATCTTGTCATTGGTCATCTGTATGGTAATGCCCAACTCAGAGCCCCAAATCCAACCATATTTGTGAATCTTGAAAATCAAAATTCACACTCAATAAAAAGATTTCTGAGAGACCAACAACCAAATGTGAAAATAAAGAAAATAAAAGCTACCTCATTAATGCCAATGAAAATTACAGCAAATCCATTGCATTCCCTGAATAACAAGTAAACCAAACAAAGGATTCAACATCAACAATGGTTCAAATATGACAAAAACAACAAGAAATCCCAATAAATAAGAGAAAAATCAAATGAATTTCATTAAGAACCCCCTATTGTGCAATTCTCATCGATCCTGTAAATGACCTTCTATAGTACTCATCTGTACTAATAGTACAATTCCGTTTAATAAAAAATCTCCTTAATTCCTGAAAATCAAAATCAGCCTCATAAAAGATCCAATAAAAAAAACTAGAAACCAGACTTAGGAGGCAAGGAAATAAATACAAAAATAATCCATTTCATGTAATACAACCTTACTCATGAATTAGTCCAAAATCCTGTTTCTTCTCTTCCTACAGAACAAGTCAAGCAGTATAATCTAGTATATAACACAAGAAGATAAGGGTATATTCAAAGAGACTCCCATGCTGAATACACAAATAGAAAAATGAGCAATGCACCGAAAGTCAAGAAACAAAAGGGTGTGTACAAAACTAAAAACACCCAATAGACAAGGACATTCCCTCTCTCACATCCATATACCTAGAAAACCAAGAACGTAATGTTCAAAGCCTAGTGTAGTCGGAGATTCACAACACAAGAAACATGAAAAGAAAGAAGAAAGAAAACAAATGAGAGAATGCAAACCACATCAAATCCACATAGTTGCAACCATAACAATAGCTCAATGACTCAAAAAACCAGTTGCAAGCTCAGTACAAAGCCTTAACAGCCTGAGAAACATGGAAGAACAGATTCTTGTGTGATTTTCTTAAAATAAAATTATAGAAACTAGCTACACTAAAACACACCAAACGCAAATGTAGCACTGAAGACCCCAGAGATCAACCTGCATTTGCAGTCCATAAACAACTCATCAACTAATTCACACCACCCATCTGGACACAAGTAGTTACCTTTAATAAAATTATATAGGTCAACCCATTGATCTAGAAGAACTAGGACAACACATGAAAAAACATTTATACAATACGTATCCATATTTCAGCTCCCACCACAGATACCTAGATCAAACAAAATCTGTGAATCCTTAAGATCTCAAGTGAAAAACGAAAATACTTCTCAAAAACTACCGCAATCAACAAAACTTAAGAAAGAATGGGAACAAAAAACTCATTGATTTTACCATATGTGCCCAAAGTCCATTGCATTCCCTTAAGAACAAGGAAATACAAATTGAAGGGTTCAAAATTAGGATGAAACAGAGATAAATCTTAATACACTTGTTGAGATATGACTGGTTATGTAGGTGCGATACACCGGATCTCTCATTAAGGGTATATTTGTAATAGACCTATTAGGGTTATTATAATATAAAAGATTAGAGAGAATAACTCTCTAATCACGTTTTCTCCCCAAAGCCTCTTCTTCCTTGTTCTTTCTCCATCTTCACTTCTAGAGTTCAATCTTCAAGTTGGTATTAGAGCCTAAGCAAGATCTAGGTAATGCAAGAGGGCAAGAAGGGAAGTCACGTTTTTTTTCTGGTTGGTATTCTCTGCAACTTGCTAACATCAGCATGGTGCCCTATTGACGTCAGCATCCGTACAAGGGCAATGGAGGATGCTTTTGCCAGATGATAGGTTGGAATTAATCGTGATTTGTGGTGAGTTTTGTGCAATTTTTCGGCAATGTTTGATGTGTTTTTCTGATTTTTTAAGCAATATTTCAGAATCTTCATGTTTTCAGTAAATTGAAGAGGTGCTCACTTGTTGGTTGTTTTCGAACCCCAAATCTGGGTATGGGTGGGTCGAAATCTTCATTGCTTTCTACTGGAAGTTATTTCATTGATTTGGAGGAGTATTGAAACTCCTCTGATCAAAATACAGTCCATAGATTAACGTGGTGGTTTTGGCCTGGTGCTTGTAAGCCAATTTTTGGCCCCTCCTTCATTCCTCTTGTATTTTTTGGGATTCAATTTGGCTGGTTGCCATCATAGAGTGCAGCCTTAGTCCCTCTAGTGTGATGCAAGCTTAACCTTTGGAGTCTGAGGAGTTTCGTGGCCCTTGTTGGTTGGTTTTTTTGTGGCTTCATACTTGGTGGTTGGGGCTGTTCTGTGAAGAAAAAAAAACAGCACCCTTTATTTTGGAGGGAATAGTTTGGCATATTGCAGTGCAGACAATGGCCACTAATGGGATGTCGGGAGACATATCCGATGCTACATCGACGAATCCAAGTAGTAAGATCACTCTGACTGTCACTAGTAGCTATAGTAATAATCCTGGTGCACTAATCACAATCATTAAGTTGGATGGCACCAACTTCCTTGAGTGGTCTCAGTCCGCTAAGATGTATATTGACGGGAGAGGGAAGTTAGGGTACTTGACCGGTCGAGTGAAAGAACCGGCTACAAAGAACGAGACATATGACAACTGGGAGCAAGAGAACCTTATGGTTATGTCATGGCTGCTGAATTCCATGCAACCATTGATTAGTAGAGGTTTCTTGTTTCTTCGAACAACGAAAGAGATTTGGGATAAGGCGACTCGAACCTATTCTCAACGTTGGAACATTGTCAGGGTGTAACAGTTGAGGCAAGAGATAGCTACCCTTTGTCAGGGGGAGCGGAGTCTATCCACCTACTACTCCACTCTTCAAGGTCTTTGGAAGAATTGGACCATTTTCAGGTCATCCAGTGAGACACTGATAAAGACAAAGATCGGCACAGTAAACAAGTGGAGCATAACATAATTTTTAACTTCTTGGCAAGGTTGAATCCGGACTTTGAAGTCACCCGGGTTCAGATTTTAGGAAATGAAGAGTTTTCTCCCTTGGACCAAGTTTATTCACTAGTCCAAGGTGAGGATTGCAGAAAGAGGGCGATGGTACCTACCCCGACCAACGATCATCTCGCCCTTGCTACCGCTTCTAGTGCCCCACGAGGTGGGAAATATCCTCCTCGGAAGAATAGGCCTCCTGATGACAAAGATAAGTTAAAGTGTGAGCATTGTGGGAAGATTAAACACACTCGGGAAACTTGTTGGGATCTTATTGGTCGGCCCTCCAAGTTTTCTCATCTCAGACTGCATATGGGCACCCCTAGAGGCAACACTGCAACCTTCGTACCTCCTAACCTGGGTACCCCAATCACACCGGCATCTCCCACCAGACCATCTTCCTCCGAGAGCTTCTCTAATGTAGATATTATTCATCTCCGCCGCCTCTTGAGTTCGAAGAAAGGTTCTTCTACCTCCACTTTGTTTAGTTAGGTACTCATGGATCTGCTAATTTCATTTCTCATTCCCAGTCCAGCCTGACTTGGATCATTGATTCAAGTGCGTTAAATCATTTGACTAACCTATCTTCTGTGTTTTCTTCATATAGTCTCTTGTTTGGAAGAGATAAAGTCAAAGTTACCGATGCCTTTCCACTATCTCTGGAAAGGGTGATGTCAAACTTATTGATACTCTATCTCTTTCATCTATTCTTCATATTCTCAATTTATCCACAAATTTATTATCTATTAGTAGTTTCACCAAAAGTCTTAACTCTTGTGTGACTTTTTTCCCCACTCATTATGTGTTTCAGGACTTGGTGACGAGGGAAACAATTGGGAATGGTCGTGAAATAGATGACCTCTACCAACTGGACGTGGCTGACACTCCTTCAGCATTATAGAGTAGTAAAATCCTTATAGTGGCAATAATGATGCCCAACTCATATTGTGGCACAATCGTCTAGGTCAATTGTCTTTTAAATCCTTAAAGCTGGTCTTCTCGAACCTGTTTAAATTTGTTCCTGGTCATAGTCTGCAGTGTGAAGTGTGTGAACTCTCCAAACATTGTACATCTACTTTCTCTCCAAGTATAAATAAAAGTGTCTACTTGTCAGATGATTCATTCTGATGTCTGGGGCCTGCCCCTACTTTATCTGTGCCTGGTTATCAATATTTTATTTTTTTTGTAGATGACTTCTCCCGTCATACCTGGATTTACTTGATAAAGTCCCGTGCTGAAGTCCCGAACCTTATCAAGAAGTTTCACAAGATGGTTTTGACTCGACTTTATTAAAATTTTCCGCTCCGATAATGCGAAGGAATACCTTGAAGGTGATTTAAGACAATATTTGGCAGAGTACAGTATGATCCATCAAAGCACATGCCCTTATATACCCCTTAACAAAACGGGGTGGCCGAGTGTAAGAACCGTCACCTTTTGAAAGTGGCTAGAAGCTTACTGACCGGAATGAATATTTCGAAAAAAATTTGGGCCGAAGCAATGCACACCTCCGCATACTTGATTATCGCATGCCATCTCAGGTCCTGCAATTGAAGTCCCCTTGTCAACTCCTTTGTCCAGATCAGCCTTTGTTTACCATCCCTCCTCGTGTCTTTTGTTGTATCTGCTTCATTCATATTTTGGGTCCTCATCAAACCAAATTGGATCCAAAATCCATTAGTGGTGTCCTCTTGGGGTATTCCTCTACACAAAAGGGATACCGGTGTTTTGATCTCATGTCTGGGAAATGGTTCGTTACCATGGACGTCATCTTTTTTGAGAGTATTCATTTTTTCATCGTTCTTCTACCTCTCTTCAGAGGGAGCTTAGTGAATTGTTGAAAGATAGTTTGTCTTCGGTTCCACTTCCGACGTTGGTCCCTGATGGTATTCATTTTGTTGTTCCTCCTATTAAGACTACTCTAACAAACCTACAGGTTTATACCAGACGCGAAAAGGAGGGTACCACTATGCTATGACCATCTCCCAACTCTAACTCCTCCGAACCAGGTAACATTGCTCCCACTGCCATACGCAAAGGGAAGCGCCAGTGTACGATTTATCATATCTCTAATTTTATCTTGTTTGCATCTCTGTCACCCTCCTATTCGGCTTTCTTTTCCTTTGTTTCTTCTGTGTCTTTACCTTCCAGATTTCAGAAGGCTGTCTTCGATCCTAAGTAACGTAATGCAAGGATGGAAGAAATGAGAGCTCTGGTCAAGAATGGTACATGGGAGATGGTTGTGTTACCTAAGGGAAAGAGAACTGTAGATTGCAAATGGATGCTCACCGTAAAACATATGGCAGATGGATCTATTAAGAGGTACAAGGCAAGATTGGCAGCTAAGGGGTATACTCAAACATACATATGGGATAGACTATAAGGAGACATGTGCACCAGTTGCTAAAATAAACTGCATACGAGTTTTCTTATCTTTAGTTGCGAACCACTCGTGGCCCCTACATCAGTTAGATGTGAAAAATGCATTCCTCCATAAAGATCTACGAGAAGAAGTGTATAGGTCTCCTCTAGGATTCAAACTTCCTAATAAAGAAGAAAGTTTGCAGGCTAAAGAATCTATATATGGACTGAAACAATCCCCCCGAGCTTGGTTTGAAGGGTTCAGTCAAGCCGTGAAAAGGATGGGTTACTCATAGAGCCATACTGATCACACTCTCTTTATCAGAGAAAACGACATTTAATTACAGCTTTGATTGTCTATGTTGACGATATTGTGGTGACTGGAAATGACTCCTCAGAGATCCTACACCTGAAGAAATTCCTAGTAACGGAAAAATTTAAGATCAAGGATTTGGGCAGCTTGAAGTACTTTCTGGGTATTGAGGTAGCCCGATCAAAGAAGGGCATCTTCATATCACAGCGGAAGTATACCTTAGACTTATTCAAGTATACTGGGAAATTGGGTTTTCGGCCAATAGACACTCCTATTGAACATAATCATAAGTTGAGCTTCAATGAAGGCCCATTACTAAAAGATAAAGAGATGTACCAAAGACTGGTAGGTCATCTTATTTATCTCTCTCATTAGACCTGACATCGCATATGCAACCAATGTAGTTAGTCAGTTCATGCATGAACCTCGAATCACTCACTATGAGACAGTGGAGAGATTTTGAGGTATTTGAAGGCTACTCCAAGGAAGGGCCTTCTATTTGCTAACCATGGTCATATCCAACTAGAAGCCTACAATGATGCTGATTGGGCTGGAAGTATAGATGATAGAAGGTCTACCATAAGGTATTGTACTTTCCTTGGTGGTAACCTCATCACTTGGAGAAGCAAAAGCAGAGTGTAGTGCCTAGGTCAAGTGATGAAGCCGAATATAGGGCAATGGCTCATGGGGTAGCAGAATTATTATTGGGCATGTTGAATATCTATGCTCAGCTTGAGGGGGAATGTTGAGATATGATTGGTTATGTAGGTGTGATACACTTGATCTCTCATTAAGGGTATACTTATAATAGACCTATTAGGGTTATTTTAATATAAAAGATTAGAAATTAGAGAGAATAACTCTGAATCATGTAAGACAGCCTTGCTCATGAATCAATCCCAAATCTCACCAAAGAAAAGTCCCAAAGAGACTCCCTAAATCCACAACAAAACCACATATCACACTTACAAAGAATAATGAACTATAGAAAAAAAAAAACCACAAACAAATAAGTGTTGTATAATTTGAAACTATTCAACTGACAAGCGCATCAAACAATTCGAGATAGAACATAATGGAATGATGTTTCTTTCTCTGAGTTGTATCTCACATATACTTTGACAAAAAAAATAAGTTCAAAGCCTAATACCATTCTCACTGAGTTGTCTCCCACATATTTATATCTGTAAAAAAAATGTAACGTTAAAGCCTAACACAGTCAAGGCTTCACCAACAAATCAACAAAGGTGAAAAAGAAGAAAATTCAAACAAGAGTACCAAAACCACATTTTATACACTGATATGCATAAACTACATTTCATACACCAAAACCATAGAACAAGTCAAGTAGTAGAATCTAGTATATAACACAAGAAGATAAAGAGTATTCAAAGGGACTCCCGTGCAACATTCATAGCAAAACTTTAGTCATCAAACGACACAAATAGAAGAAGGGGCTATGCACCAAAACTGTAAAAAGAAACAAGTGTAGTACAGATTGCAATTTGACAAGGGCAACAGACAAGGGCAACAAACAAGGATTCATATACCTGGAAAAACAAAAGCGAGGAGTTCAAAGCCTAATATAATCAGAGATTCACAACATGGATGAGAGAAAAAATAATAATTTGAGAATGTAAACCTGTTCAAATCAACGTCAATGGCTACCATAACCACATATCAGTAACAGAAAGACTAGTAGTTGTGAGCTTAGTACAAAGCCTTAACTACCTGAGAAACATATAAGGAAAGATTCTTGTGAGATTATCTTAAGTCGAACTCATAGAAACTAGCTACATTAAATACCAATCAAAAGTAACTTTAGCATTGAACAAAAACCCCCCAGGGACCAACCTTCCTTTGCAGTCTATATATAGACAACTCATCAATTGAATCACACCACCCACCTACCTAGACACAAGGAGTTACCAACTTACCACTAATAAAATTATATATAGGTCAACCTAACGATCTAAAAGAACTAGTACGTCACATGAAACAAACCCTTATACAATAGAGATGCATATTTCTGCTCAGAAACCCAGATCAAACTAAATCTGTGAATCCTGAAAACCACAATTTACACACTAAATGTTCTAGAGCTGTTTGCTTTTGTCTCCCCTTGGTCTTGCATCAATAACTCCCTAGAATCAAATGTTCTAGAGCTGTATGCTTTTGTTTCCCCTTGGTCTTGCATCAGTAACTCCCTAGAATCAAAACACTAAGTGCACCCCATCACTGGGGCAGTAAATAACTGCATACTCCACCTGAAAAAAAAAAAAAGACCATGTATAGAGTTCCTATAGATTAAACTTGAGTATACAAAATCCAAAAAGTAACAAGATCCCAACTGAATTTCACAATTGTCCTTTGAAGTGCATAACACTCCTTGAGCATAAGACATTGAAACGAACAGCAGAATGGCAACTTAACATCAAACCCAGCTGGCAGCTACTGGAAATCCAGAGTTACAAAAAAAGAACCACATACAAAACTACCAAACAGACTTGACAAACTTGAGAAGAAATAGGAGACGTAATTTTGATCATGTAACACAGCCGCACACCTGAGTAAATCGTATAATCTGTCTTTACACCCTGAAGAACAAGTCATTCAATTAGAATAATCAAACATTCACTGAAAGAGAAATATCTATTAAACAGAATATAACATTTTTAATAAAAATCTTTTTAGATACCTACACAAGCATAAAGCTCTTAGACCTAGTAGCAAAAATCAATATAGATAGGAGATTAAAAGAAGAAAAATATAGCCCTTTTCTTAGAAAAACTAAAGACTAAGTTTTAACAGCAAGGTTTTAGGTTTTAGGGTCCAAGTCTTAAGTGAAATTTTGACCAGAGTTTAGCCAACAATGCTTATGAGCTCTTGCACCAAAAGCAGGAATCATATGCTAAACATGCAAAGGTAGGAGAGCACCTCACCTTTTGAAACTTTCATTGGTGGTGTTGTCACCCACTATGGCTCGGTTGTAAATATTTGTACTAATATAATGCCCAGATCACTCGAACAAACACTTAGCCAAGATAGATGGAGCTCAGCAATACATAATGTTTCCAGCAACTTATGACAAATGAACTGGGTATCATTTTTTGATTTATAATACATATTGTTTCCAGCAAGACAAGTGAACTGGGCATCATTTTTTGTTTGATAATTCAGCCTGCTTGTTTACACTAGAATGAAATAAACAGAAGTATAACAGGCAGGTCTGGGTCTACTATAAGGATATTCAGACTCAGCCTGCTTGCTTACACTAGAATTAAATACGCCTGCTTGCTTACACTAGAATTAAATACGCCTGCTTGCTTACACTAGAATTAAATACACAGAAGTATAACAGGCAGGTCCGGGTCTACTATAAGGATATTCAGACCCAGACACGGACCCAGGTATATACATCAGGTTATGGGGCAGCAGCGCAATTGTTAAATAGCTCATTGCATGCTTAAAGAATCTCACTGAATTTCTCAAAGGCTTTTAGACTATTAACAGAGTTGTGTATCACCCTTACTCGACCAGCCTTGGCTTGAAAGAGAAATCAGTACCTGGTGTAACAGTCAGGTGGGTCGGACCTGGTTTTTGGTCAGGTTGGACAACGTTTTAATCAAGACTGACATGGAACAACAGAAGAAATACAGATATGAAATAGGAAACAACTAGGAAATCAAGACAAAATTGAAGGGGAAATTTGTGGTGGGGGGAGGGATGAATAGAGACAGAGATGAGGTCGAGAGAGCAACTCTCTTATTTAAATAGATGATGCCTATTTACGCTATGCCCAAAATCCCTTCCCTTGAAAACCAATTGCTAATTCAAGAAATCTCGTCTAAAGTAAGAAGAATCGGACAGAATATCAAACGAGAAATGTAAATACATTATTTTTTCCATATGCCCAATTAAATAGAGATAAAATAGGACTTAAAAAAAGACTAATTCCTAAGAGTGACATACCCCAAAAAAATCACAGCAAGCTACTCCAGAACTGAGAACAAACCCGACATTAAACATCAACCATTATCCAATTCGGCATTGAAATACCACCCAATTGTGAAACCTGATATGTTCATTTAGCAACAAGAAGAACAGAATCTCGTGAATTTTCTTAAGTTGGATGTATACAAACAAGCTACATTAATTATCAACCAAAACCAACTTTAGCACCGAAAACCCCCTAAGATCAACCTTCATTTGCAGTGCATAAACAACTCATCAACTAACTCAAATCACCCACCTGGAGTCCTAGACACAAGGAGATACCTTTAATAAAATTATATATAGGTCAGCCTACCAATGACATCCCATGTAAGAAACCTCTATATAATGTCAATCCATATTTTTGCTCCCAGCATAGAAACCCAGATCAAACTAAATCTGTGAATCCGGAAATCACAATAAAAACACAAATAATTCACAAAAAATATCGTCATCAAAAAAACTATAGAGAGAAGAAAAATGGGAACCCATTGTTTCAACCATATGTTCCCAAAGTCCATTGCCTTCTCTGAAGAACAAGAACAAAAATTGAAGGATTCAAAACTAAGTCAAAGATCGCTAAAACAGAGATAAATCTCGATCTACCAGAGAAAAATCTAAATTGAGCAAACCCCAACTAGATACATCAAACACCCAAAGCACAATGTCATATTTTCATAAGATTTGCAAAAAATACAAATCAATCACAAATAAAAATTACGGAGTCAAAGTTCAAAAACCTCCAAAACTAAACCATGAACCTCAGACAGATCAGTGAATCTTAACCGCAACATTTAAATCAGCTAAAATGAAAACAAGAAAAAGAATGGAAGTGAAAGCGAACTCCCTAACAAAATACAGTAGAACTCAGTTAACGTAGATCTGCCCATGTAGAAATTTCCATATTTGTTTCCCCAAAAAACAAGAAAACAACTCAATGAGTGCTAACAATACTTCTTCAAAAAAAGGAATTCAATTTACAAAAAAAAAAACTTTAATCCAACAGAAACACTGAAACCAAAAATATGTCATAAATCAATCCACAAGACAATCATAGGCAATTGTAAATCAAAGTACTCACTTTTATTGCCCAAGAAAAAAAAAACGGTTTAAAATGCCCAAAACCATGCTAAACAAATATAATGAATTAATTAACTATGTTTGCCAGTCCTACTGCCCTGCAATACCACTTCAAGTATAAAAAAGCTTTGAGGAGTATTGCACAAAATAATAGCATAAAAAGCACTTGTACATACATCAAATAACTAAATAGGGATGTGAGCATTGGTCCTACATCTCCTCATGGGCTCAAGGATTTTAAGCGCTTACGCAAACTAATTCCTAGCACAAATAGAACCATTTTAATATATTAAAACAAGTGACAAGCATATATTTAAAAACTCATCATACTTATCTGTATAGTAATGCCCAAGTCGGGCCCTAATTCCAACCAAATTTGTGAATCCTGAAAATCACAATTCACACTCACTAAAAGATCTTTGACATACCCAACGCCACTAGCAAAACCAAGTGCAGAAAGAAAGTAAATAAAAGCAACTCATTAATGCCCATGAAAATTACCACAAGTCCATTGCTTTCCTTGAAGAACAAGCAAACCAAATAACGAATTCAATATTAACAATGGTTAAAGATGATAGAAACAAGAAATCCTAACATATTTGAGAAAAAATCAAATGAATTTTATTAAGAACCCCCTATTGTTCAGTTCTCATATGTCTTACAAATGACCATCTATAGCACTCATATGTCCTGCAAATGACCATCTATAGCACTCATTTGTACTTGAAGTAAAATTCCTTAAAATTGAAATCATCCCTTTAATTCCTGAAAATCAAAATCAACCTTGCAAATGATCCAATACAAAAAACTGGGAACCAAACTTAAAAGAAGCAGAAAATACATACAAAAGTAATACAATGTAGCATATCCATATATTTCAAAGCTTTTTAAGGTCATTGAGATTTATGAGAAAGCTTCGGGACAGTGAGTTAATAAACTTAAAAGCTCCTTATTTATGTCTGAGAGAAGGTCGTTAGCTTCGAGAAATAAAGCGTCGTCGGTCTCGGGGATTTCACAGGATAGCTTCCCCTTCTCTTATCTTGGAGTACCTATTTTTCTTGGAAGAGTGAGAAATGCTTTCTTTGACTTTATCATAGCAAAAGTTAGAATGAAAGTGGAAGGTTGGAAAGCTAAACTTCTTTCGGAAGGAAGAAAATTAATTCTCTTAAAGCATGTCTCTCATCTATCCCTATTTATTCTCTCATGGGCTGCAATATTCGAAAAGGGGTGATAAGAAGATTAGAGAGTTTATTCTCCTCTTTCTTCTGAGCTGATAGTATGGGGGGGAATCAGCGAGCTCATTGGGTGAAGTGGGTTTATATTACAAGACCTTTGGTAGATGGTGGTCTAGGCATCAGGAAAATTTCAGATATTGCAGTGCTTGCAGAATTAAAATGGCGTGGAAGATTATTTCTAGCAACTCAGTTTGGAGCAGATACTTTAAATCGAAATATTTAAGAAATGCCCACCCTTGGATGATTGATTCTTACAGCCAAGGCACTAAGTTGTGGAGAGAAGTGGCGGCCAAAATCAAATTTGCTATGGTTAACTGTAAATGGTTAGTGGGCAAGGGTGACAAGACTAATTTCTGGTTTGATGTGTGGTTCACGGATAGACCTTTGATTGACATGGCCTTGGCCTGTCCAGATTATTTCCCATCTCTTAACGAGTTGATAATTCATGGGAAGTGGAGCTTGGAAGGTGTTTCGACCTGTTTACACCCTGACGTTATTGAATCCATAATTCACAGCCCAATTGAGGCATCCTCAAAGGATGACATAGTTTTTTGGACTATGGAAAGCTCTGACCATTTCACTCTTAAATCAGCTTAGAACTCTATCCGAGGTCCTCACCATCCAATTCCTTGGGCAGCCGCGATCTCGAACAAATCAATGCCTTTGAAAATCTTGACGCTGATTTGGAAAATTTTCTTCAATGCCATTCTGGTTGATGAAAATGTGTAGCGTAAACAGATTGCTCTTGCTAGTAAATGTAATTGCAGCAGGAATTCGTCGTCAGAGTCGTTGTCTCACCTCTTTTGCCATAGTGACATGGGAATAAGCTTTGGTCTATAGTGGGTCAGATGCTGGATGTTCCTATTGCTGCTCAAGACTCTATTCAAACAAGGTTAATGAGATTTGAGAACGGCAGAAAGAGAGGTTCGGTTAGTGGGTTCTTCTTTCCACAGTGTTGCCTAGGATTATTTGCTAGGAGATTTGGCTTTATCGGAATGAGATCCGGTTCGAGAATAAGACGAGGCATTTTCAGGTGCTCCTTAAACAGAACAAGGGATTGGATTAAAAATGTTGCAACTCACTGGGATTTCACTTCATGGCCTTCTCGCAAGGAAGAGGATCTTTGCAACTTCTTCCAAATTAATTCCTTTGTCCCTAAGATGAGAAAAGTCGTCATTACCAAATGGTTATCTCCTTCTCTAGGCTGGTTCAAGCTTAATACAGATAGAGCTTTCAAGGATAATCCTGGTGTTAGCAGAGGAGGGGGAATCATCCGGGCCAATAAAAGGGATATGATAGCAGCATTCCACTACTTTTATGATCCTAGTTCCAACAATGAGTTGGAGATTAGAGCGATGCAGGATGGATGCAAATGAAAATCTAGGAATCCATAACATCATTGTGGAAAGTGACTCAACTGGTGATTAATATGATCAAAGGAAAAGGGAAAATGCTGTGGAAAGCTTGGTATTGGATGACGGAAATTACCCGCATTAAAGATCAGTGTAATATGAGGTTTGAGCATATCTTTCGGGAAGTTAAAAGGCATTATAAGGATGCATAAACTTGTTTAACTAGCATCAGAATGTAATGCAGTAGGTGTTTCAGGGGTTTTGGTTTATATCCCCCCCTTGTATTTTCTCCTTTTCTAATCAACAGGTTGGGGTCCGCCAAACCCCCCAACCCCTCTAGGAGGTGTTCTAAAAAAACAAAAGTTGCATGTGATGTTATGGCATAAAGATCAATCCATTGTCTATATTCAGAGTGTCACACAACACACCTAAGAAGACTAAACAAAAATCTCACATGATACTCAAGGAGGCTAATGATCAACGCCAGAAGCCTCACACAATACACAAAGAGAAAGACAAATGTTAAAGATTCTCACGTGACACTCTAAAAACAATGGTCGATGCCAGGGGTCTCAGGCGACACATCAGAGAAGACTGAAAACCGATTCCAGAGGCCTCACAGAGTAGTCCAAGAAATAAGGTTGTACGCTACATAGCTTTTAACAACCAAGGATAAAGAAAATGTTATGGTTTTAGAAATTTTGTTTAGCTGGTGAGGGTTCAAAGATGGTAGAAACAGCAAGAAATCCTAATAGATTAGAAAAAAAAACAAATGAATTTCATTAAGAATCCCCTATTGTGCAAATTCTCACCAGTCTTGATATTGGCCTTCTATAGTACTCATCTTTACTAAATTACTAATCGTAAAATTGCTTAAGATCACAATCATCCCTTCATTCCTGAAAATCCAAATCAACCTTACAAAATATCCAATAAGCACAACCCTAACTCGAAATAATTTCTGAATAGAAACAAAAAATATCAAAATGAGTGGAACCAAAAAAACTCTTGAGATAAAACAAAGGTATTGTCTTCCAACTATGAGCCGATAGAATGACTATGGCATTGAACACAACTATCAACCCGAAAACCAATTAGCTTCCCAGCATTCTTACATCTATACAGCATTGGTACTTATGCATCAAAGCCCCTAACACAACTATCAACCCAAAAACTAATTAGCTTCCCAGCATTCTTACATCTATACAGCATTGGTACTTATGCATCAAAGGCCCTTAAGTTTCAACCATGATATGAGACCCTTAGTTTTAACTCAAATCAGATTGCATAGTACGCCAGAAAAAAAAAATCAATAATAGTGGTAATTATTGTAGCAATCATGACATGTTGACTAGAAGACAGGTTAAGAACAAATTGAAAAGGACGAACAGGGGTATTTAGGAGCAAAAAACTAGGAAAAGAAACAAAAAGTGCCAAAATAACCTCCATGATAATCAAATAAGAAACCAGCATGAAAGAGTAAAATACATGACGAATATAATATAGCCAACAAAAAAAATTTCAATGGATCATAAACCAGAACACGACTAATTCCTCACTTCAATCTATCTATAATATCTAGACCAAAACACTGCATAGGAATGAAGGAAAGGAACATTACGCCTTCATTTTCCAATAAAAAATCTCTATACAATGTCAATCCATATTTTTGCTCCCAGCATAGAAACCCAGATTAAACTAAATCTACGAATCAAGAAATCACAATAAAAACATAAATAATTCACAGAAACTATCATCACCAAAAAAACTATAGAGAGAAGAAAAAAGGGAACTCATTGTTTCAACCATATGTTCCTAAAGTCCATTGCCTTCCCTGAAGAACAAGAAAAAAAATTAAAGGAGTCAAAACTAAGTCAAAGATCGCTAAAACAAAGATAAATCTCAATCTAGTAGGGAAAAATCTAAACTGAATACAAAGCAAAACCCAATTCTTAGATAAAATCCATTGCCTTCCCTGAAGAACAAGAAAAAAAATTAAAGGAGTCAAAACTAAGTCAAAGATCGCTAAAACAAAGATAAATCTCAATCTAGTAGGGAAAAATCTAAACTGAATACAAAGCAAAACCCAATTCTTAGATAAAATAAACCACCCAAAGCACAATGTCATATTTTCTTAAGATCTGCACAAAATACAAATCAATCACAAATAAGAATTACGGTGTCAAAGATCAAAAACCTCCAAAACTAAACCATGAACCTCAGACAGATCAGTGAATCTTAACCAAAACATTTAAACCAGCTAAAATGAAAACAAAAACAAAGAATGGAAGAGAGATGGACATGAACAATATAGCGAACTCCCTAACAAAATCAGATACAGTAGAACTCAGGTAACGCAGATCTGCAAATGGAGAAATTTCCATATTTTTTCCCCAAAAAACAGGAAAACAACTCAATGATTGCTAACTATACTTCTTCAAAATAAGGAATTCAATTTACAAAAAAAAAAACTGTAATCCAACGGAAACACTGAAACCAAAAACATGTCACAAATCGATTGACAAGAGTCAGAAGACGATCATAGGCAATCGTAAATCAAAGTACTCACTTTTATTGCCCAAGAAAAAAAACAGTTAAAAATGCACAAAATCATGCACAACAAATATAATGAATTAATCAACTATGTTTGCCAGTCCTACTCCCTGCAATACCACTTCAAGTATAATAAAGCTTTGAGGAGCATTGCACAAAATAATAGCATACAAAGCACTTGTCCATACATCAAATAACTAAATAGGGATGTGGACATTGGTCCTACATCTCCTCATGGGCTCAAGGATTTTAAGCGCTTACGCAAACTAATTCCTAGCACAAATAGAACCATTTTAATAAAGTAAAATAAGATATTAAAACAACACCTCCCTAATACCTATAACGAGAAAAGCTCACAACAAACTACTTGATAAGTCATGAGAAAATGAGAAGTGGACTACTTCATAAGTCATTTGGAAATGAATAACCAACCCACCTGGACATGGAGTAATCCACATTAATAATAAAACCACATATAGAGCAATTGACAATCTAGAAAACAAGTGACAAACATATATTAAAAACCCATGCTTACTTATTTGTATAGTAATGCCCAAGTCGGGCCCCAATTCAAACCATATTTGTGAATCCTGAAAATCACGATTCACTCACTAAAAGATCTCTGACATACCCAACACGCCACCAACAAAACCAAGTGTAGAAAGAAAGTAAATAAAAGTACCTCATTAATGCCCATGAAAATTACCACAAGTCCATTGCTTTCCTTGAAGAACAAGCAAACCAACTAACGGATTCAATATTAACAATGGTTAAAGATGATAGAAACAAGAAATCCTAACATATTAGAGAAAAAATCAAATGAAATTTATTAAGAACACCCTATTGTTCATTTCTCATATGTCCTGCAAATGACCATCTATAGCACTCATTTGTACTTGAAGTAAAATTCATTAAAATTGAAATCATCCCCTTAATTCCTGAAAATCAAAATCAACCTTACAAATGATCCAATATAAAAAACTGGGAACCAAACTTAAAAGAAGCAGAAAATACATACCAAACTAATACAATGTAACATATCCATACATTAAATATCAACCAATTGCATGTGATATTATGGCATAAAGATCAATGCAAGTACAATGGTCTATATTAGGAGTGTCACACAACACGTCAAAGAAGACTAAACAGAAACCACACATGGTACTCAAGGGGACTAATGATCGACGCTAAAAGCCTTACACGGTACACTACGAGAAAGACAAATGTTAAAAGATTGTCACGTGCCTCAACAATCTAAAAATAATGGTCGATGCCAAGGGTCTCACATGACACATTAGAGAAGACCGAAAACCGATTCCGGTGGCCTCACAGAGTAGTCCAAGAAATAAGGTCGTAGCCTACCAAGCTTTTAATAACCAAGGATAAAGAAAATGACGGTTTTAGAAATTTTGTTCAACTGGTGAGGGTTCAAAGATGGCAGAAACAGCAAGAAATCCCAATAGATTAGAAAAAAAAAACAAATGAATTTCATTAAGAATCCCCTATTGTGCAAATTCTCATCAATCCTGCAAATGGCCTTCTATAGTACTCATCTTAACTAAATTACTAATCGTAAAATTGCTTAAGATCACAATCATCCCTTCATTCCTGAAAATCCAAATCACCCTTACAAAATATCCAATAAGCAAAACCCTAAAAAGAAATAATTTCTGAATAGAGACAAACAATATCAAAATGAGTGGAACCAAACAAACTCTTGAGATAAAACAAAAGTATTGTCTTCCAACTATGAGCTGACAGAATGACTATGGCATTGAACACAACTATCAACCCGAAAACTATTAGCTAGCATTCTTACATCTATACAACATTGTTACTTATGCATCAAAAGCCCTTAAGTTCAACCAAGATATGAGACCCTTAGTTTTAACTCAAATCAGATTGCATAGTACGCCACAATAATAAAATCAATAATAGTGGTAATTATTGTAGCAATCATGACATGTTGACTAGAAGACAAGTTAAGAACAAATTGAAAAGGACGAACAGGGGTATTAAGAAGCAATAAAGTGGGAAAAGAAACAAAAAGTGCCAAAATAACCTCCATGTTAATCAACATAAGAAACCAGCAGGAAAGAGTAAAATACATGACGAATATAATACAGCCAACAAAAAGAATTTCAATGGATCATAAACCAGAACAAGACTAATTCCCTACTTCAATCTATCTATAATATCTAGACCAAAACATTGCACAGGAATGAAGGAGAGGAACATTACGCATTCATATTACAATAAAAAACCTCTATACAATGTCAATCCATAATTTTGCTCCTAGCGTAGAAACCCAGATTAAACTAAATCTGCGAATCCAGAAATTACAATAAAATCACAAATAATTCACAGAAACTATCATCATCGAAAAAACTATAGAGAGAAGAAAAAAGGGAACTCATTATTTCGACCATATGTTCCCAAAGTCCATTGCCTTCACTGAAGAACAAGCAAAAAAAATTCAAGGATTCAAAACTAAGTCAAAGATCGCTAAAACAGAGATAAATCTCGATCTCCCAGAGATAAATCAAAATTGAATACAAAGCAGACCCCAACTCTTAGATACATCAAACACCCAAAGCCCAATCTCATATTTTCTTAAGATCTCCACAAAATACAAATCAATCACAAATAAGAATTACGTTGTCACAGATCAAAAATCTCTAAAAGAAACCACGAACCTTAGACATATCAGTGAATCTTAACTGCAACATTTAAATCAGCAAAAATGAAAACAAGAAAAAGAATGGATGAGAAATGGACATGAACAATATAGCGAACTCCCTAACAAAATCATATACACTAGAACTCAGGTAAAGCAGATCTACCTATCTTGAAATTTCCATCTTTTCTTCCCCAAAAAACAAGAAAACAACTTAATGATTGCAAACTATACTTCTTCAAACGAAGGAATTCAATTTACAAAAAAAAAAAAAAACTTTAATCCAACAGAAACACTGAAACCAAAAACATATCACAAATCAATGCACAAGACAAACATAGGCAATCGTAAATCAAAGTACTCACTTTTATTGCCCAAGAAAAAAAAAAACAGTTTAAATGCCCAAAATCATGCACAACAAATATAATGAATTAATCAACTATGTTTGCCAGTCCTACTGCCCTGCAACACCACTTGAAGTATAAAAAAAATTTAAGGAGCATTGCACAAAATAATAGCATAAAAAGCACTTGTACATACATCAAATAAATAAATAGGGATGTGGGCATTTGTCCAACATCTCCTCATGGGCTCAAGGATTTTAAGCGCGTACGCAAACTAATTCCTAGCACAAATAGATCCATTTTAATATAGTAAGATATTAAAACAACACCTCCCCACTACCTATGACGAGAAAAGCATTCTCACAAAAAACTACCCGATAAGTCATGAGAAAATGAGAAGTGGACTACTTTATAAGTCATTTGGAAATGAAAAACCAACCCACCTGGACATAGAGTAATCCACATTAATAATAAAACCGCATATAGAGCAATTTAAAATCTTGAAAACAAGTGACAAACATATATTAAAAATTCCATCCTTACTTATCCGTATAGTAATGCCCAAGTCGGGCCCCAATTCAAACCATTTTTGATTCCTGAAAATCACAATTCACTCACTTTTAGATCTCTAACATACCCAACACGCCACCAACAAAACCAAGTGCAGAAAGAAAGTAAATAAAAGCAACACATTAATGCCCATGAAAATTACCACAAGTCTATTGCTTTCCTTGAAGAACAAGCAAACCAAATAATGGATTTAATATTAACAATGGTTAAAGATGATAGAAACAAGAAATCCTAACATATTAGAGAAAAAATCAAATGAATTTTACTAAGAACCCCTATTGGTCAGTTCTCATATGTCCTGGAAATGACCATCTATAGCACTCATTTGTACTCGAAGAAAAATTCCTTAAAATTGAAATCGTCCCCTTAATTCCTGAAAATCAAAATCAACCTTACAAATGATCCAATATAAAAAACTAGGAACCAAAGTTAAAAGAAGCAGAAAATACATACCAAACTAATACAATGGAACATATCGATACATTAAATATCAACCAATTGCATGTGATGTTATGACATAAAGATCAATCCAAGGACAATGGCCTATATTAGGAGTGTCACACAACACATCAAAAGAAGACTAAACAGAATGCTCACATGGCACTCAAGGAGACTAATGATCGACGCCAGAAGCCTCACACGGTACACTAAGAGAAAGACAAATGTTAAAGATAGTCACATGGCTCAAAACTATAAAAATAATGGTCGATGCCAGGGGTCTCACGTGACACATCAAAGACTGAAAACCGATTTCGGTGGCTTCACAGAGTAGTCCAAGAAATAGGGTTGTAGCCAACCAAGATTTTAACAACCAAGGATAAATAAAATGTTATGGTTTTAGAAATTTTGTTCAGCTGGTGAGGGTTCAAAGTTGGCAGAAACAGCAAGAAATCCTAATAGATTAGAAAGAAAACAAACAAATGAATTTCATTAAGAATCCCCTATTGTGCAAATTGTCATTAGTCCTGCAAATGACTTTCTATAGTAATCATCTTTACTAAATTACTAACAGTAAAATTGCTTAAGATCACAATCATCCCTTCATTCCTGAAAATCCAAATCAGCCTTACAAAATATCCAATAAGCAAAACCCTAAATAGAAATAATTTCTTAATAGAGACAAAAAATATCAAAATGAGTGGAACCAAACAAACTCTTGGGATAAAACAAAGGTATTGTCTTCCAACTATGAGCTAACAGAATGACTATGGCATTGAACACAACTATCAACCCGAAAACTAATTAGCTTCCCAGCATTGTTACTTATACACCAAAGGCCCTTAAAGTTTCAAACATGATATGAGACCCTTAGTTTCAACTCAAATCAGATTACATAGTACGCCAGAATAATAAAATCAATAATAGTGGTAATTATTGTAGCAATCATGACATGTTGACTAGAAGGCAGGTTAAGAACAAATTGAAAAGGACGAACATAGGTATTTAGGAGCATAAAAGTGGGATATGAAATAAAAAGTGCCAAAATAACCTCCATAATAATCAACATAAGAACCCGCAGGAAAGAGTAAAATACATGATGAATATAATACAGCCAACAAAGAGAATTTCAATGGATCATAAACTAGGACAAGACAAATTCCCCACTTCAATTTATCTATAATATCCACACTAGAACATTGCACAGGCAAGAAGGAAAGGAACAATACGCCTTCATATTCCTACAAAAAACCTCTATACAATGCCAATCCATAATTTAGTTCCTAGCGTAGAAACCCAGATTAAACTAAATCTGCAAATCCAAAAACACAATAAAATCACACATAATTCACAGAAACTATCGTCATCAAAAAACAAATAGAGAGTAGAAAAAAGGGAACTCATTGTTTCGACCATATGTTCCCAAAGTCCATTGCCTTCCCTGAAGAATAAGAAAAAAAAATTGAAGGATTCAAAACTAAGTCAAAGATCGCTAAAACAGAGATAAATCTCGATCTACCAGAGATAAATCAAAATTGAATACAAAGCAGACCCCAACTCTTAGATACATCAAATATCCAAAGCCCAATCTCATATTTTCTTAAGATCTGCACAAAATAAAAATAAGAATTGCGTTGTCTAAGATCAAAAATCTCCAAAAATAACCACGAACCTCAAACAGATCAGTGAATCTTAACTGCAACATTCAAATCAGCAAAAATGAAAACAAGAAAATGAACAGATGAGAAATGGACATGAACAATATAGCGAACTCCCTAACAAAATCATATACACTAGAACTCAGGTAAAGCAGATCTGCCTATCTTGAAATTTCCATCTTTTCTTCCCCAAAAAACAAGAAAACAAGTCAATGATTGCTAACTATACTTCTTCAAAAGAAGGAATTCAATTTACAAAAAAAAAACTTTAATCAAACAGAAAAACTGAAACCAAAAACATGTCACAAATCGATGCACAAGACAAACATAGGCAATCGTAAATCAAAGTACACAATTTTATTGCCCAAAAAAAAAAAACAGTTTAAATTCCCAAAATCATGCACAACAAATATAATGAATTAATCAACTATG
Organism: Tetracentron sinense; assembly: GCA_015143295.1. Taxonomy (NCBI): domain Eukaryota; kingdom Viridiplantae; phylum Streptophyta; class Magnoliopsida; order Trochodendrales; family Trochodendraceae; genus Tetracentron; species Tetracentron sinense. Next base: position 25,816,530 of record CM026571.1, read on the forward strand.
TTTGCCAGTCCTACTGCCCTACAACACCACTTGAAGTATAAAAAAAATTTAAGGAGCATTGCACAAAATAATAGCATAAAAAGCACTTATACATACATCAAATAAATAAATAGGGATGTGGGCATTGGTCCTACATCTCCTCATCAGCTCAAGGATTTTAACCACTTAAGCAAACTAATTCCTAGCACAAATGACCCATTTTAATATAGTAAAATAAGATATTAAAACAACATCTCCCCACTACCTATGACGAGAAAAGCATTCTCACAACCAACTACCCGATAAGTCGGGAGAAAATGAGAAGTGGACTACTTTATAAGTCATTTGGAAATGAATAACCAACCCACCTGGACATAGAGTAATCCACATTAACAATAAAACCACATATAGAGCAATTGACAATCTAGAAAACAAGTGGCAAACATATATTAAAAATTCCATCCTTGCTTATCCGTATAGTAATGCCCAAGTCTGGCCCTAATTCAAACCATATTTGTGAAACCTGAAAATTACAATTCACTCACTAAAAGATCTCTGACATACCCAAGTCTGGCCCCAATTCAAATCATATTTGTGAAACCTGAAAATTACAATTCACTCACTAAAAGATCTCTGACATACCCAACACGCCACCAGCAAAACCAAGTGCATAAAGAAAGTAAAGAAAAGCAACTCATTAATGCCCATGAAAATTACCACAAGTCCATTGCTTTCCTTCAAGAAGAAGCAAACCAAATAACGGATTCACTATTAACAGTGGTTAAAGATGATAGAAACAAGAAATCCAAACATATTAGAGAAAAAATCAAATGAATTTTATTAAGAACCCCTATTGGTCAGTTCTCCTATGTCCTGGAAATGACCATCTATAGCACTCATTTGTACTTGAAATAAAATTCCTTAAAATTGAAATCATCCCCTTAATTCCACAAAATAAAAATCAACCTTACAAATGATCCAATATAAAAAACTGGGAACCAAAGTTAAAAGAAGCAGAAAATACCCCCCCTTGTTCAGTTCTCATATGTCCTGCAAATGACCATCTATAACACTCATTTGTACTTGAAGTAAAATTCCTTAAAAAATTGAAATCATTCCCTTAATTCCTGAAAATCAAAATCAACCTTACAAATGATCCAATATTAAAAAATTGGAACCAAACTTAAAAGAAGCAGAAAATACATACCAAACTAATACAATGTAACATATCCATACATTAAATATCAACCAATTGCAAGTGATGTTATGACATAAAGATCAATCCAAGGACAATGGTCTATATTAGGAATGTTACACAACACATCAAAAGAAGAGTAAACAGAAAGCTCACATGGCACTCAAGGAGACTAATGATCGACGCCAGAAGCCTCACACGGTACACTAAGAGAAAGACAAATGTTAAAGATTGTCACATGGCTCAACACTATAAAAATAATGGTCAATGCCAGGGGTCTCACGTGACACATCAAAGAAGACTGAAAACCTATTCCGGTGGCCCCACAGAGTAGTCCAAGAAATAGGGTTGTAGCCTACCTAGCTTTTAACAACCAAGTATAAATAAAATCTTATGGTTTTGGAAATTTTGTTCAGCTGGTGAGGGTTCAAAGTTGGCAGAAACAGCAAGAAATCCTGATAGATTAGAAAGAAAACAAACAAATGAATTTCATTAAGAATCCCCTATTGTGCAAATTCTCATCAGTCCTGCAAATGACCTTCTGTAGTACTCATCTTTACTAAATTACTAACCGAAAAATTGTTTAAGATCACAATCATCCCTTCATTCCTGAAAATCCAAATCACCCTTACAAAATATCAAATAAGCTTAATAGAGACAAAAAATATCAAAATGAGTGGAACCAAACAAACTCTTGCGATAAAACAAAGGTATTGTCTTCCAACTATGAGCATAGAATGACTATGGCATTGAACACAACTATCAACCCGAAAACTAATTAGCTTCCCAGCATTCTTACATCTATACAGCATTGTTACTTATGCACCAAAGGCAGATACTGGTAATTATTGTAGCAATCATGACATGTTGACTAGCAGGCAGGTTAAGAACAAATTGAAAAGGACGAACATAGGTATTTAGGAGCATAAAAGTGGGATAAGAAACAAAAAGTGCCAAAATAACCTCCATCATAATAAACATAAGAAACCAGCAGGAAAGAGTAAAATACTTGATGAATATAATACAGCTAGCAAAAAGAATTTCGATGGATCATTAACCAGAACAAGACTAATTCCCATTTTCAATCTATCTATAATATCTAGACCAGAACATTGCACACGAATGAAGGAAAGGAACATTACGCCTTCATATTCCAATAAAAAACCTCTATACAATGCCAATCCATAATTTTGCTCCCAGCGTAGAAACCCAAGTTAAACTAAATCTGCGAATCCAGAAATCACAATAAAATCACAAATAATTCACAGAAACTATCGTCATCGAAAAAACTATAGAGAAGAAAAAAGGGAACTCATTGTTTCGACCATATGTTCCCAAAGTCCATTGCCTTCACGGAGATAAGTCTCGATCTACTAGAGATAAATCAAAATTGAATACAAAGCAGATCCCAACTCTTAGATACATAAAACACCCAAAGCACAATCTCATATTTTCTTAAGATCACCACAAAATACAAATCAATCACAAATAAGAATTACGTTGTCAAAGATCAAAAATATCCAAAAATAACCACGAACCTCAAACAGATCAGTGAATCTTAACTGCAACATTTAAATCAGTTAAAATGAAAACAAGAAAAAGAATGGATGAGACATGGACATGAACAATATAGCGAACTCCCTAACAAAATCATATACACTAGAACTCAGGTAAAGCAGATCTACCTATCTAGAAATTTCCATCTTTTCTTGCCCAAAAAACAAGAAAGCAACTCAATGATTACTAACTATACTTCTTCAAAGAAGGAATTCAATTCACAAAAAAATAAAAAACTGTAATCCAACAGAAACACTGAAACCATAAACATGTCACAAATCGATGCACAAGACAAACGTAGGCAATTGTAAATCAAAGTACTCACTTTTATTGCCCAAGAAAAAAAAACAGTTTAAATGCCCAAAATCATGCACAACAAATATAATGAATTAATCAACTATGTTTGCCAATCCTACTGCTCTGCAACACCACTTGAAGTATAAGAAACTTTTGAGGAGCATTGCAGCAAATAATAGCATAAAAAGCACTTGTACATACATCAAATAACTAAATAGGGATGTAGGCATTGGTCCTATATCTTCTCATGGGCTCAAGGATTTTAAGCCCTTCAGCAAACTAATTCCTAGCACAAATAGAACCATTTTAATATAGTAAAATACGATAGTACAACAACACCTCCCCACTAACTATAACGAGAAAAGCATTCTCACAACAAACAACCCGATAAGTCATGAGAAAATGAGAAAGTCATTTGGAAATGAATAACCAACCCACCTGGATATAGAGTAATCCACATTAATAAGAAAACCACATATAGAGCAATTGACAATCTAGAAAACAAGTGACCAGCATATATTTAAAAACCTATCATTACTTATCAGTATAGTAATGCCCAAGTCGGGCCCCAATTCCAACCAAATTTGTGAATCTTGAAAATCACAATTCAAACTCACTAAAAGATCTCTGGCATATCCAACGCCACCAACAAAACCAAGTGCAGAAAGAAAGTAAATAAAAGCAACTCATTAAAGCCCATGAAAATTACCACAAGTCCATTGCTTTCCTTGAAGAACAAGCAAACCAAATAACGGATTCAATATTAACAATGGTTAAAGATGATAGAAACAAGAAATCCTAACATATTAGAGAAAAAATCAGATGAATTTTATTAAGAACCCCATATTTTTCGGTTCTCATATGTCCTGCAAATGACCATCTATAGCACTCATTTGTACTTGAAGTAAAATTCCTTAAAATTGAAATCATCCCCTTAATTCCTGAAAATCAAAATCAACCTTACAAATGATCCAATATAAAAAACTGGGAACCAAACTTAAAAGAAGCAGAAAATACATGCCAAAGTAATACAATGTAACATATCCATACATTAAATATCAACCAATTGCATGTGATGTTAGGGCATAAAGATCAATCCAAGGACAATGGTCTATATTAGGAGTGTCACACAACACATCAAGGAAGACTAAAAAGAAACCACACATGGTATTGAAGGAGACTAATGATCGACGCTAGAAGCCTCACATGGTACACTAAGAGAAAGACAAATGTTAAAGATTGTCACGTGACTAACAATCTAAAAATAATGGTCGATGCCAGGGTCTCACACGACACATCAGAGAAGACTGAAAACTGATTCCGGTGGCCTCACAAAGTAGTCCAAGAAATAAGGTTGTAGCCTAACAAGCTTTTAACAACCAAGGATAAAGAAAAGGATGGTTTTAGAAATTTTGTTCAGCTGGTGAGGGTTCAAAGATGGCAGAAACAACAAGAAATCCCAATAGATTAGAAAAAAAATAAAAATAAATGAATTTCATTAAGAATCCCCCTCTTGTGCAAATTCTCATCAGTCCTGCAAATGGCCTTCTATAGTACTCATCTTTACTAAATTATTAATCGTAAAATTGCTTAAGATCACAATCATCCCTTCATTCCTGAAAATCCAAATCAGCCTTACAAAATATCCAATAAGCAAAACCCTAAATAGAAATAATTTCTGAATAGAGACAAAAAATATCCAAATGAGTGGAACCAAACAAGCTATTGAGATAAAACAAAGGTATTGTCTTCCAACTATGAGCTGACAGAATGACTATGGCATTAAACACAACTATCAACCCGAAAACTAATTACCTTCCCAGCATTCTTACATCTATACAGAATTGTTACTTATGCATCAAAGGCCCTTAAGTTTCAACCATGATATGAGACCCTTAGTTTTAACTCAAATCAGATTGCATAGTACGCCACAATAATAAAATCAATAATACTAGTAATTATTGTAGCAATCATGACATGTTGACTAGAAGACAGGTTAAGAACAAATTAAAAAGGAAGAACAAGGGTATTTAGGAGCAAAAAAGTGGGAAAAGAAACAAAAAGTGCAAAAATAACCTCCATGATAATCAACATAAGAAACCAGCAGGAAAGAGTAAAATACATGACGAATATAATACAGCCAACAAAAAGAATTTCAATGGATCATAAACCAAAACACGACTAATTCCCCACTTTAATTTATCTATAATATCTAGACCAGAACACTGCACAGGAATGAAGGAAAGGATCATTACGCCTTCTAAGACAGCAAAACAGCTCATATCAAGTGCAGTCCACCCCCAGCTCAGCAACCTAATCACCACCGTCTGGAAACCCAAAAGATCCTCTGACCAACCAACTTCTTCAATCCTAAAAAAAAAAATCTCCCCAAAATGATGCAGAACACTAACTTGAATGGGAATTAGGGTAACATGGCGATGGCATGCATCAGAACGTAACAAATTCATTGGTTGACGCTGCCCAAAATTGCATGCATTTCTGAAATAATAAAGTAGAAAAATTGGAAAGGACAAGTGGAAAAATATCCCACTATCTGATAATAATGACCGAAAAAGGAAATCCATACGAAAAGAAACTCCCTAGAATTCAGCTCTGGGTGCAAATCTTTACAGAGGCTAACTAAGTGCACATCCACCTGAAAGAAACACGACCATATGCATATAGGTCCTCCAACAAAATCCTAACCATCTAAAATACAAGATCCAACTGAATTATGTAACCGCCCCCCCTTGTGCAGTTGTCATTTGTAACGTGGATGAATCTATTGTACAATAATCACTTGTGCTAAAGCAACAGATTCTACAAAACATCAAAATAATTCAGTCAATTTTTGGCAATAAATCAGATCTATTAAAAATTGAAGATACAAAACTAGGGAAGTAAACATGGATCAATTCCAGGGAAGAAACAAATAAGAAAACAAATAACTGGATTTGAGATGGGGCAAAAAGGAAAAAAGAAAAAAACGATAGAAGAAACCCCAATCATGTAACGCAACGTTGCTCATGAATCAGTCCTAAATTGCATCAAAGAAAAGTCCCAAAGAGACTCTCCTTAAATCCATAACAAAACCACAGATCACACTTACAAAGAATAGTGAACTATAAAAAAAACAAACAAAGAAACAAGGTGTTGTATAGTTTGAAACTACCCAACGCATCAAAAAATTTGAGATACAACACAATGTAATGACGCTTCTTCCACTGAGTTGTATCTCACATCTATATACCTGGAAAAAATAAATATGAAGTTCAAAGCCTAATACCATTCTCACTGAGTTGTATCTCACATCTATATACCTGGGAAAAAAACATGATGTCAAAGCAAAATAAAGTCGGGGATTCATCAACAAAGTCACCCAAAGAGAAGACAATTCATACAAGAGAAACTTCAACGAATAGAGAAAACATAAACAATATAACAATAGAAACCCCATCAAAATCACTTCAGATGCAACCATAACCAACTCGGTAAGGAGGAACGAGCCCAATACCTTTCCACATGAGAAAAAATGGGAGTACAGACTCTTGTGTGATTGCGTATGTCGATTTCATATAAATTAGCTAAATTGACTAACCAAAAGCGACTCAAGTACTGAAAGCCCTCAGATCAACTTTCATTTGCGTCCATAACAAACATCAACTAAATCACAACACCCACATGGACACAAAGAATTACCTTCAATAAAATTATACATAGGTCAAAACTTAACGATCTAGGAAAACAAGAATAAAACATCGTGAGAAAACCCATCTATACATTAGACATCCTTATTTTCGTGCCCAACTCGAAAGCCCAGAACGAACTAAAAGTGTGAGTCCTGAAAATCACAACTGAGACTCAAAAATACCTCCCATGCACCAACACCATCAAAAAAACTAATGGTAAGAAGCAGAAAGGAAAACTTATTCATTGGAACATACGTTCCCAAAAGTCCACTAAACAAATCTTGCATCAAATCATAATCTGAATTTTTTTCAAATCTACACACAATAAAAGTCAATCACATATCAAAACGCAGAACATATATTTACATGGAAAGGAGAGGGAAAGAGAAATGGACACTAGTACAATTCTTAAGAGGGGAAAAGAAATCGACATAATAAATACAGTCAAAACTCCATGAGACAAAACCATACATAGGAGAATCAAGGAAACATAGATTAGATCTTTCCACTTTGTCAACGACTGCGCATTGAACTATACTTCATTTGAAGAAGGAAATCAACGCACAACAAAAAGAAACAACCTTTCTTGAATTCAACAAACACCAAAACCATAAATTGCATTTATACACCAATCTACATAAACTGCATTTCAAACACCAAAACCACATAATAAGTCCAAGTAGTAGAATCTAGTAAATGAAAAACGAAGATAGAGAGTATTCAATAACAAGTCTCAAAGAGACTCCAATGCTACATTCATAACAAAACAACTTAAAACAATTCAGTCATCAAATCAGACAAATAGAATAATGAGCTATGCACTGAGACTCTAGAAAACAAGTGTTGTACAAATTGCAAATATCCAACTAACAAGAGCATCAAACAAGGACATTCCTTCTACCGAATTGTATCCCACATCCATATACCTAGGAAAACAAAAGCAAGAAGTTCAAGCTTAACATAATTAGAGATACACAACATGAGAAACATGGAATGAGAAAGAAATAAACAATGTGAGAATGTAAACCCCATCAAATCAATGTCAGTTCTACCATAACCCCATATAAGTACCTCAAAGACCAGTTGCGAGCTCAGTAATATGTGCCCGAAGTCCATTGCCTTCCCTGAAGAACAAGGAAAAAAAATGGAGGAATCAATATTGGGTCGAAAATCGCTGGAATAGAGATGAATCTCAATATACCAGGAAAAATCCAAATTAAATCTAAAGCAAACTCCATTTCTAAAATACATCAAACATCCAAACCATATGGACGTATTTTGTTCAGATCTACACACAATACAAACCAATCGAAAATCAGAACTACAGTGTCAAAGATCAAAGACAACCACAACTAAACCACGAACCTTAGACAGAAGAATGAATCTTAACCACATCATTTAACTCAGCTAATACTACAAACAAGAAAAAGAAGGGATGAGTAACAAACATGGACAATACAATGAACTCCCTAACAAAACTATATACAATAGAACCCAAGTAACACATATATGCCCGTGTAGATATTTCCATATTGCATTCACCCAAGAACAATAAAATCAACTCAATGATTGCACGTGTACTTATTCAAAAGAAAATCAAATAGGACTAGAAGTCCCGAAAGGATGAACAGAACACCCAACACAACCCAATAAACACTAATTATTCCAAAAACCATAAGCTATGGGATAGTGCGCAAAAGCAAGTAATCCACCTATTCATCCACATGAAGGCAACACAGTGATTTGTTATACCCAACCTCCTGTAATCATCAAATGGTCACACAAGAAGCTTTTATTCAAATCTGTCGTCCAAATAAAGAAAGATACCTTAGACAAAATACCAGGATTCCACAAAGCTTAAAATAGGGCAAGTGATTTTCCATCTTATCATATTCACTTGTGTTCCCTAAAGAATAAATAAAACAAATTAAATTAAAGGATTTATAGGGAATGAATAGAACCTTTTGGAAGACATGTAGTTAGAATTACTATCTGAAAAAATTATTGACAAAAAAAGGACCTACATGCAATGAACTTCCAATAATGCAACACCAAGTGCAATCCGTCACTGAGGAACTAAACAACAGCATACCCCACCTGAAATAAAGATTGAATATGTAAATCCTAACCATAACAAGATAAAATCGAATTTCAAAAAAGAGCTCACTATTGTTCAATGGTCATCTGTATTACAAATGAAACTTCCTTGTCTAAAAAACATCTATGCTAACAATAGAATGACACCTTAATCATCTCCTCATATCCTAAAATCCATACTAGTGTCACAAAAAGATCCAATATTCCAATCTGAAATATGGAGTTGGACAAACTTAAAAAGATAAAGGAGAAAAGAGATCCAGACTATGTAGCACAACCTCGCCCATAATTAATCCCAAAATCTCTTACTTTCCCCTTTGAAGAACAAGTAAATCAATTAAAATAAAAGTAGCCAAACCTTGACTACCCTATGCAGTCAAATTACTATAGTAAACAAAATTTAGTAGTAGCCACTGAAAACCCCATACAATCTGACTTCATTTCCAATCCGTAACCAGCTTCTCAAATGAATCACCCCACCCCCACCCAAGACATAGAGTAATCCTTAATAATAAAACTATATAAAGACGAACTAACGATCTAGATATTTGATGATAGAACATCAAATAAAAATACCCTTCATTGGTGATCTGAATGGTCGTGCACAACTCGAAGCCCCAAATCCAACCATAATTGTGAATTCTGAAAATCACAATTGACACTCATTAAAAGATCTTCAATATACCAACCCCACCAACAAAACCAAGGGTAAAAAGAAGAAAATAGTATTCAACCTTGTTCATGAATTAGTCCCAAAACATCTTTCTTGTCTCCTTATAGAAAAAGTCAAGTAGTGCATAGCACAAGAAAATAGCATTCAAAGAGACTCCTGTGTTGAATTTATACGAAAACAATTGATCACACTTCAATAATCAAATCACACAAATAGAATAATGAGTTATGCACCAAAACTCTAGAAACAAAAACAACAAAAAACAAGTGTTGTACTTGTACAGATTAAAAATATCCAACTGACAAAGCATCAAACAAGGACATTTATCAAACTATGGGAGGCACCAAACAAGCTGAGATAAAACAGAAGGAGGCATTGTATTCCATCTAAGAGCTGGCTGAATGAGGATATTGCATTGAACCCAACTATCAACCGGGCTCTAATTAGCTTCCTAGAATTCTTACATTTGCACTGCTTTGTTCATTAGGAATCAAAGGCCCTCAAACACGAGAAAATAGGAGCAAAAAAGTGGAACAAGAAACCAAAAAGTGACAAAATAACCTCCTTGATAATCAGGGACTGACTGGTATTCTTGTTCTTGGGGTCTGATCTGACTGGCCTGGTTTGGCCTTTTGCCTTGCCTTTTATTTCTTTTTCCTCCATATGTTTGTACTTGTGGTCGCTATATTCATATTCTTGTTACTACTTTGGATTATTTGTCATTACTTGTACTTTTTCCGTAAATTTATATTGTCCTACTGATTTAAAGATCAGAAACAAAAAAAACATTAAGAAACCAGCGGGATAGAGTCAATTACATCATGAATATAAATACAGCCAATTGAAAAAACAATAATAACAGATCATATACCAGGCACCCAAGCAATTCCCCACTTCCATCTTCTTGCAATATCTAGACCAGAACACTGCACATAAATGAAGGCAAACAATAATGCAGTCGATCATCTTGAAAACCAAAAGATCCCCCCTCTGACCAACCCAACTCCTTCAATCCTAGGAAAAAAAATTAATAAGTCCCCAAAAAGATCAAGAACACCAACTTGAAAGGGAACTAGAAATATTAGGGCAACATAGCATATATCAGAAAGGAACTCGTTATTTCTAACACAGATTCATTGGTTGGCGCTGCCCAAAATTGCTTGCATTTCCTGAAGGGAAATGGAAAACAGACCTAGGGGTCAGTTTTTAAGTTGACCCCGCTGATCTCATTCGTCCACTACCCTTTTTCACCATACATCAACTATGGTTAAGCCCCAAGGGTTAACCAATCTAACCATGGTTTTTAGAAAAACAAAAAAACAAAATTATTTATTTTAATTTAATTAATCTTAACCATGGTTAAAAAGTGTTAAAGGAGACACGGGGACACTAGTCCTCTTCTCAGGACTCTTTCCTAAACAATAAAGTAGAAAGACTAAAAAGGTCAAGAGTTGACAAAAATGTCACTATCAGATAATAATGGCCAACAAAAGAAATCCAGGCACAAAGAAACTCAACAGGATTCAGCTCCAAGTGCAATCAGCGCATCTACAAGTAAAAACCCGACTAAGTATATATATAGGTCCTCCAACAAAATCTCATCCATCTAAAATAACAATATCCAACTGAATTCCACAAACCCCCCATGCAGTTGTCATCGATGAACCCATTGTGCCATAATCATTTGTGCTAAAGCAACAAAGTCTCCTAAGCATCGCAATCATTCCAACGATTTCTGACGATCAAAATTTGAACTACTAGAGATCGATTTCGGGCGTTCATTTTCTGCAATGGTTTGATAGATTATCCGCTTAGGGGTGCCCAATTTACCTAGTCCCAATCAGGGTCGTCGCGAGTAGGCTTGACCGTTTCCTTCTAGACCGAGATTGGGAAAACCACTTTGCCAACGTCCTCCAATCTTCCCTTCCCCACCCCATTTCAGATCATGTGCCCATTTTGTTGGAGTCAGGGTGTTTCATAGGTGGTCCTAGTCCCTTTCGGTTTGAGAATATGTGGTTAGAGTTTGAGAGCTTTAAGGATGTAGTGGCCAAGGTGTGGGGTCAAATTAGGGGGTGGGGATCTGTTAGTACTCAATTTGGGCTGAAACTCAAATCCCTCAAAGCTAGAATAAAGGTTTGGAACAAAGAGGTTTTTGGGAATCTCTAGGTTCGTTTATCAAGGGTTTTAAGGGACATTGAGGCTTTGGACAGCATAGCAGAATCTCGAGACTTATCTGATTTAGAATCTCGAGATAGAGAGGTCAAGAAGTTGGAATATATTTCGGTGTTAAGACTAGAAGAGATAAGCTGGAAGCAAAAGGCTAGAACCCGTTGGCTCAAAGAAGGAGACCGTAACACCAAATTTTTTCCAATGACGGCAAATTACAATCAGAAAAGGAATTTCATTTCCAAACTTAAGGTAAGGAGGAGAAGCGGGAGATAGAAAATAGTGCAGTCTCGTACTATCGGGAGTTGTACAAGGAGAGGGAAAGTTAGCGTCCAAAGTTGGGTGGTCTTCCCTTTGAAGAGTTATCACAGGAGCAGAGAATGGCCCTAGAAGCCCCTTTCGAGGGTGAGGAGGTGCTTCGTACCCTCCGGAGCATGGACAAGGACAAGGCGCCAGGGCCTAATGGTTTCACCATTGAATTTTATAGAGTGTTGGGAGATATTGTGGGGAGGGACTTCATGGCCATGATGCAAGAGTTCTATGATATGGGATGTTTTGACAGAGTGATTAACAACACGTTTTTAGTCTTGATACCAAAAAAATAGGGGTCGTAGAACTGTTAGATTTTCACCCCATTAGCCTTGTGAGTTGTGAGCAGCAATTACAAGATTCTCTCTAAGGTGTTAGCAGCTCGTCTTAGATTGGACATGGCTTCTCTCATCTCCCCTCAGCAGAGCGCGTTCGTAGGAGGACGACAGATTACTGACGGGATTTTTTTTTATTGGTAAATCATATCTATTAGCAAAGAGATGTTTACAGAGGCGTAAACTAACTACAAAAGCAAAAGCAACAACAAGAAAGAGAGCAATTATAATCCTGCACGGCTACTAGGTGACCTCAACAATAAACTGCATCCCTCACTTGTCCCATAGAACTTGTGGAGCTCCATACCACTATCATCTGCCGCACCCAAGATAAGATCCTCTGGTCAGAAGAAAAAGAATTCTCAAAAACCCTGTCATTCCTCTCCTTCCAAATAGCCCACGACAGAGCACCGGGCAAAAGAGTTCGGATGGATTCCTTAGCACCCACCAAAGCCGTCAAGTGTCATCTAGATAAGAAGCTCAGAAAGGAGGAAGGAAAGACCTACTCCACTCCCATCCGAGCCAAGAAGTAAGCCTAGACCCTAAAAACAACCGGACAGTGTAAGAGCAAATGATTCACAGTCTCTTCTGCCTTCAGGCACAAAAAGCAACGGTTTGCCAAACTCCACCCTCTCCTCTTCAATTAATCCAAACTGGCGGGATTTTGATTGCTAATGAATGTATCAATGCCAGAACTCGATCCAGGTCACCTGGTATCCCTGTAAGGTCGACATGAAGAAGGCTTAAGATCACGTCAATTGGGAATTCGTCATCTATATTCTTGGATGGATGGGATTTGGAGAAAGGTGGAGGAAATGGATGTGGACATGCATGTATCTATTTCGGTCCTCCATACTCAATGGAAGCCTAGTGGATTTTTTCTCTAGCTCTAGAGGTTTGAGGTAGGGGGATCCGCTTTCCCCTTTCATTTTTGTGATTGTCTTAGAGGCGCTCAGTAGGATGCTATCTAGAGCTGCGAGGACCCTTTTTGAAGGTTTCTCGGTAGGGTTTATCAGGTTGAGTATATCTCATCTTCAATTTGTAGACAACACCTTTATCTTCAGCTGGGCATCGGGCAGAGATCTTCTCTTTCTCAGATGTCTCCTTAGGTGTTTTAAGGATGTCTTAGGTCTTCAGGTTAACCTAGCTAAATCAGAGATCCTTGGGGTAGGAGAAGTCCCAAACATAGAGGAGTTAGCTGCCTATCTTGGTTGCAAAGTAGGCAAGCTTCCATTCGTTTACTTAGGAATGCCTTTGGGTGCTAGGTTTAAAGAGAAATCTGTTTGGCAAACGACGATCAGGGTGGAAATCGGGCTATTTATCAAAATGAGGGAAGTTGATTCTAATTCAGAGCATCCTGAGTAGTCTCCCCGCCTATTTCATGTCCAACCTCCTCATCATTCCCCGCTCAGTGGTCGTATCTATAGAGAGAATTCAAAGGAATTTCCTCTAGAATGGGAGAGGAGATTAATCCAAAAACCACTTAGTAGCCTGGGACCTCATGTTTCGGCCCAAGGATGGAGGTTTGAACCTTAGGTCGCTAGTCCAAGTGAATAAAACTTTGTTAGGGAAATGGGTATAGAGATTCGGAGAGGAGAGGGATAGCCTGTTGGGTCCTGAGGGAGATCAGGGGTCCTCATGGGCAGGGGCTCTAAAAGGGGATTATGGCACATGCCAATTTGGGGGTGCCCCATTTTAGGTTTCGGGCTGGGTGCAGGTCGGAGATTAGGTTTTGGATGTGGTCTGGCAATTCGAAGCTTAAGGACAATTTTAGCAATCTTTTCTTGCTAGCTGCAGATAGAGATGCATTCGTGCAAGACTCTTACGAGAACAGTGCCGCGGGGTAGTTTGGTGTCTTAGGATGTGTTGGGATCTGAATGATTGGGAAATTAGTGAATTAACTTGCCTTTTGAGGCGTATCAGTTTGACCACGCCTTGTCCTGGGATTAGGGATTGCAGGAGTTGGTCTGGAAACAACTGTGGTCGGTTTTTGATAAGATTATTGCTACAATCATTGTACCTTGGTGGCTAGTACTGATGGGTCGTTTCCTCGTAGGATTGTGTGGAACCTGGGTATTCCCTCCAAAGTATCTTTTTTCTTATGGACTGTAACCCTGAATAAAATTTTAACATGTGATCATCTTCAAAGCAGAGGTTGGAGTATGGCTAATCGCTGTTTTATATGGTCCCAAGCGACTAAGTCGGTGAACCATCTATTTTTGCATTGTCCTTTAGCGTTGGATATATGGGGTTTCTTCTTCCTTTCCCGAATAGAGGTGGCCTGGGTCTCTCTCCCTCTTCTTTTCGTAACTGTTATCTTGTTGTTGGCAAGTGAGGGAGGTGTTAGAGAGAAGATTTGGGCGGTGCTTCCCAGTACTATATTTTGGTCTATTTGGAAAGAGCGCAACCTTCTTGTTTGAGTGCCCCTCATTAATCCCCAGGATTTGCGAGCGCATCCGGTTGGTAGTGTTGGAGTGGGCTGGCCTTGGTTGTGCTCAGGAGGAGCTGAGGGAATGGTTGTACTAATTTTCTAACTTTCTTCCAGTCCTTGACCTCACCCTTTTGGTGTGGAGCTATGTTGGCTATTTTGTAGGGGGCAGAGTTTATGTACTCGTAAACTCTTCTCTTTCTCTTGTCCTTGTTCCATTATTTTCTTTTATCAATATATTATCTGATTTACCGATAAAAAAGAATACAAAATTGAAATAGTGAAAAAATCGAACTGAATTTCACATATAACCTCCCCGGTACAGTTGTTATCGGTACTGCAGCTGACATGTACTACTAGTAAAACGTCTCCTCAAAACCAAAGAGAAGTCCCAAAGACACCCCCTAAGAGCTGACTGATTGAATAAGGCAATGGCATTGAACACAACTATCAATGGTACAGTTGTCATCGGTACTGCAGATGACATGTACTACTAGTAAAACGTCTCCTCAAAACCAAAGAGAAGTCCCAAAGAGACCCCCTAAGAGCTGCTGAATAAGGCAATGGCATTGAACACAACTATCAATGGGCTCTAATTAGTTTCCCAGAATTCTTACATATATAAGCTTTGTTACTTGGGAATCATAGGCCTTCAAACAGGGGAAAATAGGAACAAAAAAACAAAAGTACCAAAATAATCTCCTTGATAATCAACATAAGAAACCAGCAGGATAGAGAGTCAATTACATGATGAATATAAATACAGCCAAATAAAAACAATAATAACAAATAATATACCAGGCACCCAACCAATTCGCCACTTCCATCTCCTTGCGATATCTAGACTAGAACAATGCACAATAATGAAGGTAAAGAACATTACGCCTCTTAGAAGCACCAAAACAGCCCATATCAGATGCAGTCCACCCTCAACTCAGCAACGTAATCAACACCATCTTGAAAACCAAAAGATCCTCTGACCAACCCAACTTCTTCAATACTGGAAACAAAATTAAAAAGTCCCCAAAAAGATCAAGAACACCAACTTGAAAGGGAACTAGAAATATTAAGGACAAAAAGATCAAGAACACCAACTTGAAAGGGAACTAGAAATATTAAGGAGAACATAGCATAGATCAGAAAGCAACTCATTATTTGCAACACAGAATCAGAAAGGAACTCATTATTTGTAACACAGATTCATTGGTTGGCGCTGCCCAGAATCGCTTGCATTTCCTAAACAATAGTAGAAAGATCGGAAAGGCCAAGAGTTGATAAATATGCCACTATCAGATAATAAGTGCCTAAAAAGGAAATCCATGCAAAAAGAAACTCCCTAAGATTCAAATCCAGGTACAACCATGCGCATCCCACCTGAAAAAACCAGACCATGTGTATAAGGTCTCCTCCAACAAAATCTTATCTATCTAAAATAAAAAGATCCAACTAAAGATCAACCCATTGCGCAATATCATTTGTGCTAAAGCAACAAAGTCTCCTAAACATTGAAATCATTCTATTAATTTCTGACAGTCAAAATCAAAATTATTAAGGAGTATAGATCAAAGATACAAAACTGAAACAGCGAGAAAATAAAACTGAATGCCACAAAGAACCTCCTTTGTAGATATGTCATTGGTACTATAGATGAACCACTTGTGCAAGAATGGCATGTACTAACAGTAAAACTACTCCTTAAAACTAAAATCATCCCCTAAACTCTTGAAATCCAAAATTCTAATATACAAAACTAGGAACCAAACTTAACTGAAGCAAAACGATACACATATATACATACAGTGTTTTAAAACCCGAAAACTCGACTCGACTCGAAACCTTGCCAAGTTGACTGTCAACTCGAAAACTCGGTCAAAACTCGTCCGAATAATGACACCTAAAACTCGAACAAATATAATATTTTTCTAATATTATATATATAGCATAAATTCAAAATTATTTATAAAATATGCCTAAAATGAAATATATAATTCAATAATGAATAATTATCATGGTTTAAAAAATTGCCGAAACCGTTACGTAAAGGTTTCGATGACCTCCAATACCCGATACCGTACATTTACCCGTTTATCCCGAAACAAAACCATAACGCCCGAAACCGTTACGTAACAGGCGTTATGCCCGATACATAAAGGTTTCGATCGTAGGACTAAGTTCCGAAAATCCCTAAACTCATTCTAAAACCTCATCTTTACTTCCTCTCTTCTTCTCTATCTATACATAAAGGTTTCGATCGTAGGACTGGGTTCCGAAAATCCCTAAAGTCATTCTAAAACCTCATCTTTGCTTCCTCTCTTCTTCTCTACCTATATTTAGTACTTTTTTTCCTAAAATCCTTTTGGTTTTTGTTAATTGTTGATTTGGAGTTTAATTCATAGATTTGAAAGAATCTAAGGCACATGTTCTTTATTTCGGATATGTTTCAACCCTCGACTCATCTAATTTCCTTATTTCTAAATTTTGAGTTTCATATTGGCTTTAAAAGTATCTTGTTACTCATTTATTATATGTTTTTTTTTTTTCTATTTATTGGAATTTTTTAGATTCTTTTAAGCAAAAAAGAAAAAAAAATAATTAAAGGCTGAAACCATTACGTAACGACGTTACGTAAAAGTTTCGGCTGTATCCGTTACGGTATCCGAAACCATAATAGATATATAATTCTATATTGATGAATTCAAATTTAAAAATAATTAATAAATTATTGAATTATAATATTAAACATACAAATACAATTCATCAATTATCAACCATAAATAAGACAACCATCCATCATTCACAAAATCTTATATTATTGTAATTTTAATTCATCATTTAAAGAGAATCATACCTAATAATTTATGATTTTATTCTAATTGCAAGTCTCTACATGCTATTAGAAAAGATACAGGGCAGAATACCTGGCAAGGGAAGAGCTTCTGAAAGAACCACCCCAACTCAGTAATCAATTCCTCAATCTGCAAAAAAAGAGGAAGATAGAACTGATCAAAAAAAGAAAGAAAGAGGAGGATAGAGAGAATCAATAATTCCAATACTGATCAATAAAGAATTATATCTATTATGTATAATTATTCATTATTGAATTATATATTTCATTTTAGGTATAATTTATCAGTAATTTTGAATTTATACTATATATATAATATTAGAAAAATATTATATTTGTTTGAGTTTTAGAGAGAATCAATAATTACAGTACTAATGATAACAATGGCAATCAATTAATAAATACCTAAAACGCTAGCCTAAAGGGAACAATCGATTTCATCACCAGCCCTGGCCTCGTAACACTTATGGAAGCCACACCAACACCAATTTTTGCGGTTCCATAAGCAGCTCCCATACATGAAACACAAAAAAAAAAAAACCCTCGTTTCATATCAAAACCCCTCACAAAACAAAATGGAAAGAAAAAGAGAAAAAATTACAGAAGGAGATGAAGTGATCTAGAACTAGGGTAGCTTACAAGAGATAACTAGGGCAGCTGCACGTTGAAGCAATAGGGTAGAGAGAAGAGAGAGAGAGAGAGAGAGAGAGACTCACCGGAGAGACGTCACAGTGTAAGAGAATCGCCGGAGAGGTGAGAGCTGAGAGAACCCCAAGCTGAAATGTATCGAACAAGCCCCAATCGACTAGTCCCTTTCTCTTACGGGCGCTTTTATAACATCTGATATATATATTTTTTTTAAATTACGACTTGGTCAAGTCGCTCGAGTCTATCGGGTCGTGTCCACTCGGGTGACTCGCAGAGTAACTCAGAAAAAACTGGTAAACACGAGTTTACAGCTGAGTCTGCCATGGAAAAAGAATGGGATGGTAAGATTTAAGGACCAGAACAAATAGGGCAAGTGATTTGCCATTTTATCACATTCACTTGTATTCCCTAAAAAGTTAATATAACAAATTAAAGGATTAACAAGGGAAGAATGGAAGGCATGCAGCTCGAATTACTATCTGAAAAAATAATTGACAAAAAAGGAACTACATCCAATGAACTCCCAATAATGCAACACCAGGTGCAATCTGTCACCGAGGCACTAACCAACATCATAACCCACCTAAATAAAGACCACGAAAATGTAAATCCTAACCAGAACAAGCTAAAATCGAATTTCAAAAAAGAGACCACTATTGTTCAATGGTCATTTGTATTGCAAATGAAACCTCCCTGTGCAGAAGACATCTATGCTAACAACAGTAGAAGGCACCTTAATAATCTCAAATCCTAAAATTCATATCAATGTTACAAAAAGATCCAATATACAAATCTAGAATCTGGAGTTGGACAAACTTAAGAAGAAAAAGGAGAAAAGGAATTCGAACTATGTAGCAAAACTTTGCTCATGATCAGTCCAAAATCTCATACATTCTCCCTTGAGGAACAGGTAAATCAATTAAAATAATATTAGCCCTAACCAACCCTGAGCAATCGAATTTACCATAGTTAATAAAATTTAGTAGTAGCCACTAAAAAGCCCCTACGGGTACTTCGTTCCACCTGGACATGGAGTAAATATAATCTTCAATATAATGAAACTATATAAAGAGAAACTAATGATCTAGAAAATCAGTGATAGAACATCCAATAAAAAAAACCTTCATTGGTAAAAACAATTACCGGCTTCAACATCAAAATCGGTCCAAAGATGGTTTAATCAGCAAGAAATCCCAATATATCAAAGAAAAAAACATATGAATTTCATAAAGAACCCTCTATTGTGCAGTTGTCATCAATACTGCAAATGACCTTCTATGGTAGTCATATGTACTAATAGTAAAATTCCTTAAAATCGAAATCATCCACTTAATCAGCAAGAAATCCCAATATATCAAAGAAAAAAACATATGAATTTCATAAAGAACCCCCTATTGTGCAGTTGCCATCAATACTGCAAATGACCTTCTATGGTAGTCATATGTACTAATAGTAAAATTCCTTAAAATCAAAATCATCCACTTAATTCTTGAAAATTCAAATCAGCCTTACAAAAGATCCAATATAAAAAACATGGAAGCATACATTAATGAAGAAGAAAGTTCATACAAAGATAATCCTTTTTGTGTGACACAGCTTTGCTCATGAATTAGTCCCAAATTCTCTTTCTTGTTTCCCTACAAAAAAAAAAATCAAGTAGTAGAATCTGCTACATAGCACAAGTAGATAAAGAGTATTCAAAGAGAAGTCTCAAAGTGTCACGTGTTGAATTCATAACAAAATGACTAATCACACTTCAGTCACCAGATCAAAAACTAAAATAATGAGCTATGAACCAAAACTTTAGGGGAAAAAAGTGTTGTAATTGAAAATATCCAATTGACAATGCATCAAACAAGGACATTTATCAAACAGATGGGCACCAAACAAGCTGAGATAAAACAGAAGTATTGTCTTCCAACTAAGAGCTGGCTGAGTGAGGCTATGGCATTGGGCACAACTATCAACCGGGCTCTAATTAGTTTCCCAGCATTCTTACATCTTTACAGCTTTGTTACTTAGGAATGACAGTCACTTAAACAGGGGTAAATAGGAGCAAAAAACTGGAAAAAGAAACCAAAAGGGCCAAAATAACCTCCTTGAATTCCAACATAAGAAACCAGCGGGATAGGGCCAAATACACAATGAATATAAATACAGCCAAATAAAAACAATAATAAGAGATAATATACAGGTGGGTCCAATTCCCCACTACCATCTACTACTAGTGATATCTAGACCAGAACATAGCACAGAAATGAAGGCAAGGAACATTACGCCTTTAGAGACACCTAAACAGTCCAGATAAGTCCACCCTCAACTCAGCAACCTAATCAACACCATCTTGAAAACCAAAAGAACCTCTGACCAGCCAACTTCGTCAATCCTGGGAAGAAAAAGATCCACAACACCAACAACACCAACTTGAAAGGGAATTAGATATATTGAGGGCAACATAGCATAGATCAAAAAGGAACTCATTATTTGTAACACAGATTCATTGGTTTGATTGCACGGAATTGCATGCTTTCCCTAAACGATAAAGTAGAAAGACTGGAAAGGTAGAGTTGATAAATATGCCACTATCAGATAATAATGGCTAAAAAGGAAATCCAGGCAAAAAGAAACTCCCCACGATTCAGCTCCAGGTGCAATCTGTGCATCCCACCTGAAAAAACCCGTCCATGTATACAGGTCCTCCCAATAAAGATTACAAACCTGAAACAATGAGAAAATCAAAAAAAAAAATCACAAAGAACCTCCCCTCTTGTACAGTTGCCATCACCCATCAGTACTGCAGATCAACCACTTTGTGCAGTAATGACATGTACTAACAATAAAACGGCTCCTTCAAACCAAAATCATCCCCGCAACTCCTGAAATCCAAATAAGAATTCCAAAAATCCAATATAAGAAACTAGGAACCAGACTTAAACTAAGGAAAGAGATACATATTGTAAAAAATTCTATTTTACTCATGGTGGCCGAAAGAAAAGAAGATGATTAGGACCTTTAAAGCTCTGATACCATATAAGAAGTTAAGAACAGAATATGTTGAATGGTATTCAATGTAGTTTCATTGATCATATGTGGATACATATATAGAGAAAAGTAAAACAGAATTTGTTACAATAGATTACACAGTTACAGATGTGCAGAGATGATTGTGCACATTAACTGAACCCATTTCACTCTCAAAGACTTCAGTTACTGTGTGCGAAAGAAGAGTAGTTGAGAAAAGATAGGGATCTTGTGTGATCTCAATCTCTCTTTCTATATATATAATTAATAATTATATATATATACATATATCATTTTTTACTAATAAAAGTACAAGCAGTATTCCAAACTTTACGTAGACGTAATTACCCTAAACCTTACTTTATTTATATTAAAAAAATTATAAATTTCATTCGAATAGAATTTCAGTGCTTTTAAAAGGGACACCTTTTAAAAAGAGACTAGTAAGGAACCCGTGCAATGCACGGAATAATGAAAGAAAAAAATTAAGAATATGAAATACCTCAAATAAAATAGTTCACTATAAACTAAAAATATATTTTTAATGATAAAAATTTAAATTATGTCAAATAGGTATTGATTTACATCACAGTCCTTAAAGAATAATCACATTTTGATGTAATAAATATCTGAGAAAAATAAAAATTAAAGAAAAAGCTGTAAAAATATATTTTAAAAATTAAATTGGATAATAATAAATAAATACCATTCATATATATAAATATATATATAAGTGAAATTCCGTTAGAATAGTGAGAGAGCATGTAAAGAACTCAGGTGGTTTTCCAGACCAAGCAAAATAGCAAACTCTCAGAGCCCACCACCCTCACAATCCTTAAAAGAATAATCACATTTTGATGTAGATATATAATATCTGAGGAAAAAAATAAAAATTTAAAAAAAAAGCTGTAAAAATTATTTTTTTGATAAAGATCTTTTATTGTTTCTATAAAATTTTCAAGAACAAATAAATTAAAAATAGGAATCATTAATTTATATTTTTTCAAAAATAAATTGGATAATAATAAATAAATACCATTTATATATATATATATATATAATTGAAATTTCATTAGAATAGTGAGACAGAGCATGTATAGAACCCAGGTGGATTTCCAGGCCAAGCAAACTCTTCATCTAACTATCAGAGCCCACCGACCACCGCGCAATCCAACTTATACACCCAATCTAAGTTATCCATAAACAGCCAATTTGATTACTTGATCTGTTATCCCTTTGAACACAAACACCTTCATACAAAATCCTCAAATGTCTACCTATGAATTTACATGTATGTAATTGTTTTAATTACCTTGCGGTCCGCATTGGTCCGTGAGGTCGTGCCCCCTTTTTAACACTCATCAACTGTGGTTAAGATTCACTCACTCCTAGGGTTAAGCAAATTAACCTTGTTCAAAAAAAAAAAAAAATCTTAATTTTCTTAAGCTTAACCATAGTTTAAGGGATGTTAAAAGGGACACATGGACACGGCATTTTGACTATGGTGGGCTAATCACTGCTCTTTACATTTCTGATTTCTCTAATACAGTTTGCCTTCTTGCAGGAGGTTCAACATTCTAATGGCCTGGAAAAAAGGAAAAGATATATTGCACAAAATTTAAAAAAAATTAAAAAGGAAAACATATGTATAGAGAGAGAGAGAGGAGAGAGTTGCAAATGCAGAACTGGATTCCCATATTTTTTCATAATAAAGAAAGGAAAAACAGGGCACTCATAATGCGGATATCTGTACGACAGAAGATTGACAGGTTTGCTCCCTGCTACCAATAGAATTCGATGGTCCTGTCTGCCTCTAGAGGCAAGGATTTCGGTTCTGCAAAAACATCTGAGATATCAAATAAAAGAGCATGTAACTGAATTTACTTGTGTCACAATCCTGCACCATGTGTAGAATTTACATTGCCAGGTTTGCTCCCTCACCCTGCTACCAATGGAATTAGATGGTCCTGTCTGCGCTAGAGGCAAGGATTTCGGTTCTGCAAAAACATCTGAGAAATCAGATAAAAGAGCATGTAACTGAATTTTTTTTTGAGCGGTAAGAGCATGTAACTGAATTTACTTGTGTCACAATCCTGTACCATGTGTAAACAAATCGGCTGGAGCATAATTACATTTGACTTTTCAAATTGAGAGATATCCAAAAATGTTTAACTCAGCAACCTTAATTCCCTGTAGTTGAGCCTCTACTCTTCCTGTTTAACTCAGCAACCTTAATTCCCTGTAGTTGATGCCTCTACTCTTCCCTTGCAAAACACTCATCTTCAAATGAGAGAAATCGCATAGGATGGGATCAAGTGTATGTAAATAATAAGCACCCAAGACTGCATCACATCCACCTAATAAAGATGTCCGTTGTGATTAGAATTCTACATTGGCCTCCATCATTTCAAAGCACCCTCCTTTTACAACCTGATCGCCCAGCCTTAAAATCGTGGTGGGGTTTGCAAAATTATGATTATTCCATGAATTAGGAGCGGGACCCAAAGCTGTTTCAACTGGCAAATCACTCGCATAGTTTAAAGATTGGTGGTCCCAACTATTGACATCGCATCTGATACTTATTCATTTTCCTCAACTTGGATGAAGTTCTCCTGTACAAATGTCTATCGATGAAATTACATTTCTCTAATACACAATCATTCTACCCAGAAAAATTAAAACCCATTTTACCATACCACAATGCTTTGCAGATTAAAGGAAAAATATGGCACCAATAAAAAATCCAGTCAAAGATACAGAAGAAAGAACATTAAAAGGAAAGTAATTCAGAGTAATTATGACATCGAAGGAAAAACAAAGCACCTATTGTACAAAATAGAAACCTCCCATACAAAAAATTATTGCACAAACTAAAAAAAATGGAAATAGGAAGGGATTCAATTGACTGTAGTTGTTGGAGAAGTTCTGTAGAGGAAAAATGATAGCAGGAAAGAGAGTTTATATAGAGACTATGGAAGACGCAGCAGTATAAAGACCAAAATAGTCATGATTCTTCGTACATAGTTCCATCAAACGCCCCTTCAACTTTCTGGTTCAAAAACGTTAGACAGATAAGTCGTTCAGAGTTTTGAAAAAATTGCTCTCAAATCAGGTGTGTCCAACAACCTGATTGAATTTAATTAAGTGCCCAATAGATGAACGCCTTGATTGAATTTAATAAGTGCCCAATAGATGAACTCCATCTGGAATAAGACCCCAAAATTCCTCAAGCAATGCAACAATTTGAAATCCATTGCAACAAACTCGAAGAGTTGTGTCCCCTCCCAAGAATGCAATGGTTTATCCCCCTAAAATTGATATGAGAAAGCCACGTAACCCCCCTCTACAACTTCCACCAATCACACTCATGAACTAAACACACCCCTTCCTTCTAAAGTGTCATAACTAATACCCTACAAATGCTCTAAAGGCGCCACATGGCCATTGAAGTGCTAACACCCATGAACGAACACCCCCCCCCCCCATTCACACTCATGAACTAACACACCCCTTCCTTCTAAAGTGTCATAACTAATACCCTACAAATGCTCTAAAGGCGCCACGTGGCCATTGAAGTGCTTACACCCATGAACGAACACCCCCTCCCCTTCTAAAGTGCCGTAACTAATACCCTAAAAAATGCTCTAAAGCCGCCTGGTGGACCTCTAAAAGCTCTGATTTAATTAGGTATATAATAAGGATAGTCTTTATGTTTTACAAAACTTATTATCAAGTATTGTATTCACTCTCAAATTCTATCAACTTCTCTAACATGTTAAATACAATATCTCTGTGTTTCTCACGTTGAGGATACACACCTAGTAATCTGTTCAGACGACTCGATGAATGATCCTCGCAACTCTATATTTTATCATCATCTAATAAAAAAATACAGGTCAAGAAGCGTATCAGCACAGAGTATATCTAGTAATGCTAACAGTTGGGGTCAGCAGTTAAGGAAAACACGTTCGCAACCCGTGGTGCTGCCTCTCATTAATGAATGTTCACATGGGGTTTGTATCCATAGTTACCAAGTCGGGGTTCGGAAATATTTCGTCTAGGAAAAGTTCGGAAAAATTGCCAAAATTTGGAAATAAATCGGGAAAATATCGGGTAAGAAATGAAAATTATAAAATAAAATTACTAGTTATGAAAATAAATATATTTCATATATTAGATATTTACTCAAGACTTTTTCAAAAAATCTTGAATAATTTGTGTTTAATTCACGAAATTCTTAACTTTTTAAAAAAGTCGCTATTTTTACAAAACACGTGAATACTTCGTGAATTAATCGTTCGATGAAAAAGTTGGGTATTATTTGAGGTTTTTTGAAAAAATCGAAGAACTTGGTAACTGCATGCATGTAGAACTTGGTAGCTACATGAATTAATCTTTGTATCAACCAAAGATTCCCACGCTGCTGCATGCATGTAGATATGAGGTTGGCGTTCATGGATATCATCACTTTTTTTTTTTTTTCGTTTTGCTACATTAAGACTGAGGAAACTTGATCACATTGTCCAACCATCTCACCCTTCCCACTACAGATAAGTGTATTAGCTTTTCCCACTACCTGCACCAAGGCTTCTTTCTGGTACAATGGTAAATTTGTGTTGGAGTAATGGCATTTCAAAACCGCTTTAAGAAATGCTCGAGTGACATACTCAGCAAAACTAAATCTGAAACCAAGTAGTAAAAGGAGACTCTCAATTGGAGAGGACGTCTCAGCCCCTTCCATTATATATTGTGAACTCTTTAAGAGAGAACTATTTGGTTCTAGGACACAGTAAAAATACAGTAAGAATTGGGTATTAAGAATTGGATATGAATACAAGAAGATAAAGAAACAAGATTGGAATGCAGATTGTTTAGAATCTTAAGATTTTATCCTAGGATGGTAAGAGAGTGATGAAGATTTCCCTGATTTTCTACAAGTTAGGCTGGCTATGATTGAGAAAGAGAGACTAGAACGTATCACAGAACACAAGTTCCATGGTTGCAGTCTCATACTCTCAATTAGTTGAGCATCTATTCAGATGGTTTGCATTATGTTTGTCAGTCCTTATTTTTATCTTCTCAATATGTGGTTCCATACACTAAAACAGCAAGAAAATCAAACTGAATTTCACAAAGAACCTCCTTTTGTATAGTTGTCATCGGTATTGCAGATGAACCACTTGTGCAGTAATGACATGTATTAACAGTAAAACGGCTCCTTGAAACTAAAATCATCCCCTCAACTCCTGAAATCCAAATAAAAATTCCAAAAATCCAATATACAAAACTAGGAACCAAACTTACACGAAGCAAAAAGATAAATACATATGCATTCATACATATATAAAAGAAGAAAAAGAAGGAACCCCAATCAAGTAACACAACCTTGTTCATGAATCGGTCTCAGAATCTCACCAAAGAACAGCCCCACTGAGCACACTTACATAGAATAATGGACTATACAAAACACCACAAAGAAACAAGTGCTGTATAGTTTGGAACTACCCAACTGACAAGGGTATCAAACTATTTGAGATGGAAACAAAATGGAATGGCGAGATACAAGGACCAGAACAAATAGGGCAACTGATTCACCATCTTATCACATTCAATTGTGTTCTCTAAAATAAAAATATAACAAATTAAAAGGATTAGGCAGGGATCTAGGGACAAATGGAAGACATGGAGCAACTAGAATTACTATCTCAAAAAAGAATTAACAAAAAAAGGAACTGTAGGCAATGAACTCCCAATAATGCAACACTGAGTCCAACCCGTCACTGAGGCACTAACCAACAGCATACCCCACCTAAAATAAAGACCATCGAATATGTAAATCCTAACCATAACGAGATAAAACCAAATTTCAAAAAAGAGACCACTATTGTTCAATGGTCATCTGTATTGCAAATGAAACCTCCTTGTGCAGAAGACATCTATGCTAACAGTAGAATGGCACCTTAATAATCTCCTCAACTCCTAAAATCCATATCAATGTTACAAAAAGATCAAATAATACAAATCTGGAATCTGGAGTTGGACATAACTTAAGAAGAAAAGGGAGAAAAGGAATTCAAACTATGTAGCAAAACCTTGCTCATGATCAGTCCCAAAATCTCATACTTTCTCCCATGATTAACATGTAAATCAATTAAAATAATATTAGTCAAGCCTTAATGGCCCTGAGCAGTCGAACTACCGTAGTTAATGAAATTTAGTAGTAGCCACTGAAAACCCCCTACGACCCGACTTCGTTCCACCTGGACATGGAGTAATCTTTAATAATAAAACTTATAAAGAGCAACTAACGATCTAGAAAATCAGTGATAGAACATCTAATAAAAAAAAACTTACTTGTGATCTGTGTATAGTGGTAATGCGCAACTCAGAGCCCCAGATCAAACCATATTTGAGAATCCTAAAAATCACAATGTATACTCACTAAAAGATCTTCAACATACCAACCCCACCAACAAAAACAAAAGGTAAAAAGAAAGAATACAAAAGCCAACGCCATGAAGCCCATCAAAAATTACCCTAAGTTCGATACTTTCCCAGAAATCAATTACCGGATTCAACATCAAAATCGGTCCAAAGATGGCTTAATAAGCAAGAAATCCCAATATATCATAGAAAACCCCAAGTGAATTTCTTAAAGAACAACTAACGATCTAGAAAATCAGTGATAGAACATCTAATAAAAAAAAAACTTCCTTGTGATCTGTGTATAGTGGTAATGCACAACTCAGAGCCCCAGATCAAACCATATTTGAGAATCCTAAAAATCACAATTTATACTCACTAAAAGATCTTCAACATACCAACCCCACCAACAAAAACAAAGGGTAAAAAGAAAGAATACAAAAGCCAACTGTAAGAACCCGAATTTAATTTCTCGATATTCATGCCATTTATTTGAAGTTCCTACAAATATATGTCTGATTTTAATGCATTAGTTCAAAATATATATATATATATATATATATAATAAAAATAATAATAATAATAACAACAATAACAATAAATTAAATATATATATATATATATATATATATATATTAATTAAGGCTTATTAATCAAGTAAACACAAAAATGAAGGGAAGAGATGTGGCCGTGAGGTTCCAAGAGAAGGGAGATCACATGTGGCTTATGTGAGAAAAATAATAACAAAATAAAAGGGTGTTGGGAACATCCTCCTTAGGAATGCTTTAGTGGAGCTATCATTAGGAGAGAGAAAGAGAGGCTTTTCAAAATAGGACAAAAAAACACCTTTTTGCATAAAGAAGCAAGTGGAGAAATCTCTCCACTCCTTTTTTGGAACGTTACTTTTTCTATTTTATGTATTAGAAGAGATTTTTAAAAAAAATAACCAACAACCCTAAGATTTCTCTCTTGAACGTAGTACCCTCTCCTAGGCAACTATGCTTTTACCTCTCCTAGGCAACTATGCTTTTACCTTTATCTTTATTTTTGTACTTATCTTTTATCTTTATCTTAGGAGATCTCAACGGTGGAGATTAACCATTCTCTATTTCCTATCTATTGGCCATGAATAATCTTGCAAAGAGAAGCAATTTTCAAATAGGAAATTAGCTACGTGACAAAAGATCATCATTGCTTTGAATGTGATCTTCATAAAGGAGAATAACCTACGGCTTGTAGATGATCTCTTGTACGGGACTTGTTGCCATGAACCCAAGAGACCTCCCACGTGAGATCAAGATTGGATCTTGATTATTTTGGGATAAATCTTGCTAGCCGTGAACTCCATTTTCTCCTCGTGTAGCTGTAACATTCATCCTTTATTCGATCTTGGATGTTAGATCTTGCTTCTTAGATCATTGTTGAGGTGTGACATTTTCCTTGGATCAAGACTTGGATGAGATACCATTCTTAAATTCAAGATTTGATCAGAGAAACCTTAAAGAACGGCTCGAGAATCAAGATCAAGGTTATTCGCAAGCGTAAGATCGTAGGGAAGCGATCAAGTAAGGTAAATAACAACCCTAGCCTTCAATATTTTGAATATTAATGTAAAAGTTGGATTAAAGGAAGCAAATCTAAGTAAGAACATGAAAGTAAATAGGGTGTGAAGAACTTTGATTTGATTCGTATCTTATTATTTATGGATTTGATTAAAATAGGATGTGAAGAACCATGATTTTACTCCTATCTTATTATTTATGGATTTGATTAACATAGAATGTGAAGAACCATGATTTGATTCTTATCTTGTTATTTATGGATTTATTAAAAATAGGATGTGAAGAACCATATTTGATTTCTACCCTATTATTTATGGATATGATAAATTAGGATGTGAAGAACATGTTAAAATTATTTATGATTGAACGAGGGACTGGAAAATTTTATTGATGTGTATGGATGATTAAGGAGAATGGATGAATTGAATGGATAAAATTATTATGGAATTTTAACCGTATGTAAGTTGATTTTATATTTATAATTCATGAAAAAATTCTAATTAGTGGAATGGTATTATAATTAGGATATTGATCTGGATTTAAACAAAAAAAAAGAATATTGATATTTACATTAAAATTGTGATTCATGTATGTCTTGATATAAAATGTGATTTTATATTGCGAATCAATTGAAAATATGATGTTTTGTGTACTTCGTTTATGTCCCTTATACGTGATATACATTTGGGTAAAGGAGCCTTTGAAAAAAGTCAGGCTTGCCTAGGCCTGGTTAACATAGTGGGATGGGGCGTTATGGTAAGATGTCCTATGGCCCTTGACGGTTACACTTAGGTGTAATTTAAACAAAAAGTGTATCATCGAGCACTCACAAATGAAAAAGATGAATAATGATTTAAAGATAATCTAAGACACTAAGAAAAGTATGAGTAAGAACGAAGATAAAAGTAAGTAAAAAAAAAAAGAACACACAAAAGAATGTATGTATGTGTTGTGCACCACCGGATACCATCATAGGGCGAAAAATATGCCAAAGTAAGTAAGCCGTCGTACCGGGAAATGTACTAAACCATCCGTCCCGGGTAAAGTACGAAGGGTGGTATCTCGGTAAAGTAAAATATAGTAACCCCTTTCCTTATACGGTAAAGCGGTATTTTAAGTTATTAATAATGCATGTGAATGAGTTGTTCCTGAAATGATAAAGTATGTAGTAAGAAAAGTAAGAAAATAAAGAAAGAAAATAAGAAAAGAAAGAAATTGACACAATGTATGTTGTTTGTTTTTATTCCGCACTCTGATTATGCACGTGAATTAATGTATAAATTTTTATACTGCATAATATTCATTATATTGTCCTCTATGGTTTGTTATATACGCGGAGTAACTCGTTACTCAGCTGATGACTTTTATTGTCAGCAGGTTCAAGTTCAGGCTTTGATATTTGCGCTCCCGGACCGTGGGAAGAAGAGGAATACTTCGAGGAACCGGAAGGTGATTATCCCGAGGAAGAACGGGATCTTGATCATTGGCCTTACTATTAAAGTTCATTTATTAGTAGTTAAAAATTTCAGGGAGACTTTAATTGACATTATAGTGAGTTATGTCCGGTTTAGTTTTCATGATTACAATCATAACGAATGATCAAAATTTTATTATATTTCGGTATGGATTATGGATTTAGTTGATCTTATTAATTGAAGAAATTTTTAGGTTCATATTTTTAATGTGTCTTAAATGTTTCCACGTGCCAATATCTCACATTCTCCTAGGTGGGGTTTTGGGGCGTGACACCAACGCCTTGAAGCCCATTAAAAATTACCCCAAGTTCAATACTTTCCCCTAAAACCAATTACCAGATTCAACATCAAAATCGGTCCAAAGATGGCTTAATCAGCAAGAAATCCCAATATATCATAGAAAACCCCAAGTGAATTTCTTAAAGAACCCCCACCCCCATTGTGCAGTTGTCATCAATACGACAAATGACCTTCTATTAGTCATATGTACTACTAGTAAAATTCCTTGAAATCGAAATCATCCACTTAATTCTTGAAAATCCAAAATATAAAAAACATGGAACCATACATTAATGAAGAAGAAAGTTCATACAAAGATAATCCATTTCGTGTAACACACAACCTTGCTCATGAATTAGTCCCAAAATTTCTTTCTTGTCTCCCTATAAAAAAAAAAAAGTCAAGTAGTGGTATCTAGTACATAGCACAAGAAGATAAAGAGTATTCTAAGAGAAGCCTCAAAGAGAGTCACGTGTTGAATTCAAAACAAAACAACAAATCACACTTCAGTCATCAGATAACAAAAGTAAAATAATGACTATGAACCGAAATTCTAGGGAAAATAAGTGTTGTACAAATTGAAAAATCCAACTCACAAAGCATCAAACAAGGACATTTATCAAACCGAGAGGCGCCAAACAAGCTGAGATAAAACAGAAGGAAAGTGGAGCAACACTTATTGTTTTCCAACTAAGAGCTCACCGGATGAGGCTATGGCATTGAACACAATTATCAACTGGGCTCCAATTAGTTTCTCAGCATTCTTACATCTGTACATCTTTGTTACTTAGGAATCACAGGCCCTCAAAACAGCAGAAAATATAAGCAAAAAAGTGGAGCAAGAAACCAAAAGTGCCAAAATAACTTCCTTGATAATCATCAACATAAGAAACCAGCAGGATCACATACATGATGAATATAAATTCAGCCAATTAAAAACAATAACAGGTATATCCAGGCACCCAACCAATACCCCACTTCCACCTACTTACGATATCTAGACCAGAACACTACACAAACAAAAGCAAGGAACATTACGCCTTTTAGAGACACCAAAATAACCCATATATCAGGTGCAGTCCACTCTCATCTCAGCAACCTAAAGAAAACCAAAAGGTCCTCTGACCAACCAACTTCTTCAATCCTGGAAAAAAAATCCTAAACACCAACTTGAAAGGGAACTAGAAATATTGAGGGCAGCATAGTGTAGATCATAAAGGAACTCAATATTTGTAACACAGATTCATTGGTTGGTGTGCCCAGAATCGCTTGTTTTTCCTAAACAATAAAGTAGAAAGATAGGAAAAGTCAAGTTATGCCACTATCAGATAATAATGGCCGAAAAGAAAATCCAGGCAAAAAGAAACTCCCCAAGATTTAGCTCCAGGTTACATCTACGCATCCCACCTGAAAAAACCCAACCATGTGTAAATAGGTCCTCCAACAAAGATACAAAACTGAAATAGCGAGAAAATCAAACAGAATTTCACAAAGAAATTCCTCTTGTACAGTTGCCATCACCCATCGGTACTGCAGATAAACCACTTTGTGCAGTAATGATATGTACTAATAGTAAAATATGGCTCCTTCGAACCAAAATCATCCCCTCAACTCCTGAAATCCATAAGAATTCTAAAAGAAAATCTACCCCCATGAATAACCAAGATTGGATTTTTTTTTCCCTGATCTAAGTAGTAGGATTGAATTAATTTCCTAGCCATCTTTATTTGTGCACAACTTTGTCAAGGATAAATATTACTTTTAACAAAAAGAGATACGACATTATCTAAAAAAGACCCTCAAGTTCCAAAAATGATACCACATCCTCAGCTCACATGATGACAATTTATCCATAAACCTGAAAAGACCAAGGGATTAAGGGAACATCAAACGCCCTAACAGTGAAAATAGTAATAATAGTCTATTCATAGCAGCAAGAGTGACTTATAAAACAAGATGATTGGTTGAGAACTTATTAAGGTGTGGAACAACAGAAAATAAAACAAACTGATACCAAGAAAATTTGGAATACCATCTTTTGAAAAGCTGAAAAGGGAAATGCTGATACATGATAAACACCAAGCCAAGGAACACATTTGAGTCTTTTAGTGGCACCAAAAAATAAAAGTATAGCAAAAACTACTCCAATACTAAAGAACGATGAAACATAGGTGTAATCCCTAATTCAGTAGCTGAATCACCACCTTGAAAACCAAACACAAACATTAAGTTACATGATTATTGTACTTAAAAGCATAATCTAAACCTACAAGATCCAATAGAAATTTGCATGAACGCCCGTCCTGCAATAGTTATTTTCAATAAATGCCGTTGTCAATAAGAGATATTATAAAGAACCAAGTGTTCTCATGAATAACCCTATTTGGTTAGCCCTCTGTCAATAAAGCGATTACCTGATCATTTTAAAAATTATATTTTTGAAGAAAAATACATATTTTAGAGAATCTCTCTCAAGCTTAAGGAGTCGGTGGGTACAAATATGGGTGCTTACTATAATTTTCATATAATCCTAAAGCATCTCCACCAGAATCAATCCTAGCGAGACTATGAGATCACCAGTTACTTTTATAATGGACTATTATGTAATCGCTTATGACAAGTCGAAGCGAAATGCTATTCAATCATAATACCAGCATAAGCTATTATAAGCAATTAAATCAGTTTCAATAATCCTAACCAAACAACCCCTACGAATGGATCCTCTAAACAAGCAACATCTTCAATCCTTAAAAAAGACAAAAGACCCTCTAAAAGATCCATAATGCCAAGTATGAAGGGGAGCTAGAATAAAATAAGTGAAGACACCACAAAAATGGAACTCATTCTAGGCAAAAATGGTTGATAAGTAAAAATTACACAAAGAAACTCATTCTTGGGAACAATGATTCATCCACTGATGAAGGCATGAAAGCCCACAATTGCTTGGGTTCCCTAAAGAATAAAAGGAACAAATGGAAAGATTAAAAGTGGACGAATATAATCTCTTAGACAACTGCAGGTGGAATTACTATCTGAAAAAAAAAATTTGACAAAAAAAGGTAATCTGCAGGCCAGGAAAAAAAACCCCTATGAACTCAAACACCCGGTGCAACCCATCACTGGGGCAGTAACTGAGTACTCCACCTGAGAAAAGACCATGTCGAGAGTTCCTATAGATTAAACTTGAATATACAAAATCAAAAAAAGTAACACAAAAGAATCCCCCTATACAAACATCAAAATTATCACTGCAGCTACTAGAAAACCATATCAGAGTTTTAAAAAAAATCCAAAATACAAAACTAGCAACCAGACTTGGACAAACTTGAGAAGAACAAAGAGAGAAGTAATACCAATCGCCCGTGAATCAATCCTGTAATCTGTTTTGTTCCACCCTGAAGAACAAGTCATTCACTTAGAAGAATCACTGAAAAACAGAAATATCCAACTAAAATGCCAAAGTTCGTATATCCATACAAAAACCACAAATCATAAGTCAATAAAGAAGGAATGAATTTCCCTCCACTATGTTCTATTGTGCATCTATTCTACCTAGAAAACAAGCTCTATGCTCAAAGCCATATACAAGAAAAAACATTTCAAACAGGAAGCCCCCTCCCAATCCCCTGGAGTATATCTACATTGAGGCATTCGACCACCACCTCCCTGGAAAACGTTATTTTTGGGAAACAAATTAACTCCCAGTAAATTCGTATCAACCAGAAACAACAAGGACAGGACAATCGCAAACCCGTGTGCAGTGCAGTGGTACAATTGTGAATCCCGAAAATCATAATTTATTAACTAACAGTAGATGGAAGGAAGAAAAGGAAACCCGTTGATTCGCCCATCAGATGCTCCTCAGAATCCATTGCCTTTCCTGAAGAACAAATAAATCGATTTCAGGATTCAACAATGTCCAAAGATCACTGGAATAGAGAGAAATACCAATATACCAGGGAAAATCCAAATCTACTTCCAAGCAAACCCCGTCTCTTAAATCCCCCAAATACCCTAATCATTAAGTCGAATTTTGCACCAGAACAATTATATCAATCAGGAATCGACATATAAAAACATATAGATCGAACTTCTTTCCACCGTAAAACAATGAAATCTCCTCACCCTAAAACCAGCAGATGAAAGCGATCGCTAATCGCATCACGATCAAATACATTCCCGCAACGTTGATACTATGAACGTTGATTACCATGAGAAAATTGCAATGTTGGAAAACCCTAACAGATAACAACAAAATCATGAAACCCTAGGTTGGAATCCTGCTTCAAACGCCATCCCCCAAGGAAAGAAATCGAGCCGTTGTCGAAACAAGGGGGCAATATTTAGAGCCGTTGTCGAAACGAGGGGCGATATTTATAGCCGTTGCGAAATGAGAGGCCAATTAATCCAACTTCTGTGCCTAGGACTATTCGCGAGAAGAAGACGTGACGGTTTTATAGGTTTTCTGTGCAGGGCAAATGCAAATCAATAAACAGAGATTAACAGAGCGAACTATTGCTCCTCGCTCTCACAAGGCCACTAATCGAGTTAAATTTTTTTAATCATGTGGTTAAAGTATTATTATTTTATTTTTCTAAAAACCAAAGGCAGATGGGTGGGGTGATTGAATTTTAACCACGGTTAAAGAGAATTAAAAGAGGAACATGTGGCAGGAAAAGGGCAGCCAAGACGCACTTCCTCGCATCACCGACCGAGTAGGCGATTATTTTCCTGAACAGAGATGCTAGTCCCAGTCGCACTCCCTGGGTTATAGGTAGCAACACCACATGTTGCACGCACACTACATCTCAAAAAAATTGACTTAGTGCGTTTGTGGCTAAAAAATATCAACCCACACTGCGTCTGCAGATTTGCGTCTGCAGATTTGCGTCTACAGATTTGCGGCGAGAGCATTGTCCATATGGAAAATAATCGCCTCCTCAGTCACTGATGCAAGGAGGGGCATCTCGGCCCCTTTTTCCTGCCACGTGTCCCACTTTTATCTCTCTATAACTGTGGTTAAAATTAACTCACCCCTAAGGTTCACTCATCTACCCTTAATTTTTTTTTTTTAATTAACCCGAGTTCATGGCAGTTGAAGGGGTGGCTTTGTGAGAGTTGAGGAGCAATCGTGAACTATTGCTCTTGTCCATATTCTATTTGGCACTCATCGGAGGGCGCCGAAGCATAAAAGGGAATAACTATCCAGAATTTTGAGTTTTTTTTTTTTATTCTAAGCATTCAAGTTGGATTATCATTAGCCATTGGATTTAGGGGTGTTGCATTTGGGGAAATTAACACAAAATCTATATCAATATTTATACTCATCTATATATAGAGAGAGTGTAGAACCCCGAAAATTTGGTTCACTGTTCAAGTGAATAGTGTCGAGGACACTAGTATTGTAAGGGCCAAAGGCCCTTATTATAAGTGGGTTTGGTTAATGAGAGTGAGGGTGTCCCTCATAGCCTAAGTGCGATGTGAGTTCATGTTAGAATCAAGAAGTGTAAGGTGTTTTGAAAAAACATGCAAAGAGTATAAAACCATACTCAAAGCATTAAATGTATAGTGGTATGAATAATGTTGATTCATGGGATTTGTGGCGGCCGGGGCCTCCCATGCATATGGGTTGTGCCCAATAGGTTATCTCGGTTTGGTTTTAGAACCTATGGTCGTGAGTTATGAGAATAGAAGTAGGGTATGTAAAATACCCTAAGGGCTTAAAGGGTTGAAGGTGAATAGGGTTAGTGTACAATGCATTAAAAGGCTTAAGACCTACCATGTGTTCTTGATATTGGGGAAAGTGAAGTGAAGACTTTATATGTGTATGTTGAGCCTCAAAACAAGAGTATAATAATACTCAAGTATTTAGAGTATAAAATACCATAAGTGTGAACGTAGAACCACCGGGAAACCATTTCACAATGTTGTGAATAGCACCATGGGCACAAGTCTTGTAAAGGCCGAGGGCCATTTATGTGACTTGGTTAAGGGGCATGATAAGAGTAGTCAAATTAGTTTAATTGTTTATTGTTGGGTGTTTGGATGAATAAATAAGAGTATGACATACTCTAAGTGGGTAAAAACATGGGTATAAGGTACCCTAAGTGTTAATGAGTTGTGAGTGAATAGTGTAATGAATAGTGCTAATGCGCGAGGCATAAGGAGGCCGGGCCCTCTCATGCATGTTGGTGTATGTTAAATGATCACTTAGAAGGATTTAAAAATATATGTGGAATGATTAATGAGGTGTGAGTATGGTTTTGGACCCGAGGGAAAAGAGTGTGAAAACACTCGAAGTGTTCTAGATGTTGAAGAGGTATGTTTCGGCATTTCCCTCAACTTTACGAAGCCTTAGTTTAGGCTCCATTGCTCAGAATCAAGTGATTCTTGAGTTTTTGGAGAGGCGTGTGAACCCTCTTCGGGGTTCATGTTGATCACTTGTCTTGGTTTTGAGTTGGTATTAGGTCAAAAGACCGAATTCTGAAGTCGGGTCGGTTTAAAATCAGGATTGACGAAACCCAATTTCGGATCAGTCAGGTTTAGGGGAAAAATGGTCCAAGAAAAAGGAAAAATTGGAAGTTGTAAAAAACATGAAAGTTGTTCTCCTTCAAAAGAAGAATCCAACGCAAGTTGAATCGTCAAAATCGGACGAGCGAGTCAAAAGTTATGGCCGAAATACCAAAGCGGGAAAAATCTGAAAATCATTCTGTCAAAGCTACGATCGATCGTAGAAGACCTACGAACGATCGTAGTTATGAACGATCGTAAAGTTACAGAAATGCTGAAAACTTACTGTAAGAGCTATGATCGATCGTAGGAAGCCTACGAACGATCATAGAACTCCAGAAACTGAGCAAAACTTACTGTAAGACCTACGATCGATCGTAGGAAGCCTACGAACGATCGTAGGTGCGCGAATCAAACTCTTTAGTACGTGTTTTTTTAGGGTTTTCACCCCTTGGCCTATAAATAGGGGATCATTTTTGGGGGTTTTGGGTTACCCTAAACCTAGAGAGAGATCTTAGAAGAGAAGGGAAGAGAGTGGAGGATTGCAAGAGGGGTTTTTGGATTTGGAGAAGAAGAGCACAAATCGAGCCTTGATCTCGCTCCTACGCGCCATTGGAGCTTGGATCTCCAACATCAAGCTTGGGTTTCGCTTCTACAAGCTTCTTTAAGCCTTTTCAAGCATTGGATCAAAGGGATTTCATCCCATAAGGTAGATACACTCTACTAGGTTATAATTTCATAAACCCTTAATGAAAAGCATGATTTTCTTGACAAGTAGAGACATAGATGGCTTTGGATATATGGAAATGCACCCTTCTAGCTATTAATTTCATGAAACCCTCTTCTATACCAAGATAAAATCCATTGAATGATGATCTGAGTTAAATGTGATGATGCTATGCTTTCAACCAACAAATAAAAGACGGTATTTATTGAGATGTTTTATATATTAGTATCCAAATATGAGAAGCATGTTAAAAGCCACAAGTTTTGGGGAAAAACAAAAGAGAAAACCTTATTTTCAATGTGATTGGATGATGTAATGTTATTGCGTATGGATTATTGTGATGGGTGAATTATGTTAAGCATTAGCTATATGATCATATGCAAAGTGTTTCCTTTAAATGTCTACTATGTTATATCACAATTGCTACACGGACACATAAGCATATGCATGATCGAGTTTTTCTATATTATGGGTATCCAAAAGAAGAAGTACATGTATATAAGATGCAATACAAAAATAAGAAGAAGAAGAGTATAAGACGCAAATGAATTACATGAAAAGTATAAGATGTAAATGAACCACATGAATAGTACAAGAAGCAAAAGAAGTATAAGAAAAGTACAAGAAGCACAAGATGTATACGGAAAGCATAAGAAGCACAAGATACATACGGAAAATACAAGAAGCATAAGATGTTACAAGAAATACAAGAAGATGGAAAGTATACGGAAAAAGCCGACAGGGATGCGACGATAGCAGGCCGCCTGAAAGGGAAAGGGATACTGGCATCGGACTCCGATGATAGCAGGCCGCCCGGAAGGGAGATGGATATTGGTCGTCTACCCTTGAGGTAGCCGAATGTGAGGAGAACATTAGGCCACCCAGTTTACATGGGTACAAGTACTAGTTGTCCTACTCCGGAGGTAGCAAATGATGTATACCAAGGTATTTTAAATACCCGTACAGGATAATAAAAGATAAAAGTCAAGGTATTTTAAATACCCGTATATGCAAAGGTATAAGATGAAAAAAAATGATAAGAAGATGTAAAAGACAAAAGATGATAAGAAGATGTTTTCCGATAGTATTTTCTGAGATATATGCACATGATATGATTTTGATTTCGGCACTGATTTCAGAAATGCATGTGAAATGATAAACCGTGATATATGTTGGATTACTGTTTATGATATTACTATCTAGTGGTTTGTATACGCTGAGTATTCCATGCTCAGCCGTACATATTATGTCGGCAGGTCCCTTCGATATCCGTGGCGAGCGCCCTCAGGAGCCGTGGGTTAAGGAGGAGTACATAGAGGAAGAGTCCACTCCTGCTGAGCTTCAGGAGCATCAGAGGTTGCTCAAGAGGTGGCCTCATGTTTGAGTGACGAGAGGGAGAGACATGTACATATATTTTGTTGAGCGAGTATGTTCGCTCTTTATTTTGGGTCATGTATAAACTGAGACATATAGTATTGATAGAAATTTTGTAGTCTGCTTCCACTACCATATATAGATTAGTATTACGCTTCCGCTATCACAGGTTTTATATGTTGTACAGGATTCATATGTTATATAGGATGGTTTGGTAATGAGTTCACGTCGCCAAAGTATCCTAACTACTAGGGGGTATTTTGGGTCGTGACAGAGAGAGACCCTAGTGAGACCATTTTGAAAAAAAAAAGTAATATTTTGGGTATATAAACTTAAGGGACGTTTTGGATAAAAAAAATTTGTAAATAAATCGGGAATAATTTGTGTAGGAAAAAGTTCAGAAAAAATTGTCAAAATCCGGAAAATTCATAAATAAATCGGAAAAATGTCGGGTAAGAAATGAAAAAATACAAAATAAGATTAATAATTATGAAAAGTATAAACAAATATATTCGATATATGTTCAGGACTTTTTCAAAAAATCTTGAATAATTCATGTTTAATTCGTGACTTTTTAAAGAAGTCTCTATTTTTCCAAAACTTAGGAATACTTCATGAATTAATCGTTCGACAAAAAAGTCAGGTATTATTTGAGATTTACTGAAAAAATAGGAGTACTTGGTAATTATGGTCGGGAAACATATCCAATACTACATTGATGATTCCAAGTAGTAAGATCACTCCAACTTTCACTAGTAGCTATGGTAATAATCCCGTTGCGCTAAGCACAATCATTAAGTTGGATGACACCAACTTCCTTGAGTGGTCTCAGTCCGCTAAGATGAATATCGGCGGAAGAGGGAAGTTAGGGTACTCGACCTGTCGAGTGAAAGAACAAACTACAGAGGACAAGACATAGGACAAGTGGGAGCAAGAGAACCTTATGGTCTACTAAATTCCATGCAACCATCGATTAGTAGAGGTTTCTTGTCAGGGTGTAACAGTTGAGGCATGAGATAGCTACCCTTCACTAGGGGGAGCGGAGTCTATCTACTTACTACTCCACTCTTCAAGGTCTTTGGAAGAGTTAGACCATTTTCAAGTCATCTAGTGAAACACTGATAAAGACAGAAATCAGCATAGTAAATAAGTGGAACATAAAATAATTTTTAACTTCTTGTCAAGGTTGAATCTGGGCTTTGAAGTCACCCGGGTTCAGATTTTAGGGAATGAAGAGTTTTCTTCCTTGGATCAAGTTTATTCACTAATCCAAGGTGAGGATTGCAGAAAGAGGACAATGGTACCTACCCTGACCAACGATCATCTCGCCTTTGCCGCCGCTTCTAGTTCCCCATGAGATAGGAAATATCCTGCTTGGAAGAATATCTCTAATGCAGATATTGATCGTCTCTACCGCCTCTTGAGTCAAATAAAAGGTTCTTTTGCCTCCACTTCCTTTGCTCAGTCAAGTACTCATGGATCTACTAATTTTGTTTCTCATTCCCAGTCTAGCCCAACTTAGATCATTGATTCAGGTGCGTCAAATCATATGACTAATCTATCTACTGTGTTTTCTTCATATAGTCTCTTGTCTGGAAGAGAGTTGCTGATGTGGTCCTTTCCACCATCTCTGGAAAGAGTGACGTAAAACCTACTAATGCCCTATCTCTTTCATATATTCTTTATGTTTTCAATTTATCCACAAATTTATTATCCATTAACAGTTTGACCAAAAGTCTTAACAATTGTGTGACTTTTTTTTCCACTCATCGTGTATTTTAGGACTTGGTGATGAGAAAAATGATTGGGAATTGTCGTAAAACAGATGGCCTCTACCTACTGGATGTGGTTGACATTCCTTCAGCATTACAGATTAGTAGTAATTCTAATAGTAGCAATAATGATGCCCAACTCATATTGTGGCACGATCGTCTAGGTCAATTGTCTTTTAACCTTAAAGTTGGTATTCTCAAACTTGTTTAAATTTGTTCTTGGTCATAGTCTGCAATGTGATGTGTATGAACTCTCCAAACATTGTACATCTACTTTCTCTCTAAGTATAAATAAAAGTGTCTACTTTTCAGCCGATTCATTCTGATGTTTGGGGCAATGTCCCTACTTTATCTGTGACTGGTTATCAATATTTTATTTCTTTTGTGAATAACTTCTCCCATCATACCTGGATTTACTTGATGAAGTCCCGAACCTTATTAAGAGGTTTCACAAGATGGTTTTGACTCAACTTAAGAAGCATATTAAAATTTTATGCTCTGATAATGTGAAGGAATACCTTGTGGGTGATTTAAGATAATATTTGGCAGAGCATAGTGTTATCCATCAAAGCACATGCCCTTATATACCCCTCAACAAAACAGAGTGTTATTATCCCTCCTTATGTCTTTGGTTGTGTGCTTCATTCACATTTTGGGTCCTCATCAAATCAAATTGGATCCAAAATCCATTCGTGGTGTCCTCCTGGGGTATTCCTCTACACAAAAGGGATACCATTGTTTTGATCCCTTGCTTGGGAAATAGTTCGTTACTATGGACGTCACCTTTTTTGAGAGCATTCATTTTTTCCTCGTTCTTCTACCTCTCTTTAGGAGGAG
This sequence comes from Tetracentron sinense, assembly GCA_015143295.1. Taxonomy (NCBI): domain Eukaryota; kingdom Viridiplantae; phylum Streptophyta; class Magnoliopsida; order Trochodendrales; family Trochodendraceae; genus Tetracentron; species Tetracentron sinense. Next base: position 25,858,728 of record CM026571.1, read on the forward strand.
CATACTGGATTGTTAGAAAAGAGTTTGTCTTCAGTTCCACTTCCGATGTTGGTCTCTGTTGATATTCATTTTGTTGTTCCTATTGAGACTACTCTAATAAAGACCTACGTGTTTATACTAGACGCAAAAAGGAGGGGACCACTGTGCTACGACCATCTCCCAACTCTGATTCGTCTGAACCAGGTAACATTGCTCCATCTGTAATTCCTGTTTTTGTTTTTGATATTGATAATGATACCACTCCCACTACCATACGCAAAGGGAAGCGCTAGTGTACGATTTATCTTATCTCTAATTGAAATTCTTTAGTTCAATGAGTCCTTTGACCTAGAGGGGGGGGGGTGAATAGGTCTACTTAACAAATTCTATCGATTTTAATTTTAACCAATCACACATGAACATGCAAAACTGTTGATGTAGAACCCCGGATCTCACTTTCATAGCCTGTGAATAGTGTGTGAATAGTGTATGTGAACAGAGTATGTAAAGGCCAAGGTCTTCCCTGTGAACTTAGTGTTAGTTTAAATGGGGATGAGGCATCTCATTTTAAAATGAGTGTCGTGGTATTGATTTGGTGTGAAACATAAGGAATGATGTATGTGTGGTTGGGACCCAAAACGAGAGTATAAAATACTCTAAGTGTTAAAGAGGGTGGATGTCTTACCATAACCTCAACTTAAGGGAGCTCTATATTTCTTACCACTGATCAGAATCAAGTGATTCTTAAATTTTTGGAAAGGTATTGGAACCCTCTTTGAGGTTCATGTTTATTACTTTTTCAAATTTTGGGTCAAAGTTTGGTCAAACATCAAATTTTCGAAAACTGGTCTGCTGTAAATTTTGGTATGTTGAAATTCATCCAAGAAACAGTCCACTTGTGGGCCCATTTAGACCATTTAGAACTTATAATTAGGCTTTGTACAAAACATGAAAGTTGTTTCCCTTTGAATTTAGAGTTCAACCCAAGTTGAATCGCCAAAATCAGATCACTGAGTCAAAAGCTATGATTGAAATACCAAACCGGAAAAACATAGCAACCATCCAGTCGACTGGATAACCATCTAATCGATTGGATGAACCATCCAGTTGATTAAATAAGCCAAAAAACGTCCAAAACGTCTCAAACTGGCCCCAAACTTTGTCATTGACCTTGGGGGATATTTTTGAAGGGCATTAACAGGTTTTGGCAACCCATGGCTTATAAATAGAAGGGGAAATTCGTGGATTTGATTTACTCAAACCCTAAGATTAGATTTAAGAGAGAAATTGTAAGAGAAGAAGAACTCTGTGATTTTCAAAGTGTTCTTCCAAAAGTTGAAGCTAGGTTCCATTCTTGTTCCAAAAGCTCAAGCTTCATTCCTTAAGTGATCTCAAACTCGAATTTCATACCCAAGGTGATACTCAAAATTGGATTTCTCAAATTCAAAAAATTGTTCGTGTCTTTTGAGAAAAGGGTTTTGACTTCAGTTTTCTCAAAACTTCAACCAAGTTTCCTCAAGCTTGATTCTTGTTCCACAGAAGTGTAAAAAACTTCATTTTGAGGTAAATACACTCTACTATCTACCTTTAACTATTCTTTCAATAAAACCATGTTTTGCAGTGTGTTTTTGGATGAATTGAAATGATGGATTCTCATGGTTTGTAAGCTATCACTATTCTGAAATTTTATGAATATGTTTCTATGTTTTTAAGCTTCCTAAGTATAGTTTGATGTTCACAAGCATCTATGCACTCTATGTCTTACATGTCTCGCATGATTGAAGGTTTTCTCATAAGTCGGGTTATTGAAGCACTCATAAGAAATTCTAAGAACTCATAAGTTACCAAGCTCAAAAGCATAGATAAAGCCAAACTTAGGGTTGGTCAAGGATAGGGCATATCTAAGGATATGTCATATCTGGCTCAAAGAAATCTCATAAGAAATTAGATAAAGCCAATGGGAAGGTTGGTCAAGGATCTTGGCAGCCCACTTCTATGCATTCGATGAAGGGTATTTATATGCCTGACTTTAAGTCTTTTCATGGGTGGTAAGGTCTGGCTTTAAGTTATGCTCACAAGGATCTCATAAGCTTATAAGCTCATAAGTGAATCTCAAAGGCTCTAAGTGCTCTAAGTGGATTTCATAAGTGGTCTAAGTCTCTAAGCTCATAAGAAATCTGTCGCGACCCAAAACCCACCCTAGGAGTTAGAGTGAACTTTGGACGACTAATCATGGCTTACATGACTTGCTTGACAAACCAACCTGCAAAAACCCACCGAGCATATACAATAGAGGATATAAGCAGCGGAAACATACTCTAACATAGCACAGCAGAAGTCTAAACAAACCTCTATGTATATACGAATCCAAGTTTACACAAAAGGAATCCAAAAGAAAGCGTGGACAGACCCGCCAAAATACATGGATATGATCACTCATGCTCACCCACAGCTAATCCACTCAGAACCTAATACCACCTACTGATAACCCTCTACGGGAGGTTCCTCAAAAAGGCTCCTCGACGTACTCCTCCTCCACCCATGGACCAGGAGCACAAACGTCAAATGGAGCAGCAGCTCCCTCAGAACCTGCCGACATAAGAAGTACGGCTGAGCATGGAATACTCAGCGGGTACTAAATACTAACCAACAGTCATAGTATACAGATAGCATACATAGAGTAGGAAGCAAGTTGCATATATAGAACAGGAACAGTTTATATCATACAAGGAAGCAAAACAATTTATAATCATGCTTGTATTTCGTAGAAAGCCGATGAAACCCTTGAAAACCTTGTGCACTTGACTTGATTGGAAATACCATTTCCGTGCTTGAAACTTGTCATGTTGTCTTATCTTGTCATATCATGCGTGTCATGCCATGTCATGCTTGCTTGGAAAGTAAACTACTTGTGAGGGAAGGGAGACCCTTCTTCCTAGAATGCCCATGCTTGTCATGTCATGTATCATGCTTGCTTGCTCGGAAAAGTAATCTACTTGTGAGGGAAGGGAAACCCTTCTTCCTAAAAAGCTCATGCTTGTCATGCCGTGTCATGCTTGCTTGGAAAGTAAACTACTTGTGAGGGAAGGGAGACCCTTCTTCCTAGAATGCCCATGCTTGTCCTTTCACTTGTGAGATGTCCTTGTGAGATGTACTTGCGAGGGAAGGGAAACCCTTCTTATGATATGTATGCACTTGCGAGGGAAGGGAGACCCTTCTTATGATAATGCATGATTGACTTGTCCTTGCCAAGAGCGAGGTAAAACATATCGTAGGATATATCCCACCTCTAACCATGTTCTTGAAAACCTCGATAAATCATGTCATGCATGCCGTGCTCGTGGGAACCGTGTACATACTTGCATTAAAATTTAAATATGACATTTGGGTAATTTCACAACACATATAACATCAATGATTGAGCAATGTAACATTCATATCATTTAGGGAAAGCGAGAAAATACACTATCATAGGTCCTAGCAATATCCATAATTTATTAGGCATGCATTTAATAATTTACAACTCACTTTATTCACCTTGGCATTTCATCAAACATAGTGTGTTCATTATTCATTATTCATTTAAACCTAAATCATGCTTTTCTAGGTGGGTTATGCTCACATCACACTTGTATGTTCATTATTAGTACAATGCCCTTTCCCATTCATTCATCATATCATCCACACGGCATCCATTCGCCAATATCCACCTCCATTCACCATTCACAACCATCCATCTCATAGCACATGTGTAAATGAAATAAAATCAAAAGAAATAAAGGGAAAAGAGGAACTATAACTAGGAGGGTAGTAAGAAGTACCGACCTTGATCAAGTGAGGAAGAAATCCCCTTTCCAAAACGACCGTGTAGCTGCTGCCCTAACTTGGAGAACGCTCTCCACGAGTGCTTGAGCCGAGATCTTGGGGAAGAACCGAGCTTGAAAGGGTCTCAAAACCCTTTGATTTCTCTTCCAAAGAAAACCCTAGGTTGGAATCGCCTTCTCCCCTTTCTCCTATTCTCTCAACTCTCTAAGTGTCGAATGATGCCCTAAAGGCTCGGGTTAAACTCTTAAGGTAAGAGTGAACCGACCAAAAGACCCTAATACCCTTACTGAAATCTCTGCGAAAACAAGAGTGTGAGTAGTGCCGAACACGTTGTGCTGTGAACAGTGCCAAACACGTTGTGCTGTGAATAGTGCTGAACACGTTGTGCTGTGAACAGTGCCAAACACGTTGTGCTGTGAATAGTGCTGAACACGTTGTGCTGTGAACAGTGCTAAACACGTTGTGCTGTGAATAATGCTGAACACATTGTCCGTTGTGAATAATACGTTGTGCTGTGAATAGTGCTGGACACGTTGTGCTGTGAACAGTGCCAAACACGTTGTGTTGTGAATAGTGCTGAACACGTTGTCCGTTGTGAATAACACGTTGTGCCGTGCTCGTTGTCCGTTGTCTTATGTACAACGCACCCGTTGTGAGCTGTAACACGTACACGTTGTTGCTGTACAACGTACACGTTGTTGCTGTACAACGTACCCGTTGTCTGTTGCACAATGGATGCACAACGTATACATAGTCAGAGTACGTTGTCGGAGCTACGTCCTTAGCGCCCATCGGAGCTACGTCCTTAGTGCCTTCCGAGCTACGATTACTTACAGGTCCAGACTGTTTTGGCCATATCTTTTGACTCGTTCATCCGATTTTGACGATTCAACTTGCGTTGGGTTCGTACTTTGAAAAGGAACATTTCTGACATTTCGGAATTTCAAATTTCTTCCTTATTTATTAATTATACCTCTTTAAGGGCAAACTGGCAACGAAAATGCCATGTATTAAGCATGAAAAAGTCTGGGGCTCTACAAAATCTAAGCTCATAAGAACTCTAAGCTCACAAGAACCCTAATGCACTTTAAGAACCCAAAAGACTTGATTCTCATATGCTCATAAGACTCATAAGGTTTTGAATTTTATAAGAAACTCATAAGGAAATGGTTTTGGAATTAGTACGGGTTTTCACGTATTTTTATGCTCTACGGTTCTATGTTTTGCATGTTTATAATATTATTCACTGTTAGCTAGTAGTTTGCATGTGACTGATTATTCCATGCTCAGCCGAATTATTAACTTCGGCAGGTGCACGTGTTCCTTTCGACGTCTGTGGTTCGGAGCCTTGGATAGAGGAATAGTACTACGAGTCGAAGCCTACCATGACGAGGGAGCACTAGATAGATGGCTTGAACTAGACTTTTGTTGAGAGAGATAAGAAAAGATATTTAGTGTATGTTGAGAGTGGGACTTGTCCACTCCACCTTTTGGATATGATATGTTGGTTCAGACTTGAACCTAACGATGGAGTATTTTATTATAAACAGTTTGCGCTTTGTTTCCGTTATGTGTTATAACTTGCGTACTCTTACAGGATGGTAAGTATGCCTTATGTGTCATACGAGATGTATGATATGGTGGTCACGAGCTAAAATATCCCTAACTCTTAGGGGGTATTTTGGGTTGCAGCAGTTTACGTGGAAAACCCTTTCAGGAAAAACCACGGGACCTAATCCAGCACAAATTTCACTATGAGAAGATTTAAAAGTACAAGACTCGAATCTTACCCAACCGGACACGACACACCGTTCCTCGGTATCGATTCTTCAGTTGGCAAACCATGAACTCAACTTGTTCGATCTCTGCAACAGCAGCTCCGGTTCCTCATCGGCCACTTCTTCTCAAAGTGATTCAACCACGATCTCCACAGATCGATTATCGTCTTTGACGGCTTTGGCTCAAGCCAACCAACACTCCCAGTGGAGCACACTTAGGGTTTTAGGGTTTGGACAACTCTAGAGTGATCCCATCAAGAGTTTGAGAATCAAACAATGACTATACTTGCATCTCTAGAGTAACTAAAACAGGAGAAGGAGAGAAATAAATCCCAGAGTTTATGAGAACTCTAGAGGTAGCCCAATGCACTCTCCACCAATCCCCATTCACGGACTAGAAGGGTTTTATTAAATAGAGAAGTCAAACCAAGGTTTTAGAAATAGCCAAAATCAGATTTAGAAACTGCCAAGAGGGACTGGGTCGAACCAAAGAGGATTGGGTCGACCCAACTAGGTAGTTCAGTCGACCCAACTGCCCTTTCAGGTCGACCCAATTTTGGGTGCTCTCTGTGATTTTTTCTCATACAAAAACTGATTAGACTGGGTCAACCTAATGGTGGAAGATTACTGTTTTCACCCTTGAATTCCTCATACTTTGCTTCATTTTGTTCTAGGCATTTTGGAACCAACTTATATGATTATGAGCATTTCCATTTGGGTAATTTTTTGGTCTCTAAGTCTTACTTACCATCCTAATGCTTGAGCTATTCTTAGATGATTATTCTTCAAGCTTTGTCATGGCTTCATCTTCACTTTTTCATCGAATCAAATGGTGAGACCTAAGGAAAACTAGAACCTTTTTGGACTCGGAATTTAGCTAACAAAAACTTTGACTTTACGATCTCCTCTTTTGACAATTCTGAGACAAAACATACAACAATAACTGAAGATCATTACAGTACAGACTCTTTCAAACTCATAATAAACAAAGAGACTGAAAATTATATGACTTTAGATTGTTGAACAAACTCATGATTCAATATTTCTTTCGAGACCGATGTGAGATGAAGCAAACCTGTAAACGCTAAAAACACACAATACCTTGTGATGCATGGGGGATTTTCATAAAGAATAAAACAATAAATACAGAGAACATCCTCAAGATAGTAAGTGTGAAAAGCATTCATGAGATACAACATGTTTTATCATTAGAGACTCCCCCCTAAGATTGAGATCCCCTATGATGAGAAATATACGCATGTAAAGAAAGCATGTGAAATGCACATGTGATGAAGTGAATCAGTGCAACATGAAATACCAACATGAAATGCATGTGAATACGCATGTAAAGAGAGCATGTGAAATGCACATGTGATGAAGTGAATCAGTGCAACATGAAATGTCGAAATGCATGTGAATCAGCACAATCTTGTCCCCCTTTTTGGCCTGAATTGCCAAGGGGATGAATCCGAATAGGATTAACAACCCAACCTGTATCCAAAGAAAGCAAGGATAATAGTGGAGCAACGAACTGTGTATATAACAAAAAGTACAGTCGAAGCATCATCAACAAAAGTGTCACCAACAGAAGAACCAAAAGTACTCCAAGTCAGGTACATATACCAGTACAAAGTAATAGCTAACATCCAGCATAAACATAAGCAAAACCATGTTGGAAACTATGCAGCAACTGTAGCACTAATCGCCCTGTCGCGGGGAAAACGGCGAGCTACATCATCTTGAGGATTAAAAAACTTCAACCTAGAGAGTTATAAGAGCCTCTACACATTCAAAACATTCCAAAAACAATTTCACACCCTCTCACACAAAATTTTCAAAGTTTTATTTTCGAAAAACTATGCATGCCTGTGAGAATTTCCGATATAAGATAATAATTTTTCCAAGATAGTGCGACATGAAATGATGACTAAATGAGGATATGTCCATCAACACTAATCATAGGAGAGATCAATACATAGTCACACGGGCTAATGTACAGTTAGTAATAAGCTTCACTAATAGGTGGAGTGTGTGAGGTGAAATTTCCGACTTGACTCCTTTAGAAATATGCACCCTTAGACAGAGAATGACATTATTGCATTTCAGGGACAACTGGTTTCATAAGTACTGAAAGACACACTTAGAATAATCCAGAAAATTTGAGAGTTTTTGATGTACTATTTTTACCCTTATTCAACTTGTGAGCACAAAATAGTTGTTGTATTGCTTCTTTTGACAGTGACGGCTTTCACACTGAAATGCAATAATGTGAGCACATTGTATTCTTGTAGAATTTTGAATACAATGACGGCTTTCACACTGATTGGGTAGGTAGCCCTAGATATTGGCAACAAGGGCTTTCACTCTAGTGATCTAGATAGATACCCACTGTCTGCCTAGGTAGCCATTTCATACTGTTTGCATCCAATAGCGACTTTCACACTATCTCAGAGGTAGCCCTTTCCATTGTATAATTTATTTATTTTTAAAACAGGGGCACATTTGCAATGGATGAAACTTCATGCTCAAAACAGACTTGATCAACCTGAAGAGCCATCATGAATAATATCATCACCTATACATAGGGATATGTATCATCTGCAGGTGTCAGTCAGAGTGCCTGCGCATGTGCATGTGATTGTGCAACAGTGTAAGCCAAATTTCTAACTGTATATCTTGGATAAGCATTATGAGCACAAGGAAATTGAGACATGCATATCAAGATAGAAGAGACAACTCAAACACAACTCTTTTTGGGATTTTTGATTTTTCAATGTTTTTGAATTGTTTCAATATGCATAACTAAAAAGAAACACAAAAATCTTTTTGGGTTTTTTCTGATTTTTCAATTTTTTGGATTTTTCTGAAATAAAGTAGACAAAACAAAGCAAAAATAACCAAACACTACTAATATACACCAGAGGAAGGGTACTAGGAAGAGATATGGAGATGAAACCACCTAGTCTAACAAAATGCACTCAGTCACTCAATACCGCACACACCAATGGATTTCGTAAGGAACTCAAACCTAAGAGAGTCTAGAGGTTTAGTAAGAATATCCACAAGTTGAGTTTCAGTGTGCACATATTCCAAGGTCACAACACTTTTGCTCAACAAGCTCTCAAATGAAATGATGTCTAATGTCAATGTGTTTGGTGCGAGAGTGATGCACGAGATTTTTGGAAATGTTAATGGCACTTGTGTTATCACAATACATAGTCATGGTGCCCTGTTCTATCCTATAATCCTGCAACATCTGTTTCATCTACAGAAGTTGGGTGCGACAGCTACCGACTGGAATGTATTTAGCCTCGACAGTAGACAAAGAGATGAAATTATGCTTTTTGCTAAGCTAAGCAACTAAACAGTTTCTAACATAAAAGCATCCTCCGGAGGTGCTTTTCCTATCATCAGCATTTCTGGCCCAGTCGGCATCAGAATAGCCAACAACCACGGCAGAGTATCAAAGGGATACCAGAGGCCAAAAGATAGAGTTCCACTTACATATCGAATGATGTGTTTGACAACTAGTAAGTGTGACTTTTGGGGCTTGCTTTGATAGCGAGCACATGCTCCGACATTAAAAGCAATGTCAGGACGACTGACAGTAAGATAGAGCAAACTACCAATCATACTTTGTTATGTGGTTTGGTCGACACTTTTGCCTGAAGCATCTTTGCTCAACTTAGTGGGCTTTGCTGAGCTCATGCCAAATGTTTTTACAAGGTCTTTGGCATATTTGGTTTGGGATACAAAAATTCCATTTTTCATTTGTTTGATCTACAGACTAAGAAAGAAATTCAGCTCACCAACCATGCTCATCTCAAATTCATTTTTCATTTGTTCAACAAATGAGAGAGCATGAGAATTTGATGTGGAACCAAAGACAATATCATAAACATAGATCTGAGCTATGACCATATCATTCTTGATATTCTTAATGAATAGGGTCCTGTCTACTCTCCCTCTTGAAAATCTCTTTTCTAAGAGGTATGTAGTTAGTCTCTCATACCAATCTATAGGAGCTTGCTTCAAACCATAGAGAGCCCTTTTTAATCTGTAAACCTGATCAGGATGATTGAGGTCCTCAAACCCTTTTGGTTGTTCCATATAATCTTCCTCCCGAAGAATGTCATTTAGAAAGGCACTCTTAACATCCATCTGAAAATTTTTAAATTTTAGATGACATGTAACAGCTAGCAAAATTATAATTAACTCTAACCGAGCAACAAAAGCAAAGGTTTCATCGAAATCAATGCCTTCAATCTGAGTATATCCCTGTGCAACTAACCTGGCCTTGGTTTTTTACAATGGTACCATATTCATCAGATTTGTTCTTGAAATCCATTTAATACCAATTACATTTGTGTCTTTAGGCCTAGGTATTAAAAACCACACACTTGTAAACTGATTTAGCTCTTCTTGCATGACATTTATCCAATGTTCATCCGTGAGAGCTTCAGTTATATTTTTGGGTTCAAATGTAGAAGTATAGCAATGGTGGCTAACTTCATTTTCAACTTGTTTTTGAGTTCTCACTCCACTTTCAAGATTTTCGATAATTTCAGTTAAGGAGTGAGGTCCCATAACCCTAGGATGTATAGATTTTTTAGGAGATGACATTAAAGGTGATTGATCTTCATATTTAGATGTTGGAATTTTCACACCTTCTTCAGTATTGTCATCCTCAAGTTGCATGGTCTTAGATCTTGAGTCATCAACCACCAGATTTATGGACTCCATGATAGTAGAGGTTCTCAAGTTGTACACTCGATATGCCCTACTATTTGTAGAATATCCAAGAAAGATCCCTTCATCACTACGGGATTCAAAATTGCCTAATTGCTCTCTATGTAGCATTTACTTCTGAATACTCGAAAGTACTTGACATTTGGTTTCTTGTTGTTCCACAACTCATAAGGTGTCTTCCTTGTTCCGGGCCTAGTGTAAACTCTATTTACAGTATAGCAAGTAGTGTCAACTGCTTCAGCCCAGAAATGAGCAGCCAGGTTGTTGCTGTAAAGCATCACTCTAGCAATCTCTTGAAGCACCCTATTCTTTATTTCCATAACACCATTTTGCTAAGGAGTTATTGGAGCTGAGAATTCATGTTTGATGTCTGATTCATCACAAAACTCATTGTACTTGGAGTTTTCAAACTTCTTTCCATGATCACTTTGAATCCAAGTGATAGGACATCATTTTTCTTTTTCATTTTGCACTCTCATGCAAATACTCTTGAAGTTCTCAAAAGCATCCGACTTCTCTCTTATGAATGAAACCCATGACATTCTTGAGAAATCATTAACCATCACTAGGATATATCGCTTACCTCTTAGACTTTCAGTTCTGGTAGGACCCATGAGATCCATGTGGATTAATTCTAGTGGATGTGAGGTAGCGATATTCGAAGCCTTCTTGTGTGGGCTTTTAATTTTTTTCCAATTGGACATGGCCCACACAAGTAGTAGAGGGCTTCCCTAATTTAGGCACACCTCTCACATGCTTGTGTTTTGAGAGTTTGCTTAGGTTTTTGAAATTCATGTGACCTAGCCTCCTGTGCCACAATTCTACTTCCTCAACTTTAGCTCTGTTGCAGATTTTAGACGAGCTCACACTTGGAATTAAACCATAGCAATTATCAGTGGTTTGTGATCCTTCGAAAACACACATACCTTTACCATCCACAATAGAACATTTATTGTTTGTAAAGTGGACAGCATGGTGATCATCTCACAATTGACTTATGCTAATTAGATTAGCTTTCAGTCCTTCCACAAACAGGACATCTTTTAGTTTTGGAATGCCTGGAGCTTGGATGATATATTTTCCTTTCACAAAAGATTTGCTTCCATCGCCAAAGTAATAGTCCCATCTAAGCATTTCTCAAATTGAGTGAAGAGGGACTTGTTACCTGTCATGTGTCTAGAACACCCACTATCGAAATACCACATGTCAAATTTTTGGGTTTTCAAAGCAGTGTGAAGGACAAGGCACTTTAGGTCATCATTTCTCACATAAATGAATTTAGACTTTTGGTGAACCCTATTGTCTTTATTCATTTCATTTATAGGAGCGACCTTCTTCTTTTTAGATTTCCTATTTTTCCTTCTCTTTTGAGAGACCCTATCATTTTGGTTAATCCAGTTACCTTCTTCATAATAAGCATAAAAAGTGTCACGACCATGTTGAGTACTAGAGAGTTGAACAATTTTCATCACTTCTTCACTCAAACTCCTAGACTTTTCAACTAAGGCTTGAATATCTACCTTTGGAGATTTCCTTGATGTTGAGTTTGATTCCATGTACCATTTTGGGGATTTCTCCTAAAGGCATTGTAGTTAGGTCGGGTGTGAACCTTCACTCCACACTGGTAGCATGTGGGAATGAACCTGGGAGGAGGAGATCTTTTAGCCTGAGGCTGAACCTTAGTTCTCTCAACTTCAGTTGAAGCTGAATCCTTACCATGTCCATAAGTGGCAAAAAGTTTGATACAACTGAGAGTAAGCAAAACTCTCGAATCTTGGATTTTCATGTATAGGCTCAAATGTTGCAGTAGACAGTGTACCGACATTCAAGGGACCAGGTGGTCTGTTTGGATGTCCTATGCCGTACATGTTTACTGTAGAGCGTCACTTACTAGCCAATGTTTCCAGGATTTGAGTGTTAAGGAGTCTAGCTTCTTTTTCAAGTTCAATTAATTTCTTAGCTAACCCATCCTTAACTTTCAGGATATTGAGAAATTCCTTTTCCAGAAATCTAATATTTTCAATAAGGTTATCTCTTTTAGATTCCAAATTTGAAATGCGAGTCTTTGACACTTTAGACACATTCATGGAATTGTCTTCCTCAGATTCTAGAACTTTGACCTATTTGGTCAGAGAGACATTTTATTTCTCAAGGTATTCTATTTTGGACACAAGTTCTGCCTTTTCACATTCAAGCTGAGCTAGAGCATTCTTCCCTTCTGCTTCAAGTCTGTAAGAATCTCTTTCATGTTGAGCAATTTTAAATTTTTTGTTCAAAGAGATCTTGGCTTTCTTCAGCTTGAGACTTTCAGAAAACAACCTTTCATAGGCTGTGGATCCATATCTTCATTAGACTCAGAGATAGTGTGACTCTGATCATGGTCTTCACTAGACTCGGTCAATTGATCATCATCACTCTTCTCTTCATTATTAGTGGAAGGATCGACAATCTCGGATAGGGTAACAGTGAAAACCGTATGATTTTCAAATTCCTCACTTGAGGTAGAGCTTTCAAATTTTTCATCATCGGATTCACTGTCATCCCATGTGACATTCATCACATTTCCCTTACTCTTATTGTTAGGGCAATCAGGTGTGATATAACATTGAATGCCACGAGATTTCTTATTAGTCCCTTTGGGGATTTTCTTGTTTTTCCAAGGTCTTGACTTTGGTTTTTCAAGAGTTTTTCCTTCTTGTTTAGGATTGAACCTCCTATTTGTTTTTAGGTATTTTTGAAATTTCTGAACAAATGAGCCAAATCCTTCTCACCCAACTCAGCATCACTGTCATCTTCATCTAAGGTTTCCTTGACAGTTTTCAAGGCTACAATTTCTTGTATGGTCGAAGATTGAGTTCGTAGGTTTGGAGTGATCCGACCAATTCCTCAATCTTGAGAGCATCAACATTCTTGCTCTCCTCAATGGCAGTGACCTTAGATTGAAACCTCTCCGGTAGAGATCTAAAGATTTTTCTAACAATTTTGGACTCACTAATTTTCTCACCCAAGTTAAAACTAGAGCTAACAAATTCACTTAGTTTAGCATATAATTCATCAAAAGTTTCGTTGTCTTTCATTTTCAGATTTTCAAATTTAGTGGTGAGAATTTGGAGCTTTGAGATCTTGACAGTGGTGGTTCCTTCATGAGTCATTTCCAGAATATCCCATGTATCATTTACTGTTTCACATAAAGAGATTCTTCTGAATTCCTCTATAGTGACTGCAGTAAAGATTGCATCGAGACCTTTCGTGTTCCAACCACTTGTCTCAAGCTCATCTTTGCTCCAATCTTTGGAACTCTTAGTGAGAATTACATCACCTAGAATATTCACCGGTGTGATCTAGCCATCCTGAATAGACATCTAGATTCTCTCGTCTATGGATTTGAGAAATGCTCTCATTCGAGCTTTCCAATACGCATAGTTGTTCCCATCAAACATTGGGGGATAAGAGATGGAACTACCCTCTCTTAGAGTAGTCATTGACTTAAGGATAAACACAAGATCACACTTAAGGGATTAACCTTATAGGTGTACCTGCTCTGATACCAATTAAAATTCCTTAGTTCAATGAGTCCTTTAACCTAGAGGGAGGGGGGGGTGAATAAGTCTACATAACAAATTCAACTGATTTTAATTTTAACCAATCACAACCATTCAATTACACATGAACATGCACAATCTTTTACATGGAAAACCCTTCCGGAAAAACCATGGGACCTAGTGTAGCACAAATTTCACTATGAGAAGATTTAAAGGTACAAGACTCGAATCTTACCCAACTGGACATGACACACTGTCCCTCGGTATCGATTCTTCAGCTTGCAAACCACGAACTTAGCTTGTTCGATCTTTGCAACAGCAGTTCTGGTTCCTCACCGACCACTTATTCTCAAAGCGATTCAACCACGATCTCCGAAGATCGATTCCCGTCCTTGACGGCTTTGGCTCAAGCCAACCAAAACTCCCAGTGGAGCACAATTAGGGTTTTAGGGTTCAGACAACTCTAGAGTGATCTCATCAAGAGTTTGAGGATCAAACAATGCAAGCTTCAGAGATTAGAATGACTATACTTGCATCTCTAGAATAACTAACCCAAGAGAAGGAGATAAATAAATCCCAGAGTTTATGAGAACTCTAGAGGTAGCCCAATGCACTCTCTACACTCTCCACCAGTCCCCATTCATAGATTAGAAGGGTTCTATTAAATAGAGAAGCCAAACCGAGGTTTTAGAAATAGCCAAAATCGGATTTAGAAACTGCCAAGAGGGACTTGGTCGAACCAAAGAGGATTGGGTCGACCCAACTGGGTAGTTCGATCGACCCAATTGCCCTTTTGGGTTGGCCCAATTTTTGGGTGCCTCTGTGATTTTTTCTCATACAAAAACTGATTAGACTGGGTCGACCCAATATGGTCTAAGTCAACCCAATGGTGGAAAAATACTGTTTTTCACCCTTGAATTCCCTATACTTTGCTTCATTTTGTTCTAGGCATTTTGGAACCAATTATATGATTATGGACATTTCCATTTGGGTAATGTTTTGGTCTCTAAGTCTTACTTACCATCCTAATGCTTGAGCCACTCTTGGATGATTATTCTTCAAGCTTTGTCATGGCTTTTTCTTCACTTTTTCATTGAACCAAATGGTGAGACCTAAGGAGAACTAGAACCTTTTTGGACTTGGAATTTAGCCAACAAAAACTTTGACTTTACACTAATTTTATCTCATATGCATCTCTGTCACCCTCCTATTCAGCTTTCTTGTTTTCGGTTTCTTCTGTATCTTTACCTTCCAGGTTTCAGGAGGCTACCTCTGATCCTAAGTGGCGTAATGCAGTGATGGAAGAAATGAGAGCTCTGGTCAAGTACATGGGAGATGGTTGAGTTACCTAAGGAAAAGAGAACTATGGGTTACAAATGGGCGTTCACCGTGAAACATAAGATAGATGGATCTATTGAGAGGTACAAAGCAAGACTGGTAGCTAAGGGATATACTCAGATATACGGGATAGATTATAAGGAGACATTTGCACCGGTTGCTAAAATAAACTTCATATGAATTCTCTTGTCTTTAGTTGCGAACCACTTGTGGCCCCTACATTAGTTAGATGTGAAAAATGTATTCCTCCATGGAGATCTACAAGAAGAAGTATATGTCTCCTCCTCCAAGATTCAAACTTCCTAATAGTGAAGAAAGAGTTTGCAGACTGAAGAAATCTATCTATGGACTGAAACAATCCCCCTGAGCTTGGTTTGCAGGGTTCAGTAAAGCCGTAAAAAGGATGGGTTACTCACAAAGCCATGCTGATCACACTCTCTTTGTCAGAGAAAATGACAATTAATTACAGCTTTGATTGTCTATGTTGATGATATTGTGGTGACTGAAAATGACTCCTTAGAGATCCAACACCTAAAGAAATTCCTAGCAACCGAAAAATTTAAGATCATGGATTTGGGTAGCTTAAAGTATTTTCGGGGTATTGAGGTAGCCCGATCAAAGAAGGACATCTTTATGTTGCAGTGGAAGTATAGCTTAGACTTATTCAAGGATACTGAGAAATTGGGTTCTCGACCAACAGACACTCCTATTGAACATAATCATAAGTTGAGTTCCAGTGAAGGCCCATTACTAAAAGATAAAGAGATGCACAAAAGACTGGTAGGTCGTCTTATTTATCTTTCTCTCACTAGATCTGACATAGCATATGCAGTCAGTGTAGTCAGTTAGTTCATGCATGAATCTCGGATCGCTCACTATGAGACAGTGAAGAGATTTTGAGGTATTTGAAGGCTACTCCAGGGAAGAGCCTTCTATTTGCTAACCATGGTCATATCCGACTAGAAGCCTACACTAATGCTGATTGGGCTGGAAGTATAGATGATAGAAGATCTACCATTGAGTATTGTACTTTCCTTAGTGGTAACCTTATCACTTGGAGAAGCAAGAAGCAGAGTGTAGTGGCTAGGTCAAGTGATGAAGGGCAATGGCTCATGGGGTAGTAGAGTTATTATTGTTGAAGATTTTACTACAAGATTTGAGAATAGAAGTGAATGTTCTTATGAAGTTGTTCTGTGATAACAAGGCAGCCTTCAATATTGTCTAAAACTTCATTCAATAGGATTGGACTAAGCATATTGAAATTGACATGCACTTTATCAGAGAACAAGTTGCTTCAAGAAACCTGTCGCGACCCAAAACCCACCCTAGGAGTTAGAGTGAATCTTGGACGACTCAATCATGACTTACATGACTTGCTTGACAAACCAACCTGCAAAAACCCACAGAGCATATACAATAGAGGACATTATAGCGGAAACATAACTATAAAACACAGCGGAAGTCTAACAAACCTCTAAGTATATACATATGGTCCAAGTTTATACAAAAAGTAACCAGAAGAAAGTGCGGACAGACCCGCCAAAATACATGGATATAATCTCTCATCTCACCCACAGCTAATCCACTCAGAATCTACAACCACCTAATGGTAACCCTCTACTGGAGGTTCCTCAAAAGGCTCCTCGACGTACTCCTCCTCCACCCATGGACTCGGAGCACAGATATCAAATGGAGCAGCTGCTCCGCCGTCACCTGCCGACATAAGAAGTACGGCTGAGCATGGAATACTCAGCGGGTACTAAGCACTAACCAATAGTCATAGCATACAGATAGCATACATAAAGGAGGAAGCAAGTTGCACATATAGAACATGAACAATTTATATCATACAAGGAAACAAAACAATTTATAATCATACTTGTATTTCGTAGAAAGCCGATGAAACCTCTTGAAAACATCGTGCACTTGACTTGACTTGAAAATACCATTTCCGTGCTTGAAACTTGCTATGTTGTCTTATCTTGTCATATCATGCGTGTCATGTCATGTCATGCGTGTCATGCGAGTATCATGCTTGCTTGTTCATAATTTAAACATGTTCACATGCCTAGTTGCCGTTCATAGTCCGTCACAACTAGTACCCTATATGCAGATGGGTATGCCTAGTTGCCGTTCATAGCCCGTCGCTACTAGCATCCATGCAGAATGTGAATGCCGAGTTGCCGTTCATAGCCCGTCGCAACTAGCATCCATGCGGAATGTGTGATGCTATGTTATGCGTGTCATGCCATGCTATGCTATGCGTGTCATGCGATGCTATGCATGTCATGCGAGGGGATGGGAGACCTTTCCCTATGCAATGCATGATTGTCTTGCCCTTGTCAAAAGCGAAGTGAAACATATCTTAGGATATGCCCCACCTCTACGTCCCATACTCAAAACATCGGTAAATCACGTCATTTCATGCGTGCTCGTGAGATCGTGTGCATACTTGCATTTGGAATTAAATATAGCAATTTGGGGTAATTCACAAAGCATAGCATATAGCAATTTAAGTGAGTAATAATCTACGCATTTTAAGAAATGTAGGAAACACACTATCATGAACCCTAACAATTTAAAGAGCAATCAAGCGTAGGTTCCCTTAATTTATCATTTATTTTGTTCACCTTGGCATTTCATCAAACATGGGGTGTGTTCATTATTCACTTAAACCTAGATCATGCTTTTCTAGGTGGGTTATGCTCACATCACACTTGTATGTTCATTATTAGTACAATCCCCTTTCCCATTCGTTCATCACATCATCCACACGGCATCCATTCGCCAACATCCATCTCCATTCACCATTCATACCACCAATCTCATAACACATATATATGAGAAGGAAAACAAGAAGAAATAAAGGAAAAGAGAAGCTATAACTAGGAGGGTAGTAAGAGGTACCGACCTTGACAAATGGGGGAAGAAATCCTCCACCAAACGCACTTGAGTTGCTGCCCTAGCTTGAGGAGAGTGCCCCACACGAGCTCCACGAATGCTTGAACCGAAATCTTGAAGAAATCGGGCTTGAGGTTGATCTAGGGTTTCAAAACCCTTTGATTTCTCTCCAAAATGGAAACCTAGGTTTTGGAAAACCTTCTCCTTTCTCTCTAATCTCCCAAATCTCCTAAGGGTTGAGAATGAGCCCTAAAGGCTCGGGCAATCCTATATAAGAAAGGGTATAACACCCGAATGCCGAAAATGCCCTTAGTGAAAATTCTGCAAAACGCGAGGACCGAGCGATCGGTGTTAATGACCGATCGATCGGTTGCCTACCGATCGATCGGTTTCATAACCGAGCGATCGGTTAAAATTTCACTCTCTGGAAAATTTCTCCATACAAAAATCTTGACCAGTCGATAGCCTCCGAGCGATCGGTTTTGGACCGATCGATCGCTCCATGGACCGAGCGATCGGTGGTCTGCAGGTCCAAACTGTTTTGGCCATAACTTTTGACTCGTTCGTCCGATTTTGACGATTCAACTTGCGTTGGGTTCGTACTTCGAAAACGAACATTTCTGACGTTTCAGAATTTCTAATTTCTTCCTTATTTATTAATTGCATTACTTTAAAGGAAAAATGGCTACGAAGGGTCATGCATAAATGTGAAAAGGTCCGGGGCTCTACATCCTTCCCCCCTTACAAAAATTTCGTCCTCGAAATTTAGACGCTACTTGCATTACAAATCAACAAGAAAATTACAAGTCATATACAAACTTATACAAAACTCATTCAAATATTTCTGGGTACTTCGCTTTGACTTCGGCTTCACGCTCCCATGTAGCTTCTTCCCGAGCATGGTGTTGCCATTGCACTAGGACCAAATGGATAGTCTTGTTGCGAAGCACTTGATCTCTTCGATCCAATATGTGAATCGGCTTCTCAACCAACGTGAGATCTTCTCGAATTTCCAACGGTTCCAATTCTAGTACATGCGAAGGGTCCGCAATGTACTTCCGAAGCATAGACAAGTGGAAAACGTTGTGAACCGCGGCCATGTGAGGTGGGAGATCTACTCGATAAGCAACTTCACCAACCCGCGTGATAATCTCAAACGGTCCAACATAGCGAGGACTGAGTTTGCCTCGCTTTCCAAATCTCATGATCCCTTTACTAGGAGATACTTTCACAAAAACTTGATCCCCTACTTGAAATTCCAAGTCCCTACGGCGCGTGTCCGCATAACTTTTCTGGCGATCTTGAGCGGCTTTCAATCGATCCCGAATGATCTTAACTGTGTTTACAGTTTGCTCAATCAATTCTGGACCAAGTAATTTCCTTTCTCCTACCTCATCCCAATAGAGAGGAGACCTACAACTTCGCCCATACAAGGCCTCAAATGGTGCCATTTGGATACTCGCCTGATAGCTATTGTTGTAGGCGAACTCCACCAAAGGCAAGTGCTCTTCCCAACTGCCTTTGAAATCCAGCATACAAGCCCGAAGCATATCTTCTATTACTTGGTTCACCCTCTCGGTTTGTCCATCCGTTTGTGGATGAAAAGCAGTGCTGAAATCAAGTCGGGAACCCATAGCTTCCTGAAAACTTTTCCAGAATCGTGATGTGAATCTTGGATCCCGATCCGACACAATACTGACAGGCACTCCGTGCAACCTCACCACTTCCTTGATGTACAAAGCAGCTAACTGACTAGAGTTGAAAGTAGTTCGGTAAGGCAAGAAGTGAGCGGACTTCGTCAAACGATCCACTACTACCCATATCGCATCTGAACCCCTTGCCGTCTTTGGCAAGCCAACTATGAAATCCATGGATATGTTCTCCCATTTCCACTCGGGAATAGGAAGGGAATGCAATAGACCGGCGGGCCGCATGTGTTCTGCTTTCACCTGTTGGCACACCAAGCACCGTGCTACATATTCCGCAACCTCCCTCTTCATATTCCGCCACCAAAAGTGACTCTTGAGGTTCCGGTACATCTTTGTACCCCCTGGATGCACTGTGTACTTCGAACGGTGTGCTTCATCCAAAATCTCTCTTCGAAGGTCTGCATTGGCTGGGACGCACAACCTTCCCTTGAATGTGATAGCACCCCGACTAGTGAGAGAAAAGTCTTCACTGCCCTTGGCAACTTCCTTGTCCCGGAAAGCCAACAATTCCGCATCCATGGCTTGATATTCTTGGATCAAATCTATAATGTACGGCCGAACCGTAACATTTGCCAAGGTAGGACCACGGACAGAGTTATTCACACTGATGTCCAGATTTGCCAAATCTTCTAGCAGCTTCCATTCCTGCACTAACATGCATGCTAACAACCCCGGAGTTCTTCTACTCAAAGCATCAGCCACTACATTTGCTTTACCCGGGTGATATTGAATGGTACAATCATAGTCCTTCAGAAATTCCATCCAACGCCTTTGCCTTAGATTCAACTCCTTTTGGGAAAAGAGATACTTGAGACTCTTGTGATCAGTGAACACATAGAACTCCACCCCATAAAGGTAATGACGCCAAATCTTAAGTGCAAACACGACCGCCGCAAGCTCCAAGTCGTGCGTAGGATAATTCTTCTCATGCTCCTTCAACTGCCTTGATGCATAGGCAATGACTTTCTTGTGCTGCATGAGTACACACCCAAGTCCAACGTGTGAGGCATCACTATACACCTCGTACCCATAAGGTCCGGATGGCACCGTAAGGACAGGAGCTGTGGTAAGCCTCTTCTTCAGTTCCGTGAAACTGATCTCACACTTGTCGCTCCATACAAACTTAGCGTTCTTCCTTGTCAGGTGAGTAAGCGGTGCTACAATGCTAGAGAAACCCTCTACGAATCTCCTGTAGTAGCCTGCCAGCCCAAGAAAGCTGCGTATCTCAGTAACACTCTTGGGCCTCGCCCAACTCATAACAGCTTCTATCTTCTTCGGATCAACAGAGATGCCTTCCGCAGAAACAACGTGGCCTAGGAATGCCACCTCTTCCAACCAAAACTCACACTTGCTAATTTTGGCGTATAGCTTGTGCTCTCTTAACATTTCCAATGCAAGGCGAAGGTCGCGTATGTGATCTTCCCGGTTCTGGGAATAGACCAAAATGTCATCAACAAATACAATCACGCACCGATCTAGGTATGGTCTGAACACCCGGTTCATCAAATCCATAAAGGCTGCCGGCGCGTTCGTGAGACCAAAAGGCATCACTAAGAACTCATAGTGCCCATATCGAGTCCTGAAAGCAGTTTTGGGAACATCTTCTGCCTTAATCTTCAACTGGTGATAACCCGATCGAAGATCTATCTTTGAGAAAAATCTTGCTCCCTTCAACTGATCGAACAAGTCGTCAATCCTAGGCAATGGATACCTATTCTTTATAGTGACTTTGTTCAATTGCCGGTAATCGACACACATCCGCATCGAACCATCTTTCTTCTTGACAAACAACACTGGGGCACCCCATGGTGAGACACTTGGTCGAATGAAGCCAAGGCCTTGCAATTCCTCCAACTGAGTCTTTAACTCCTTGAGTTCCATAGGGGCCATTCTATATGGAGCTCTGAATACAGGAGCTGTGCCTGGTGCAAGCTCGATCATAAACTCAATCTCCCTGTCTGGAGGCAATCCTGGCAACTCCTCTGGAAATACATCCAGGAACTCACTCACAACCGGAATAGTTGATGAGTCCTTTGCCTCGGGGTTAGCTACGCCCAACGCCGCAAAACGAGCAATAGATCTGCTTTTCAACCCGCGAAAGTGGAATGGCTTTCCTTCTACTGGCTTGAAGAGTACCATTTTCTCAAAGCAAGCTACATGCCCATGATGTGCTGCTAACCAATCCATTCCCAATATAACATCAAAGTCTTGGAATCCAAGGACGATGAGATCAACCGCCAACTCGTGGCTTCCAACTTGGACCACACCATTTCTATACACTTTATCTGCCAATACTGTTTTGCCAAGAGGAGTCGAAATGGCTAACTCCGGTTCTAGCTGACTTGGCTCCCCAGAAAAGCCTTCTGAAAAACTCGGCGAGACAAACGAATGAGTAGACCCGGTATCAATCAACACTCGAGCCAAATACTCATTGACTAGTAGGGTTCCTGAAATTTTAGGCTAGTTACGTTAATTCAAGCCTCAACAGTGTATACACGTAGGTATATATATATATAGCATACCAACTACGTACACAAGGAATAAAACATAACATAACAATCACGAATAAGGAAAATAACTCCTAACACGTACCTTGCACCACATCGTCAGATGCAAGTGCATCGCCCTCTGTCAAGGCAAAAACTCGCCCCTGGTTCGCCTGGCGAGACTGAGGTGTGGACCGGGTAGTCTGAGATGACGCCTGATGTGATCCTGCTGGGCGTGCTGGTGGCCTAATCCCCTGAGACTGGCCTGGTAAATGCCGGGTAGGGCAATCCCTGATCACGTGGCCCTGGCGACCACAGTGAAAACATCCACCCGATGCTCTTAGGCAATCCCCTGCTGGGTGCCTTCGGCCGCATGAAGGGCAGGGCTCGTGCGTGCGGGTAGGAGGGGCCTGAGGTGGAGCGTATCTCGCCACCTGAGGTACAACTGGCCATGGGGCCGGGAGAGCCTGAGGTCGAGGTGCCTGTGGCACGTACTGCCGTGGTGCTGGGGCCGCATAAGTCGGCCTCATCAGCGGTGCTGGCCATGTATACTGATAAGGGCCGGTACGAGCCCGTCTCTCTGGAGGTGCTGAACTACTGGCTTGGCCTCTCGCCAACTCTCTCTTCTTAGACACCGCTTCAGAATTGGCCTCAACCAATAAGGCCTTATCCACTACTTCGGCGTAAGTGGCATGCCTGAAAACCGACACTTTCTCCATGATGACATCCTTGAGCCCTTGCTCAAACCTCCTCGCCTTCATTGCCTCGGTGGCAATCATATGTGTCGCGAAGCGTGATAGCTCCGAGAACTTGGCCTCATAAGCAGCCACAAACATCGAACCTTGCTCAAGGTTGATGAATTCTCTCTCTTTCTTTTCCCGTGCACCGATCGGAAAATACTTCTTGTAAAAAGTATCCTTGAACTCCTCCCAAGTCCAAGGTTGACCCTGCATGGTCAAGTCTCGCGTCCTCAATGCGGACAACCACCAATGGTGGGCTTCACCCTCTAGCATGAAAACTGCCCATGCTACTCTATCCTCCTCTGTAGGCGAGAGGACTGCAAAAATCTTCTCCATCTGGAGGATCCACGCCTCCGCAGCAAGAGGGTCCACACTCCCATGGAAGGATGGAGGCCTCAATCTCCTGAATGCCTCAACTCCAGCTGTACGATGTACTGGAGCTGCGGGCGGTGGAGTAGGTGCCGCTGATGCCGGTATAGTTTGCCGAGCCGCCAGGATGGCGAGTGTCTCAGCAATAGAGCCTAAGACCTGGGAGAGGTCCGGCTGCTCATCCTCATCTCTGGAAGAAGATGAAGCTCTGGTGTGTGGTCCACGACCCCGTGTGCCCCGCCTCATGACTAAAGTCCTGAGAACAATAGCACCACATGAGTCTCGCTAAAACCACAGTTTACTTCAATGTCATTTCACAATAATTCAATTTGTATTAGTTGTATAATACTAATATACATCACATCAAGTCATCAGAGTATTCATCACATTATACTTATACTTTAGTGTTCTAGCGTACCTAGGACCCGTACTTGGTTAAAGCAACCATTTTAGACTAAGACTAAAGTTTAGTCTTATACTTGGATCAAGACTCTCTTCCGACTTACCTTCTTCCTAACTTGTTTCCTAACATATGCTCTTGTCAAGCCGTGGTATAAGATTCTAAGTGACCCTAGAGACCTAAAGCCTAAGCTCTGATACCACTTCTGTCGCGACCCAAAACCCACCCTAGGAGTTAGAGTGAATCTTGGACGACTCAATCATGACTTACATGACTTGCTTGACAAACCAACCTGCAAAAACCCACAGAGCATATACAATAGAGGACATTATAGCGGAAACATAACTATAAAACACAGCGGAAGTCTAACAAACCTCTAAGTATATACATATGGTCCAAGTTTATACAAAAAGTAACCAGAAGAAAGTGCGGACAGACCCGCCAAAATACATGGATATAATCTCTCATCTCACCCACAGCTAATCCACTCAGAATCTACAACCACCTAATGGTAACCCTCTACTGGAGGTTCCTCAAAAGGCTCCTCGACGTACTCCTCCTCCACCCATGGACTCGGAGCACAGATATCAAATGGAGCAGCTGCTCCGCCGTCACCTGCCGACATAAGAAGTACGGCTGAGCATGGAATACTCAGCGGGTACTAAGCACTAACCAATAGTCATAGCATACAGATAGCATACATAAAGGAGGAAGCAAGTTGCACATATAGAACATGAACAATTTATATCATACAAGGAAACAAAACAATTTATAATCATACTTGTATTTCGTAGAAAGCCGATGAAACCTCTTGAAAACATCGTGCACTTGACTTGACTTGAAAATACCATTTCCGTGCTTGAAACTTGCTATGTTGTCTTATCTTGTCATATCATGCGTGTCATGTCATGTCATGCGTGTCATGCGAGTATCATGCTTGCTTGTTCATAATTTAAACATGTTCACATGCCTAGTTGCCGTTCATAGTCCGTCACAACTAGTACCCTATATGCAGATGGGTATGCCTAGTTGCCGTTCATAGCCCGTCGCTACTAGCATCCATGCAGAATGTGAATGCCGAGTTGCCGTTCATAGCCCGTCGCAACTAGCATCCATGCGGAATGTGTGATGCTATGTTATGCGTGTCATGCCATGCTATGCTATGCGTGTCATGCGATGCTATGCATGTCATGCGAGGGGATGGGAGACCTTTCCCTATGCAATGCATGATTGTCTTGCCCTTGTCAAAAGCGAAGTGAAACATATCTTAGGATATGCCCCACCTCTACGTCCCATACTCAAAACATCGGTAAATCACGTCATTTCATGCGTGCTCGTGAGATCGTGTGCATACTTGCATTTGGAATTAAATATAGCAATTTGGGGTAATTCACAAAGCATAGCATATAGCAATTTAAGTGAGTAATAATCTACGCATTTTAAGAAATGTAGGAAACACACTATCATGAACCCTAACAATTTAAAGAGCAATCAAGCGTAGGTTCCCTTAATTTATCATTTATTTTGTTCACCTTGGCATTTCATCAAACATGGGGTGTGTTCATTATTCACTTAAACCTAGATCATGCTTTTCTAGGTGGGTTATGCTCACATCACACTTGTATGTTCATTATTAGTACAATCCCCTTTCCCATTCGTTCATCACATCATCCACACGGCATCCATTCGCCAACATCCATCTCCATTCACCATTCATACCACCAATCTCATAACACATATATATGAGAAGGAAAACAAGAAGAAATAAAGGAAAAGAGAAGCTATAACTAGGAGGGTAGTAAGAGGTACCGACCTTGACAAATGGGGGAAGAAATCCTCCACCAAACGCACTTGAGTTGCTGCCCTAGCTTGAGGAGAGTGCCCCACACGAGCTCCACGAATGCTTGAACCGAAATCTTGAAGAAATCGGGCTTGAGGTTGATCTAGGGTTTCAAAACCCTTTGATTTCTCTCCAAAATGGAAACCTAGGTTTTGGAAAACCTTCTCCTTTCTCTCTAATCTCCCAAATCTCCTAAGGGTTGAGAATGAGCCCTAAAGGCTCGGGCAATCCTATATAAGAAAGGGTATAACACCCGAATGCCGAAAATGCCCTTAGTGAAAATTCTACAAAACGCGAGGACCGAGCGATCGGTGTTAATGACCGATCGATCGGTTGCCTACCGATCGATCGGTTTCATAACCGAGCGATCGGTTAAAATTTCACTCTCTGGAAAATTTCTCCATACAAAAATCTTGACCAGTCGATAGCCTCCGAGCGATCGGTTTTGGACCGATCGATCGCTCCATGGACCGAGCGATCGGTGGTCTGCAGGTCCAAACTGTTTTGGCCATAACTTTTGACTCGTTCGTCCGATTTTGACGATTCAACTTGCGTTGGGTTCGTACTTCGAAAACGAACATTTCTGACGTTTCAGAATTTCTAATTTCTTCCTTATTTATTAATTGCATTACTTTAAAGGAAAAATGGCTACGAAGGGTCATGCATAAATGTGAAAAGGTCCGGGGCTCTACAAAACCTTTGTTTGTTGTTTGTTACAACGGGAAACCAACTAGCTGATAGAGTCACAAAAGGGGTTACTAAAGCTAACTTAGAAGGTATTCTTAACAAGTTGGGCATGTTGAATATCTATGCTCCTCTTGAGGGGGAATGTTGAGATATCTATGCTCCTCTTGAGGGGGAATGCTGAGATATGATTGGTTATGTAGGTCTGATACACCTGATCTCTCATTAAGGGTATACTTGTAATAGACCTATTAGGGTTATTTTAACATAAAAGATTAGAGATTAGAGAGAATAACTCTCTAATCACGTTTTCTCCCCAAAGCCTCTTCTTCCTCTTTCTCTTTCTCCATCTTCCGTTCTAGAGTTCAATCTTCAAGTATACAAAACAATATCATAGAATTGATGGGAGATAAAGATATTCAAAATTGAATCTTCTGGATGTTGAGCTTATCTGATTAATCAACATTTATTTTCATCTTTGAATAGCTGTTTCTAAGGGTAAAATGGTTGTTTTTCAGCACTTATGATCCTCCAATTGCTGGAATCTAAAGGTATGCTGATTCATAGGCAATGACAATCGATTGGACTGTCTAAACTCTAGATCGACCAATATGTGTGCCATATGCTGGGACACAAGCAGTGGTAAAAAGAATTATGAAAACAAGTAACTGAATGGACTTTCTTTACAATTACTTTTTAGTTGCTTGAGAAAGCAATTCAGAGGAGTTTCCTTGTATTTGTTGATATGACACATGTCTTTCACGATATGATATGTCATGTCCTGTATTCTTGAACTGCAAATGACTATTTTTTCTTGTATTTTAAAAATTGATAATGGCATTCTTTCTTAGGACAAACATAAAGAAAAACATCAGCCGAAGATGCATGCAGGGCTCGTCATTAAACACGATGCAAATTATGCAACCGATGTTGTCGCTTCATTAACCTTCATATTGAAGTCAAATTAGTTTCCTACTCTGGATTTGTGTTGTGAGCACCAAACAATTGAGTGGACAATTATTCAGATAAGACAAAAAAAAGTTAGTTAGCAATCCCATGTGACAAAAAAAAACCCTTTATGTTTATGTAATGAAAGGAGTGTGGTAACCCCAAAGGGGTGGACCAATGGTTCCTGAGCCTTTCCCTAAGTGGGAGGTCTTGGGTTCCATTTCTCACTCCCCCTTTGGGCCTAGCCCAGCACGGGTTGGTTGCCCAAGGATTGGACCTAGAGAGGGGGGGTGATTAGGGTCTATGGGAAATTAAAATTCTTTCTACTTCCCTAAGTAAAATTTCAACTTAAACAAGTTAAAGAGAATAGAGATTTATGCAATTCTACTTAATCAATTCAAACAAGAATATAAAAAGAAGGGTTAGAGAGATGCAAACACAAGTCGACACAAGATGTTGTTCACGAGGTTCGGCAACCGGCATACGTCCCCACTTCAAGCTATACCCGCTAGAGGATTCACCACGATTTATACCCAATTGCACAGACTTCTTCATGGGTGAAGCCCAAACCTTTGCAATGCAAAAGAATCCGCTCTCTAGCCCAGTCCTCTTTGCGGGTAGATACCAAGCCCAGTCTTCTTTACGGGTAGAGACCAAACCTTACAAAGCTTCCCAGCTTCATCGACAAGAGTCCCTCGGACCTCTTGATTTCAATACACTCTTTGATAGAAGTGTTTTTCACTCAAATAATGCTCTTTAGATGAGCTGATACAGATTTGAATACTTACTAAAAGATCCCTCAAAGATTGGAGTTGAAAGCTCAAAATCATAGATTTTGGGATTCTAGGGTATAACTCAATAGATTTAGAAATCTAAGCTTTGGAGTGAATAATTGAATGATTGGAGTTGTAGATCATCTGATTCTAGTTCATAATTCATTCCATTTTATAGCCCAAATCAAAATATAGACGTTATAAAAACGTTGGGGTAAACTAGCCATTGAGAAAAATAGTTGTTATAGGCTTTTTCTCATTCCCGCAGGAATTTGTCGATGAGACCAAGGTGTCTCTTTCAATTCGTCGACGAGATTGGGTCAGAATAAGAAAACAGTAGCACTGCGGTTGATTTTGTCAACGAGATTGAATTCACTATTCAATTTCGTTGACGAGATTTCCTGTTTTCTTGTTAAAATCTCATCTTAGCTGACCTATATGATGGTAATGATTTCCTTGGTTCTATACCTTAACTTTAATAAGTTTTTAGTCAATCTAAGGTATGTCTAAGGTCCTTATTTATCTAAGGATCCTAAGGTCAATCTATGACTTTGAGCAATTCAACCAATCAACCTTTGAAAACTTTTTACAAAAGTCCTAAAACCCTCACAAGACACAAAATAAACTTTTAGACCTTCTTGTGAGTCTTCACTTCGATCTTGATCTTGGATCTTGATTTCATGTTAGCTTTATGATCCGACTTGGGCTTTTTGGCCTTTGACAAGATCTTCCATATCATCAAATGTGATCAAACGTGATCCAATGGCTTGGCTCTTTAAGCTTTGGATCTTCAATGAGCTTCATTTGGCTTGATGGCGGATCTATTTGCTTGGTTGGCATTTTCATATTTTTGCCTTGGATGATATGCTAATGCACTTCATAAGCTATGTCGCGCCCCAAAATCCCCCTTAGGAGTTAGGTGAGACTTTAGGCATGACTAACATAACCTGGCAAACCATCCTGTAAATATACAAGGCATATATAGAGAATGGAAACATAAAACAGAGTGCGAAAGCGTGAATTCAAAATTTTCTTTTCTATACATAAACAATATTCTAAGTTTGATGCAATAAAGACGCCAATGTAAGAGTGGACATGCCCACTCATTAAAAATACAAAATACAAACTCTCTCTCTCTCTCTCTCTCTCAGTAGTCATCTTGATAAGGCCAACTGTCTAAGTCCCTGGCCTCCACCTGAGGCCCTAAGGTAAGCTCCACATGAAGCTCCTCCTCACCATAATCATCCTCGACCCATGGACCAGGAGCACAAATGTCGAACGGTGCACCTACCGACATCAATATGTACGACTGAGTATTGAACACTCAGCGAATACAAGCTACTAGCTAACAATAGTAATAATATAGATCAATTCATATTTCCAAATTTAAAACAACATAATGACCATGATATGCAAGAGACTAAATGCGAAACCCCGTATAAAATCCATGTGCATAATTCATGACTTGTTCTTGAAAATATCTTTTTGCATTTTCAAACTTGCTTATCGTGCTTAAATTCTCATTCTTGTCTCATGAGAATCAAGTCTGTCTTGTCATACTTGTTCTTGTTCAAATCACACTTGTCTTGTCTTGCATTGCTTGTTCTTGTGAGCCAGAAATTAGTGCCATTGAAGCAACTTGTGATGGCTATGTAAATACCCTTCATCGAAATTCTTGAAAATAACTTGTGAGTCGGGTATGTAAATACCCTTCAATGAAATAGAAAAGGCACACCAACATCCTTGACCGACCCAAAGTTCGGCATGATCATTCTTGCGTGTCTTGTTTTCTTGAAGCTAGATGACATATTCTAGAATATGCCCTATCCTTGACCGACCCAAAGTTCGGCTTTATCATCTGTTTCATGAAATCAAGTATCTTGTCTTGGTTTGTTTCCATATACTTATACTTAAAAAATTCAGTTCATGCATGCGTGCTTGTGCATAGTGAATTGTGAACACTATAATGCCATGTACTTAAAGGAATAACATATGACATTCAAGCATTCCTATAGACATGGGAGACCATTAAAGAGAACATGTAGAGGCATATTAGCAATTTGACAATTTTGGGGAAAAACCTTAAATCACACTTTCATAGTCATAGGCCTAATTTCATACATTTATTCCAAATTTTGTGGTTACTTAGCCTAACACATCCATATCATATTCATAAATCCATAACTTTTAGGTAACATAGTTGATTTTAAGAATAGGAAACATTCATGCCCAAATCCAACTTTCATGCTATGAAAACCTAGGTTTTGGATCTAGGTTATCACTAAGCTAACTAGAAGGGTGTACTTACCTCTGAAAGATCAATCCTAGCTTGAAGGAACTCTTGAGTAAGAAATCCAAGCTTGATGGAGAAGATCCAATCCTGAAAAGGAAGATCCAAACCTTGAAACCCAAGATTGAACTCCACTTGATCTCCAACAAAAACCCCCTTTTGGAAACCCTACTCTTCTCTCTTCTCCTCCCAAAATCTCTCTTAGGTTTAGTTTAATCCCAAAACCCTTGAAAGCCCCTCTATTTATAGCCCAAGGGGTTAAAACCCCAATTCCCGTAACTCTGCGCCTGATTGTGATCGATCGCACACCAACAATGCTTTCTTAAGAATTGTTAAAGTAGGATTTGAATAACCCTATTGATATTATATTTTATGCAAGATTAAATGGAAATAAAATTATGAAGATATGTGAATGTATGTAGTAGAAGGGATGTATGCCGAAGATTGGGTTGAATGATGATATGTAAAAAGGATGAATTTTATATTTTTGTATAAGTGAGTATTTTATGATTACTACTTTTGTATGAATTACTTGAAACCAATGTATGATGAATGACCCATTATGAGTTTTAACGACCGAAGAACAATGATGATGTATCATCTATGGAAGTAAGATTCATGAACATAGGTTATTATTGTGATTGTAAGAAACCTGATTTTTGATGTTTAAATTATAATCTATAGAATTTATATGCACGATGATCGATAATGGATGTAAGATATGAATTGCTGCATGAGTAATATGCATTCGGGTAAATAAGCTTTGGTTAGGGTTTTGGTGGCTTAGGATTTTATCATGGTGATGTGAATTGCTATGATGGATTCCCGATACCCTCGACCTATGATCGAGTGTCAAATTTAACTGAGGGTTATTACTATTTTCAATCACAACAATATGATATACATACGCACGATGTGATAATAAATACAAGAAAGTAAGAGTCACATAAATAAGATTTCATGAACAAGTTTTCTCATAAATAATGAATACCAATAAAGTGAGTAACCAATGGTACATTGCACCCTACTTCAAGTATAAATTAACCAAGGGTACATGATACCTAGCTTTAAGTTTAAGCTCATCGATGGTATATCATGTCCGGCTTCAAGTATAAATTATGTAAAGGTATGTTATACTTGGCTTCAAGTCTAAGTGACAAAGATGCTAGTGCCTGACTTCAAGATAAGTTTCCAAGGGTACTAGTTATCTGGCTTCAAGGAAGATATCAAAGAAAAAAAGAAAAAAAAAAAGAAAAACAAGGATGCTAGTGCCTGGCTTCAAGATATGTTTCCAAGGGTACTAGTTATTTGGCTTCAAGGAAGATATCAAAGAAAAATAAGAAAAAAAAAGTAGGAAAAACAAGGATGCTAGTGCCTGGCTTCAAGATAAGTTTCCAAGGGTACTAGTTATCTGACTTCAAGAAAGATAAAAGAAAAGTAAGATAAGTCAGAGAAGTAAGATAAGAAAGACAAGTCAAGAAAAATAAGATAAGAAAGAAAAGTCAAGTAATAAGACAAGCAAGATATGTACAAGTGAACACATGAAAGAATTGAAAAGAAAAGATGTTTCCGCACTCAGATTTATGTAAGTGAATTGTAATTGAACTGTCACTTTTATGCATATTATCGTTATAATATTGTTTACTATGGATTGTTATATACGCGGAGTAACTTGTTACTCAGCCGATAACTTTTGTTGTCGACAAGTTCGAGATTTGATAAGTGTAACCAGGAGCCTTGAGTTGAAGAAGAGTATGTAAGGAAGATCTTGTAGGTGATCATCCTGAAGAGGAACGAGATTTCGATGGATGATTTTACTATTATTAGAAATTGTTTAAATTTTAGAGAGATTGTAATTAGTTTATTATGTTTAGTTTTAAATTGAGATATTTAGATTTGATATGGTTAATTATAGAGTTGAGAATCACTAGGATGATTCAGATTATGTAGGTTCAGTTTAATTGCAGATTTTAATTGATGTTCAGTTGAGGTATTAAATGTTATTTTATTGAAGAAATTTTTAAGTTCAGATTTTGATATGCCTTTAAAGTTCATTAAGTGGATTAAGTCAAGAAAGTCACGTGCCAAAGTTCCACATTCTCCTAGGGGAGATTTTGGGGCGCAACAAACTGCGATCGATCGCAACTCAGAGTGCGATCGATCGTACTTGGAGGTGATCTATCGCACATTGTCCAAAAATATTTTCTCCTATTTCAACTGTCTGTGATCGATCGTAGGCTAGCTACGATCAATCATAAACTCACCCGAATGCTTTCTCAGATTATTCCCTGACTACGATCGATCGCACACCTTTTGCGATCGATCGCACATCATCTGCGATCGATCGCACATCATCTGCGATTGATTGCAACTCCTTTTTTTTATCATTATCTTCACTCGTAGACCCTTTTGAGTGTTTTTACCCTTACTTCTATCATCTTTGGGCCACTAACCCACCTACATACCACACATAGTTTATTACCAACCATTTTCCTCATTAATCGAAATTCAAAATACATGAAAGACCATTTGGCCTTGAAAAGCACTATTCACCAACTATGTAAACGAGTTTCGGGGTTCTACATCCCCCCCCCCCCCCCCTTACAGAAATTTCATCTCCGAAATTAGAACGAACCACAAAAGATACAAAAGAACCAAAATACATAAACCAACAAAGAATGCTAAACAAATAAATGAGGGCACTTTTCTTTCACTTCAGTCTCACGCTCCCATGTAGCTTCTTCTGCAGAATGGTGTTGCCATCTCACGAGGACCAATGGAATAGTATTGTTGCACAAGACTTGATCTCGCCCATCCAAGATCTGATCTGGCTGCTCCACTAGGGTGAGATCCTCTCGGATTTCCAGCTGATCAAGTTCGATCACATGGGAAGGATCCGGAATGTACTTCTGAAGCATGGATACATGGAATACGTTGTGAATCGCCGCCTGTGAGTGGGTAGAGCTACTCTATAAGCGACCTCACCAACTTTGGTGATGATCTCAAACAGACCCACATACCTCGAGCTGAGCTTTCCCCTCTTACCAAACCCCATAATGCCATTTGTTAGCAAAATCTTGACGAACACATAATCACTAACACATAACTCAAGATCCCTTCGACGGGTGTCGACATAGCTTTTCTATCGATCCTCAACAGCCTTTAACCGCTCTCTGATGATCTTGACCTTATCCGTGGTATACTTAATCAACTTGGGGCCCAATACTTTCCTCTCTCCGACTTCATCCCAGTATAAGGGAGACCTACAACATCTCCCATACAAGGCTTCGAAAGGTGCCATCTGGATGCTTGCTTGATAACTATTATTATAGGTAAACTCAACCAAAGGCAAGTGATCCTCCCAATTGCCTTGAAAATCCAACATGCAAGCTCAGAGCATGTCCTCGATAATCTGGTTCACTCTCTCGATTTGCCCATTAGTTTGAGGATGAAAGGCGGTGCTAAAGTCCAAACGAGAACCCATAGCGCTCTGGAAGCTCTTCGAGAACCTGGAAGTGAATCTAGGATCCCAATTTGAAATAATGCTCACTGGCACCCCAAGCAATCGAACCTACTTCCTTGATGTACAATGTAACTAGTTGGTTTGAGTTGAATGTAGTCCGATAAGGTAAAAATGGACAGACTTTGTCAAACGATCAACCAGAGGTGTCATTGATCTTGATCCAGTGGAATATATATTTCGGACTCTTCACATGTCATTGATCTTGATCTAGTGGAGATTCGAGAGGATCTCACCTTAGTGGAGTAGTCAGCTCAGATCTTGGACCGTTGAGATCAAGTCTTACGCACCAAGACCTTCCTTTAGTCCTTGTGAAATGACATCACCATTCTGCAGAAGAGGCTACATGGGAGTGCGAGGCCAAAGTGAGGGAAAAGTACCCTCACATATTTTTGTAGTTGTATTTATGTGTTTTCCATGTCCATATTTTTAGACATATATGCACACGAAAGCCATTCCGGAATTGTATTAGTCTACTTAATAAATAAAAACATATTTTACATTTACACATTGTCTTCTACATTGGGTAACTTATCAAAAGTATTTCGTTAGATGAGACTGCTTTTTCCCTTAGGTAACATTGTAGGAAAACCATAAAATTAGTTTTTAACTAATTGCTAAGGAGATATGGTTTTCTGGTTCTTTGTAGACCTAGTATTGTTCTAAGTTATTCAGGATACATCTGGACAATGTATTCCTACTAACTTACACATTGTTAGTTCCATATGATGGAGTGATGATCTCAATCACTGAGAGAAAGGGTCTCTTGACTAAGATGTGGATATAAGTAAGAAGTAATTATATTGTAACTGGATCGCTCAGTGGATATCCTTAGAAATATACTGTTTTTATATTTAGTGTAGTGACAGATTGTCCTTAACCTGAGAGGTCGACATCTTCTCTAGTATTTGCCTATATAGCTTTGATGCAGCCAATCGTCAATGTCCAATACACCAGACTGAATACAGGCTCGTTGGGTTATGTACGCTATATTAGAAGAAGTGTGTGTACGCTCAACAAGGATTCCACTACTCTTATAAAGTAATTAATATTGAGTTGATACTTGTTAAAACCGGACTTGAAAAACCAAGCGCTGATATTTATTGATGAAATGGTTTTTATCGAGAAGTTTATTTTCTGTATAAAAGGAATATAATAATTATTATTTTTTTTAAAGAATTTCTAAAATAGTTTTGAAAGTTCAAGTTTGACTAAAAGTATCAAAGAAAATGGTTTCTCAATATAAGTCAGGGATTAAAGACAGTATAAGATATTGTCCCGTAAGCTTCTAACAATATTGGAAGTAGAGGGACGCATTTGTAAATAAATCTTGTGATAGAAATACCTACAAGTAATTCTCTATATTCTGGAGGTTAATCACATTGTGTTAATGGACATTATTGTGATTAGTGGAAGTCTAGGAATATAGATAAAACTCTATAATCCTAATGGAGTTATAGGAAATGGTTTCCTAGCTTTAACCAAGAAGGTTAAGCACTTGGTCCCACAACCGGAAATAAGAGATCCCTTTAGATCTCACACACTATGACCTTCTTAAAGCTTTTAATTTAATTATTAATTAAATTAATTAATTTATCTAAGTAATCACTATATGGTATAGTGAAGCTCTAATAGGTGGAATCACATAGGATGTGATTCACCAAATGGGTAGGACCTACTGGAAATTTTGATAAAAGATCAAAAAGTGACCTTAGGGTTTTTGGAAACCCTAAGGGCATGTGGAAGTGGGGCCCACCTAGGGTGGGATGCCCACTTCACGATGAGGACACTCCTTTAATTAGTTAATAACTAATAACTCCTTATTAGATAAGGATAACGTTAGTTAGTTAGTTACTAATTAAAGATTCTCTATTTAAATTGGATTCCATTAGTTTGTTACTAATCAATAATTAGTTAGTTACTAATTAAAGATTCCTAATTAGATATGGATAAGATTAGTTAGTTACTAATGGATAAGGTTAGGTTCTTTTAAAGATTAATCCTAATTAATTAGGAGTAATCAAGAAATGAAACAATTGAGGAATCCTAATTGGATTAGGATAAGAAGTCTTGCAATGCAAGCAATCCAAGAGAGAGCTTATATATAGAGGTGGATGCCCACCTTGGAGAAATAATAATCTCTCACGATTTTTGCTCTTTCATCTTCTCAATCTCATGCCCATCTCTCTCTCCCTCTAGGAAGTGTACGGTCACACCTCCCCCTTCTCTTCTCTCTTGTTTTCTAGTTTGATTATCAAGAAGAAGAAGATCAAGCCATCTTGTTCATCAAGAAAGGATCTTTAGTTCAAGATCCTAGAGCTGGAATTTAGAAGGGCCATTAGCTTCCATTAGAGAAAGCTTTAAAGAAAAAGAAGAAGGTTCGTGTGAATCGCGAAGGAGACTTGACGCTTGTGAAGTTTTGTTGGTCTATTGTTCATCAAGCTTCACATGTATCGTTCTAATTTCGAGGACGGAATTTCTATAGGGGGAGGATGTAGAGCTCCGGATTCCAGAATCACTATTCTAGTGAATAGTATTGTGAATAGTACTTTTGCACTAAGCTTATTTGAGCCAAGGTCTTGTATGTGACCTTGGTATTTGATTTATGGAATGAGAGTTTTCACATGACCAGAGGTGTGATTGGTGTTGAGTGTTTAAAGCAGGGGTACAAGGTACCCTAGTTGAGTTATGGGTGCAAGCTAAGAGTATGTGAAATACTCTAAGTTTGTGAAAAAAATGGAAAACAAGCAATATAGGTAGAGTACCAGTCGACCAACTTTGGTACCGGTCGATCGACACTCTCTACCGGTCGACTGAGTGCAATGAAAATTGTATGGTGTTTTTCACGAGAGAGAGATCTTTGGACCGGTCGACCGACCCTTCCTACTGGTCGACCAATCTGGGGTTTTTGGCTTAGTTGACCTTGTGGGATATTTTTGAAGGGCTAAGGGGTCTTTAACCAACCTCTTTGCTTATTTAAACCCAATTTCGTAGGGGGGGGGGGGGGGGTTAGGGTTACACAACCCTTTGAGCCTTGAGAGAAGAAAAAGAAGATAAAGAGAAGGAGAGAAAGAGGAAAGGGAAGAGAAGGAAGAAAGAGGAGTTGCTTGGGTTTTGGGAGTTGATCCAAACTTTTTTCTCGCTAACCGAGCTCCGTTCTAAGGCACTTGATTGTAAGGAAGCAATCTTAAAAAGGTAGCTACTCTCTATATCTTGTCATAATCCCTATTGAAAATGATGATGAAAACCTTTGATTTTCAATATGATCTAGTAAGGACTCCTACTAGTGACTTGTGATGTATTCAACACTTAGAATAAATGATGAAAAGCCATGTGATGATGAAGTCAATTATGTTACCATGTGTGGGTGTTTATGTGAAGTTTGAATGAAATAGAAAGCATATGTATCATGTGTTTATGTGTTTCCAAGTATATACTATGTTCACTCATAATCGTTTATGTGCACGTGTATTACATGACCGAATTCTCATGTGTATCTGTATCGACAAAGCAAAGTAAATGATGATGAACAAAGTAAGAAGTATCAGGAGGATGATAGTGGACTTCTACCAACCTAGGTAGAGCATTAGTCATCTGGTCCCAAATAAAGCTATGTGTATGAGAAAAATGCAAATGGACTCCTACCACTCTAGGTAGAGCATTTGGTATTTGTTCTGGATAAACTATGTGCAAAGATATCCATGAGGAGGTGGATGAAGATGCTAATGGACTTCTATCAATCTAGGTAGAGCATTAGGCATACTCCATGTGTATGTAAATGCTAATGGACACTTTACTCTTGTATGGAAAAACATTAGTCAATGTCATTTGTACTCTCCCATAAAGCCATGTGTAAAGCAAGTGAATGTTTCATGTGTAAAGTAAAGGAGATGAAAGAAAAGAAGAATGAAAGAATGGTTTTGAAAGATAAGTGAATGTTTGTATCGTATCGCATGTGTATTTGAAAGAGATTTCCTTATGTGTTCAGTGCATGTGTATCCTATGAACTGTCTATTTGAAGCATGTGACATTATGACATATTATCTATTGGCTTGTATACGCTAAGTATTCCATGCTCAGCTAATATTATTATCATCGGTAGGTTTTGATGAGGTGCGTGCTCCTGAGCCTTGGGTTGAGGAGGAGTATTACGAGCGGGAGCCTACTATGGATCACCCACTCAAGGATAGAGCATTAGATAGGTGGCCTTATTCGGATTATTGGTGATTGTGAGAGGGAGTGATTTGTGTATTTTGAAAGTGGAGGAATGTCCACTTTGCTTTTGATATTTTGTTTAAAACTGTTGGTTTAGACTTGAGAGATGTACAGGTTATGTTTTAAAAAAATTCAATTCCGCTATTTATATTCCTTGTGTATTTCACAGGATGGTATGTATATATATGCCTTATGTGTCATGACAGGATGGTGTGACATGACAATCACGAGCTAAAGTATCCTTAGCTCCTAGGGGTATTTTGGGTTGCGACATAGTTGGTATCAAAGCCTAGAGATTAGTTTCCCTCGGGCTAAGTGGAAATCAGGTTTAGGTTATTTCAGTTCGTGAGTTGAATTTAGAACTCAGATGAACTTGGAAGTTCGGGTTTGATACCATGATATAATGGATTTTAATCAGAGGTGTTAGGTCTATTTAGGGAGTTTATATTCCAAGTATAGGCTGGTAATCTAGTCTTAACATTGGACCGGTTAACTTCTTAGCCGAATTTTAATGCTTAGAATCGTTAGGAAACCATTAGTATTCTTATACTATTATGTGTATACTTTGATGTATACGATGCGCTATATATAAGCACTATATGCTCATTAAACCGTGATATTCACAGATCTCAGTTCAAGTGAGATTTACATTTTTGCTATTGCTCTCAGGATTATTATCATGAGGCGTGGCAATAGAGTGAGAGGCTTCTAGAGGGTGGTGGGCAGCCCGACTTAACCCAAATATTAGGGGCCATCGCTGCGACCATGGAGAGGTTGGCAGACAAGGTGGATGCTCCTACTAATCCCGTGGTTCTTGTTACACCTGCACCTCCTCACATGCACCACACTGCGGGGTTAGAGACTTTTCAGAGATTAAGGCCTCCTACCTTTTATAGGACTACTGACGCTATGGCGGCCAAGGCCTAGATTATGCAGTTAGAGAAAACCTTCAAGGTCCTCCGATGCACAAATGAGCAGAGAGTCGACTGGGCCTCTTTTGTAATGGATGGTTCTTCCGAGCATTGGTGAAGAGCTGCCTTGAGGCAGAGAGATGCCACTAGGGTAGGAGAGGCATGGATGTGTGGAGAATTCCTCAATGTCTTCTATCAACAATACTTTCCCACTGCTGTCTGAGAGTAGAAGGAGATCGAGTTCAAGATGCTAGTGCAGGGAGAGATGAGTGTGGCAGATTATGAGGCCACTTTTGTAGACTTGTCGAGGTTCGCACCTCACCTCATCGCATCAGAGCACATACGGGTCAGGAAGTTCGAGCGACGGTTGAAGACCTTCATCAGGGACATGCGTCCATGTTCCAAGTCGACACTTGGGGAGAAGTAGTGAGTAAGGCTAAGCTCACAGAGAAGAATTCCGAGAAGTTCTTCCGGAGGAGAGACAATGGCTATGAGCACAAAATTCATCTTTGCTTTCAAATTTCCTCCATTGTTGTATGGAGTTTATTATTTGTTGTGGGGACTATCTTTCCAATCTGAGTAAACTCAAACTGTTAAATTACCTTCCCTTTATTAGGGAAGAACCTCTGATTAAGATGAAGAAGAAAAAGAAAAACAAGATTGAATAAAGTATATGTATTTATTCAATGGAGTTGCTCAATTCCCATGTAGGCGTTACAAGTGTCTCATTGAGGTCTTTTTAATAAAATGAAAAGAATGGTGGTCATGTTTAAGGGCTCACCTTATATTCTCCACATCACGGAGTCTTCTCCTTCACTTGTTTGCTTGTGTTTTCTGCTGCTTGAAAGGGAGGAGAGAGTTTTCTCTTTTTTCCTTCTGTATCTTCATGTTCGCCTGTGTTTCTCTTCTTGTGTTCGTGTGTTGTGTGTTTCTTGTGAGAAACACCTTTTACAGGTTTGAGAGAGTCTTTTTTTGGACTCCCTCTTTGACTCCCTTATTTTAGGAAAGTCAAAAAAAGGGCTTTCCTCTTAGAGGATGCCAGCTTTCGGCTCTCCCTTATCTGGGAGAGTCCTCAAGCTCAAGAGAATCCTCTTCTTTTGAGGACTCTTGTACCAGGTTTCCCCTTTTGGGGAGGGAATCCTCGTACTTCTCGAAAAGGAGGATGTTTAATCACATCATTTCCTAAGATATAGGACGTAGTCCTAATCCTATCGTGATTATGGGGTGCCATGTGGCATCCCATAGGATTTTAAAATAGGGGATCCTTATCTTGGGATCCCCCCACAGCTTGACAGAGAGCCCTTTGTATGAAGGAGTCTCTGTCCTATGACAGTCAGATATTGACTGTCAGCTGGGGACAGACTGACCTAGGTCAGTCCACGTATTTAAAGGGCGAGACCATAGGTCTCATCCACGGATCAGGATGAGACTATAGGTCTTGTCCACGGATCACAGGGTGAGACCATAGGTCTTGCCCGTGTCACAGGGTGAGGCCATAGGTTTTGCCCACAGATCACAGGGTGAGACCGTAGGTCTTGCCCACGGATCACGAGGTCTTGCCTGTGGTCTGGGTTAGATCCAGGACATGATATTTGATCTGTAAGGACTTATCCTCGTGGATTGGACATGTGGCAGCCTCTTGGAGGCTGACACTAAATATGGATCCATGAGGGTTTTGGTCCTCATATATGGACACGTGTCAGTCTCTTGGAAACTGACACTCCAAGTTGGATCCGTGAGGTTTTGTCCTCACGAACATGACACGTATCAGCCTAATAAAGGCCAACACTCATTATGGATCCGTGAGGGTTTTATCCTCACGGACGAACACATGTCAGTCTCTCAGAGACTAATACTCATAGTTGAATCCGTGAGGTTTGGTCCTCACGGATGAACACGTGTCAGCCTCTTGAAGGCCAACACTTTAGAGTTAGATTTGTGGGGTTTTAACCTCACGGATAGGATATGCGTCAGACCCTTTGGAAGCTGTCACTTAGGGTGGATCTATGAGGTTTATCCTCACGGATGAAACCTCACCCTGCTTAGCTGGGTGATTTGATGCCAGCCATCAGCATTTAATGCTGACAGCTAAAGGTACTGCACGTGCCACTGGCATGCTTGAACCTAACCGCCTCTCCGGGAGATAGTGATCAGATGTGTGCCATTGTACACACACCTGGGCAATGGACAGTGAGATTTCACTGCCCACAAATGCCCCTTAGGATCTGGATGGTTAGAAATGATCCATCTATTTGGATCTTGACACCTGGCAGTGATAGTGGAGGGGCGTAATCGCCTTCCACTCAGGGTTTTATGGGAAACCCACGATGGGTTCCTTAACCGAGGCGGCCTCATGATGAGGTCACCTCTGCCATTAAGGCTAAAATGGCGGGGAACAATCTTGCCATCTGGACCGTCCATTTCGAAATGGATGGTCAGGATGAGCCAAAAAGGCAACCTTTATAAGGGTGCCTTAGGCTTTGGGGAAGACACTTTGTCTTCCCCAACCCTCCGAACCAAGAACTTTTCTGAGTTCAGAGCTCTTTTTTTCCCTCAAGAAATCAAGAAATTCTTCTCTGTTTCTTTATTTTCCTTCTTCATCTTAAGGTGAGATTTTCACCCTAACTAGGATTAATGGGGGAAGAACCAGTGTTCTTCCCCAATTTTTTTTATTTACCAAATACGGGAATGAGGGTTTTAGACCTCATTCCGACGGGTTTTTTTTTGGAAAGAAAAGCCGGGGTTAGGCGGACCCCTACCTGTACTACCAAAAAAAGGGGGGAAATTACATCCTCAAAACTTTACATCCTCGCTCATCATCACGAACGAGTTTTGCTAGCAAGATAGGGAAGCTATCGGGGTTGAGGCTGATCTCTTCAACCCGAGTACACATCTTGGACAAGAAGTCAGCCGCTCTATTTCATTCTGACGGGTTGGGTGCCCATTTGGGCATTCTTTGGTCCTGGGATTCTTCAAAATGTATTTTTTGCATTTCTTGGATTTTCCCAAGACCAAGGAGAACTTAGGATGCCCTTTTGGGCTCCCTACAATTTCTGGTAGGAATTCCGGTTCCATTGCCGGAATCCTTGAGTTCTCCGGTCATGGGAAATAGACCGGTGACTCACCGCCCGTGGTCTATGGCCACAGACAGCTTGCCCACAGGACTTTTGTCCGTGAGTCCAAGCTTGATCCCTGGATTTTGTCCACGGATGCTCTTAAATTTCCTGAACTTTAATCCTTAGATATTTTGAGTATCCGTGAATATTTTCCACAGACCAACTGCCCACAGGACTTTTGTCTGTGATCCAAAAATTGTTCGTGGATTTTATCCACGGATGCTTTTAATTTTCATAGACTCTCGTCCATCAATATTTTGAGTATCCGTGGATATTTTCTACGGATAGGATATCCAAAGAGCTTATAACCCTTAGAATCAAAACTGCTTATCTGTAGACTTGCACACGGATACACATAGCTTTCATGGATTTTTATCATTAGAAATTTTGAACATCCGTGGACCTATCCACGGATCCGATTTATTTTCATGGACTTTTATCCTTAGAAATGTTGAGTATCCATGGATATCTCCCATGGAAAGGCTATTCATGGGATCTTGGTCTCTGAATCAGGAGATTTTATCCGTGAATTTATCCACGGATCTTATCCTTAGCATTTGTTCTTAGACATTTACTATGATAAATACCCGTGGGCATTTGCCTTTAGCAAAAACTCTTAGGGTAATTGCTTCTTTTAAGCAATTTCGCATTTAGATGTGTGCCTTAGTCTTAAGCAAGACATCCAAACTTCACAAACCCGGATTTTTAATCTAAGTTTGGAATTGATTAATCTCCATCTTTTCGATTTTCTCTGAATTGAATTATTTCGCATGTCTTGTCTTTTCTTTTTGTAGAATGGCAGGACCTCCGAAACACTTTCACGGGACTGAAAACCTTCGTCAAGTTGACATTGATGAAGATGAAAAAAATGGGGTGAGTCTGAATCGCCAATTGGAAATTATGGGAGAGTTTGGAGTTGAGGATGTTGAGCCTATTCTTGTTATAGATCCAAGAGAGTGGATACTTCGCGGAAGGATACCCGTATGTATTTATGATGCCGAGAAAGGTCTGATAGGCAGCAGATCAGTATCTGATGAAAGCTACCTGATATCTTCTCGCGCCGTAATAGACCCAAAGGTGGAGAGCCAGAAAGGGTACTGAAGGAAGTTTTCCCCATTTTGATGACTCGGACAGATGACGTTTACTGGAACGCCTCCATGGTTATTAGGAGTTGCTCTACAAATGACGGTAGAAATTTATGGCCATCATGGGTTCATGATGTACATATCCGCTTCCGTGATGAGCGGATGACTCTTTGCATCCAAGGAACAGTTGGACTTGCTCGATATGAGTATAAGCGGGATGTTCTTCTATTTCGCAGCCTGCTCAACCATTGGTGTACTGAGACTAACACTTTTCATATGGCCTGGGGAGAGATCGGACTTTCCATTCATGCAATGAACCGCATCTCAGGGCTGCTGATCAGCGGAGCCTTCTATGATGAGTTTAACCCATTCAACAACGTTTTATATTCAGAGAACATTCCCGCTTGCACTAG
The DNA here is from genome assembly GCA_015143295.1 of Tetracentron sinense. Lineage (NCBI taxonomy): Eukaryota > Viridiplantae > Streptophyta > Magnoliopsida > Trochodendrales > Trochodendraceae > Tetracentron > Tetracentron sinense. The sequence goes on from CM026571.1 coordinate 25,902,339, forward strand.
AAAGTTGTACAGGATTTATGATGCCCTTTTGAGATCAAATGCAGATAGAGCGACACCCCCTACTGGCAAGGGCAAAGCTCCCGTTGTTGATGAAGAAGTTGAAGAAGCAGTGCTGAGTAAAGGTGCCAAGGCAGCACGCAAAGTGAGTAGGGTCACCCTTAGGCAATGGCTAGGGTATTTTTTCAAGGGAGAACCATATACATATTCCAAACCAACTTATATTACTCCATCAAATGAAGAGATCAGAAATTCGGAGATCAAGACCAGTGATGGGGTTAGCAGAGAAGGTTGTTTTGCTGCTTTCTTATCTTGCTGGCTATGTAGTTTTGTCTTACCTTCCCGCAGGGGAGAGGTAATTCGCCCTGAAACATTTGTGGTGACTGGCAGAATGGCGATTGACATGAAGCATTTCCTGCTTATCCCAATGATGGTGTCATTATACAGAGAGATGGGGGTCATCGCCCAGAGCCAATACCCAAGTCACAATTTAGCCCAAGGTCCTTTCCAGTATCTTTTTGGCTGGATCGGTTAATATTTTCCTTCTTCATACCCGAGGCGGATAACCACCAAAGCCAAGATGGACCTACCGTACTTGGTCTATATTACCGGTCAGACACCAGCCAAGTACCGCTCTTGGGAAGCAGTTAGACATATGTTCGCCACCCCTGGTCTTTATAGAGCTCATTCTTTTAAGGGAGTCTCTGAACTGGCTGGGAACAACTCTCTAGTGGATGACATGAGCCTAGGCTATTTAGGCAGAGATTTTTTGATGATGATGAGCCTTCGTCCAGCAAAGCTGCTGTGGCGTCTTGGTAAAGAATGCTTTGTGGAACCCTACTACCCGAGCAGATTCGGCTGACAATTCGGGTATGACCAAGCAAAACAGCCTGCACTAGAGACTGTCGACCGTACTTTAGCTGATTTCCATCAAATCAAATAAGAGTGAAATCATTTGATACGTGTTGACACTCGCTCAAAATTATTTATCCCTTCTTAAAAGCAGAAAGACCGTCTTTCACTGAGATTCTCCATTTGGTGGTTGAACTGCACTTCCCCAGAAGACCAGGGAATATGGCATGGCTTGTGTCGAAGTCCGATGAGTAGTCCTGTATGCCTAGAGGGCTTCGGGTAGGTGTTCGTGCCAGTCCCGTTTGCTTTTATCCACAACTTTCTTGAGGATTTTACACAAAGTCTTGTTGAAGGCTTCGGCGAGACCATTCGCGGCTGCATAGTACCGGGTGGGATGGTCCTCTCGGATACCAAATTTAGCATACAACTTGTGTATAGGGGCGCTTCGGAGAGGTTGGTCATTATCCGTGATGATACTTTATGGGATCCCAAACCGATATATGATGTTGGTCCGGATGAAGTCTGCCACTAAATGGTGTTTGACTTCTTTGAGAGCGACGGCTTCGGCCCATTTTGAGAAGTAGTCCGTCGCAGCTAAGATGTATTGATGCCCAGTAGATGATGGTGGGGTGAATGGTCCTATGATGTCCATTCCCTATGCCGCGAAGGGCCATGAACATGTTGTCATGTAAAGAGACTCGAGAGCCCGATGTATGCAATCAACATGGAGCTGACAAACTTTGCATTTCCTTGCATAGTTGAGACAGTCAGTGATCATCGTAGGTCAGTAGTAGCCTAATCTTTTCAGCTGCATTTGTAGCTTGGGCCCAACTTGGTGAGCACCGCAGATCCCAGCATGAGTTTCTTCCATGGCTTGATCTATTTCATTTCCTGATATACATCTCATCAAGATGTCGTCGAGGGACCTTTTATATAAGGTTTCTTCCAGTATCACAAATTTTGTGACTCGTCGGCGGACTTCAGTGCATTTGGCATGATATGCAGGTAATCGACCATGTTGGAGGTAATTGAGAAGGGTTGTCGTCAATCCTCATATGTTTCTTGATTGTCACAGAACAAATTGTCTCCAGGAAATCTATCTCTGGAAGGGGTTTGAGAGTTCTTCTTTCCCCCACTGTGATGGTTAGCATCTTGTCCGTTGGCAAAGTTAGAGATGCTGTAAGACCGGCCAAAGCATCGGCTTAATTGTTGAGTCCTTTACGGACATGGAAGAGGCTGCTTCTTGGAATTTGAGCAAGTAGCTGGTCCACTCTCTTCTGATATGGAAGGAGACTAACCCTTTGCACTGCATATTCACCTCGTACTTGTTGATGATGAGTTCTGAATCCCCATAGATAGTTAGTTCATCCACCGGGATCTCAAGAGCCAATTCAAGACCTACTATCAGGGCTTTATACTCAGCTTCATTATTTGAACATCCTTCTGTTAGGGCGAAGGAATAGGGTAGTATTGCGTTGTTTGGTGTGACAAAAACAATACCGACTCCTGATTTGTTTTCCTTCGGGTCGATGCGTTTAACTCCATCAAAGCTTCTTGAAGCTCCATCAAAATACATCTTCTAGCCTGATTTGACTTGAACTTGCATGAATTCTTCGTCAGGGAGGTCGGTGACCAGATGCGAGTCTGTAGGAACCGAATGTGTTGCAAGGAAATCAGCAAGGGCTTACCTTTTCACCACTTTTTGGGGCACAAATTTGATTTCAAATTCAGACAAAAGCACCGCCCATTTTGTCATTCTTCTAGAAAGAGTTGGGTGAGACATTATGTATTTGAGATGATCGGCTCTGGATATCAGTTTCACTGAATGCTCAAGCATAATGCCTTAATTTCTTCAGAGCAAAGATGAGGGCTAAACAAACTTTCTCTATTGGGTTGTATCTGCATTCTGCTCCGACCAGAGTCCTGCTTAGGTAGTACATGACATTTCTTTCCTTGGTCATTATGCTGAGCAAGGAGAGCTCTGAGAGATCCCTCGAGCGCTATGATATAGAGGATAAGTGGCTTTCCTCTGATGGGACCCCTAAGGATCGGTGGATTTGTGAGATAAGTCTTGATGCTGTTCAGAGCATTTTGGCAAGCTTCATCCCATTGAAACGGTATTCCCTTCTTTATCAGCCAGGAAAACGGTTGATATCTTCCAGTCAAATTTGAGATGAATCTTCGAATATAAGCAAGTCGACCCTGAAGTCTTTTTAACTCGCGCAGATTTCTTGGAGGAGTCATTTCACGAATGACCCTTATTTTGGTAGGGTCAATCTCAATTTCTCTATGACGTACCACAAAGCCAAGGAATTTCCCAGATGCAACTCCGAACGCGCATTTGAGCGGGTTCATCTTGAGCTGATGTTGTCGCAGTCTATCGAAGATTTTCCGAAGATCATCCAGATGATTGCTTCGTTGTCTTGTTTTGACTACTAAGTCATTGACATAACACTCGACCTTGTCATGGAGAATATCTCCAAATATAATAGTCATGGCTCTTTGGTAGGTTGCTCTGATATTTTTGTGGTAGAATGGCATGACTTTGTAGCAGAACACTTCCTTAGGAGTGCGAAAGGCTGTAAGCTCTTTATCTTTTGGGGCCATCTTGATTTTATTGTAGCCGGAAAATCCATCCATAAAGGACAAAGCCTCGAAGCTGGTTGTGGCATCGACCATCATTTTTGTGATGGGCAAAGGGAATTCATCCTTAGGGCAGACTTCATTCAAATCCCGGAAGTCTATACAAACCCGGATATGTCCGTTCTTCTTTTTCATGGGAACCACGTTGGCAAGCCAGGTAGGGTATTGAACCTCTCTTATAAATCTGGCTTTGGGGAGTTTATCTACCTCAGCTTCGATTTGAGCGACTAGCTCTGAGTGAGCTCATCTTTGTGTCTGTTTGATCGGCCTGACATCTTCTTGAGTTGTGAGATGATGGACTGTAATTTTTGGATCTAAGCCAGACATCTCTGTATAGTTCCAGGCAAATACATCCTTGTACTCTTTTAGGAGATAAAGATACTCCTCTCTTTCCATTTGGGAGAGAGACATTGATGAAGGTTGGCCTTGGGTCTTGTTCCGAGCTGAGGTTAACTTCAAGAAGGTCATCAACAGTTGCTTGACCTCGTGCTTCAAATTTTGGAGGGGCCAGACGGACTTCTCTTTCTTTCGGTGGTTCTTCCATGATCATTTCCTCTCCTGAGGAAGAGTCTTCATCTACCGTAACAGTATTTACGGTCCAGATCAGATCCTCATTTGGTGAAGGATCAGAATTTCCTGCTTCAGATTTTCCCAAGTTGGAGCCTGCCTGCTTACAGGTGACTAAAGCCTTGGGTGTTGGCATGATTTCATGCTCAAACTACTCTTTTGCTTCAATGTTAAATCCCTACTTTTCAAGCATTTTCTTGATCGCTGGATTAAACATAGGCTTCCTTTGATAAGGATTCATCATTCTGTCTCTTCTATTGTTCCTGAGAGTAGCTTTGCCTACTTGACCTACGGAGTGAAAAACAATAGGCTTTTCCCCTGTTCTTCTGGATGGGACAATGATGCAGGGAATGACTTCCGTTGTTGGCCATTTTTGCCATGCACTGAGACTGACCTTAGTCAGGCCATCAATCATATCTTGATGTGCTGCCTCAACCCATGGGGATGCCTGTCGGGCTTTTATTTCTTTCGGGAATCATTCCATGGAGACTTCTTCTGATGTGGACTTCTCCTTGGCTGTGACCATATTCACGGTCTGGTTGTGATTTTTCCTAAATACAAAGACTGGGGGATTATACCCAATTCCTGGCATATTTGTATCTACATAATCACTAGTATCCAGGGCTTCATGCTTTTCCATTCTAAGCATGGCTTCATAGCCGGTAGGATAGTTCCTTCGACGTGCTCTCCTTCTTCGGGATCAAACTCTTGTTTTTTGAGGAATCCAGTGATTTTTTCACCAAAGCTTATCTTCTTCCTGTAAGGATTGATGATCTTCCCTTTTTCATTGGTCAATGAGGAGTTAATCCTAACATGTGCACCTAGGGAATTGAAGAGTATAGGTTTTTGTCATCTTTTCTTATTTGGAACAGTGAGACTGGAGGTAGTTTCTACCATTATACAGTCCCCTCTCCTCAAAGGGACTATATGATCACCTTTCAGAGCTTAGAGGGGGTCGATTTCTTTGACCTCACAAGCCTGGGAGAGATCGACTGACTTACCCTTCTCCAGATTCCAGAAAGTTTCCACCAAAGATAGGATGGTTCTCCTTCTTTTCTTTGAGATTTTGGGGTATATTTGAACACCCTTTTCGGAGCTGCTGTTTGGACAGGTCCATGATTGCTCTTTGGGCTACTTTCAACATTTTTTCCCTTTGGGCTTCTGCTGAAGGTTTCTTTGGACACTTTTGACATAAAAACGTGCATCTGCGTAATATGCCTCTGCATCATTAAATGGATCATCATCAACATCGATCCTTGCTTCCCTTGAGGGTATTTAAGGCATTGGTGATAGGTAGATAGCACAACTAGATGATTGTGCATCCATTACCGCCGCAATAGGGCATTGTACAACGTGTTGACACCAATCACAAGAAACGTCATTGTTTCAGCAATATCCCCAAATCTGGTTTTGAGGTTGATTATGCCCATGGGCTTCTGCTCATTTTGGTTGAAGCCTTGAGTGATCAGATTGCTTTCATGAAGCTGACCTATTTGTACGCCAAGCTTGGACAACATTCTTCTTGGCCTTGACAGCTGAATCCCCATCTATCACACTCTGAAGATTCTGGTTTTATTAACCAGACCTGAGATGAACAGTGGTCGGTTATGTTGGAGAGTCTCAGCTCACATGTCTTCATCATCAAAAGTGATCGTGAAGAGGCAGGAAGCTCCTATTTGAGGAGGCTGCAGCAGCTGACTTGTGACTTCTTCAGAAAAGTCCTCCGAATTAGAGAGTGCATATATAAGGGACCTTCTTAATTTCGGGGACATCTTGAGAGCATCATATGCTTAGCAGAGAAGGAATTTTCTTCAAATGGGCCAGAATATCGTACTTGACCCTCTCATTATCAGGAGCTGTTTCGGCTTGGGCCAGCTGGGCTTTGGTCCGATTTTCATGCTAAACTGGCACAAATCTCGGTGATAATCTTCTTCCCGACCAGAGGTTGAGTTGATAAACTTTGGCAATCATCTGATTTATTGGTTCAGACGATTCTCCATCTAAGAGTTGAACCATGTTCACAGAACTTAAGTCCAGCTTTCTTTTCTTGCTTTGGAAGGACGATGGAGCTCTTCTTTCAGATTGCCCTATTGGACTTCCAGACGGGGTTGACATCTTTTTAGATATCAGTAAATTGTCAGCTGGTCCTGAGTTCAAGACTGTTTCTTCTGTTGGAGAGTCCCTGTTCAAATTGGTTATAGCAGGGGAACCTTGATTCTCAGGTTGAGTTGAAACTTGTATCGGTCGTCGCATCTGACGATGGTCCCGATTGGGGCTTCAGGCGTATTTAGCATTTCTTCAGGGGAATCAGATTGTATTTGTTCATCTTCTGCCTCTCTTTCTCCTCCGAATGAAAATCCTTCAGAAAGATCTGAAGGCCCCGTAGGCGTTCGTCCTGGTGTGGATGGTCTCCTTTACGGGAGTTCAATATCTTTAGCTTGATCCAGCCAATCTTGAAATGCCAGTGTCTTTCTAGACTACAGGCTACCATTTGTCTTGGTTCATTTAACTATGACGAGTCTTCATTTGAGACTGCATTGATAACATAGCAGGAGAAGATATTGGATTCGTCTCCCGAATCTGTTGACTGAAGGCTATCATAGTCGCAGTCGGTGCAGAAGCCTGGTTGGATAAAATCCATGCCCCTGCCTTGCCTTTTCTTTCATATATGGCTCTCCATATCATGTGCTTTTGTACACAGATCTTCAAAACCAGTAAAGGTTTGAGTCATTAAGGTTGTTGAGAGGTCGTGCCTGAAGTTGTCGAGGCACATCCGGATGAGCTCTAGTTGAGTGAACTTTCGAGGGCAGGAGAAGGTCAAGGCTCTCCATCGGGCAATGAACTCTGTTACTATTTCATTGTCCCTTTGCCGGGTTTCAATCAATTCCGGAACACCTACTCTTCTTTGGGTGTTGTAGAATTGTATGCTGAATTCGGTCACCATTGTGCTCCAATCAGGGATCGAAGTCTCAGGGAGGTTGGCATACCATGTGAAAGCAGCACTCTCTAGGGATTGTACAAAGAGTTGGAGGCAAAGAGCCCAATTCTTGGATGCAATCAGCATCTCGAGAGGAAATGAGACAGGTGTTGCCTCAGATCTCCAGTGCCATCGAACATCTTGAATGTCTGTTGAACAAAGCTTGACGGGAACGGAACCGCATCCATGATAGCTGGATAAGGCTTCACAATGATCCGTACATCATCTTCTTTTTCTTTGGCCTATCGCATTTGATTGCGAACAGTCTCTTCAATTGCAGCCAAAAGAGACGGTGGCACCCCTCCTATGAGGGCAGCTTGATTTGGAATGAGACCCGTTTCGGGTACCCTTGGATGATTTGAAAATATTGGGGCTGTGTCCTGATTGCTGCTTTCCCCTCGATAAGGAAAGTAGGGTCTGGGTGCCGATGCAAGCTTGAGAGCTGACAATTGAGTAGCCAACTCTTGCATTTGAGACATCATGGCAATAATCTGATCATCCTTGTATCGGAGTTGAACCTATAAGGCTGTTGTTTGATCATTTGATGGCGGGGGTGCCGAAGTTGAAGGGTTATTCCCCTGACTTGCGTTCCCTTCCAGATTTGTCATCATGACCGCTACCGGTCGCTCTGAAGTTGGTTCCGGTAACTGGAACAGATTCGGAAACTCTTCTTCTACGAAATAGGCACTAGGCATCCCGTATAAAGGATTTGGTACACTGAAAACCTGTCGAGGTATTTCCTGCACAAATTCTGGCTTGATTGATTGAGGAGCTGACTCGTCAGAAATATGTTCTTCAGCTGGCGGAGTTTCTTCCAATTGTCTCAAAGAGGTTATCGAGGTCGCTTTGTGCTCTTACCCTTCTTGATCTCCATTGATATCAGGTTCTGGAGCTGATTGAACTAGGTCTTAGGCTTTTTCTTTGCCTCTGGCCTGATTTTTGCGGCTTCTTTTTCTTCTTGGAATTACTGGACCAGGAGCGACTATTCCGACAACTCCCGAGGACTCTGTCTCGTCCAAAGAGGCTAAAATAATAGCGGCTGAACTCTATGAATCTTGCCCTGCTGATAGGTTCTGCTCAGGCATTGATTGCCCTAGTTCCTTGGAACACTGGGGTTGTATACTCTTCCAGAGCTGGGTTGAGCCTAATGCCGATCACATTCCCGGACACTTTTTCGTAACCAGTATATGACACTCCGGTGTTTGATCTCCCCTGAGTAGGGTGAGGAAAACGGATCTTGTCTGAAGCACCAGTCGACCTTCTTGCCTTCTAATTTCTGGGCTTCCTTGGCCTTGACCGGTAATTATATACCTTTGGTAGAGCCGGAGGGTACTTCTTGTTTCTGAGTTACAGGATTTTCTCTGGGCATCTCAAAAGCAGAAGTGTTTCTGTTTAGCACCTTAACCCTAGGGTCACATAGTGCTGCTATTCTTCTTTCTGGTTCAACACTTAATCTGCCCCAGAATGGGCTTACATCTCTGGATGGAGGTCGCTGATGTTGATGATGGACTGAGGCCATCATTGATGTTAAAGTTGCAAAGTTAGTACCTCGGAAGGTATTTGAACCCAATTTGTACAACAAGTCTTTATCTGCCAGTTTTAGACTCGCAGTGTTTCTTGCATTAACAGTTGGACAATATTGATCACAGCTGTTAATGCCCCTTGTATCATCATCGGATGATGAATCCGGCTCCGAGAATAACCTTCTTTTATTGGCTGTATAGTGCCAACTCTTCTCTTTCTTAGACAGAGAACTATCATCGGATGACAAAGTGCTTATCCGTGGATCTCCCTTTCTTGTAAGGGACTCCTGTCCGTGGATCATGTCCAAAGATTGTCTTGGAACTGCACCTGTGAAGGGGGCATGTTTCTGACCCTCGGACTGGCTCGGGCCTCTGCTCCGTGTGGTTTGGCCTTCTGTCTGTGGACCATGCTTAGGTCTGTTCACAGGTGATCTTGGATTTCTATCCGTGGACATTGTTAAAATTCTGTCTGTGGACAGAGCTGTTCTTCTGTCCATGGATGGAGCTGACCTCCTGTCCGTGGACATCTTGGATCTTCCGTCCGTGGGCGGTTTTAAATTTCTGTCCATGGACAGTGCTAGAATTCTATCCATGGACAGAGCTGTTCTTCTGTCCATGGATGGAGCTAACCTCCTATCCGTGGACATTGTGGATCTGCCGTCTGTTGACGGTCTTGATTCTCTGTCCGTGGACAGTTTTGTTGACCTGTCCGTGGACAGTCTTGAGCTTCTGTCCGTGGATAATTTTGACTTTCCGTCCGTGGACGGTCTTGAACTACTGTCCATGGACGGTGCTGTACTCTTGTCCGTGGACATTCCTGAGGTTCTGTCCGTGGACATTTGTGGAGTTTTGTCTGTAGACAGTCTTCTGTTCCCCTCTGTGGGATATTTTGGACCTTGATCGTGGAATGTGTTCGTGGACGCTTCTTGTTCACGAATGAATGCCCTAAGGCACCTTCCTCAATTACTTTGTATTTTTTAAATTTATTTGAGGGATTGTTTATTAAGTCCTTTAGGCATTTGGCCTTTTCCTTTCGCCCTGGTGAAAATTGGGAAGCATCTCCCCCTCCTGAAATTTTTTTCAAAGGGGGAGCTCCAATAACCAACTTGGACTGAGGGGGCTTATATCCAACTAGTCCTAGGTCGGTCCCAGCGATTGAGGCCTTTCCACTACAGACTGTTGGGATTTGGGACAGCTTTTTAGGCCTGGCCCAGTGTTTTACATAGGTCTGCCTTTTGGGTTGACCTGTCGTAGAATGGTTGAACCATCCTACAATGTGTGCACCCAGTTGGGTACACTCTCCATGGTGCACTCTGATTAGGGTGCACTCTGTCCGTGGGGCATCCAGTTGGATGCACCCAATCTGTGGCGCATCCTAGGGGATGTGTCCGCTCCGTGGCGCATCTTCTTAGGTGCAGCCTCTCCGTGGGACATCCTAGGGGAGGCCCCTTGTCCACAGAGTATCCTTGGGGATGCTGGAGCTCCGTGGTGCATCCTTGGGGATGCACCCTGTCCGTGGTGTATCCTTGGGGATACTCCTACTCTGTAGGGCATCCTTGGGGATGCACCCTGTCCATGGACCTGGAAAGTTTGACTCCTCCGTGGAGGGGCAGCAAGACCCTCATTGAGGGTTCAGTTAGTAGACCGAGGCCTCATGATTGGGACTACTGCCACCTCAGTCCAAGTTAGGGGATGAGTCGCTGGGATCGGCATTGGAGGGACATAGACCCTCCTCTTGATCGTGAGCATGTAGGTCGGCCTGATGTAGACGGTCTCGATTATCCTGCATGAGATGGTAGGAAAAGAGAGGAATATCACTCATCTTTTCTTTTTATTCTTTATTATTTTTTAATTCTCTATCAAAGATGAGAGAAGAAGAAAGTCCCATCGGGGGTGCCATTTAATTTATGAGCGCAAAATTCATTTTTGCTTTCAAATTTCTTCCATTGTTGTATGGAGTTTATTATTTGTTGTGGGAGACTATCATTCCAATCTGAGTAAACTCAGACTGTTAAATTACCTTCCCTTTATTGGGGAAGAACCTCTGATTAAGATGAAGAATAAAAAGAAGAACAAGATTGAATAAAGTATATGTATTTATTCAATGAGGTTGCCCAATTCTCATGTAGGCATTACAAGTGCCACATTGAGGTCTTTTCAACAAAAGGAAAAGAATGGTGGCCATGTTTAAGGGCTCACCTTATATTCTCCATATCACAGAGTCTTCTCCTTCACTTGCTTGCTTGTGTTTTCTGCTGCTTGAAAGGAAGGAGAGAGTTTTCTCTTTCTTCCTTCTGTATCTTCACGTTCGCCTATGTTTCTCTTCTTGTGTTCGTGTGTTTTGTGTTTCTTGTGAGAAACACACCTTTTATGGGTTTGAGAGAGTCCTTTTTTGGACTTCCTCTTTGACTCCCTTATTTTAGAAAAGTAAAAAAAAGGGCTTTCCTCTTAAAGGATGCTAGCTTGCGGCTCTCCCTTATTTAGGAGAGTCCTCAAGTTTAAGAGAATCCTTTTATTTCGAGGACTCTTGTATTAGGTTTCCCCTTTTGGGAAGGGAATTCTCGTACTTCTCGAAAAGGAGGATGTTTAATCACATCATTTCCTATGATATAGGACATAGTCCTAATCCTATCATGATTATGGGGTGCCATGTGGCATCCCATTGGATTTTGAAAGAGTAGATCCTTATCTTGGGATCCCTCCACAGCTTGACAGAGAGCCCTTTGTATGAAGGAGTCTTTGCCTTATGACAGTCAGATACTGACTGTTAGCTGGGGACAGAATGACCTAGGTCAGTCAACTTATTTAAAGGACGAGACCATAGGTCTTGTCCACGGATCAGGATGAGACCATAGGTCTTGCCCACGGATCCATGAGGGTTTTGGTCCTCACTATGGACACGTGTCAATCTCTTGGAAATTAACACTCCAAGTTGGATCCGTGAGATTTTGTCCTCACGGTCATAACACGTATCAGCCTAAGGAAGACCAACACTCATTAGGGATCCGTGAGGGTTTTATCCTCACGGACGAACACGTGTCAGTCTCTCAGAGACTCATACTCATAGTTGAATTTGTGAGGTTTTGGTCCTCACGGATGAACACGTGTCAGCCTCTTGAAGGCCAACACTTTAGGGTTGGATCCGTGGGGTTTTAACCTCACGGATAGGATATGTGTTAGCCCCTTTGGAAGCTGTCACGTAGGGTGGATCCGTGAGGTTTATCCTCATGGATCAAACCTCACTCTGCTTAGCTGGGTGATTTGATGCCAGCCATCAGCATTTAATGCTGACAGCTATAGGTACTGCGCCTGCCACTGGCACGTATGAACTTAACCGCCTCTCCGGGAGACAATGATCAGATGTGTGCCATTGTACACACACCTGGGAAATGGACGGTGAGATTTCACTGCCCATAGTGGCCTAGGAAGAGGCATGTCCAGAGGACAGTCCAGTGGCTTTGCACCGCCTAAGAAGAGAGCTAGGACTGCTTCCTATCCAACTTCACAGCTACACAAGCTCCGAGGCCTCTTTTTGCACCGTAGGCACCTCGTCCTACTACTACACAGGCTACCAGGTCTGTGCAACCCACTTCTTCCAGTCCAGGGATGAGATTTTGCAGTCACTGCAGGTGGAAGCATACCGAAGATTGCCAGAAGCTCTCAGGAGGGTGTTTTCACTGTGGCCTCCAGGGATATATGGTCAAGGATTGCCCGGGCCGATAGTCTTCATTCCAGCCTCAACCTTAGGGGAATAGGCCTCCAGTCAAGTAGGCTTCTCAGTAGGGATCTTCTTAGGTCTCTAGGCCCCCGCTGATGGAGCAGGACGCACATGCATTAGATGATGTTGTGCAAGGTACGCCCAAGTTTAAATTTGCAAAGTTGTAAATTATCAATAGTATCTGATTGTATTTCTATGTCATGTACGAACATGCTATCTATATCTTATGTGTGGATTATGAAATTGCTTGACGGTAGTTAGTTTATACCCAAGAGCCTTATTTATAGAGGAGAGCCTAGCTTATGTGTTGATCGATATGGGATCGACACATTCCTTTGTATCACCCAGCTTCGCGTGGGATACTACAAGAGGTTCGTAGAGGGATTCTCCAGTTTAGCGACTCTGCTTACGTATCTTACGCGGAAGAAAGCTAAGTTCACTTGGAGTGATAAGTGTGAGGTAAGCTTCACGTAGTTGAAGAAGAGGCTTACTACGCCTCCAATCCTCACAGTTCCAGAGAGGAGTGGTGGTTTCATGGTATACAGTGACGCTTCGCAAACCGGGTTAGGATGTATTTTGATGCAGCATGGGAAAGTCATTGCCTATGCTTCTCGGTAGTTGAAAGATCATGAGCAGAATTATCCTACACATGATCTAGAGCTTATGGCGGTTGTCTTCTCTTTGAAGATTTGGCGTCACTACCTTTATGGAGAGTAGTTCGACATGTTCACATATCTCTTATCTATTTTCTCAGAAGGAGCTGAATCTGAGGCAACACCAATGGGTGGAGTTCATAAAGGATTATGAGTGCTCTATCCATTGCCACCCGGGCAAGGCAAATATTGTAGTAGATGCTCTTAGTAAGGAGTCTCCTACATATATGGCTCATCTGAAGGTTCAGGAGTGGAGGTTGTTAGAAGAGATGTCTAACAATGTAATCGGTTTCAGTGTTCGCCCTTATGGAGCCTTCATGGGGAATCTAACATTCAAGCCATATATGTTGGAGCAGATTCGAGAGAGGCAGAGTTCAGATGCGGAGTTGCTTGTTACCGAGATAAGTCGGTAAGTAGTGGCAGTTAGGATTTTGCTTTGAATGGTGATGGTGCCATCACATTCAAAGGTAGGTTATGTGTTCCTGCCGATGCAGCTTTGAGACTTGAGATCTTGGACGAAGCCCACCAGTCCAAGTATATAGTGCATTCTGGGGGTACAAAGATGTATCAGAACTTAAAGAGGCATTTTTGGTGGCAGAATATAAAGAGGGAATGGCAGAGTATGTGACTCGTTGTTTGGTGTGCTAGCAAGTAAAGGCCGAGCATCAAAGACCGCAGGTTTTCTATAGCCCCTCCCTATTCCAGAATGAAAATGGGAGAACATTTTTATGGATTTTGTAGTTGGTTTGCCACGGATGGCAAGGGGCTCCGATGCTATCTGGGTTGTAGTTGATTGGTTGACAAAGTCAGTGCATTTCCTACCCTATCGGACTACGTTCATTTCAAGCCATCTCGTAGCCTTGTATGTCAAGGAAGTGGTTCGTCTGCACGGGGTGCCAACGACTATTGTATCTGATTGAGACTGTAGGTTCACTTCCAGGTTCGGAAGAGTTTTCAGAGTGCTATGGGTTCTCGGTTAGGATTCAGCATCACTTTTCATCCTCAGACTAATGGGCAGACTGAGAGGTTGAACCAGATTGTAGAGGACATGCTCCGAGCTTACATATTAGATTTCCAGGGCAATTGTGAAGATCATTTACCATTGGTGGAGTTCGCCTACAACAACAGTTATTAGGTAAGCATTCAGATGGCTCCTTTCGAGGCCTTGTATGGGAGAAGTTGTCGAGCTCCTCTGTACTGGGAGGAAGTGGGTGAGAGGAAAGTATTGGGTCCTAAGATGATCAAGCAGACTGTGAAACGAGTTAGGATCAAACAGAAGAGCTATGCGGACACTCGCAGTAGAGACTTGGAATTCCAGGTGGGGGATCAAGTCTTTGTGAAGGTTTCTCCGAGCCGAGGGATCTGAGGTTCGAAAAAAGGAGAACGCTTAGCCCTAGATATGTGGGTCCATTTGAGATCATCACCAGAGTTCATGAGGTCGCATACAAAGTGACACTACCTCCTCGCATGGCGGCGATCCACAATGTATTTCATATTTTCATGCTTCGGAAGTATGTTCTGGATCCTTCACATGTCATTGATCTTGACCCAATGGAGATTCGAGAGGATCTTACCTTAGTGGAGCAGCCGGCTCAGATCTTGGACCGTCGAGATCAAGTCTTGCGCACCAAGACCATTCCTTTAGTCCTCATGAAATGGCAGCACCATTCTACAGAAGAGGCTACATGGGAGCGTGAGGTCGAAGTGAGGGAAAAGTACCCACACCTATTTTTGTAGTTGTATTTATTATGTGTTTTCCATGTACATGTATCATTCTAATTTCGAGGACGAAATTTCTGTAAGGGGGGAGGATGTAGAGCCCCGGATTCCCGAATCACTATTCTAGTGAACAGTATTGTGAAGAGTGCTTTTGCACTAAGCTTATTTGAGCCAAGGTCTTGTATGTGACCTTGGTATTTGATTTATGGAATGAGAGTTTTCACATTACGAGAGGTTTGATTGGTGCTGAGTGTTTAAAGCAGGGGTATAAGGTACCCTAGTTGAATTATGGGTGCAAGCTAAAAGTATGTGAAATACTCTAAATTTGGGGGAAAAAAGGGAAAATAGGCAAAATAGACAGAGTACCGGTCGACCGACTTTGGTACCGATTCCATCGAAATGAATTCCCACACTCAGGTATGTTCGACATACTGGCGTTAAAAGAAACATCATTGAAATTCGACCCCCGGTTAGGATTTGGGCATGTTTGTACGTTTAGGCCGAAATTTACTTTCTAAGTACGAATTTCAGGTCTCTTTGGGCCCAAATCGGGGAAACGAACTCGGATTCCATCGAAAGGAATTCTCACACTTAGGTTGGATCGAAATACATGCCTTGGAACAAATAGCATCGAAATCTGAGCCCCGGTTCAGATGTGGTGCACTTTTTTAGGTTTTGGGACAAAGTATACTTTCTAAGTATAAATTTAGGCCTCTTGGTGCGCAAATCAAGCAAATTACCTCGGATTTGATGAATTGACATCAAAATCGGATCACAGGTTTGGATTTCTAGCGCGTTTGTAGGTTTAGGCCAAAGTATACTTTCTAAGTATTGATTTCGAGCCTGTCGGTGCCCAAATCGGGCAAACGATCTCGGATTCCATCAAAAAAAATTCCCACACTTTGGTTTGGTTAAAATACGTGCGTTAGAAGAAATGACATTGAAATCCGAACCCTGTTTGGCATTGGAGCGCTTTTTTAAGTTTAGGCCGAAGTATACTTTCTAAGTATGGACTTCGGCCTCTTCGTGCGCCAATCGGGCAAATGACGACGGATTCAATTGGAACGAATTTCCACAGTTAGGCTGGATCAAAATGCCCGCGTTAGAAGAAATGACATCGAAATCCGATCACAGGTTTGGATTTCTTGCGCGTTTGTAGGTTTAGGCCGAAGTATACCTTCTAAGTATGGATTTCGAGCCTCTCGGTGCCCAAATCGGGCAAACGACCTCGGATTCCATCCAAACGAATTCCCAGAACTAGGTTTGGACAAAATACGTGCGTTAGAAGAAATGACATCGAAATCCGACCCCTGGTCTGGAATTGGAGCTTTTTTTACGTTTACGCCGAAGTATACTTTCTAGATATGGATTTTGACCTCTCAGTGCGCCATTCGGGCAAACGACCACAGATTCAATCGAATCGAATTCCCACATGTAGGGTGGGTCAAAATACATGCGTTAGAACAAACGGCATCGAAATCCAACCGCCGTTTTGAATTTGGTGCGCTTTTCTTGGTTTTGGCTGAAGTGTACTTTTGAAGTATGGATTTCAAGCGTCTCGGTGCCCAAATCGGGAAAATGACCTCGAATTCCATTGAAAACGAATTCCTACACTGAGGTTTGGTCGAAATATAGGTGTTACAAGTAACGACATCGAAATCCGACCCCCGGTTTCGAATTGGTGCGCTTTTTTACGTCTAGGCGGAAATATACATAGATTTCGGCCTCTCGAAGCCCAAATCGGGCAAATGAACTCGGATTCCATCGAAACGAATTCTCACACTTAGAGTGGGTTGAAATACACGCGTTAAAAAAAAATGGCATCGAAATCCGAACCCCGGTTTTGATGTGTTGCTGTTTTTTAGGTTTAGGACGAAGTATATTTTCTAAGCATGGATTTTGGCCTCCCAGTCCAAAAATCGGGCAAATGACCTCGGATTCTATCGAAATGAATTCCCACACTTTGGTTAGATCAAAATACACGTGTTAGAACAAATGGGATCGAAATACGAGCACAAGTTTGGAATTTGTGCAGGTTCGTTGGCTTAGGCCGATGTATACTTTCTAAGTACAGATTTCGAGCCTCTCTTTTCGTAAATCATGCAAACGACCTCGGATTGCATCGAAACGATTTCCCACACTTAAGTTTTGTCGAAATACATGCGATAGTAGAAACGACATCGAAATCCGACCCTCGGTTTGGTTTTGGTACGCTTTTTTTCGTTTAGGCTGAAGTATACTTTCTAAGTATGGATTTCAGGCCTTTCAATGCCCAAATCTGGCAAAGGACCTCGGATTCCATCGAAACGATTTCCCACACTAAGGTTGCATCGAAATACCCACGTTAGAAGAATCGGCATTGAAAATCGACCCCGTGGTTTGCATTTGGTGCACTTTTTTAGGTTTAGGCCAAACTATACTTTCTAAGTTTGGATTTCAGCCTGTCGGTGCCCAAATCTGGCTAGCGACCTCGGATTCCATTGAAATGAATTCTCACACTTAGTTTGGGTCAAAATACACACGCTAAAAGAAATGACATCGAAATCCGATCACAAGTTCAGATTTGGTGCGTGATTGTACGTTTAGACCGATGTTTACCTTCAACGTATGAATTTAAGGCCTCTCAGTGCCTAAATTAGGCAATCGACTTTGGATTTCATCGAAACGAATTACCACACTTAGGTTGGTTCGAAATACATGTGTGAAATCAAATGGCATTGAAATCCAATCTCAGGTTTTGATTTTGTGCGCGTTTGTAGGTTTAGACTGAAGCATATTTTCTAAGTATGGATTTCGAGCCTTTCAGTGCATAAATCAGGCAAACGACCTCAACTTCCATTGAAACGAATTCCCACACTTAAGTTGGATCGAAATACACGCGTTAAATCAAATGGCATAATAATCCAATCGCAGGTTTGGATTTTGTGCGCATTTGTAGGTTTAGGCCGATGTATACTTTCTAAGTATGAATTTTGAGCCTCTCGGAGCCCAAATCGGGCAAACGACCTCGGATTCCATCGAAACGAATTCCCACTCTTAGGTTTGGTCGAAATACGTGAATTAGAAGAAACGACATTGAATTCTGAACCCGGTGTGGAATTGGAGCGCTTTTTTACGTTTAGGCCGAAGTATACTTTCTAAGTATGGATTTTGGCCTCTTGGTGCACCAATCGGGCAAACGACCACAGATTCAATCGAAACGAATCCCCACAGTTAGGCTGGGTCGAAATACACGCTTTAGAAGAAATGACAACGAAATCTGATGACAGGTTTGGATTTCTTGCGCGTTTGTAGGTTTGGGCCGAAGTATACCTTCTTCTAAGTACTGATTTCGAGCCTCTCGGTGCCCAAATCGGGCAAACGACCTCGGATTCCATCGAAACGAATTCCCACAACTAGGTTTATTCGAAATACGTGCGTTAGAAAAAATAACATCGAATCCGCCCCCCGGTTTGGAATTAGAGCCCTTTTTTAGGTTTAGGCTGAAGTATACTTTCTAAGTATGGATTTCGTCCTCTTGGTGCGCCAATCAGGCAAACGACCACTGATTCAGTCGAAACAAATTCCCACACTTAGGTTGGATTGAAATACATGGCTTAGATGAAATGACATCGAAATCCGATCACAGGTTTGGATTTGGTGCGTGTTTGTAGGTTTAGGCCGAAATTTACTTTCTAAGTACAAATTTCTAGTCTCCCTGTGACCAAATCGGGGAAACGAACTCGGATTACATCGAATCGAATTCACACTTAGGTTGGATCGAAATGCACGCCTTAGAAGAAATAGCATCGAAATCTGATCCCCGGTTTAGATGTGGTGCACTTTTTTTTACGTCTAGGCGGAAGTATACATAGTTTTCAGCCTTTCGAAGCCCAAATCGGGCAAATGAACTTGGATTCCATCGACACGAATTCTCACACTTAGAGTGGGTCGAAATACACGCGTTAGAAGAAACGACATCGAAATCCGACCCCCGGTTTTGCTGTGTTGCACTTTTTTAGGTTTAGAACAAAGTATATTTTCTAAGCATGGATTTTGGCCTCTCGGTGCGAAAATCGGGCAAATGACCTCGGATTCTATCGAAATGAATTCCCACAGTTAGGTTGGATTGAAATACACGCGTTTGAAGAAATGACATCGAAATGCGAGCGCAGGTGTAGAATTTGTGCGGGTTTGTAGGCTTAGGTCGAGGTATACTTTCTAAGTACAGATTTCGAGCCTCTCAGTTCGCAAATGATGCAAACGACCTCGGTTTGCATCGAAATGATTTCCCACACTTAGTTTTGTTTGAAATGCATGCGTTAGAAGAAACGACATCAAAATTCGACCCCCGGTTTGGTATTGGTACGCTATTTTTTGTTTAAGCTGAAGTATACTTTTTAAGTATGGATTTCAGGCCTCTCAGTGCCCAAATCAGGCAAACGACCACGGATTCCATCGAAACGATTTCCCACACTAAGGTTGCGTTGAAATACCCGCGTGTTAGAAGAATCAGCACCGAAAACCGACCTGATTTTTGCATTTAGCGCACTTTTTTAGGTTTAGGCCAAACTATACTTTCTAAGTTTAGATTTCGGCCTGTCCTCGGCCTATCGGTGCCCAAATCTGGCTAGCGACCTCAGATTCCAATGAAACGAATTCCCACACTTAGTTTTGGTCAAAATACATGCATTAAAAGAAACGGCATCAAAATCCGATGACAGGTTTAGATTTGGTGCGCGATTGTACGTTTAGACCGATGTTTACCTTAAACATACGAATTTAGGGCCTCTCGGTGCCCAAATCAGGCAATCGACTTCGGATTCCATCGAGACAAATTGCGACACTTAGGTTGGATCGAAATACTTGCGTTAAATCAAATAACATTGAAATCCGATCACAGGTTTGGATTTTGTGCGCATTTGAAGGTTTAGGCTGAAGTATATTTTCTCAGTATGGATTTCGAGCCTTTCAGAGCATAAATCGGGCAAACGACCTCAACTTCCATTGAAACGAATTCCCACACTTAGGTTGGATCGAAATACATGCGTTAAATCAAATGACATCAAAATCTAATCGCAGGTTTGGATTTTTTCCGCGTTTGTAGGTTTAGGCCGATGTATACTTTCTAAGTATGCATTTTGAGCCAGTTGGTGCCCAAATCGGGCAAACGACATCGGATTCCATCGAAACGAATTCCCACTCTTAGGTTTGGTCGAAATACGTGCATTAGAAGAAACAACATTGAATTTTGACCCCCGGTTTGGAATTGGAGCGCTTTTTTACGTTTAGGCCGAAGTATAGTTTCTAAGTATGGATTTCGGCCCCTCGGTGCGCCATTCGGGCAAATGACCACGGATTCAATCGAATCGAATTCCCACACTTAGGTTAGGTCGAAATACATGCGTTAGAACAAAAACAGAATCTGACCCCGGGTTTGTATTTGGTGCGCGTTTGTAGGTTTAGGCCGAAGAATACTTTCTAAGTATGGATTTCGAGCCTCCCGGTGCCCAAATCAAGGAAACAACGTCGGATTGCATCGAAACGAATTCCTACACTCAGGTTTGGTCAACATATTGGCGTTAAACGAAACAACAATGAAATCCGACCCCCGGTTTGGAATTGGGGTGCTTTTTTTCGTTTAGGCTGAAGTATACTTTCTAAGTATGGACTTCGGCCTCTTGGTGCGCCAATCGAGCAAATGACAACGGATTCAATCGGAACGAATTTCCATAGTTAGGCTGGATCAAAATACACGCGTTAGAAGAAATGACATCGAAATCCGATCACAGGTTTGGATTTCTTGCGCGTTTGTTGGTTTAGGCCGAAGTATACCTTCTAAGTATGGATTTCGATTCTCTCGGTGCCCAAATCGGGCAAACGACCTCGGATTCCATCCAAACGAATTCCCACAACTAGGTTTGGTCAAAATACGTGCGTTAGAAGAAATGACATCGAAATCCGACCCCTGGTCTGGAATTGGAGCATTTTTTTACGTTTAAGCCGAAGTATACTTTCTAGGTATGGATTTCGACCTCTCGGTGCGCCATTCGGGCAAACGACCACGGATTCAATTGAATTGAATTCCCACATGTAGGGTGGGTCGAAATACTTGCGTTAGAACAAACGGCATCGAAATCCGACCCCCGTTTCGAATTTGGTGCGCTTTACTTGGTTTAGGTTGAAGTGTACTTTCGAAGTATGGATTTCAAGCGTCTCGGTGCCCAAATTGGGAAAATGACCTCGGATTCCAATGGAACGAATTCCCACACTGAGGTTTGGTCGAAATATAGGTGTTACAAGTAACGACATAAAAATCTGAACCCCGGTTTCGAATTGGTGCGCTTTTTTATGTCTAGGCGGAAGTATACATAGATTTCGGCCTCTCGAAGCCCAATTCGGGCAAATGAACTCGGATTCCATCGAAACGGATTCAAACACTTAGAGTGGGTTGAAATACATGCGTTAGAAAAAATGGCATCGTAATCCGATCCCCGGTTTTGATGTGTTGCACTTTTTTAGGTTTAGGATGAAGTATATTTTCTAAGCATGGATTTTGGCCTCCCGGTGCGAAAATCGAGCAAATGACCTCGGATTCTATCGAAATGAATTCCCACACTTTGGTTGGATCGAAATACACGTGTTGGAGGAAATGGCATCGAAATGCGAGCACAGGTTTGGAATTTGTGCGGGTTGTTGGCTTAGTCCGAGGAATACTTTCTAAGTTCAGATTTCGAGCCTCTCATTTTGCAAATCATGCAAACGACCTCAGATTGCATCGAAACGATTTCCCACACTTAAGTTTTGTCGAAATGCATGCATTAGAAGAAACGACATGGAAATCCGACCCTCGGTTTGGTTTTGGTACGCTTTTTTTCGTTTATGCCGAAGTATACTAAGTATGGATTTCAGGCCTCTCAATGCCCAAATTTGCCAAACGAGTTCGGATTCCATCGAAACGATTTCCCACACTAAGGTTGCGTCGAAATACCTACCTTAGAAGAAATGGCATCGAAAATCGACCCGCGGTTTGCATTTGGTGCACTTTTTTAGGTTTAGGCCAAACTATACTTTCTAAGTATGGATTTCGGCCAGCCGGTGCCCAAATCTGGCTAGCGACCTCAGATTCCATTGAAATCAATTCCCACACTTGGTTTGGGTCAAAATACATGCACTAAAAGAAACGGCATCGAAATCCGATCATAGGTTAAGATTTGGTGCGTGATTGTACGTTTAGACCGATGTTTACCTTCAACATACGAATTTAGGGCTTCTCGGTGCCCAAATTAGGCAATCGACTTCAGATTCCATCGAAACAAATTGCCACACTTAGGTTGGTTCAAAATATATGCATTAGAAGAAATGACATCGAAATCCAACCCCCGTATGAAATTGGAGTGCTTTTTTACGTTTAGGCCGAAGTATAGTTTCTAGGTATGGATTTCAGCCTCTCGGTGCGCCATTCGGGCAAACGACCATGGATTTAATCGAATCGAATTCCAACACTTAGGTTGGGTCAAAATACAAGCGTTAGAAGAAACAGTATTGAAATCCGACCCTCGGTTTGGATTTGGTGCGCGTTTGAAGGTTTAGGCGAAGAATACTTTCTAAGTACGGAATTCGAGCCTTACGGTGCCCAAATCAAGGAAATAACCTCGGATTCCATCGAAACGAATTCCCACATTCAAGTTTGGTCGACATACAAGCGTTGAAAGAAACAACATCGAAATCCGACCAGGGTTTGGATTTGGTGCGTGTTTATACGTTTAGGCCGAAATTTACTTTCTCAGTACGAATTTCGGGTCTCTCTGTGCCCAAATCGGGGAAACGAACTCAGATTCCATCGAAAGGAATTCTCACACTTAGGTTGGATCGAAATACACGCCAGAGAAGAAATAGCATCGAAATCTGATCCCCGGGTTATATGTGGTGCACTTTTTTAGGTTTGGGACGAAGTATACTTCCTATGTATAAATTTCGGGCCCTCGGGGCGCAAATTGAGCAAACGACCTCTACCGAAACGAATTCTCACACTTAGGTTTTTTTTTTGGAAGGTAAGCTAGGGTTAGGCGGACCCCGACCCGATATATAAAAGAAGAAGAATTACAGTCTTAGGAATTTACAGCCCACTCTATCCTTCTCAAGAATAGAAGAAAGGACAGAGGGGAATTCACTAGGGATAAGAACTATAGAAGAGATAGAAGTACACGCGTTAGAAGAAATGACATCAAAATCCGATCACAGGTTTGGATTTCTAGCGCGTTTGTAGGTTTAGGCCGAAGTGTAGTTTCTAAGTATGGATTTCGAGCCTGTCGGTGCCCAAATCGGGCAAACGATTACGGATTTCATCGAAACGAATTCCCACACTTTGGTTTGATCGAAATACGTGCGTTAGAAGAAACGACATTGAAATCCGAACCCAGTTTGGAATTGGAGCCCTTTTTTATGTTTAGGCGGAAGTATACTTTCTAAGTATGGATTTTGGCCTCTTGGTGCGCCAATCGGGCAAACGACCACGGATTCAATCGAAACGAATTCCCACACACTTAGGCTGGATCGAAATAGACACGTTAGAGGAAATGACATCGAAATCTGATCACAGGTTTGGATTTCTTGTGCGTTTGTAGGTTTAGGCCGAAGTATACCTTCTAAGTATGGATTTCGAGCCTCTCGGTGCCCAAATAGGGCAAACGACCTCGGATTCCATCGAAACGAATTCCCACAACTAGGTTTGGTCGAAATATCTGCGTTAGAAGAAATAACATCGAAATCCGACCCCCGGTATGGAATTGGAGCGCTTTTTACGTTTTGGCCAAAGTAATGTTTCTAGGCATGGATTTCGACCTCTCGGTGGGCCAAATGCGCAAACGAGCACGGATTCAATCGAATCGATTTCCCACACGTAGGGTCGGTCGAAATACATGCGTTAGAAGAAACGGGATCGAAATCCGACCCCCGTTTCGAATTTGGGGCGCGTTTCTAGGTTTAGGCTGAAGTATACTTTCGAAGTATGGATTTCAAGCGTCTTGGTGCCCAAATCGGGAAAACGACATCGGATTCCATTGAAACGAATTCCCACACTGAGGTTTGGTCGAAATATAGGTGTTACAAGTAACGACATCGAAATCCGACCCCCGGTTTCGAATTGGTGGCCTTTTTTACGTTTAGGCGGAAATATACATAGATTTCGGCCTCTCGAAGCCCAAATTGGGCAAATGAACTCGGATTCCATCGAAACGAATTCTCACACTTAGAGTGGGTTGAAATACACGCGTTAGAAAAAACGGCATCGAAATCCGATCCCCGGTTTTAATGTGTTGCTATTTTTTAGGTTTAGGACGAAGTATATTTTCTAAGCATGGATTTTGGCTGCCGGTGCAAAAATCGGGCAAATGACCTCGGATTCTATCAAAATGAATTCCCACACTTTGGTTCGATCGAAATACACGTGTTAGAAGAAATGGCATCGAAATGCGAGCACAGGTTTGGAATTTGTGCAGGTTCGTTGGCTTAGGCCGGTATACTTTCGAAGTACAGATTTCGAGCCTCTCCTTTCGCAAATCATGCAAATGACCTCGGATTGCATCGAAACGATTTCCCACAATTAAGTTTTGTCGAAATACATGCGTTAGAAGAAACGACATCGAAATTCGACCCTCGGATTGGTTTTGTTACGCTTTTTTTCGTTTAGGCCGAAGTATGCTTTCTAAGTATGGATTTCAGGCCTCTCAATGCCCAAATCTGGCAAAGCACCTCGGATTCCATCGAAACGATTTCCCACACTAAGGTTGCGTCGAAATACCCACGTTAGAAGAATCGGAATTGAAAATCGACCCGCGGTTTGCATTTGGTGCACTTTTTTAGGTTTAGGCCAAACAGTACTTTTTAAGTATGGATTTCGGCCTGTCGGTGCCCAAATCTGGCTAGCGACCTCGGATTCCATTCAAATGAATTCCCACAATTAGTTTGGGTCAAAATACACACGCTAAAAGAAATGACATCAAAAACCGATCACAGGTTCAGATTTGGTGAGTGATTGTACGTTTAGACCGATGTTTACCTTCAACGTACGAATTTAGGGCCTCTCGGTGCCCAAATCAGGCAATCGACTTTGGATTCCATTGAAACGAATTACCAAACTTAGGTTGGTTCAAAATACATGCGTGAAATCAAATGACATTGAAATCCAATCTCAGGTTTTGATTTTGTGTGCGTTTGTAGGTTTAGGCTGAAGTATATTTTCTAAGTATGGATTTCGAGCCTTTCAGTGCATAAATCGGGCAAACGACCTCAACTTCCATCGAAACGAATTCCCACACTTAAGTTGGATCGAAATACACGCGTTAAATCAAATGGCATAATAATCCAATAGCAGGTTTGGATTTTGTGCGCGTTTGTAGGTTTAGGCCGATATATACTTTCTAAGTATGGATTTCGAGCCTCTCGGTGCCCAAATCTGGCTAGCGACCTCGGATTCCATTGAAATGAATTCCCACACTTGGTTTGGGTCAAAATACACGCACTAAAAGAAACAGCATCGAAATCCGATCATAGGTTCAGATTGGGTGCGTGATTGTACGTTTATACCGATGTTTACCTTCAACGTTCGAATTTAGGGCCTCTCGGAGCCCAAATCAGGCAATCGACTTCATATTCCATCGAAACGAATTGTCACACTTAGGTTGGTTCAAAATACATGCGTTAGAAGAAACGACATCAAAATCCGACCCCCGTATGGAATTGGAGTGCTTTTTCACATTTAGGCCGAAATATAGTTTCTAGGTATGGATTTCGGCCTCTCGGTGCGCCATTTGGGCAAAGGACCATGGATTTAATCGAATCGAATTCCCACACTTAGGTTGGGTCGAAATACAAGCGTTAGAAGAAACAGTATTGAAATCCGACCCTCGGTTTGGATTTGGTGCGCGTTTGAAGGTTTAGGCCGAAGAATACTTTCTAAGTATGGATTTCGAACCTCATGGTGCCCAAATCAAGGAAATAACCTCGGATTCCATCGAAACGAATTGCCACATTCAGGTTTGGTTGAGATACTGGCGTTAAAAGAAACCATATCGAAATCCGACCCCTGGTTTGCATTTGGTGCGTGTTTATACGTTCAGGCCGAAATTTACTTTCTTAGTACGAATTTCGGGTCTCTCTGTGCCCAAATCGGGGAAACGAACTCGGATCCATCGAAAGGAATTCTCACACTTAGGTTGGATCGAAATACACGCCAGAGAAGAAATAGCATCGAAATCTGATCCCCGGGTTATATGTGGTGCACTTTTTTAGGTTTGGGACGAAGTATACTTTCTATGTATAAATTTCGGCCCCTCGGGGCTCAAATTGAGCAAACGACCTCGGATTCTACCGAAACGAATTCTCACACTTAGGTTGGATCGAAATACACGCGTTAGAAGAAATGATATCAAAATCCGATCAAAGGTTTGGATTTCTAGTGCGTTTGTAGGTTTAGGCCGAAGTGTAGTTTCTAAGTAAGGATTTCGAGCCTCTCGGTGCCCAAATCGGGCAAACAATCTCGGCTTTCATCGAAACGAATTCCTACACTTTGGTTTGATCGAAATACGTGCGTCAGAAGAAACGACTTTGAAATCCGAACCCGGTTTGGAATTGGAGCCCTTTTTTATGTTCAGGCCGAAGTATACTATCTAAGTATGGATTTTGGCCTCTTGGTGCGCCAATCGGGCAAACGACCACGGATTCAATCGAAACGAATTCCCACACACTTAGGCTGGATCGAAATAGATGCTTTAGAAGAAATGACATCAAATCCGATCACAGGTTTGGATTTCTTGTGTGTTTGTAGGTTTAGGCCGAAGTATACTTTCTAAGTATGGATTTCGAGCCTCTCGGTGCCCAAATAGGGCAAACGACCTCGGATTCCATCGAAACGAATTCCCACAACTAGGTTTGGTCGAAATATGTGCGTTAGAAGAAATGACATCAAAATCCGAGCCCCGGTATGGAATTGGAGCGCTTTTTTACGTTTAGGCCAAAGTATTGTTTCTAGGTATGGATTTCGACATCTCGGTGCGCCATTCGTGGAAACGATCACGGATTCAATCGAATCGATTTACCACACGTAGGGTCGGTCGAAATACATGCATTAGAAGAAACGGCATCGAAATCCGACCCCCGTTTCGAATTTGGTGCGCGTTTCTAGGTTTAGGCTGAAGTATACTTTCGAAGTATGGATTTCAAGCGTCTCGGTGCCCAAATCGGGAAAACGACCTCAGATTCCATTGAAACGAATTCCCACACTGAGGTTTGGTTGAAATATAAGTGTTACAAGTTACGCCATCGAAATCCGACCCCCGGTTTCGAATTGGTGCGCTTTTTTACATCTAGGCGGAAATATACATAGATTTCGGTCTCTCGAAGCCCAAATCGGGCAAATGAACTCGGATTCCATCGAAACGAATTCTCACACTTAGAGTGGGTTGAAATACACGCGTTAGAAAAAATGGCATCGAAATCCGAACCCCGGTTTTGATGTCTTGCTGTTTTTTAGGTTTAGGACGAAGTATATTTTCTAAGCTTGGATTTTGGCCTCCCGGTGCAAAAATCGGGCAAATGACCTCGGATTCTATCGAAATGAATTCCCACACTTTGGTTAGATCGAAATACATGTGTTAGAAGAAATGGCATTGAAATGCGAGCACAGGTTTGGAATTTGTGCAGGTTCGTTGGCTTAGGCCGAGGTATACTTTCTAAGTACAGATTTCGAGCCTCTCTTTTCGCAAATCATGCAAACGACCTCGGATTGCATCGAAATGATTTCCCACACTTAAGTTTTGTCGAAATACATGCATTAGTAGAAACAACATCGAAATCCGACCCTCGGTTTGGTTTTGGTAGGCTTTTTTTCGTTGAGGCCGAAGTATACTTTCTAAGTATGGATTTCAGGCCTCTCAATGACCAAATCTGGCAAAGGTCCTCGGATTCCATCGAAACGATTTCGCACACTAAGGTTGCGTCAAAATACCCATGTTAGAAGAATCGGCATTGAAAATCGACCCGCGGTTTGCATTTGGTGCACTTTTTTAGGTTTAGGCCAAACTATACTTTCTAAGTATGGATTTCGGCCTGTCGGTGCACAAATCTGGCTAGCAACCTCGGATTCCATTGAAATGAATTCCCACACTTAGTTTGGGTCAAAATACACACGCTAAAAGAAATGGCATCGAAATCCGATCACAAGTTCAGATTTGGTGCGTGATTGTATGTTTAGACCGATGTTTACCTTCAACGTACGAATTTAGGGCCTCTCGGTGCCTAAATTAGGCAATCGACTTCGGATTCCATCGAAACGAATTACCACACTTAGGTTGGTTCGAAATACATGCGTGAAATCAAATGGCATTGAAATCCAATCTCAGGTTTTGATTTTGTGCGCGTTTGTAGGTTTAGGCTGAAGTATATTTTCTAAGTATGGATTTCGAGCCTTTCAGTGCATAAATCAGGCAAACGACCTCAACTTCCATCGAAACGAATTCCCAGACTTAAGTTGGATCGAAATACATGGGTTAAATAAAATGGCATAATAATCCAATCGCAGGTTTGGATTTTGTGCGCGTTCGTAGGTTTAGGCCAATGTATACTTTCTAAGTATGAATTACGAGCCTCTCGGTGCCCAAATCGGGCAAATGACTTCGGATTCCATCGAAACGAATTCCCACTCTTATAGGTTTGGTCGAAATACGTGCATTAGAAGAAACGACATTGAATTCCGAACCCGGTGTAGAATTGGAGCATTTTTTTACGTTTAGGCCGAAGTATACTTTCTAAGTATGGATTTCGGCCTCTTGGTGCACCAATCAGGCAAACGACCACGGATTCAATCGGAATGAATCCCCATAGTTAGGCTGGGTCTAAATACACGCTTTAGAAGAAAAGACATTGAAATCTGATGACAGGTTTGGAATTTCTTGCGCGGTTGTAGGTTTAGGCCAAAGTATACCTAAGACTAAGTACTGATTTCGAGCCTCTCGGTCCCCAAATCGGGCAAACGACCTCGAATTCCATCGAAACGAATTCCCACAACTAGGTTTATTCGAAATACGTGCGTTAGAAAAAATAACATCGAATCCGCCCCCCGGTTTGGAATTGGAGCCCTTTTTTACGTTTAGGCCGAAGTACACTTTCTAAGTATGGATTTCGGCCTCTTGGTGCGCCAATCGGGCAAACGACCACGGATTCAATCGAAACGAATTCCCACACTTAGGTTGGATTGAAATACATGGCTTAGATGAAATGACATCAAAATCCGATCACAGGTTTGGATTTGGTGCGTGTTTGTAGGTTTAGGCCAACATTTACTTTCTAAGTACGAATTTCGAGTCTCCCTATGCCCAAATCTGGGAAACGAACTCGGATTCCATCGAATCGAATTCACACTTAGGTTGGATCGAAATGCACGCCTTAGAAGAAATAGCATCGAAATCTGACCCCCGGTTTAGACGTGGTGCACTTTTTTTACGTCTAGGCGGAAGTATACATAGTTTTCAGGCTTTCGAAGCCCAAATTGGGCAAATGAACTTGGATTCCATCGACACGAATTCTCACACTGAGAGTGGGATGAAATACACGCGTTAGAAGAAACGGCATCGAAATCCAACCCCCGGTTTTGCTGTGTTGCACTTTTTTAGGTTTAGGACAAAGTATATTTTCTAAGAATGGATTTTGGCCTCCTGGTGCGAAAATCGGGCAAATGTCCTCGGATTCTATTGAAATGAATTCCCACAGTTAGGTTGGATTGAAATACATGCGTTAGAAGAAATGACATCGAAATGCGAGCGCAGGTGTAGAATTTGTGGGGTTTTGTAGGCTTAGGCCACGGTATACGGATTTCGAGCCTCTCAGTTCGCAAATGATGCAAACGACCTCGGTTTGCATCGAAATGATTTCCCACACTTAGTTTTGTTTGAAATGCATGCGTTAGAAGAAACGACATCAAAATTCGACCCCCGGTTTAGTATTGGTACGCTTTTTTTTGTTTAAGCCAAAGTATACTTTTTAAGTATGGATTTTAGGCCTCTCAGTGCCCAAATCGGGCAAACGACCACGGATTCCATCGAAATGATTTCTCACACTAAGGTTGCGTCGAAATACCCGCGTGTCGAAAGAATCGACATCGAAAACCGAACTGATTTTTGCATTTGCCGCACTTTTTTAGGTTTAGGCCAAACTATACTTTCTAAGTTTGGATTTCGGCCTGTCGGTGCCAAAATCTGGCTAGCGACCTCGGATTCCATTGAAACGAATTCCCACACTTAGTTTTGGTCAAAATACATGCATTAAAAGAAACGGCATCGAAATCTGATGACAAGTTTAGATTTGGTGCACGATTGTACGTTTAGACCGATGTTTACCTTAAACGAATGAATTTAGGGCCTCTCGGTGCCCAAATCAGGCAATCGACTTCGGATTCCATCGAGACGAATTGCAACACTTAGGTTGGATCGAAATACTTGCGTTAAATCAAATAACATTGAAATCCGATCACAGGTTTGGATTTGTGCGCGTTTGTAGGTTTAGGCTGAAGTATATTTTCTAAGTATGGATTTCGAGCCTTTCAGTGCATAAATCGGGCAAACAACCTTAACATCCATCGAAAAGAATTCCCAGACTTAGGTTGGATCGAAATACACGCGTTAAATCAAATGACTTCAAAATCCAATCGCAGGTTTGGATTTTGTGCGCGTTTGTAGGTTTAGTCCGATGTATACTTTCTAAGTATGGATTTTGAGCCAGTCGGTGCCCAAATCGGGCAAACGACATCGGATTCCATCGAAACGAATTCCCACTCTTAGGTTTGGTCGAAATACGTGCATTAGAAGAAACGACATTGAATTTTGACCCCCGGTTTGGAATTGGAGTGCTTTTTTACGTTTAGGCCGAAGTATAGTTTCTAGGTATGGATTTCGGCCCCTCGGTGCGCCATTCGGGCAAACGACCACGGATTCAATCGAATCGAATTCCCACACTTAGGTTAGGTCGAAATACATGCGTTAGAACAAAAATAGAATCTGACCTCTGGTTTGTATTTGGTGCGCGTTTGTAGGTTTAGGCCCAAGAATACTTTCTAAGTATGGATTTCGAGCCTCACGGTGCCCAAATGAAGGAAACAACGTCAGATTGCATCGAAACGAATTCCTACACTCAGGTTTGGTCGACATACTGGCGATAAAAGAAACAGCAACGATATCCGACCCCCGGTTTTGAATTGGTGCGCCTTTTTACGTTTAGGCTGAACTATACTTTCTAAGTATGGATTTCGGCCTCTCGGTGCATAAATTGGGCAAACGATCACGGCTTCTGCCGAAACGAATTCTCACACTTAGGTTGGATCGAAATACACGCGTTAGAAGAAATGACGTCAAAATCTGATCACAGGTTTGGATTTCTAGCGCGTTTGTAGGTTTAGGCCGAAGTATACTTTCTAAGTATGGATTTCGAGCCTGTTGGTGCCCAAATCAGGCAAACGATCTTGGATTCCCTCGAAATGAATTCCCACACTTTGGTTTGGTCGAAATACGTGCGTTAAAAGAAACGACAGTGAAATTTCGTCCTGGTTTGGGATTGGAGCGCTTTTTTACGTTTAGGCCGAAGTGTACTTTCTAAGTATGGATTTCGCCCTCATGGTGCGCCAATCGGGCAAACGACGCTGGATTCAATTGGAATGAATTCTCGTAGTTAGGCTGGATCAAAATACACGCGTTAGAAGAAATGACATCGAAATCTGATCAAAGGTTTGGATTTCTTTCGCGTTTGTAGGTTTCGGCCGATTTACACTTTCTAAGTATGGATTTCAGGCCTCTCGGTGCCCAATCTGGGCAAACGAGCTCGGATTCCATCGAAATGAATTCCCACAACTAGGTTTGGTCAAAATACGTGCGTTAGAAGAAATGACACCAAAATCCGATCCCGGGTATGGAATTGGAGCGCTTTTTTACGTTTACGCCGAAGTGTAGTTCTAGGTATGGATTTCGACCTCTCAGTGCGCCATTCGGGCAAAAGACCACGGATTCAATCAAATCGAATTCCCACACGTACGGTGGGTCGAAATACATCCGTTAGAAGAAAGAAACAGCATCAAAATCCGACCCCCAATTCGAATTTGGTACGCGTTTGTAGGTTTAGGTTGAAGTATACTTTCGAAGTATGGATTTCAAGCCTCTCGGTGCCCAAATCGGGGAAACGACCTCGGAGTCCAATGAAACAAATTCCCACACTGAGGTTTGTTCGAAATATTGGCGTTACAAGTAACGACATCGAAATCCAACCCCCGGAGTCGAATTGGCACGCTATTTTATGTCTAGGCAGAAGTATACATACATTTCGGCCTCTCGAAGCCCAATTCGGGCAAATGAACTTGGATTCCATCGAAACGAATTCTTAGAATTAGAGTGAGTCGAAATACACGCGTTAGAAAAAACGGCATCGAAATCCAACCCCCGGTTTTGATGTGTTGCACTTTTTTAGGTTTAGGACGAAGTATATTTTCTAAGCATGGATTTTGGCCATCCGGTGCGAAAATCAGGCAAATGACCTCGGATTCTATCGAAATGAATTCCCACACTTTGGTTGGATCAAAATACACGTGTTAGAAGAAATGACATCGAAATGCGAACACAGGTTTGGAATTTGTGTTGGTTTATAGGCTTAGGCCGAGGTATACTTTCTAAGTACGGATTTCGAGCCTCTCAGTTCGCAAATCAAGCAAACGACCTCGGATTGCTTCGAAACGATTTCCTACACTTAGGTTTGGTCGAAATACATATGTTAAAAGAAACGACATTGAAATCCGACCCCCGATTTGGTATTGGTACGCTTTTTTTTTTTAGGCCGAAGTATACTTTCTAAGTATGGATGAAGCCTCTCAGTGCCCAAATCGGCAAATGAGCTAGGATTCCATCAAAACGATTTCCCACACTAAGGTTGCGTCGAAATAAGCGCGTGCGAGAAGAATCGGCATCGAAAACTGACCTGCGGTCTGCATTTGGTGCACTTTTTTAGGTTTAAGGCAAACTATACTTTCTAAGTATGGATTTCGGCCTGTCGGTGCCCAAATCAGGCCAGCAACCTCAGATTCCATTGAAACGAATTCCCACACTTAGGTTGGGTCAAAATAGACGCGTTAAAAGAAAAGGCATCGAAATCCGATCACAGGTTTAGATTTGGTGCGCGATTGTAAGTTTAGACCGATGTATACATTCAACGTAAGAATTTAGGGCCTCTCGGTGCCCAAATCAGGCAATCGACTTCGGATTCCATCGAAACGAATTGCCACACTTAGGTTGGATCGAAATACATGCGTTAAATCAAATACCACTGAAATCCGATCACAGGTTTGGATTTTTTGCGCCCTTGTAGGTTTAGGCTGAAGTATATTTTCTAAGTATGGATTCCAAGCCTTTCAGTGCATAAATCGGGCAAATTACCTCGACTTCCATCGAAACGGCTTCCCATACTTAGGTTGGATCGAAATACATGCGTTAAATCAAATGACATCAAAATGCAATCGCAGGTTTGGATTTTGTGTGCATTTGTAGGTTTAGGCTGATGTATACTTTCTAAGTATGGATTTTGAGCCACTCGGTCCCAAATCGGAAAAACGACCTCGGATTCCATCGAAACAAATTCCCATTCTTAGGTTTGGTCGAAATACGTGCATTAGAAGAAACGACATTTGATTCTGACCCCCGGTTTGGAATTGGAGCGCTATTTTACGTTTAGCCCGAAGTATAGTTTCTAGGTATGGATTTCGGTCTCTCGGTGCGCCATTCGGGCAAATGACCACGGATTCAATCGAATCGAATTCCCACACTTATGTTAGGTTAAAATACACGCATTAGAATAAAAACAAAATCTGACACCCGGTTTGGATTTGGTGCGTGTTTGTAGGTTTAGGCCGAAGAATACTTTCTATGTATGCATTTCGAACCTCACGATGCCCAAATCAAGGAAACAACCTTGGATTCCATTGAAACGAATT
Organism: Tetracentron sinense; assembly: GCA_015143295.1. Taxonomy (NCBI): domain Eukaryota; kingdom Viridiplantae; phylum Streptophyta; class Magnoliopsida; order Trochodendrales; family Trochodendraceae; genus Tetracentron; species Tetracentron sinense. The sequence continues at coordinate 25,935,985 of CM026571.1, forward strand.
CCCACACTCAGGTTTGATCGACATACTGACGTTAAAAGAAACAACATCGAAATTTGAGCCCCGGTTTTGAATTGGTGCGCTTTTTTACGTTTAGGCTGAAGTATACTTTTTAACTATGGATTTCGGCCTCTTGGCGCATAAATTGGGCAAATGACAACGGATTCTGCCGAAACGAATTCTTACACTTAGGTTGGATCGAAAAACACGAGTTAGAAGAAATGACATCAAAATCCGATCACAGGTTTGGATTTCTAGCGCGTTTGGTAGTTTAGGCCGAAGTATACTTTCTAAGTATGGATTTCGAGCCTATCGGTGCCCAAATCCGGCAAACGATCTAGGATTCCATCGCATCAAATTCCGACACTTTGGTTTGGTCGAAATACGTGCATTAGAAGAAGCAACATTGAAATCCGAACCCAGTGTGGAATTGGAGCATTTTTTTACGTTTAGGCCAAAGTATACTTTCTAAGTATGGATTTTGGTCTCTTGGTGCACCAATTGGGCAAACGGACACGGATTCAATCGAACCGAATTCTCATAGTTAGGCTGGATCGAAATACACTCGTTAGAAGAAATGACATCGAAATCCGATCACAGGTTTGGATTTCTTGCACGTTGGTAGGTTTAGGCTGAAGTATACCTTCTAAGTATGGATTTCGAGCCTCTCGGTGCCAAAATCGGGCAAACGACCTTGGATTCCATCGAAACGAATTCCCACAACTAGGTTTATTCGAAATACGTGCGTTAGAAGAAATGACCTCGAATTTGACCCCCGGTATGGAATTGGAGCGCTTTTTTACGTTTAGGCCGAAGTATACTTTTTAAGTATGGATTTCGGCCTCTTGGTGCGCCAATCGGGCAAACTACCACAGATTCAATCGAAACGAATTCCCACACTTAGGTTGGATTGAAATACATGGCTTAGATCATATGACATCGAAATCCGATCATAGGTTTGGATCTGGTGCGCGTTTGTAGGTTTAGGCCGAAATTTACTTTCTAAGTATGAATTTCGGGTCTCTCTCTGACCAAATCGGGGAAACGAACTCGGATTCCTTCGAAACGAATTCTCACACTTAGGTTAGATAGAAATACACGCCTTAGAAGAAATAGCATTGATATCTGACCCCCGGTTTAGATGTGGTGCACTTTTTTATGTCTAGGCAGAAGTATACATAGTTTTCAGGCTTTCGAAGCCCAAATCGGGCAAATGAACTTGGATTTCATCGACACGGATTCTCACACTTAGAGTGGGTCGAAATACACGAGTTAGAAGAAACGGTATTGAAATCCGACCCCCGGTTTTGATGTGTTGCACTTTTCTAGGTTTAGGACGAAGTATATTTTCTAAGCATGGATTTTGGCCTCCTGGTGCGAAAATCGGGCAAATGACCTCGGATTATATCGAAATAAACTCCCACACTTAAGTTGGATCGAAATACACGCATTAGAAGAAATGACATCGAAATGTGAGCGCAGGTTAGAAATTTGTGGGGGTTTGTAGGCTTAGGCTGAGGTATACTTTCTAAGTACGGATTTCGAGCCTCTCAGTTCGAAAATCATGCAAACGACCTTGGATTGCATCGAAACGATTTCCCACACTTAGGTTTGGTTGAAATACATGCGTTAGAAGAAACGACATCGAAATTCGACCCCCGGTTTTGTATTGGTACGCTTTTTTTTGTTTAGGGGTATACTTTTTAAGTATGGATTTCAGGCCTTTCAGTGCCCAAATCGAGCAAACAACCACGGATTCCATTGAAATGATTTCCCACACTAAGGTTGCGTCGAAATACCCGCGTGTTAGAAGAATCAGCATCAAAAACCGACCCGATTTTTGCACACTTTTTTAGGTTTAGGCCAAGCTATACTTTCTAAGTATGGATTTCGGCCTGTCGGTGCCCAAATCAGGCTAGCAACCTCGGATTCCATTGAAACGAATTCACACACTTAGTTTGGGTCAAAATACACGTGTTAAAAGAAACGGCATCGAAATCCGTTGACAAGTTTAGATTTGGTGCGCGATTGTACGTTTAGACCGATGTTTACCTTCAACGTACGAATTTAGGGCCTCTCGGTGCCCAATCGGGCAAACGACCTCAAATTCCATCGAAACGAATTCCCACTCTTAGGTTGAATTCTGACCCCCGATTTGGAATTGGAGCGCTTTTTTACGTATTGGCCGAAGTATAGTTTCTAGGTATGGATTCGGCCTCTCGGTGCGCCATTCGGGCAAACGACCACGGATTCAATTGAATCGAATTCCCACACTTATGTTAGGTCGAAATACATGCGTTAGAACAAAAACGGAATCCGACCCCGATTTGAATTTGGTACACGTTTGTAGGTTTAGGCCGAAGAACACTTTCTAAGTATGGATTTCGAGCCTCACGTGCCCAAATCCAGGAAACTACCTCGGATTCCTTCAAAACGAATTCCCACTCTCAGGTTTGGTCGACATTCTAGCGTTAAAAGAAACAACATCGAAATCCGACCCCCGATTTTGAATTGGTGCGCTTTTTTACTTTTAGGCTTAAGTATACTTTCTATGTATGGATTTCGGCCTCTCGGTGCATAAATTGGGCAAACGACCACGGATTCTGCCGGAACGAATTCTCACACTTAGGTTGGATTGAAATACACGCGTTAGAAGAAATCACATGAAAATTCGATAACAGGTTTTGATTTCTCACTCGTTTGTAGGTTTAGGCCGAAGTAGACTTTCTAAGTATGGATTTCGAGCCTGTTGGTGCCCAAATCAGGCAAACGATCTTGGATTCCCTCGAAATGAATTCCCACACTTTGGTTTGGTCGAAATACGTGCGTTAAAAGAAACGACAGTGAAATCTCACCCCGGTTTGGAATTGGAGCGCTTTTTTACGTTTAGGCCGAAGTATACTTTCTGAGTATGGATTTCGCCCTCATGGTGCGCCAATCGGGCAAACGACCACGGATTCAATCGGAACGAATTCCCGTAGTTAGGCTGGATCGAAATACACGCGTTCGAAGAAATGACATCGAAATCCGATCAAAGGTTTGGATTTCTTTTGCGTTTGTAGGTTTAGGCCGATGTACACTTTCTAAGTATGGATTTTGACCCACTCGGTGCCAAAATCGGGCAAACGACCTCGGATTCCATCGAAACGAATTCCCACTCGTAGGTTTGGTCGAAATACGTGCATTAGAAGAAACGACAATGAATTCCGACCCCCGGTTTGGAATTGGAGCGCTTTTTTACGTTTAGGCCGAAGTATAGTTTCTAGGTATGGATTTCGGCCTCTCGGTGCGCCATTCGGGCAAACGACCACGGATTCAATCCAAACGAATTCCCACACTTATGTTAGGTCGAAATACATGCGTTAGAACAAAAACGAAATCCGACCCCAGGTTTGGATTTGGTGCGCGTTTGTAGGTTTAGGCCGAAGAATACTTTCTAAGTTTGGATTTCGAGCCTCAAGGTGCCCAAATAAAGGAAACAACCTTGGATTCCATCAAAACGAATTCCCACACTCAGGTTTGCTCGACATACTGGCATTAAAAGAAACAACATCAAAATCTGACCCCCGGTTTTGAATTGGTGCGCTTTTTTAGGTTTAGGCTGAAGTATACTTTCTAAGTATGGATTTCGGCCTCTCGGTGTGTAAATTGGGCAAAAAACCACGGATTTTATCGAAACGAATTCCCACACTTAGGTTGGATTGAAATACACGGGTTAGATCAAATGACATCGAAATCCAAACAAAATTTTGGATTTGGTGCGTGTTTGTACGTTTAGGCCAAAATTTACTTTCTAAGTATGAATTTTGGGTCTCTCTGTGCCCAAATTGGGGAAACAAACTTGGATTCCATCGAAACGAATTCTCACACTTAGGTTGGATCGTAATACATGCCTTAGAAGAAATAACATCGAAATCTGACCCCCGGTTTAGATGTGGTGCACTTTTTTATGTCTAGGCGGAAAGAATACTTTCTAAGTATAAATTTCGGCCTCTCGGTGCGCAAATCGAGCCAACGACCTCGGATTGTACCGAAACGAATTCTCACACTTAGAGTGGGTCGAAATACACGCGTTAGAAGAAACGGCATCGAAATCTGAACCCCGGTTTGGATTTCTAGCGCGTTTGTAGGTTTAGGCCGAAGTATACTTTCAGAGTATGGGTTTCGAGCCTGTCGGTGCCCAAGTCGGGCAAGCGATCTCGGATTCCATCGAAACGAATTCCCACACTTTGGTTAGGTTGAAAAACATGCGTTAGAGGAAACGACATTGAAATCCAAACCCGGTTTTGAATTGGAGCGCTTTTTACGTTTAGGCCGAAGTATACTTTCTAAGTATGGATTTCAGCCTCTTGGTGCGCCAATCGGGCAAACGACCACGGATTCAATCGAAACGAATTCCCACACTTAGGCTGGATCGAAAAACACACGTTAGAAGAAATGACATCGAAATCCAATCACAGGTTTGGATTTCTTGCGCGTTTGTAGGGTTAGGCCGAGGTATACCTTCTAAGTATGGATTTCAAGCCTCTCGGTGCCCAAATCAGGCAAACGACCTCGGATTCCATCGAAACAAATTTCCAAAATTAGGTTTGGTCGAAATACGTGTGTTCGAAGAAATGACATCGAAATCCGATCCACGGTATGGAATTGGAGTGCTTTTTTACGTTTAGGCCGAAGTATAGTTTCTAGGTATGGATTTCGACCTCTCGGTGTGCCGCTTGGGAAAACGACCACGGATTGAATCGAGTCGAATTCCCACATGTAGGGTGGGTTGAAATACATGCGTTAGAAGAAATGACATCGAAATCCGACCCCCGATTCGAATTTGGAGCGCGTTTGTAGGTTTAGGCTAAGTATACTTTCGAAGTACGGATTTCAAGCCTCTAGGTGCCCAAATCGGGGAAACGCCCTCGGATTCCATTGAAATGAATTCCCACACTGAGGTTTGGTCAAAACACGTGCATTAGAAGAAACGACATTGAAATCTGACCCCCGGTTTGGATTTGGTGCGCGTTTGTAGGTTTAAGCTGAAAAATGCTTTCTAAGTATGGATTTCGAGCCTCACGGTACCCAAATAAAGGAAACAACCTCGGATTCCATCGAAAGAAATTCCCACACTCAGGTTTGGTTGACATACTGGCGTTAAAAGAAACAGCATGGAAATTCGACCCCCAGTTTGGGATTGGTGCACTTTTATACGTTTAGGCTGAAGTACACTTTCTAAGTATGGATTTCGGCCTCTCGGTGCGTAAATTGGGCAAACGACCACGGATTCTATTGAAACGAATTCTCACACTTAGGTTGGATCGAAATACACGCCTTAGAAAAAATAGCACCGAAATTTGACCCCCGGTTTAGATGTGGTGCACTTTTTTAGGTTTGGGACGAAGTATACTTTCTAAGTATAAATTTCAGCCTCTCGGTGTGCAAATCGAGCAAACGACGTTGGATTCTACCGAAACGAATTCCCACACTTAGGTTGGATTGAAAATCTGATCACAGGTTTGGATTTCTTGCGCGTTTGTAGGATTAGGTCGAAGTATACTTTCTAAGTATGGATTTCTAGCCTCACGGTGCCCAAATCGTGCAAATGACCTCGGATTCCATCGAAACGAATTCCTACAACTAGGTTTGGTCGAAATATGTGTGTTAGAAGAAATGACATCGAAATCCGACCCCCGGTATGGAATCGGAGCTCACTTTTATGTTTAGGCCGAAGTATAGTTTGTAGGTATGGATTTTGACCTCTCGGCGCGCTATTCGGGCAAACGACCATGGATTCAATCAAGTCAAATTCCCACGCGTAGGGTGGGTCGAAATACTTAGAGTGGGTCGAAATACACACGTTAGAAGAAACGACATCGAAATCCGACCCCCGGTTTTGATGTGTTGCACTTTTTTAGGTTTAGGACGAAGTATAGTTTCTAAGTATAAATTTCGGCCTCTCGGTGCGCAAATCTAGCAAACGACCTCGGCTTCTACCCAAATGAATTCTCATACTTAGGTTGGATCGAAATACATGCGTTAGAAGAAATGAAATCAAAATCCGATCACGTTTTGATTTCTACCGTGTTTGTAGGTTTGGGCCGAAGTATACTTTCTAAGTATGGATTTCGAGCCTGTCGGTGCCCAAATCGTGCAAACGATCTCGGATTCCATCGAAACAACTTCTTACACTTTGGTTTGGTCAAAATACGTGTGCTAGAAGAAACAAAAATTAAAATCCGAACCCAGTTGATAATTGGAGCTCATTTTTACGTTTAGGCCGAAGTATACTTTCTAAGTATGAATTTCGGCCTCTTGGTGCGCCAATTGGGCAAACGACCACGGATGCAATCGAAACGAATTCCCACAGTTAGGCTGGATCAAAATACACGCGTTAGAAGAAATGACATCAAAATCCAATCACAGGTTTAGATTTCTTGTGCGTTTATAGGTTTTCGCCGAAGTATACCTTCTAAGTATTGATTGCAAGCCTCATGGTGCCCAAATAGGGCAAACAACCACGGATTCCATCGAAACGAATTCCCACAACTAGGTTTGGTCAAAATACATGCGTTAGAAGAAATGACATCGAAATTTGACCCTCGGTATGGAATTGTTGCGCTTTTTTACGTTTAGGCCGAAGTATAGTTTCTAGGTATGGATTTCGACCTCTCGGTGCGCCATTCGGGCAAACGACCATGGAATGAACCGAATCGAATTTGAACATGTAGGGTGGGTCGAAATAGATGCATTAGAAGTAACGGCATCGAAATTCGACCCTCGGTTCGAATTTGGTGCGCGTTTGTAGGTTTAGGTTGAAGTAAACTTTCGAAGTATGGATTTCAAGCCTCTCGGTGCCCAAATCGGGGAAACGACCTCGGATTCCATTGAAACAAATTCCCACACTGAGGTTTGGTCGAAATATAGGCGTTACAAGTAACGACATCGAAATCCGATCCCCGGTTTCAAATTGGTGCACTTTTTTACGTCTAGGCGGAAGTATACATAGATTTCGGCCTCTCGAAGCCCAAATCGGGCAAATGAACTCGGATTCCATTGAAACTAATTCTCACACTTAGAGTGGGTCGAAATACAGGCGTTAGAAGAAACGACATCAAAATCCGACCCCCGGTTTTGATGTGGTGCACTATTTTAGGTTTAGGACGAAGTGTATTTTCTAAGCATGGATTTTGGCCTCCTGGTACCCTTTTTTTTTTTGGCCGAGGTATACTTTCTAAGTATGGATTTCAGGCCTCTTAGAGCCCAAATCGGGCAAACGACCTCGAATTCCATCGCCACGATTTCCCACACTAAGGTTGCGTCGAAATACCCGGGTTAGAAGAATCGGCATCGAAAACCGACCCACGGTTTGCATGTATACTTTCTATGTATGGATTTTGAGCCACTCGATGCCCAAATCGGGCAAAAGACCTCGGATTGCATCGAAATGAATTCCCACTCTTGGGTTTGGTCGACATACGTGCATTAGAAGAAACGACATTGAATTCCGACGCCCAGTTTAGAATTGGAGCGGTTTTTTACGTTTAGGCTGGAGTATAGTTTTTAGGCATGGATTTCGGCCTCTCGGTGCGCCATTCGGACAAATGACCACGGATTCAATCGAATCGAATTCCCACACTTCTGTTAGGTCGAAATACATGGGTTAGAACAAAAACGGAATTCGAACCCCGGTTTGGATTTGGTGCGTGTTTGTAGGTTTAGGCCGAAGAATACTTTCTACGTATGGATTTCGAGCCTCACGGTGCCCAAATCAAGGAAACAACCTCGGATTCCATTGAAACGAATTCCCACACTCAGGTTTGGTCGACATACTGGTGTTAAAGAAATAGCATCGAAATCCGATCCCCGGTTTTGAATTGGTGCGCTTTTTTACGTTGAGGCTGAAGTATAGTTTCTAAGTATGGATTTCGGCCGCTCGGTACGTAAATTGGGCAAACGACCACGGATTCTATCGAAACGAATTCCCACACTTAGGTTGGATTGAAATACACGGGTTAGATCAAATGACAAGGAAAGCCGATCATAGGTTTTGATTTGGTGCGTGTTTGTACGTTTTGGCCGAAACTTACTTTCTAAGTATGAATTTCGGGTCTCTTTGTGCCCAAAATCGGGGAAACGAACTCGGATTCCATCGAAACGAATTCTCACACTTAGGTTGGAACGAAAGACAGGCCTTAGAAGAAATAGCATCGAAATCTGACCCCCGGTTTAGATGTGGTGCACTTTTTTAGGTTTGGGACGAAGTATACTTTCTTAGTATAAATTTCGGCCTCTCGGTGCGTAAATCGAGCAAACGACCTCGGGTTCTACCGAAACGAATTCTCACACTTAGGTTGGATCGAAATACACTCGTTAGAAGAAATGTCATCAAAATCCAATCACAGGTTTGGATTTCTTGTGCATTTGTAGGTTTAGGCCGAAGTATACCTTCTATGTATGGATTACAAGCCTCTCGGTGCCCAAATCGGGCAAACGACCTCGGATTCCATCGAAACGAATTCCTACAACTAGGGTTGGTTAAAATACGTGCGTTAAATGACATCAAAATCTGACCCCTGGTATGGAATTGGAACGCTTTTTTTCGTTTAGGCCGAAGTATAGTTTCTAGGTATGGATTTCGACCTCTCGGTGCACCATTAGGGCAAACGACCACGGAATGAACCGAATCGAATTCGAACATGTAGGGTGGGTCGAAATACATGCGTTAGAAGAAACGACATCGAAATCCGACCCCCGGTTTTGATGTGTTGCCCTTTTTTAGGTTTAGGATGAAGTATATTTTCTAAGCATGGATTTTGGCCTCCTTGTGTGAAAATCGGGCAAATGACGTCGGATTATATCGAAATGAATTCCCACACTAAGGTTGGATCGAAATACACGCGTTTGAAGAAATGACATCGAAATGCGAGCACTGGATTGGAATTTGTGCGGGTTTGTAGGCTTAGGCTGAGTTATACTTTCAAAGTACGGATTCCGAGCCTCTTGGTTCGCAAATCATGCAAACGACCTCGGATTGCATCGAAATGATTTCCCACACTTAGGTTTGGTCGAAATACATGCGTTAGAAGAAATGACAACGAAATCCGACCCCCGGTTTGGTATTGGTATGCTTTTTTTTGTTTTGGCCAAAGTATACTTTCTAAGTATGGATTTCAGGCCTCTTAGTGCCCTAATCGGGCAAACGACCTCGAATTCCATCACCACGATTTCCCACACTAAGGTTGTGTCGAAATACCCGGGTTAGAAGAATCGGCATCGAAAACCGACCCGCGGTTTACATTTGGTGCACTTTTTTAGGTTTAGGCCAAACTATAGTTTCTAAGTATGGATTTCGGCCTGTCGGTGCCCAAATCGGGCTAGCGACCTCGGATTCCATTGAAACGAATTCCCACACTTATGTTGGGACAAAATACACCCGTTAAAAGAAATGGCATCGAAATCCCATCCCTGGTTTAGATTTGGTGCGCGATTGTACGTTTAGACCGATGTATACTTTCAACATACGAATTTAGGGCCTCTCGATGCCCAAATAAGGCAATCGACTTTGGATTCCATCGAAACGAATTGCCACACTTAGGTTGGACTGAAATAGTTGCGTTAAATAAAATAACATTGAAATCCGATCACAGGTTTGGATTTTGTGCACGTATGTAGGTTTAGGCTGAAGTATATTTTCTAAGTATGGATTTCGAGACTTTCAGTGCATAAATCGGGCAAATGATCTCAACTTGCATCGAAACGAATTCCCACACTTAGGTTGGATCGAAATACACTCGTTAAATCAAATGACATCAAAATCGAATCGCAGGTTTCGATTTTGTGCGTGCTTGTAGCTTTAGGCCGATGTATACTTCTAAGTATAAATTTTGAGCCACTCGGTGCCCAAATCGGGCAAACGATCTCGGATTCCATCGAAACAAATTCCCACACTTTGGTTTGGTCGAAATACGTGCGTTAGAAGAATCCAAAATTGAAATCCGAACCCGGTTGACAATTGGAGCGCTTTTTTATGTTTAGGCCGAAGTATACTTTCTAAGTATGGATTTCGGCCTCTTGGGGCGCCAATCGGGCAAACGGCCACGGATTCAATCGAAATGAATTCCCACAGTTAGGCTGGATCAAAATACACGCGTTAGAAGAAATGACATCAAAATCCGATCACAGGTTTAGATTTCTTGTGCGTTTGTAGGTTTAGGCCGAAATATACCTTCTTAGTATGGATTGCAAGCCTCTCGGTGCCCAAATTGGGCAAACAACCTCGGATTCCATCGAAACGAATTCCCACAACTAGGTTTGGTCAAAATACGTGCGTTAGAAGAAATGACATTGAAATCTGACCCCCGGTATGGAATTGGAGCGCTTTTTTACGTTTAGACCGAAGTATAGTTTCTAGGTATGGATTTCGACCTCTCGGCGCGCCATTCGGGCAAACGGCCACGGAATGAACCGAGTCGAATTCCAACATGTAGGGTGGGTCGAAATACATGCGTTAGAAGTAACGGCAATGAAATCCGACCCCCGGTTCTAATTTGGTCCGCGTTTGTAGGTTTAGGCTGAAGTATACTTTCGAAGTATGGATTTCAAGCCTCTCGGTGCCCAAATCGGTGAAACGACCACGGATTCCACTGAAACAAATTCCCACACTGAGGGTTGGACGAAATATAAGCGTTACAAGTAGCCCGACCCCCGGTTTCAAATTGGTGCAGTTTTTTATATCTATGCGGAAGTATACATAGATTTCAGCCTCTCGAAGCCCAAATCGGGCAAATGAACTCGGATTCCATCGAAACGAATTCTCACACTTAGAGTGGGTCGAAATACACGCGTTAGATGAAACGACATCGAAATCCGACCACCGGTTTTGATGTGTTGCACTTTTTTAGGTTTAGGACGAAGTATATTTTCTAAGCATTGATTTTGGCCTCCTGGTGCGAAAATCGGGCAAATAAAGTAGGATTATATCGAAATGAATTCCCACTCTTAGGTTGGATCGAAATACACGCATTAGAAGAAATGACATCGAAATGCGAGCACTGGATTGGAATTTGTGCGGGTTTGTATGCTTAGGCCGAGGTATTCTTTCAAAGTATGGATTTCGAGCCTTTCAAAATACATGCGTTAGAACAAAAACGGAATTCGACCCCCGGTTTGGATTTGGTTCATGTTTGTAGGTTTAGGCCGAAGAATTCTTTCTGAGTATTGATTTCGAACCTCACAGTGCCCAAATCAAGGAAACAACCTCGGATTCCATCGAAACGAATTCCCACACTCAGGTTTGGTAGACATACTGGCATTAAAGAAATAGCATCGAAATCCGATCCCCAGTTTTGAATTGGTACGCTTTTTTACGTTGAGGCTGAAGTATAGTTTCTAAGTATGGATTTCGGCCTCTCGGTACGTAAATTGGGCAAACGACCACGGATTCTATCGAAACGAATTCCCACACTTAGGTTGGATTGAAATACACGGGTTAGATCAAATGACAACAAAATTCGATCACAAGTTTGGATTTTGTGCGTGTTTGTACGTTTTGGCTGAAATTTACTTTCTAAGTATGAATTTCGGGTTTCTTTGTGCCCAAAATCGGGGAATCAAACTCGGATTCCATCGAAACGAATTCCCACACTTTGGTGTGGTCGAAAAACGTGTGTTAGAAGAAACAAAAATTGAAATCCGAACCCGGTTGACAATTGGAGTGCTTTTTTACGTTTAGGTCGAAGTATCTAAGTATGGATTTCGGCCTCTTGGTGCGCCAATCGGGCAAACGGCCACGAATTCAATGGAAACGAATTCCCACAGTTAGGCTGGATCAAAATACACGCGTTAGAATAAATGACATCAAAATCCGATCACAGGTTTGGATTTCTTGTGCGTTTGTAGGTTTAGGCCGAAGTATACCTTCTAAGTATGGATTGCAAGCCTCTCGGTTCCCAAATCGGGCAAACAACCTCAGATTCCATCCAAACGAATTCCCACAACTAGGTTTGGTCAAAATTTGTGCGTTAGAAGAAATGACATCAAAACCTGACCCCCGGTATGGAATTGGAGCGTTTTTCACGTTTAGGCCGAAGTATAGTTTCTAGGTATGGATTTCGACCTCTCGGTGCGCCATTCGGGCAAACGACCCCGGAATGAACCGAGTCGAATTCCCACATATAGGATGGGTCGAAATACATGCGTTAGAAGTAACGGCTTCGAAATCTGACCCCCGGTTTGAATTTGGCTCGCGTTTGTAGGTTTAGGCTGAAGTATACTTTCGTAGTATGGATTTCAAGCCTCTCGGTGCCCAAATCGGGGAAACGACCTCGGATTCCTTTGAAAAAATTTCCCGCACTAAGGTTTGGTCAAAATATAGGCGTTACAAGTAGCGACATCAAAATCCGACCCCCGGTTTCAAATTGGTGCACTTTTTTACATCTAGGCGGAAGTATACATAGATTTCGGCCTCTCGAAGCCCAAATCGGGCAAATGAACTCGGATTCCATTGAAACGAATTCTCACACTTAGAGTGGGTCGAAATACACGCATTAGATGAAACGACATCGAAATCAGACCCTCGGTTTTGATGTGTTGCACTTTTTAAGGTTTAGGACGAAGTATATTTTCTAAGCATGGATTTTGGCCTCCTGGTGCGGAAATCGGGCAAATGACGTCGAATTATATCAAAATGAATTCCCACACTTAGGTTGGATCGAAATACACGCGTTAGAAGAAATGACATCGAAATGCGAGCACTGGATTGGAATTTGTGCGGGTTTGTAGGCTTAGGCCGAGGTATACTTTCAAAATATGGATTTCGAGCCTTTCAAAATACATGCGTTAGAACAAAAACGGAATTCGACCCCCGATTTGAATTTGGTGCGTGTTTGTAGATTTAGGCCGAAGAATACTTTCTGAGTATGGATTTCGAACCTCACGGTGCCCAAATCAAGGAAACAACCTCGGATTCCATTTAAACAAATTCCCACACTCAAGTTTGGTCGACATACTGGCGTTAAAGAAATAGCATCGACATCCGATCCCCTGTTTTGAATTTGTAGAGCCCCAGACTTTTTCATGCTTAAAACATGACACTTTCGTTGTCATTTTTCCTTTTAAGAGGTATAATTAATAAATAAGGAAGAAATTGGTAATTCCGAAAAGTCAGAAATGTTCCTTTTCGAAGTACGAACCCAACGCAAGTTGAATCGTCAAAATCGGATGAACGAGTCAAGAGATATGGCCAAAACAGTCTGAGCCTGCAGGCAGGACGTAGCTCGGTTATGCGCTAAGGACGTAGCTCGGTTGTCACTAAGGACATGCTCTGACGTCGTACTTTGAGAACGTAGCTCGAGCTCTGGTAACGTATGCATTGTGCAACCACAACGGGTACGTTGTGCAACCACAACGGGTACGTTGTGCAACAACAACGGGCACGTAGTACAGGAGACAACGGCACAACGTGTTCAACACTATTCACGGCACAACGAGTTGACACTATTCACAGCACAACGAGTGGCACTGTTCACAGCACCACGGGTTCGGCACTGTTCACGGCACAACGTGTTCAGCACTATTCACGGCACAACGAGTTGACACTATTCACAGCACAACGAGTGGCACTGTTCACAACACCACAGGTTCGGCACTGTTCACGGCACAACGTGTTCAGCACTGTTCATGGCACAACGTGTTCAGCACTATTCACGGCACAACGAGTTGACACTATTCACAGCACAACGAGTGGCACTGTTCACAGCACCACGGGTTCGGCACTGTTCACGGCACAACGTGTTCAGCACTATTCACGGCACAACGAGTTGGCACTGTTCACCGCACAACGTGTTCAGCACTATTCACGGCACAACGAGTTGGCACTATTCACAGCACAACGAGTGGCACTGTTCACAGCACCACGGGTTCGGCACTGTTCACGGCACAACGTGTTCAGCATTCGTGGTTGTACAGTAATTCTAGTAAGGGTATTATGGTCTTTTGTCGGTCCACTCTTACCTTAAGAGTTTAACCCGAACCTTTAGGGCTCATTCTCAACACTTAGAGAGTTTGAGAGAATAGGAGAAGGGGAGAAGGCGATTCCAACCTAGGGTTTCCATTTTGGAGAGAAATCAAAGGGTTTGAAACCCTAGATCAACCTCAAGCCCGTTTTCTTCAAGATTTCGGTTCAGGCATTGTGGAGCTCGCGATCCAAGCTAGGGCAGCAACTCACAGTTATTTGGATAGAGGGTTTCTTCCTCATTTCTTCAAGGTCGGTACTTCTTACTACCCTCCTAGTTATAGTTCCGCTTTCCCTTTCTTTTCTTTTGATTTTCCTTTCATTTACGCATGTGCTATGAGAATGGTAAAAGGTGAATGGTGAAGGGTGAATGGTGTATGGAGATGGAATGGGCGATTGGATGCCAATGGTTGTGTGTGATGAACAAATGGGGAAGGGCATTGTTCCAATAATGAACATACATGTATGATTTGAGTAAAACCCATCTAGAAAAGCATGTTGTAGGGTAAATCCATAATGAACACACCATGTTTGATGAAATGCTAAGGTGAATAAAGTGAGCTGTGAATTAGGAAATGCATACCTAAGAAATTCTGAATATTGCTAGGGCCTATGATAGTGTGTTTCCTGCTTTCCCTAAATGTCATCTTTAAATTGGAATGCAAGTATGTACACGGTTCCCACGAGCACGGCATGCATGGCATGATTTATCGAGGTTTTCAAGAACATGGTTAGAGGTGGGACATATCCTAAGATATGTTTTACCTCGCTTTTCACAAGAAGACAAGAACCAACATTCCACGAGGGGTCTCCCCTCACTCACGAGTGCATATCATGAAGAAGGGTCTCCCTTCCCTCGCAAGTACATACATATCATGAAGAAGGGTCTCCCTTCCCTCGCAAGTGCATTGCATAAAGAAGGGTCTCCCTTCCCTCTCAAGGCATCTCTCAAGGCATCTCACAAGTGCATCTCACAAGTTACATGATCACAAGCAAGCATGCATGACATGACACGACATACAAGAATCAAGCAAGATAGGCAAGACAAGCTTTCAAGTACGAAAAGATATTTCAAGTCAAGTCAAGTGCACGTTGTTTTCAAGAGGATTTATCGGCTTTCTACGAATTACAAGCATGATTATAAACTGCTTTACTTCCTTGTATGATATGAATTGTTTCCGTTTGACATATATGAATTGCTCCTGATCATGTATTGCCATTTCTATGCTATAATTGTTGGTTAGTATTTAGTACCCGCTGAGTATTTCATGCTCAGCCGTACTTCTTATGTCGGCAGGTTATGAGGGAGCTGCTGCTCCATTTGATGTTTGTGCTCCTGGTCCATAGGTGGAGGAGGAGTACGTCGAGGAGCCTTTGGAGGAACCTCCGTAGAGGGTTATCAGTAGGTGGTGTTAGATTCTGAGTGGATTAGCTGTGGGTGAGATGAGAGTTAGATTTATGTATTTTGGCGGGCATGTCCGCACTTTCTTTTGGTTACTTTTGTATAAACTTGGATTTGTGTATATATATATACATAGAGGTTTGGTAGACTTCCGCTGTGTTTTAAAGTTATGTTTCCGCTATGATGTCCTCTATTGTATATGCTCTATGGGTTTTGCAGGTTGGTTGTCAAGCAAGTCATGATTAGTTGTCCAAAGTTCACTCTAACTCCTAGGGTGGGTTTTGGGTCGCGACAGAATTGGTGCGCTTTTTTACGTTGAGGCTGAAGTATAGTTTCTAAGTATGGATTTCGGCCTCTCGGTATGTAAATTGGGCAAACGACCACGGATTCTATCGAAACGAATTCCCAGACTTAGGTTGGATTGAAATACACGAGTTAGATCAAATGACAATGGAAGCCAATCACAAGTTTGGATTTTGTGCGTGTTTGTACGTTTTGGCCGAAATTTACTTTCTCAGTATGAATTTCGGGTCTCTCTGTGCCCAAAATCGGGGAATCGAACTCGGATTCCATTGAAACGAATTCCCACACTTTGGTGTGGTCGAAATACGTGCGTTAGAAGAAACAAAAATTGAAATCCGAACCCGGTTGACAATTGGAGTGCTTTTTTACGTTTAGGTCGAAGTATACTTCTAAGTATGGATTTCGGCCTCTTGGTGCGCCAATCGGGCAAACGGCTACGGATTCAATCGAAACGACTTCCCACAGTTAGGTTGGATCGACATACACGCGTTAGAATAAATGACATCAAAATCCGATCACAGGTTTGGATTTCTTGTGCGTTTGTAGGTTTAGGCCGAAGTATACTTTCTAAGTATTGATTGGAAGCCTCTCGTTGCCCAAATCGGGCAAACAACCTCGGATTCCATCGAAACGAATTCCCACAACTAGGTTTGGTCAAAATTCGTGTGTTAGAAGGAATGACATCAAAACCTGACCCCCGGTATGGAATTGGAGCGCTTTTTTACATTTAGGCCGAAGTATAGTTTCTAGGTATGGATTTCGACCTCTCGGTGCGCCATTCGGGCAAACGACCACGGAATGAACCGAGTTGAATTCCCACTTTTAGGATGGGTTGAAATAGATGCGTTAAAAGTAACGGCTTCGAAATCCGACCCCCGGTTCGAATTTGGTGCACGTTTGTAGGTTGAGGCTGAAGTATATTTTCGAAGTATGGATTTCAAGCCTCTCGGTGCCCAAATCGGGGAAACGACCTCGGCTTCCATTGAAACAAATTCCCACACTGAGGTTTGGTCGAAATCTAGGTGTTACAAGTAACGACATCGAAATCCGATCCCCGATTTCAAATTGGTGCACTTTTTTACTTCTAGGCGGAAGTATACATAGATTTCGGCCTCTTGAAGCCCAAATTGGGCAAATGAACTCGGAGTCCATCGAAACGAATTCTCACACTTAGAGTGGGTCGAAATACAGGCATTAGAAGAAATGACATCGAAATCCGACCCCCGGTTTTGATATGTTGCACTTTTTTAGGTTTAGGACGAAGTATATTTTCTAAGCATGGATTTTGGCCTCCTGGTTCGAAAATCGGGCAAAAGAAGTTGGATTATATCGAAATGAATTCCCACACTTAGGTTGGATCGAAATACACGAGTTAGAAGAAATGACATCGAAATGCGAGCACTGGACTGGAATTTGTGCGGGTTTGTAGGCTTAGGCCGAGGTATACTTTTAAAGTACGGATTCCGAGCCTCTTGGTTCGCAAATCATGCAAACGACCTCGGATTCCATCGAAACGATTTCCCACACTTAGGTTTCGTCGAAATACATGCGTTAGAAGAAACAACAATGAAATCGGACCCCCGGTTTGGTATTGGTACGTTTTTTTTTTTTTAGGCCGAAGTATACTTTCTAAGTATGGATTTCAGGCCTCTCAGTGCCAAAATTGGGCAAACGACCTTGGATTCCATCGCTATGATTTCCCACACTAAGGTTGCGTCGAAATACCCGGGTTAGAAGAATCGGCATCGAAAACCGACCCGCGGTTGGCATTTGTTGCACTTTTTTAGGTTTTGGCCAAACTAGAGTTTCTAAGTATGGATTTCGGCCTGTCGGTTCCCAAATCGGGCTAGCGACCTCGAGATTCCATTGAAACGAATTCCCACACTTATTTTGGGACAAAAATACACGCTTTAAAAGAAACGGCATCGAAATCCCATCACTGGTTTAGATTTGGTGCGCGATTGTACGTTTAGACCGATGTATACTTTCAACGACGAATTTAGGGCCTCTCGGTGCCCAGATCAGGCAATCAACTTCGGATTCAATCGAAACGAATTGCCACACTTAGGTTGGATCGAAATAATTGCATTAAATCAAATAATATTGAAATCCGATCACAGGTTTGGATTTTGTGCACGTTTGTAGGTTTAGGCTGAAGTATATTTTCTAAGTATGGAAAGGCTCCCCTTTCAGTGCATAAATCAGGCAAATGATCTCGACTTCCATCGAAACAAATTCCACACTTGGGTTGGATCGAAATACACGTGTTAAATCAAATGACATCAAAATCCAATCGCTGGTTTGGATTTTGTGCGCGTTTGTTGGTTTAGGCCGAAGAATACTTTCTAAGTATGGATTTTGAGCCTCACGGTGCCCAAATCAAAACAACCTCGGATTCCATTGAAACGAATTCCCACACTCAGGTTTGGTCGACATACTGGCGTTAAAAGTAATAGCATCGAAATCCGACCCCAGGTTTTGAATTGGTGCGCTTTTTTACGTTTAGGCTGAAGTATAGTTTCTAAGTATGGATTTCGGCCTCTCGGTACGTTAATTGGGCAAACGACCACGAATTGTATCGAAACGAATTCCCACACTGAGGTTGGATTGAAATACACGGGTTAGATCAAATGACAACGAAATCAGATCACAGGTTTGGATTTGGTGCATGTTTTTACGTTTTGGTCGAAATTTACTTAGTATGAATTTCAGGTCTCTTTGTGCCCAAAATCGGGGAAACGAACTCGGATTCCATCGAAAAGAATTCTCACACTTTTGTTGGATCAAAATACACGCCTTAGAAGAAATAGCATCGAAATCTGACCCCCGGTTTAGATGTGGTGCACTTTTTTAGGTTTGGGACGAAGTATACTTTCTAAGTATAAATTTCGGCCTCTCGGTGCATAAATCGAGCAAACGACCTCGGATTCTATCGAAACGAATTCTCACACTTAGGTTGGATCGAAATACATGTGTTAGAAGAAATGACATCAAAATCCGATCACAGGTTTGGATTTCTAGCGCGTTTGTAGGTTTAGGCCGAAGTATACTTTCTGAGTAAGGATTTCGAGCCTGTCGGTGCCCAAATTGGGCAAACGGTCTCGGATTCCATCGAAACAAATTCGTACACTTTGGTTTGGTCGAAATACATGCGTTAGAAGAAATGACATTGAAATCCGAACCCGGTTGAGAATCGGAGCGCTTTTTTACGTTTAGGCCGAAGTATACTTTCTAAGTATGGAGTTCAGCCTCTTGGTGCGCCAATCGGGCAAACGGCCATGGATTCAATCGAAACGAACTCCCATAATATGCTTGTAGAGCCCCAGACTTTTTCATGCTTAATACATGGCACTTTCGTTGCCATTTTGCCTTTAAAGAGGTATAATTAATAAATAAGGAAGAAATTGGAAATTTTGAAATGTCAGAAATGTTCCTTTTCGAAGTACGAACCCAACGCAAGTTGAATCGTCAAAATCGGACGAACGAGTCAAAAGATATGGCCAAAACAGTCTGGACCTGCAGGCAATCGTAGCTCGGAAGGCACTAAGGACGTAGCTACAGCTCACAACGTGTACGTTGTGCATCCGTTGTGTAACAGACAACAGGTACGTCATGCAGCAGACGTGTACGTTGTACAGCAAACAACATGTACGTTGTACAGCAAACAACGAGTACGTTGTACAGCTCACAACGTGTACGTTGTGCATCCCTTGTGCAACAGACAACGGGTACGTCGTGCAGCAGACAACGTGTGCGTTGTATAGCTCACAACGGGTACATTGTACATAAGACAATGGACAACGAATTCAGCACTATATTCACAGCACAACGTGTTCAGCACTATTCATAGCACAACGTGTTTGGCACTGTTCACAGCACAACGTGTTCAGCACTGTTCACAGCACAATGTGTTTGGCACTGTTCACAGCACAACGTGTTCAGCACTATTCACAGCACAACGTGTTCAGCACTGTTCACAGCACAACGTGTTCAGCACTGTTCACAGCACAACATGTTTGGCACTGTTCACAGCACAACGTGTTCGGCACTATTCACAACACAACGTGTTCGGCACTATTCACAGCTCAACGTGTTCAGTACTCGCGTTTTTGCAGAAATTTCAGTAAGGGTATTATGGTCTTTTGGTCGGTTTACTCTTACCTTAAGAGTTTAACCCCGAGCCTTTAGGGCATCATTCAACACTTAGAGAGTTTGAGAGAATAGGAGAAAGGGGAGAAGGTGATTCCAACCTAGGGTTTCCATTTTGGAGAGAAATCAAGGGGTTTGTGAACCCACACTCCACTCAAGCCCATTTTCTTCAAGATCAAGGCACAAACATGTGAGGAGCATCTCCTCAAGCTAGGGCAGCAACTCACGGTTGTTTTTGGAAGGGGATTTCTTCCTCACTTGATCAAGGTCGGTACTTCTTGCTACCCTCCTAGTTATAGCTTCTCTTTTCCTTTGTTTCTTCTCGTTTTTCTTCACTTATATATGTGTTATGAGATTGGTGGTATGAATGGTGAATGGAGGTGGATGTTGGCGAATGGATGCCGTGTGGATGATGTGATGAATGAATGGGAAAGGGCATTGTACTAATAATGAACATACAAGTGTGATGTGAGCATAACCCACCTAAAAAAGCATGATTTAGGTTTAAAAGAATGATGAATAATGAACACACCATGTTTGATGAAATGCCAAGGTGAATAAAGTGAGTTGTAAATTGGGAAATGCATGCCTAATAAATTATGGATATTGCTAGGGCCTATGATAGTGTGTTTTTCTTGCTTTCCCTAAATGATATGAATATTACATTGCTCAATCATTGATGTTATATGTGTTGTGAAATTACCCAAATGTCATATTTAAATTTAAATGCAAGTATGTACACGGTTCCCACGAGCACGGCATGCATGACATGATTTATCGAGGTTTTCAAGAACATGGTTAGAGGTGGGACATATCCTACGATATGTTTTACCTTGCTTTTCACAAGAAAACAAGAACCAACATTCCACAAGGGGTCTCCCCTCACTCACAAGTGCATATCATGAAGAAGGGCCTCCCTTCCCTCGCAAGTACATACATATCATGAAGAAGGGTCTCCCTTCCCTCGCAAGTGCATTGCATAAAGAAGGGTCTCCCTTCCCTCTCAAGGCATCTCTCAAGCACATCTCACAAGGATATCTCGCAAGTGTATCTCACAAGTTACATGATCACAAGCAAGCTGTAACGCCCCAAACTACCCCCTAGGAGTTAGGCTATATTTGGGCCCGTTACCTACCATACAACCATCTTGCGGAAGCATATAAGGCAAGCTAAATAGTGAACTGAAAATTTCTTTAATAACTTATCTGTATTCCAAGCATAACTGTTTACAATAACTGAATATAAACTTTGACATGTACATGAAATCCTTGACTTGAGTTGCCAACTTAAATGGTACAATATCCCCAACCAAAATTCCCAAAATACATGACTCTCTCTCTCTCTTCCCAACCATGGCCACAGGCCAACCCTAACCTCTGACTAACACTCCAATAACCTCCTGCTCCCCCTGAGCTGCCTCGATCCTCGTGTAGTGTACTTGCCGACATCAAAGTACGGCTGAGCATGGAATACTCAGCGTATACCTACTACTAGCTAACAATGTTATATCACAATAATATCACATGCGAGTACTTTTAAAAGAATTCAGTTCATAATTCATGCTTAAAACAATATAGGCATTCATTTGTCAAATCTTATCTTTCGTAGAAAATAAAACACTTTTCATAGTTCTTGTAAGTTCTGATGAGTCCTTATGAGCTTACGATTTCTTATTAGTTCTTTATGAGACGTATGAAGTCTTGTGAGGTTCCTTGTGAGCGTATGAGTTCTCGTGAGTTTCTTGTGAGCTTATGAGTTCTTGTGAGTATCTTGTGAGCAAGAGGTTAGCACCCGCACAACCCTGGGCTACCAACCTCCTTGACATTCCATGTACTTGTGAGCTTTCTTATGAGATATTCTTGTGAGCCAGAGGTTAGCACCCGCATTACCCTGGCTACCAACCTCCTTGACATTCCCTTTACTTGTGAGCTTTCTTATGAGATATTCTTGTGAGCCAGAGGTTTGCACCCGCATTACCCTGGGCTACCAACCTCCTTGACATTCTCGTTACTTGTGAGCTTTCTTATGAGATATTCTTGTGAGCCAGAGGTTAGCACCCGCATTACCCTGGGCTACCAACTTCCTTGACATTCCCTTTACTTGTAAGCTTTCTTATGAGATATTCTTGTGAGCCAGAGGTTAGCACCCGCATTACCCTGGGCTACCAACCTCCTTGACATTCCCTTTACTTGTGAGCTTTCTTATGAGTACTTATGGATGCTTCGTAGCTTATGAAAATCTCGTCATGTAAAGCATAGAGTGCGTGGCGTGCTTGTGAGCATCATCATGTACATAGCGAAAGCCTTAACAATTCATATGATCTCATGCAAAACATGTTTTCATTATAGCGTACTTGAAGAATTCTAGAAACATAGCATATGTTCACTCATTGCATTGCATCATCAAAACCATGGCTAAAGCCTATTCCATCATATTACAATTTAAAATCATGGTTTATTTAAAGGTAATGTCATTTACTTGCAAGCATAGCCACATTCATCCCTCTTTTTGAAAAACCCCCAAATTATAACCCTTGTTTACCCAAAATCATCTATCTCCCATTTGCATCATAACATGGTGGAGTAATAGATTCCAATCATGATTTCATTCTCATTTCAATATTTAGATCATAGCAAAGTTAGATGGTAGAGGTACTTACTTGTAAATCACTTCCTAGGTTGGAGAAAAACCCTTGAGTTGGATCCCCACTTGATTGAGGAAGGACCCAAGCTTTGATTTGGGGAAGATCAAACCCTTGATTTATGCTCTTCTTGATGCAAATCCAAAAACCCCCTTGATAATCTCAAAGAGATTCTCCTCCTCTTTCTAAGAACTCCTTTTTGGTTTAGGGTAAACCAAAACCCTCTAATTGATCTCATATTTATAGGCAAAGGGGTGAAAACCCCCAAAAATCGCATTAAGGAAAGTAAAATCGCGTATCTACGATCGTTCGTAGCGATTTACGATCGATCGTAGTTTCACCCGAGAGTTTCCAGCATTTCTGGGGCTTTACGATCGATCGTAGCAATTCTACGATCGTTCGTAGCGCCTCTACGATCGTTCGTAGGGTCCCTACGATCGATCGCAACTTTTGCAGAAAGTTTCAGCATTTTTGCATTTTCGTAATTCGGCCATAACTTTTGACTCGCTTGTCCGATTTTGACGATTCAACTTGCGTTGGATTTTTATTTCGAAGGATCACAACTTTCATGTTTTTCACAACTTCCAATTCTTCCTTTTTCTTAGACCATTTTGCCCCTAAACCTGACTGATCCGAAATTGGGTTTCGTCAGTCCAGATTTTAAACCGACCCGACCTCAGAAATCGGTCTTTTAACCTAACACCAACTCAAAACCAAGACAATTGATCAACATGAACCCCAAAGAGGGTTCAATTACGTTTCCAAAAATCCAAGAATTGCTTGATTCCGACGAGCGGTGTGAACAGTAGGACTATTTAAAGTCAAGGGTATGCTAAGGCATTCCCATTCTTGACACTTAGAACATTTCGAGTGTTTCACACTCTTTTCATTCGGTTCCAAAACCATACTCACACCTCATGACTCATTAATCCATAGGTTTTTAACACACCTAGGTGATCATGGGACACACCCCAACATGCATGAGAGGCCCCGGTCTCTTTATGCCTCGCGTAACAGCACTATTCACTCACAACTCATTAACACTTAGGGTACCTTATACCCATCTTTTTACCCACTTAAAGTATGTCATACTCTTATTTATTCATCCCAAACACCCAACAATAAACACTTAAGCTAATTTGACTACTCTTATCATGCCCCTTAACCAAGTCACATAAATGGCCCTCGGCCTTTACAAGACTTGTGCCCATGGCACTATTCACAACATTGTGAAATGGTTTCCCATGGTTCTACGTTCACACTTATGGTATTTTATACCCTAAATACTTGAGTATTATTATACTCTTATTTTGAGACTCAACATACACACTTTAAACCCTTATTTAAATCGCCACACTACTTAGAACCAAATGGACCATGCTACCAAGAACAAAGTGTAAAGGCCTTAAGCCTTTACACACACCACACAAGGGCACTATCCACACACTATTCCCAGCCCAGGGAACTCGGTTCCGGGTTTCTTCATACATACTAAGGGTATTTTCATACCCCATCTACTTTGAATCCAACCCTTACTCCATTCTCATAACTCACGACCCTAGGTTCTTAAACCAAACCAAGGTAACCTATTGGGCACAACCCATATGCATGGGAGGCCCCGGCCGCCACAAATCCCTTGAATCGACATTATTCATACCACTATACATTTAATGCTTTGAGTATGGTTTTATACTCTTTGCATGTTTTCTCAAAACACCTTACACTTCTTGATTCTAACATGAAACTCACATCGCACTTAGCCTATGAGGGAAACTCTCACTCTCATTAACCAAACCCAACTTATAATAAGGGCCTTTGGCCCTTACTATACTAGTGTCCTCGACACTATTCACTTGAACAGTGAACCAAATTTTCGGGGTTCTACATCCTCCCCCCCTTAAAGGAATTTCGTCCTCGAAATTAGAATGGTACGTGTACAAGAGAGGGAACCCTTCCCGCACTTCGTTTTGCTCGAACGAGCCTTTGTACTTAGCAACCTAAGACATGACAGGATTTATTAATCCGGTGCCGACCCACACCTAACTAGGCACCCGCTCATTAGCAAGGCGCCCTTGACTAACCACCGTCAAGCAAGTACATAAATCATATATATTATATAGATAGCATGTTATATACAGGCAACACATCACACTTCGTTAAGGTATAACGAATTACACACTTAAGATTAGGTGACTAGTCTATCCTCGGGATATGACTCCCTATATTGAACTAATACCTCTGCTTGATACCCCTTATGTCGTGGTACCAAACCTAAATTCAAAGTTCATTTGAGTTCAAATTTCAACTCAGAAAATTTCGTGATCCTAGGAAACCCAATGCCTTTGCTCACCCCTGACATCAACTCTAAGAGACTCTAGAGAATCTAGTACCATGCCGAAATTTATTTATTTATTATTATTTTATTTTTATTTTTAAAAGCACCACCATGTGCTAGGTACTTATTTATAATTAAAGTGCCTAAGATTATTATTAAATAAGTGTATTGTACATATATGTCGAGGCATTCACATTGTAAGATAAGCATAATTTATATAGACACACCAAGGTATATACAAACTAATATTACTAGGAATGGATGCCTAGCGTGACTAAGCTTTCTCGTTTTCGGTTAAGTATAAATCAACTAGGACTAAGACTAACTGATTAGTCTTATACTTAGAATATAACTCCCCTTTGATTTCCTCGAGCATGATCCTCTAAGTACTTTGAGACATGCATGATGTAAAATGAGATGTGTATGATGCTTATGACATGCATGATGCTCGTGACATGCATATGATGCTTATGACATGTGTGATGCTTATGACATGCGTATGATGCTTATGACATGCGTATGTTGCTTATGATATATATGATGCTTATGCCATGCATGATGCTATGTATGATGCTCATGATATGCGTGATGCTTATGCTATGCATGATGTTGATGTCATTCTAAATTCACTAGACTTGTGAGGCAAAAGAGGATCCTATAGTCTTGCTCGGAAGACAACTCCCTAACGAACTCTAATAACACAATGCGACAAAGGACATACCAATTCCTTGTCCACCAACATTTGGGTTAGACTCTAGCCTGAGTATTTCTCAACTCGTAAGTCTAACTAGGAAGCTCGTTCATAAAGCATTGGTTTTCACTTAGCATATAACATATAGTATGCACACCATATATCATATAATACCACATAGCAATACCACACATAATAGCATAAGGATATAAATTTTTTTCGGTTTTCCTAGCGAAGACAGATACTAACTTCGGTTGGAATCAACCTGTTATAGAGAAAGACTAAGTGATTAGTCTACACTTGGAATACGACTCCTAAGGTGCACTTAATGCCTTGATTTACTCGTGGTATTGAACTCTAAGTAGCCCTAGAGACCTAATGCCTAAGCTTTGATACCACCTCTGTAACGCCCCAAAATACCCCCTAGGAGTTAGGCTATATTTGGGCCTGTTACCTACCATACAACCATCTTGCGGAAGCATATAAGGCAAGCTAAATAGTGAACTGAAAATTTCTTTAATAACTTAACTGTATTCCAAACACAACTGTTTACAATAACTGAATATAAACTTTGACATGTACATGAAATCCTTGACTTGAGTTGCCAACCTAAATGGTCCAATATCCCCAACCAAAATTCCCAAAATCCATGACTCTCTCTCTCTCTTCCCAACCATGGCCACAGGCCAACCCTAACCTCTGACTAACAATCCAAATCGAGCAAATGAACTCGGATTCCATTGAACCAAATTCTCACACTTAGAGTGGGTCGAAATACACGCGTTAGATGAAATGGCATCGAAATCCGACCCCCGAGATCGAGCCAATTTTCCCCGGCATACGCTCATTAGAAACCCATGAAACCTGTTTCCCGGCATGGATGCCTCTGCCAGTACTCCGGCAGGGGGTTTGGATGGCTTGCATGCTGATTTGGAAGGTGCAACAACTCGTCCGTGGTCTTCTCTGTTCGCTTCTAACAGGGTTAAATCTAATGGGTTGTCTCTCGATTTCATTCGCCCCATCTCAGAGAATGGCTCGAAGGTTGTGATGTGCTCTACTTCAGAAACTGAAGATGATATCTCACGCTGGTCGGGAGCGCTTGTGGGGTTTGTTCTCGGTCCCAAACCCTTTTTTCAAAGTCTGAAGAATTTTGTGCTTAGAGCTTGGAAGCCAAAGGGTGATCTTGCTGTCTCCTCTCTTGAAAACGGCATCTTCATCTTTGATTTCAGCTGCAAAGAAGACAAGATTCGAATCTTAGAAGCAGGCCCTTGGTTCTTCAATCAAAAGCCCTTGATCATCCGTCCATGGTCCCCCCGCCTCAAGCTTGAAAAACCCTTGGTTTCTGCGATTCCCCTGTGGATTAAACTCCCTGGCCTTCAACTCCATCTTTGGGGTCAACGCATGCTCAGTTGGCTTGCCAGTGCCATTGGAACCCCTCTTTTCTCTGATAAAGTTACAGCTGATAGGGGTCGCCTCTCTTATGCAAGGGTCTGTGTTGAGGTGTCTGCCCTTGAAGATCTCCCAGATTCCATTCTTATTCAAAACCATCATTACCCTGATAGTTCCAAATTTTCTCAGTGTGTTCAATATGATTGGAAACCTCTGCGTTGTGCCAGATGCTCGACCTTTGGTCACACCGAAGCCAAATGTATTACGAAGCAGATTTTGGCCCCCAAGGTAAAGCCTTCTGCAACCCCTATTTTCCCATCTCCTTTGGTGGATACTGATAGCCCCCACTTTGAGGCTCCTAAAGGATTCGAGCAGCAACCTCGTCGTCAATCCCTTATGAGTGAACCCACATCTGATGGGGAAGACGTAGATATGATTGACCCTCCTGATGCTTCTATTGGTAAGAATGTTGACGATAATCTCGTTGCCAAGGACGATGTTGTTGCTTCGGCTGGTGAGGATGACGATGAAGCTCCCTTTGAGGTTGGCTTTGCTTCTTATCGCCCTTCACCTATTCGACGATTTGCTTCTTTCAAAGATCATGATGAAGCAATAAGCCACAACCCTCTGATTGAATGGGAGCTCCATGACAACCCCTGTTCTACCTCTAAGTACAATGCCATGATCTCCTCAGCCCCAAAGAAACCCCGATACACTCCCTCATCCCCTTCTGTCTCACCCAACTACCTTGGTCCTAATCCTGTGACATCGAAAGCTCGGTGCCCTGTTTCCAGCCCAAATCGCTTTGCGGTTTTGACATCTTTAGATGAAGAGGACTCCTTTGGAGAGAATCTGGGTGATGTGGGACCCTTCCATTTTTCAGGTGCAGGTCCTTAATGCTTCTGCTCAGTTCCTTCACTGCAAAGTTTTTGAGCCTAGTTCAGACTCTGCTTTTTTAGTTACTTTTGTTTATGCCTCCAACAATAATAGCGACAGAGGTCTTCTTTGGCGTGATCTCTCCCTCATTGCTAGCCCCTCTGTCCCTTGGTTAATTCTTGGTGACTTCAATGTTATTCATTTTCAAGAGGAAAAGATTGGTGGTGCTCCTTTTCAGCCTAGTAACTCCAGATCCTTCAACGATTGCATCCAACATCTCGGTATGTTTGACATCAAAAGCAAAGGCCTTTTTTGCACTTGGAGCAATTCATCTATCACAAGCAATCGTAGAATCCAATGTAAGCTGGACCGTGTTCTCTGCAATATTGATTGGTGCACTAAGTTTTTAGCTTCTGAAGCTAACTTCCTCCCCCCTGGAGTATCAGATCACTCCCCCATGGTGGTCACTGTTCATCCTCCGGCACCTCGAGGGTCAAAACCTTTTAAATTCTTTAACTTCTGGACTCAAGATCCTGAATTTCAGGTCCTGGTTGAAGAGGTCTGGCAACTTCAAGTTGATGGAAATCCGATGTTCAAACTAGTGCAAAAATTAAAAGCCCTCAAATCTCGACTTTGGACTTGGAGCAGGGAGAAACTTAGCAACTTATCGCATAGAGTTATTCAAGCTAAACAGGATCTCGACTCAGCTCAAATTGCTCTAAATCTCAATCCAGCCAATGAGGAGCTAATTGCTAAAGAAAAGAACTGCTCTTGTGACTATAACATTTTGGCTAAAGCTGAAGAAGCTACTCTCAGGCAAAAATCCAGACTTCTTTGGCTTACTGTGGGCAACAACAACACCAAATTCTTTCACAGTAGTCTTTCATCTCGGAGGGGTTTCAATAGAATCTCTGAAATTCAGGTTGATGGAGTGAATCTGACCTAGGAAAAGGATATCTCTGAAGCCGGGGTTAATTTTTTTGAGAACCTGTTATCTAAGCCTCCATCCGATGCTGGCTTTGATCTTGATCTGAATGATTTCCCAAGCCCTAGAATAGTGGACCCCCAAGATCTTACCATGCTCTCAACTCCTATCACTCCTACTAAAATCAAATGGGCCTTTTTTGACTGCAATGATGATAAATCCCCAGGGCCAGATGGATTTACTGCCCACTTCTTCAAGACCTCTTGGGGAATAATTGAGCGAGATGTGATTCGAGCAATTCAGAATTTTTTTCCTTCCTCTCATCTGTTGACTGAGATGAATTCTACTTTGATTACTCTAATCCCAAAGGTACCAAGGCCAAACAACTTTTCTGACTACCGGCCTATTTCCCTTTGTAATATCGTTTATAAGTGCATCTCTAAGATTCTTGCTCAGCGGCTTAAAAAGGTCCTACCCTCCATTATCAGTGAAAATCAATCTGCTTTCATCAAGGGACGCAACATCTCTGACAGTGTTCTCCTCATTCATGAATTAGTTCGCAACTACCACCGCAACAAAGGGGTTCCACGTAGCGCTATCAAGATTGATCTTCAAAAAGCCTTTGATACGGTTCGTTGGGATTATCTAATCAAAATGCTTCAGATCATGGGATTACCTTCAGCATTTATTCGATGGTTAATTCCATGTTTTACCACACCCAGATTTTCAGTAGTTATAAATGGCTCTCCTCATGGATACTTCCAAAGCTCTCGGGGTCTACGGCAAGGCGACCCTCTATCCCCTTTCCTATTTGTCATTGCTATGGAAGGTTTCTCTGGCCTCATCAACCATGCCATGAATACAGGCCTTTTAGCTCCCCAACCCAGGTGTGACAACCCTCTAATCTCTCATATTAGTTTCGCTAATGACCTTTTTGTCTTCTTAAAAGCAGATATCTCCTCAGCTATCGAGCTCGGACAAGTGCTCTCAAAATTCTCTGCTATTTCAGGTCTAAAACCGAATTCCCTTAAAAGCCAAATGTTCTTTGCGGGAGCAACTTCTAGTACCCAATCTGCTTTCAAGCGCATTTTGAACTTCAAGATCAGGAAGCTGCCAGTTTAAATATTTGGGTCTGCCTTTAATCTAACCTTTGATTGATAGGATTTTATCTAAGGTGCAAAGTTGGAAAGCCAAATTCCTCTCATACGCTGGGCATGCTGAATTCATCAAGTCTGTCCTCAATAGTTTTCATATCTATTGGACTAAGCTTCTTATTCTTCCCAAATCCATCACCAAGAAGATCGAACAAATTTGTTGTAATTTTCTCATGCAGGGCCTGATATGCAAAGGAAACACCATCCAATTGCGTGGACATCTATATGCAGGCCAAAGGATAAAGGTGGACTAGGACTCCAAAGAGTTACGGATTGGAACAAAGTTGGAATCATTCATCAACTATGGTCTATTGTCACTCATACTGAAAGCTTATGGGTCAAATGGTGCCACAAGAATCTGATTCGCCAGAAACATTTTTGGACTCTCAAGATCCCCTCCGAATGTTCTTGGGTCTGAGGAAAATTCTTCAAGTCAGAAATCTCGCTAAAGGACATATCACCTGCTCCATTGCTACTGGCTCTCAAACTTCTCTCTAGTATGATCCGTGGCATCCTTTGGGCATTCTCTCCGAACACTTTGGCGATCGTATTCAATATGATTCAGGTCTCCCGAGAGAGGCGAAAGTTGCTGATATCATATCCGGCTCCTCATGGGCTCCCCCTCCAGCTCTCTCCGCCGATCTCATGTTTGCTTGGAACAAACTCTCCTCTATCAACATCAACTCATCACTTCCTTCTGACAGAATTATTTGGACCCCCAACAGCAACGGCACCTACTCTCTGAAATCGGCATGGGATAGAATTCGAACCCAATCTCCCCCTTCTCCTCGCTGGAACCTGGTATGGGGCTCTCACTGTATCCCTAGACATTCCTTTATAGCTTGGTTCGCTCTCTCCAACAGCCTTCAAACCCAAGATCGCTTGCTTAGTCTTAACATCATTCCTCAGTCTCGATGTGTGAGCTAGTTCTGAAAGCTTACAGCATCTTTTCTTTGAATGTCCCTACTCTAGACAAGTTTGGGCTCACTATCTAGAGCGTTGCCACTACTCAACTAGACCAATCCTACCTTGGCACGAAGAAGTTGAATGGGCAGCAAAGGCATTTCACGGTAAGCAGCTGAATCAAATTACTAAACGGGTTGCTTTTTGTGGAACCATCTACCATATATGGGGTGAAAGGAATAATCAGATCTTCACCAACTCTTCTCGGCCCGTTGGGATTATAATCAACAACATTACTTCTGACACCCGGCTCAAAATTGAAAATTTAAATGCTCAAGTTGTTGATTCAGTCTCTAACCATGAGTTCATGCACAGATGGCATGTCCACTGTCGGTTTTTCTCTAAGCCCAATCAGTGGTGTAGATGGTCTCCCCCGCCTCTCAATCATTGGGTTTTAAACACTGATGGCTCGGTTCACAATGGTGAAGGGGGATTGGGTGGCATTTTGAGAGACCACCATGGGGTTCCACTCATAGCTTTTGCGGTCGATGTAGCTGAAACAGATTCGCTTAAAGTGGAAATTTTGGCCATTTTGCATGGGATTGAGCTTGCTATTGAAAAGGGGTATTCAAGACCTTGCTATTGATGCAGACTCTCTTCTAGCTATTAACTATTTGAAATCTTCGAGCGAACCCCCATGGCACCTCAGTAACCTTATTTCTTTATGTAAAAAAAAACTTGCTAGGTTTCACTCTATAACGACCCCAAAATCCTACAAGTCTAAAATAGGACTTTGGAATCGTCACATTACTTAAACCTGCTTAAAATCCTAGCATATCCTACTACACGAGTCTCCAAAAATGAGGATAACAAAATTCCGATATATCAACTATAACCAACCTGCACAAGTCTACGGTCAACATATACAACCCACTATAAACCAACAAGTATGAAAAATACAATTATTAAAGTCTACTGAGCAACATCCTCTAAAAGTCTATTACAAAACTCTCTCAACTAAACAAAGCATAAACTAAGAGGTATAGGCACCCAACCCACCGGCTCCTTCTTCGGAAGGCTCACCTTCGCCTACTTCCTCAATGTAAGCTTCCTCAATCCACGGCTCCGCCGTGTACTCCTGCTCTAAACCTACCAAGACAAAGTCCGACTGAGTACAAAGGTACTCAGTGTATATAAAATCCAACCAACAAAAATAATATACCTGCACTTAGTTAGAAACATATCCAATAGCCTAATAACATAATCAGAGTACGGAAGAACGTGTGCGCATATACATCATATCATCACCTTGACTTGTGTACTTGTGAGAATCTTGGACTTGGAAGGCAATACACTTATGAGCTGCTTATGAGACCACGTGCTTGTGAGATGCTTATGCTTATGCACTTATTCAGATCATACAATGATGTGACATGCCGTTCTTGGCGGATACGGACCACGTCTAAGAAATCATATGGTTGGCAGGCCGTTCTTGGCGGATACAGACCATGCCATGCTTATGCTTATTCAGAATGTCATACGTATGCCATGCTCATGCTTGTGGTTCACATGTGTGACTTGTGAGACTCTTATCTTAACATACACGTGCATATGTGCTTAAGTGTCGAAATTAACATTCGAGTTGGTAATTGCTTAGATTCCGATCTCCCACCATGGAAACTCCACTATACTGTCTCATACCAAATAGTTAGAGAATTCCCGGTTTGAGAGATTTTCCTCTAAGTTCTTACCTTCCCGACTGCCAATTTCCATGCAAGTAATTAGACATACTTATCAAACAATCACATATACATATCTCATCATAATTCATATCACAATTCATAATCAATTTACCACAATTTCACAAACACCTTGGGCACACGTAATATGAATCCATTGCCCTTCTACATTTTCAAGCATTCATCAAACCATAATCCATCCATACAATCCATTCACCATTCACATCCACTTATTAATCCTATCCTCCATACATTCTAATCCACATTTTCATCCATAATTAGCTTACTTCATAGAAAATTCGGGAAAAATGCATCTAATCTCTATTTTATCGTTCCTATCATATTCACATTCACAGAACAATAAAATAGAGTTGATTTAGATAGTATATCGACCTTAGGAATCCTTCCCTTGGATTCAAAACGCTCCCGCGGTGATTTGGGGAAGCTTTCGAAGCTCTCCTTGCAAAATCCAAGCTATCTCCTTCTTCTCAAAGAAATCCCTCTCTCAAAACCCTAGGTTTTCTCTCCCTTTTTGCCAAATTAGGTTAGAAATAGGTAGAATATTCTAATACCCCGAAATAGGATCCCTATTTATAACCCCAAGGTCTGAGAACCAAAAGACCAAAAAGCTCTTTCTAAAATTCTGCAAAAACACGAAAGACCGAGCGATCGGTGGTTATGACCGAGCGATCAGTTCTCAACCGAGCGATCGGTGTTTCTGGCCGAGCGATAGGTTGAAAACACCCTCTCTGAAAAAATTCCTCATACAAAATTTTGGACCAGTCGATAGATACCAATCGATCGATTTTGGACCGATCAATCGCTACTTCTGACCGAGCGATCGGTTTTGTACCGATCGATCCCTAACGATCAGTGTTCTGTAGACTGATTTGGCCATAACTTATGACTCATTCGTCGGATTTCGACGATTCAAATTGCGTTGGATTTGTCTTTCGAAAAGAAATATTTCTGGTGTTTTAGAATTTCCAAATTCTACTTTATTTATAAACCAAAATGTCCCCAAAGTTGACTGATCTGCAATTCCATCAGACAAAACATCGAAAAACCCACTTTTGACTTAGCTTAGACTAAAAATATGGAAAAACATTAAATATGAATCTCGAAGAGGGTTCCAATACCTTTCTAATGGTTCGAGAATCACTCAATTCCAATAAACGGTGCCAAAACTGGAGCTTCCTAAAGTTCAAGGTGTGTTATGACATCCCTCCGATTACAAGTTTGATTAAGCCTTAATCACACTATACCAATTAGATATAAATACATAAACATTAAAACATCACAAGGACTATAATACCCCTATTACTTGCAATAAAAACAAGAAAAAGATTCGGGTCTCTACACACTCCTTTGCTCTCCACCATATTTGGCGTGAAAGCAATCGGGGAGCAGATTTTTAAGCCAATTATTGTACCTTTCCTAGTGGTTTTGTTCTTCATCCAAGGGATTTTCCTGTAGCTCTCTCCACTATTATGGAAGAGGATAGATTTGGTTGTAAATACCATAGATTGTAACTCTTTCACTTTCTATATAAATTATGGTCGGAATCCGCCTAACCCCAGCTTACCCTCCAAAAAAAATATATATATTTTCTAAGCATGGATTTTGGCCTCCCGGTGCGAAAATCGGGCAAATGACCTCGGATTCTATCGAAATGAATTCCCACACTTAGATTGGATTGAAATACACGTGTTAGAAGAAATGACATCGAAATGCGAGCACAGGTTTGGAATTCGTGAGGGTTTGTAGGCTTAGGCTGAGGCATACTTTCTAAGTACGGATTTCAAGCCTCTCGGTTCGCAAATCATGCAAACGACCTCGGATTGCATTGAAACGATTTCCCACACTTAGGTTTGGTCGAAATACATGCGTCAGAAGAAAAGACATCGAAATCCAACCACCGGTTTGGTATTGGTACGCTTTTTTCGTTTAGGCCGAAGTATACTTTCTAAGAATGGATTTCAGGCCTCTCAGAGCCCAAATCGGGCAAACGACCTTGGATTCTATCGAAACGATTTCCCACACTAAGGTTGCGTCGAAATACCCGCGTTAGAAGAACCGGCATCGAAAACCGACTTGCAGTTTGCATTTGGTGCACTTTTTCAGGTTTAGGCGAACTATACTTTGTAAGTACGGATTTCGGCTTGTCGGTGCCCAAATCGGGCTAGCGACCTCGGATTCCATTGAAACGAATTCCCACACTTAGTTTGGGAAAAAATATATGCGTTAAAAGAAACGGCATTGAAATCCGATCACATGTTTAGATTTGGAGCGCGATTGTACGTTTAGACCAATGATACTTTCAACGTACGAATTTAGGGCCTCTCGGTGCCCAAATCAGGCAATCGACTTCGGATTCCATCAACACGAAATGCCACACTTAGGTTGGATCGAAATACATGCGTTAAATCAAATGACATTGAAATCCGATCACAGGTTTGGATTTTGTGCGCGTTTGTAGGTTTAGGTTTAACTATTGTTTCTAAGTATGGATTCCGAGGCTTTCAGTGCATAAATCGGGCAAATGACCTCGACTTCTATCGAAACGAATTCCCACACTTAGGTTGGATCGAAATACACGCGTTAAATCAAATGACATCAAAATCCAATCGCAGGTTTGGATTTTGTGCGCGTTGGTAGGTTTAGGCCGATGTATACTTTCGAAGTATGGATTTTGAGCCACTCGGTGCCCAAATTGGGCAAACGACCTCGGATTCCATCGAAACAAATTCCCACTCTTAGGTTTGCTTGAAATACGTGCATTAGAAGAAACGACATTGAATTCTGACCCCCGGTTTGGAATTGGGGCGCTTTTTTTACGTTTAGGCCGAAGTATAGTTTCTAAGTATGGATTTCGGCCTCTTGATGCACCATTCGGGAAAACGACCACAAATTCAATCGAATCGAATCCCCACACTTATGTTAGGTTGAAATACATGCGTTAGAAAAAAAAATGGAATCCGACCCCCTGTTTGGATTTGGTGCGCGTTTGTAGGTTTAGGCCGAAGAATACTTTCTAAGTATGGATTTCGAGCCTCACGGTGCCCAAATCAAGGAAACAACCTCGGATTCCATCGAAAAAAATTCCCACACTCAAGTTTGGTCGACATATTGGCGTTAAAAGAAAGAACATCGAAATCCGACCCCAGGTTTTGAATTTGTGCGCTTTTTTACGTTTAGGCTGAAGTATAGTTTCTAAGTATGGATTTCGGCCTCTCGGTGCAAAAATTGGGCAAACGACCACGGATTATATTGAAACGAATTCCCACACTTAGGTGGGATTGAAATACACGGGTTAGATCAAATGACAATGAAATCCGATCACAGGTGTGGATTTGGTGCGGGTTTGTACGTTTAGGCCGAAATTTACCTTCTAAGTATGAATTTCGGGTCTCTCTATGCCCAAAATCAGGGAAACGAACTCGGATTCCATCGAAACGAATTCTCACACTTAAGTTGGATAGAAATGCCTTTGAAGAAATAGCATCGAAATCTGACCCCCGGTTTAGATGTGGTGCACGTTTTTAGGTTTGGGACGAACTATACTTTCTAAGTATAAATTTCGGCCTCTCGGTGCGCAAATGGAGCAAATGACCCCGGATTCAACCGAAACAAAATCTTACACTTAGGTTGGAATGAAATACACGCGTTAGAAGAAATGACATCAAAATCCGATCACAAGTTTGGATTTCTAGCGCGTTTGTACGCTAAGCCGAAGTATACTTTCTAAGTATGAATTTCGAGCCTGTCGGTGCGTAAATTAGGAAAACGACCACGGATTATATTGAAACGAATTCCCACACTTAGGTTGGATTGAATTACACGGGTTAGATCAAATGACATCGAAATCCGACGACAGGTTTGGATTTGGTGCATGTTTATAGGTTTAGGCCGAAATTTACTTTCTAAGTATGAATTTCGGGTCTCTCTGTGCCCAAATCGGGGAAATGAACTCGGATTCCATTGAAACGAATTCTCACAGTTAGGTTGGATCGAAATACACACCTTAGAAGAAATAGCATCAAAAGCTGACCCCCGATTTAGATATGGAGCACTTTTTTAGGTTTGGGACCATCAAAATTTCGGCCTCTCGGTGTGCAAATCGAGCAAACGAGCTCGGATTCTACCGAAACAAATTCTCACACTTAGGTTGGATCGGAATACATACGTTAGAAAAAATGACATCAAAATCCGATGACAGGATTGGATTTCTAGCCCGTTTGTAGGTTTAGGCCGAAGTATACTTTCTAAATATGGATTTCGAGCCTGTCGGTGCCCGAATAAGGCAAACGATCTCAGATTCCATTGAAATGAATTCCCACTCTTTGGTTTGGTCAAAATACGTGTCTTAGAAGAAACAACATTGAAATCCGAACCCGGTTTGGAATTGGAGCGCTTTTTTACGTTTAGGCCGAAGTATACTTTCTAAGTATGGATTTCGGGCTCTCGAAGCGCCAATCGGGCAAACGACCACGGATTCAATCGAAACGAATTCCCACACTTAGGTTGCATCGAAATACACGGGTTGGATTTCTGGCGCGTTTGTAGGTTTAGGCCGAAGTATACCTTCTAAGTATCGATTTCGAGCCTCTCGGTGCCCAAATCGGGCAAATGACCTCGGATTCCATCGAAACGAATTCCCACAACTAGGTTTGGTTGAAATACGTGCGTTAGAAGAAATGACATCAAAATCCGACCCCCGGTATGGAATTGGAGCACTTTTTTACGTTTAGGCCGAAGTATACTTTCTAAGTATGGATTTCGGGTTCTCGGTGTGCCAATCGGGCAAACGACCACGGATTCAATCGAAATGAATTCCCACACTTAGGCTGGATCAAAATACACGTGTTAGAAGATATGACATCGAAATCCGATCACAGGTTTGGATTTCTTGCGCGTTTGTAGGTTTAGGCCAAAGTATACCTTCTAAGTATCGATTTCGAGCCTCTCGGTGCCCAAATCGGGCAAACGACCTCGGATTTCATCGAAACGAATTCCCACAACTAGGTTTGGTCGAAATACGTGCGTTAGAAGAAATGACATCGAAATTCGACCCCCGGTATGGAATTGGAGCCCATTTTTACGTTTAGGCCGAAGTATAGTTTCCAGGTATCGATTTCAACCTCTCGGTGAGCCATTCGAGGAAACGACCACGGATTCAATGAAATCGAATTCCCACACGTAGGGTGGGTTGAAATACTTGCGTTAGAAGAAACGGCATCGAAATCCGCCTCCCGATTTGAATTTGGGGAGCGTTTGTACGTTTGGGCTGAAGTATACTTTAGAAGTATGGATTTCAAGCCTCTCGGTTCCCAAATCGGGGAAACGACCTCGGATTCCATTAAAAATAATTCCCACACTGAGGTTTGGTCAAAATATAGGCGTTACAAGCAACGACATCGAAATCCGACCCCCGGTTTCAAATTGGTGCGCTTTTTTACGTCTAGGCGGAAGTATACATAGATTTCAGCCTCTCGAAGCACAAATCGGGCAAATGAACTCGGATTCCATGGAAACGAATTCTCACACTTAGAGTGGGTCGAAATACATGCGTTAGAAGAAACGGCATCGAAATCCGACCCCTGGTTCTGTTGTGTTGCGCTTTTTTAGTTGAGGACAAAGTATATTTTCTAAGCATGGATTTTGGCCTCCCGGTTCGAAAATCGGGCAAATGACCTCGGAGTCTATCGAAATGAATTCCCACACATAAGTTGGATCGAAATACAAGCCTTAGAAGAAATAACATCGAAATGCGAGCACTGGTTTGGAATTTGTGCGGGTTTGTAGGCTTAGGCGAAGGTATACTTTCTAAGTACGGATTTCGAGCCTCTCGGTTCGCAAATCATGTAAACGACCTCAAATTGCATCGAAACGATTTCCCAAACTTAGGTTCGTTCGAAATACATTCGTTAGAAGAAAAGACATCGAAATCCGACCCTAGGTTTGGTATTGTTACCCTTTTTTTCGTTTAGGC
The DNA here is from genome assembly GCA_015143295.1 of Tetracentron sinense. Taxonomy (NCBI): domain Eukaryota; kingdom Viridiplantae; phylum Streptophyta; class Magnoliopsida; order Trochodendrales; family Trochodendraceae; genus Tetracentron; species Tetracentron sinense. Next base: position 25,974,480 of record CM026571.1, read on the forward strand.
CGAAGTATACTTTCTAAGTATGGATTTCAGGCCTCTCAGTGCCCAAATCGGGCAAACGACCTCGGATTCCATCGAAACGATTTCCCACACTAAGGTTGCGTCGAAATCCCCGCGTTAAAAGAATCGGCATCGAAAACCGACCCACGGTTTGCATTTGGTGCACTTTTTTAGGTTTTGGCCAAACTATACTTTCTAAGTATGGATTTCAGCCTGTCGGTGCCCAAATCGGGCTAGCGACCTCGGATTCCATTGAAACGAATTCCCACACTTAGTTTGGGACAAAATACCCGTGTTAAATGAAACGGCATCGAAATCCAATCACAGGTTTAGATTTGGTGCGCGATTGTACATGTAGACCGATGTATACTTTCAACGTACGAATTTAGGGCCTGTCGGTGCCCAAATCAGGCAATCGGCTTCGGATTCCTTCGAAACAAATTGCCACACCTAGGTTGGATCAAAATACATGCGTTAAATCAATTAACATTGAAATCCGATCACAGGTTTGGATTTTGTGCGCGTTTGTAGGTTTAGGCTGAAGTATATTTTTTAAGTATGGATTTCGAGCCTTTCAGTGCATAAATCGGGCAAAATTCCTCGACTTCCATCGAAACGAATTCCCACACTTAGGTTGGATCGAAATACACACGTGAAATCATATGACATCAAAAAATCCAATCGCAGGATTGGATTTTGTTCGCGTTTGTAGGTTTAGGCCGATGTATAAAGAAGTATGGATTTTGAGCCACTCGGTGCCCAAATCGGGCAAACGACCTCGGATTCCATCGAAATGAATTCCTACTCATAGGTTTGGTCCGACCCTCGATTTGGAATTGGAGCGCTTTTTTACGTTTAGGCTGAAGTATAGTTTTTCTAGGTATGGATTTCGGTTTCTCGGTGCGCCATTCGGACAAAGGACCACGGATTCAATCGAATCGAATTCCCACACTAATGTTAGGTCAAAATACATGCATTAGAACAAAAACGCAATCTGACCCCCGGTTTGGATTTGGTGCGCATTTGTAGGTTTAGGTCGCAGAATACTTTCTAAGTATGGATTTCGAGCCTCACGGTGCCGAAATCAAGGAAACGAACTCGGATTCCATTGAAACAAATTCTCACAATTAGGTTGGATCGAAGTACACGCCTTAGAAGAAATAGCATCGAAATCTGACCCCCGGTCTAGATGGGGTGCACTTTTTTAGGTTTGGGACGAAGTATACTTTCTAAGTATAAATTTCGGCCTCTCGGTGCGTAAATCGAGCAAACGATCTCAGATTCTACCGAAACGAAATATCATACTTAGGTTGGATCGAAATATACGCGTTAGAAGAAATGGCATTGAAATGCGAGCACAGGTTTGGAATTTGTGCGGGTTTGTAGGCTTAGGCCGAGGTATACTTTCTAAGTACCGATTTCGAGCCTCTCGGTTCGCAAATCATGTAAACGACCTCAGATTGCATCGAAACGATTTCCCAAACTTAGGTTCGGTCGAAATACATGCGTTAGAAGAAAAGACATCGAAATCCGACCCCCGGTTTGGTATTGGTACGCTTTTTTTCGTTTAGGCCGAAGTATACTTTCTAAGTATGGATTTCAGACCTCTCAGTGCCCAAATCGGGCAAACGACCTCGGATTCCATTGAAATGATTTCCCACACTAAGATTGCGTCGAAATACCCGCGTTAAAAGAATCGGCATCTAAAACTGACCCGCGCACCTTTTTAGGTTTAGGCCAAACTATAGTTTCTAAGTATGGATTTCGGCCTGTCAGTGCCCAAATCGGGCTAGCGACCTCGGATTCCCTTGAAACGAATTCCCACACTTAGTTTGGGACAAAATACACATGTTAAATGAAACGGCATCGAAATCCAATCAAAGGAAAGATTTGGTGCTCGATTGTACATGTAGACAGAATTTAGGGCCTCTCGGTGCCCAAATCAGGCAATCAGCTTCGGATTCCATCAAAACAAATTGCCACACCTAGGTTGGATCAAAATACATGCGTTAAATCAAATAACATTGAAATCCGTTCACAGGTTTGGATTTTGTGCGCGTTTGTAGGTTTAGGCTGAAGTATATTTTTTAAGTATGGACTTCTAGCTTTTCAGTGCATAAATCGGGCAAAATACCTCGACTTCCATCGAAATGAATTCCCACACTTAGGTTGGATCGAAATACACGCGTGAAATCATATGACATGAAAATCCAATCGCAGGTTTGGATTTTGTCCGCGTTTGTAGGTTTAGGCCGATGTATAAAGAAGTATGGATTTTGAGCAACTCGGTGCCCAAATCGGGCAAACGACCTCAGATTCCATCGAAATCAATTCCCACTGTTAGGTTTGGTCAAAATACATGCATTAGAAGAAACGACATTGAATTCCGACCCTCGGTTTGGAATTGGAGCGCTGTTTTACGTTTAGGCCGAAGTATACCTCGACTTCCATCGAAACGAATTCCCACACTTAGGTTGGATCGAAATACACGCGTGAAATCATATCACATCAAAATCGAATCGCAGGTTTGGATTTTGTGCGCGTTGGTAGGTTTAGGCCGATGTATACTTTCTAAGTATGGTTTTTGAGCCACTCGGTGCCCAAATTGGGCAAACGGCCTCGGATTCCATCGAAACGAATTTCCACTCTTAGGTTTGCTTGAAATACGTGCATTAGAAGAAACGACATTGAATTCCGACCCCCGGTTTGGAATTGGAGCGCTTTTTTATGTTTAGGCCGAAGTATAGTTTCTGGGTATGGATTTTGGCCTCTCAGTGCGCCATTCGGGCAAACGACGACGGATTCAATCGAATCGAATTCCCAAACTTATGTTAGGTCAAAATACATGCGTTACAACAAAAACGGAATACGACCCCCGGTTTAGATTTATTGGGCCTTTGTAGGTTTAGGCCGAAGAATACTTTCTAAGTATGGATTTCGAGCCTCACGATGCCGAAATCAAGGAAACAACCTCGGATTCCATCGAAACGAATTCCCACACTCAGGTTTGGTCGACATACTAGCGTTAAAAGAAACAACATCGAAATCCGACCCCCAGTTTTTAATTGGTGCACTTTTTTAAGTTGAGGCTGATGTATACTTTCTAAGTAAGGATTTCGGCCTCTCGGTGCGTAAATTGGGCAAACGATCACGGATTCTATCGAAACGAATTCCCACACTTTGGTTGGATTGAAATACATGGATTGAAATCCGACCCCCAGTTTTTAATTTGGTGCGTTTTTGTACCTTGTAGGCCGAAATTAAGTTTCTAAGCATGAATTTCAGGTCTCTCTATGCCCAAAATTGGGGAAACGAACTCGGATTCCATTGAAACGAATTCTCACACATAGGTTGGATCAAAGTACACGCCTTAGAAGAAATAGTATCGAAATCTGACCACTGGTCTAGATGTTGTGCACTTTTTTAGGTTTGGGACGAAGTATACTTTCTAAGTATAAATTTTGGCCTCTCGGTGCGCAAATCGAGCAAACGACCTCAGATTCTACCGACACGAATTCTCACACTTAGGTTGGATCGAAATACACGCGTTAGAAGAAATGACATCAAAATCCAATCACAAGTTTGGATTTCTACCGCGTTTGTAGGTTTAGGCCGAAGTATACTTTCTAAGTATGGATTTCGAGCCTGTCGGTGCCCAAATCGTGCAAACGATCTCGGATTCCATCGAAACAAATTTCAACACTTTGGTTTGGTCGAAATAAGTGTGTTAGAAGAAACGACATTGAAATCCGAACCTGGTTTGGAATTGGAGCGCTTTTTTACATTTAGGCCGAAGTATACTTTCTAACTATGGATTTCGGGCTCTCGGTCCGCCAATCGGGCAAACGACCACGGATTCAATCAAAATGAATTCACACACTTAGGCTGGATCGAAATACACGCGTTAGAAGTAATGACATTAAAAGCCAATCATAGGTTTGGATTTTTGGTGCGTTTGTAGGTTTAGGCTGAAGTATACCTTCTAAGTATCGATTTCGAGCCTCTCGATGACATCGAAATCGGGCAAACGACCTCGGATTCCATCGAAACGAATTCTCACAACTAGGTTTGGTCGAAATACATGCGTTAGAAGAAATGACATCGAAATCCGCCCCCCGGTATGGAATTGGAGCGCTTTTTTACGTTTAGTCCGAAGTATAGTTTCCAGGTATCGATTTCGACCTCTCGATGCGCCATTCGGGCAAACGACCACGAATTCAATCGAATCCAATTCTCACACGTCGGGTGGGTTGAAATATATGCGTTAGATCAAATGGCATTGAAATCCGACCCCCGATTCGAATTTGGTTCGCGATTGTAGGTTTGGGCTGAAGTATACTTTTGAAGGATGGATTCCAAGCCTCTCGGTGCCCAAATCGGGGAAACGTCCTCGGATTCCATTGAAACAAATTCCCACACTGAGGTTTGGTCGAATTATAGGCGTTACAAGTAACGAAATCGAAATCTGACCTCTGGTTTCGAATTGGTGTGCTTTTTTACGTCTAGGTGGAAGTATACATAGATTTCGGCCTCTTGAAGCCCAAATCGGGCAAATGAACTCGGATTCCTTCGAAACAAATTCTCACACTTATAGTGGGTCGAAATACATGCGTTAAAAGAAATGGCTTCGAAATCCGACCCCCGGTTTTGATGTGTTGCACTTTTTTAGGTTAATGATGAAGTATATTTTCTAAGCATGGATTTTGGTCTCCCGGTGCGAAAATCGGGCAAATGACCTCGGATTCTATCGAAATGAATTCCCACCCTTAGGTTGGATCGAAATAAGAGCGTTAGAAGAAATGACATCAAAATACGAGCACAGGTTTGGAATTTGTGTGGGTTTGTAGGCTTAGGCCAAGGTATACTTTCTAAGTACGGATTTCGGGCCTCTCGGTTCGCAAATCATGAAAAACGACTTCGGATTGCATCGAAACGATTTTCCACACTTAGGTTTGGTCGAAATACATGCGTTAGAAGGAAAAGACATCGAAATCTGACCCCCAGTTTGGTAATTTAACGCGTTTTTTCGTTTACGCAGACGTACACTTTCTAAGTATGGATTTTAGGCCTCTCAGTGCCCAAATCACTCAAATGACCTCGGATTCCATCGAAACGATTTCCCACACTAAGGTTGCATCGAAATACCCGCGTTAAAAGAATCGGCATAGAAAACCGACCCGCGGTTTGCATTTGGTGCCCTTTTTTAGGTTTTTGCCAAATTATACTTTCTAAGTATGGATTTCGGCCTCTTGGTGCTCCAATCGGGCAAACGACCACGGATTCAATCGAAACGAATTACCACACTTAGGCTGGATCGAAATACACACGTTAGAAGAAATGACATCGAAATCTGATCACAGGTTTGGATTTCTTGCGCGTTTGTAGGTTTAGGCCGAAGTATACCTTCTAAGTATGGATTCTGAGCTTCTCGGAGCCCAAATCGGGCAAACGACCGAGGATTCCATCGAAACGAATTCCCACAACTAGGTTTGGTTGAAATACGTGCGTTAGAAGAAATGACATCGAAATCCGACCTCCGATATGGAATTGGAGCGCTTTTTTACGTTTAGGCTGAAGTATAGTTTCCAGGTATGGATTTCGACCTCTCAGTGCGCCATTCGGGCAAAGGACCATGGATTCAATCAAATCGAATTACCATACGTAGGGTGGGTCGAAATACATGCGTTAGAAGAAACGACATCGAAATCCGACCTCCGGTTCGAGTTTGGTTCTCGTTTGTAGGTTTAGGCTGAAGTATACTTTCGAAGTATGGATTTTGAGCCTCTCAGTGCCCAAATCGGGGAAACGACCTCAGATTCCATTGAAACGAATTACCACACTTAAGGTTTGGTCGAAATACATGTGTTAGAAGAAAAGACATCGAAATCCGACCCCCGGTTTTGGTATTGATACTCTTTTTTTGGTTTAGGCCGAAGTATACTTGCTAAGTATGGATTTCAGGCCTCTCAGTGCTCAAATCGGGCAAACGACCTCAGATTCCATCGAAATGATTTCCCCCAGAAAGGTTACGTCGAAATACCAGCATTAGAAGAATCGGCATCGAAAACCGAACCGCGGTTTGCATTTGGTGCACTTTTTAAGGTTTAGGCCAAACTATACTTTCTAAATATGGATTTCAGCCTGTCGGTGCCCAAATCGGGCTAGCGACCTTGGATTCCATTGAAACGAATTCCCACACTTAGTTTGGGACAAAATACATGCGCTAAGGTTGAAGTATATTTTCTAAGTATGGACTTCGAGCCATTCAGTGCTTAAATTTGGGCAAATGACCTCGACTTCCATCGAACCCACACATAGGTTGGATTGAAATACACGCGTTAAATCAAATGACATCAAAATCCAATCGCAGGTATGAATTTTGAGCCACTCGGTGCCCAAATCAGGCAAACGACCTCGGATTCCATCAAAACGAATTCCCACTTTTAGGTTTGGTCAAAATACATGCATTAGAAGAAACAACATTGAATTCCGACCCCTGGTTTGGAATTGGCGCGCATTTTACGTTTAGGCCGAAGTATAGTTTCTAGGTACGGATTTCTGCCTCTCGGTGCGCCATTCGGGCAAACGACGACGGATTCAATCGAATCGAATTCCCAAACTTATGTTAGGTCAAAATACATGCGTTACAACAAAAATGGAATACGACCCCCGGTTTAGATTTATTGGGCCTTTGTAGGTTTAGGCCGAAGAATACTTTCTAAGAATGGATTTCGAGCCTCACGGTGGCCAAACCAAGAAAACAACCTCGGATTCCATCGAAACGAATTCCCACATTCAGGTTTGGTCGACATACTAGTGTTAAAAGAAAAAACATCAAAATATAACCCCCGGTTTTGAATTGGTGCGCTTTTTTACGTTTAGGCTGAAGTATACTTTCTAAGTATGGATTTTGGCCTCTCGGTGCGTAAATTGGGCAAACGACCACGGATTCTCTCGAAACGAATTCCCACACTTAGGTTGGATTGAAATACACGAGTTAGATCAAATCACATCGAAATCCGATCACAAGTTTGGATTTGATTCGTGTTTGTACGTTTAGGCCGAAATGTACTTTCTAAGTATGAATTTCGGGTCTCTTTGTGCCCAAATCGGGGAAAAGAACTCGGATTCCATCGAAACGAATTCTCACACTTAGGTTGGATCGAAATGCACGCCTTAGAAGAAATAGCATCGAAATCTGACCCCCGGTTTAGATGTGGTGCACTTTTTTAGGTTTGGGGCGAAGTATACTTTCTAAGTATAAATTACAGCCTCTCGGTGTGCAAATCGAGGAAACGACCTCAGGTTCTACCGAAACAAATTCTCACACTTAGGTTGGATCGAAATACACCCGTTAGAAGAAATGACATCAAAATCCGATCACAGGTTTGGATTTCTACCACATTTGTAGGTTTAGGCCTAAGTATACTTTCTAAGAATGGATTTCGAGCCTCACGGTGCCCAAATGAAGGAAACAACCTCGGATTCCATCGAAACAACTTCCCACACTCAGGTTTGGTCAACATACTAGCGTTAAAAGAAAAAACATCGAAATCTGACCCCCGGTTTTGAATTGGTGCGCTTATTTACGTTTAGGCTGAAGTATACTTTATAAGTATGGATTTCAGCCTCTCAGTGCTTAAATTGGGAAACGACCCTGGATTCTCTTGAAACGTATTGCCACACTTAGGTTGGATTGAAATACATGGGTTAGATCAAATGACATCGAAATCCGGTCACAAGTTCGGATTTGATGCGTGTTTGTACGTTTAGGCCGAAATTTACTTTCTAAGTATGTATTCTAGGTCTCTATGTGCCCAAATCGGGGAAACGAACTCGGATTCCATCGAAATGAATTCTCACACTTAGGTTGGATCGAAATACACACCTTAGAAGAAATAGCATCGAAATCTGACCCCCAGTTTAGATGTGGTGCACTTTCTTAGGTTTGGGACGAAGTATACTTTCTATGTATAAATTTCGACCTCTCGGTGCGCAAATCGAGGAAACAAACTCAGGTTCTACCGCAAAAAATTCTCACACTTAGGTTGGATCAAAATACACGCGTTATAAGAAATGACATCAAAATCCGATCATAGGTTTGGATTTCTAGTGCGTTTGTAGGTTTAGGCCGAAGTATACTTTCTAAGTATGGATTTCGAGCCTGTCGGTGCCCAAATCGGGCAAACGATCTCGGATTCCATCAAAACGAATTCCCACACTTTGGTTTGGTCAAAATACTTGTGATAGAAGAAACAACATTGAATCCAAACACGGTTTGGAATTGGAGCGCTTTTTTACATTTAGGCCGAAGTATACTTTCTAAGTATGGATTTCGGCCTCTTGGTGCGCAAATCGGGCAAACGACCACGGATTCAATCGAAACGAATTCCCACACTTAGGCTGGATCGAAATACACGCGTTCGATGAAATGACATCGAAATCCAATCACAGGTTTGGATTTCTTGCGCATTTGTAGGTTTAGGCCGAAGTATACCTTCTAAGTATGGATTTAGACCTCTCGGTGCCCAAATCGGGCAAACGAACTCGGATTCCATCGAAACGAATTCCCACAACTAGGTTTGGTCAACATAAAAACGTTAGAAGAAATGACATCGAAATCCGACCCCTGGTATGGAATTGGAGCGCATTTTTACCTTTAGGCCGTAGTATAGTTTCTAGGTATGAATTTCGACCTCTCGGTGCGCCATTTGGGCAAACGACCACGGATTCAATCGAATCGAATTCCCGCACTTATGTTAGGTCGAAATGCATGCGTTACAACAAAAATGGAATTCGACCCCCGGTTTGGATTTGGTCCGCATTTGTAGGTTTAGGCTGAAGAATACTTTCGAAGTAAGGATTTCGAGCCTCACGGTGCCCAAATCAAGGAAACAACCTCAGATTCCATCGAAACGAATTCCCACAATTAGGTTTGGTCGACGTACTGGCGTTAGAAACAACATCGAAATCTGACCCCCGGTTTTGAATTGGTGCGCTTTTTTACATTTAGGCTGAAATATACTTTCTAAGTATGTATTTCGGCCTCTCAGTGCGTAAATTGGGCAAACGACCACGGATTCTCTCGAAACGAATTCCCACACTTAGGTTGGATTGAAATACATGGGTTAGATCAAATGACATCGAAATCCGATCACAGGTTTAGATTTGCTGAGTGTTTGTACGTTTAGGCCGAAATTTACTTTCTAAGTATGAATTTCGGGTCTCTCTATGCCCAAATCAGGGAAACGAACTCAGATTCCATCGAAACGAATTCTCACACTTAGGTTGGATCGAAATACACGCCTTAGAAGAAATAGCATCGAAATCTGACCCCCAGTTTAGATGTGGTGTACTTTTTTATGTTTGGGACGAAGTATACTTTCTAAGTTTAAATTTTGGCCTCTCGGTGTGCAAATCGAGCAAACGACCTCGGATTCTACCGAAACGAATTCTTACACTTAGGTTGGAATGAAATACACGCGTTAGAAGAAATGACATCAAAATCCGATCACAGGTTTGGATTTCTAGCCCGTTTGTAGGTTTAGGCCGGAGTATACTTTCTAAGTATGGATTTCGAGCCTCTCGGTGCCCAAATCAGGCAAACGATCTCGGATTCCATCGAAACGAATTCCCACACTTTGGTTTGATCGAAATACGTGCGTTAGAAGAAACGACATTGAAATCCGAACCCGGTTTAGAATTGAAGCACTTTTTTACGTTTAGGCCACAGTATACTTTCTAAGTATGGATTTCGGCTTCTTGGTGCGCCAATCGGGCAAACGACCATGGATTCAATCGAAACGAATTCCCACACTTAGACTGGATCGAAAGACACGCATTAGATGAAATGAGATCGAAATCTGATCACAGGTTTGGATTTCTTGCGCGTTTGTTGGTTTAGGCTGAAGTATTCCTTCTAAGTATGGATTTCGGGCCTCTCGGTGCCGAAATCAGGCAAATGACCTTAGATTCCATCGAAACGATTTCCCACAACTAGGTTTGGTGGAAATACGTGCGTTAGAAGAAATGACATCGAAATCCGACCCCCGGTATAGAATTGGAGTGCTTTTTACGTTTAGGCCGAAGTATAGTTTCTAGGTATGGATTCCGACCTCTCGGTGTGTCATTCGGGCAAACGACCACGGATTGAACCGAGTCGAATTCCCACACGTAGGGTGGGTCGAAATACATGCGTTAGAAGAAACGGCATTGAAATCCGACCCCTAGTTCGAATTTGGTGCGCGTTTGTAGGTTTAGGCTGAAGTATACTTTCGAAGTATGGATTTCAAGCCTCTCGGTGCCCAAATCGGGGAAACGACCTCGGATTCCATTGAAACGAATCCCACACTTAGGTTTGGTCGAAATATAGGCGTTACAAATAACGACTTTGAAATCCGACCCCCGGTTTCGAATTGGTGCGCTTTTTTATGTCGAGGCGGAAGTATACATAGATTTCGGCCTCTCGAAGCCCAAATCGGGCAAATGAACTCGGATTCCATCGAAACGAATTCGAAATACACGGGTTAGAAGAAACAACATCGAAATCCGACCACCGGTTTTGATGTGTTGCACTATTTCAGGTTTAGGACAAAGTATATTTTCTAAGCATGGATTTTGGTCTCCTGGTGCGAAAATCGGGCAAATGACCTCGGATTCTATCGAAATGAATTCCCACACTCAGGTTGGATCGAAATACACGCGTTAGAATAAATGACATCGAAATGTGAGCACAGGTTGGAAAATTTGCGGGTTTGTAGGCTTAGGCCAAGGTATACTTTCTAAGTACGGATTTCGAGCCTCTCGGTTCGCAAATCATGCAAACGACCTCAGATTGCATCAAAACGATTTCCCACACTTAGGTTTGGTCGAAATACTTGCGTTACAAGAAAAGACATCGAAATCCGACCCCCGGTTTGGTATTGATACGCTTTTTTTCGTTTAGGCCGAAGTATACTTTCTAAGTATGGATTTCAGGCCTCTCAGTGCCCAAATCGGGCAAACGACCTCAGATTCCATCGAAATGATTTCCCACACTAAGGTTGCGTCGAAATACCCGTGTTAGAGGAATCGGCATCGAAAACTAACCCACGGTTTGCATTTGGTGCACTTTTTTAGGTTTAGGCCAAAGTATACTTTCTAAGTATGGATTTCGGCCTGTCGGTGCCCAAATCGGGCTAGCTACCCCGGATTCTATTGAAAAGGATTCCCACACTTAGTTTGGGACAAAATACATCCGTTAAAAGAAACGGCATCGAAATCCGATCACAGGTTTAGATTTGGTGCCAATAAAAGATTTTTCTATGTTGATTAGACCAGCATCATATTCACACAACCAACTATAAAAGGTATTTATATTAATTACTGTCTCATTTGATGATGACATAAAGTTCCATAGGTTGTGTTATAGGAAAATCATGCAAAGGTTGCGAGAAGATGATTTTCCGGTTCGTTGTAAACCTAATATTGTTCGAAGCCTCTGGAGTACTGGTTGGGCGTCGTACTTCATCATGGCTTGCACATGTGTAGTTATATGAGATAGTGTGATGAATCTCATTCACAGAGAGTGGTGACTCTTGACTAACATGTAAGTATATGTAGCAAGTACATTCTACTGAACGGGGTCACTAGTGGATTAGGGTTATCTATTTGACAAATTGTCCTTAGACCTGATAGGTTAACATCTTCTCAGACATCTGTCTATATATGGCTTTGATGTGCCAATCGGCAATATCCAATACACAGGACTAACTCCGGGTACGTTGGGTCATGTACACAATGTTTGGAGAAGTGTGTAAACACTCAATAAGGAATCCACAACTCCTTAATTGGAGATAATGATATCAAGGTGATACTTGTTGAACTGAACTGTTAAATCCAGTACTGGTGCTTTTCGGTAAAATGGTTTTTATCGAAGTTGATATTTTTAATATGGAAAAGTATATATAAATATATATGTCAGTTCTTTCCTAATGTTTCTTCAAAAGTGTTTTGGAGGTTCAGTTCAATGAAAAAGTAATCATGAGAAAGGGTTCTATTCAAAAGCTAGGGACTAAGACAGTGGAATTGTTCAAATCCCGAAAGCTTACAAGTGATATCGGAATGTGGAAGGATTTATTTGTAAATATATTGTTAGATGGTACTTACAAGCAATTCTCTAATTTCTAGAGGTTAATCATATTGTGTTAATGGACATTAATTGTGAATGGTGGAAGTTCAGGGATATAGATAAAATTCTATAATCCTAATGGAGTGTAGGAAAGGTGTTTCCTAGTAACAATGCTTTAACCAAAAGGTTGAGTACTTGGTCCCACAACCGGAGATAGGAGATCCCTTTAGATCTCACATACAAGGACCTTCTTAAAGTATTTAATTTAATTATGAATTAAAATAATTAATTTCTCTAAGTAATCACTATATGGTATACTGAAGCTCTAAAAGGTGGAATCACATTAGATGTGAAAAACCAAATGGGTAGGACCCATTGGAGAATATTTTAAAAGAATTATTAAAGTGAGCAAAAGGGTTTAGAACCCATTGGGGACGTGTGGAGTAGGACCCATCTAGGGTGGGACGCCCACTTCATGGAGGTGTTAAATAATAATAATTGTTATTGTTATTCAATTAGTATCTACTAACTAATCTCCTTATTGGATAAGGTTAGTTAGTTAGTTAGAGTTAGTTACTAATTAAAGATTCCTTATTGGACAAGGATTCTATTAGTTTCTTACTAATCAAGGAATCCTAATTAGATTAGGTTAAGGATAAGATTAGTGGGACACTAATGGATAAGGTTAGTTTCTATTAATGATTATTCCTAATTAATTAGGAGAAATCAAGAATAGAAAGAATTGAGGAATCCTTATTGGATGAGGATTAGGAGTCTTGAGTTGCAAGCAACCCATACTCTCCTATATATAGAGGTGGACATCCAAGGCTTGTGACACAAGAAAATTTCCAGATTTTTGTATCTCTCTCTCTCTCCTCAAACCTCACGCCCAAGCCTCCCTCTCTCTAGAGTTGTACGGTCACCCCTCTCCCCTTTCTTCTCTTGTGTGTTCTAAGTTTGGAATAATCAAGAAGAAGAAGATCAAGGATCTTGATCATCAAGAAAGGTTCTTGATAGTAATGATTTGATCTTTATTTCAAGATCTTAGAGCTGGAAATTTGGAAGGGCCATTAGCTTCCATTAGAGAAAGCTTTAAAGGAAGAAGAAGGTTCGTGTGAATCGACAGGAGACTTGACACTTGTGAAGTTTTGCGAGTACAATTCTAACGTGGATTTGACTTAACAATTTCAAAGTCGCAAAGGTAAATGTTATTCATACCTTCATTGAATAAAATCAATTAAAATCTTAGTCAGATCTTGAGATTCGATGTATGCCCCCCAAGAACTGTTTTTCTAAAATTAAAATTCAGTGGTATCAAAGCATTGGCTATGCTTCTCTTTGATTTTTGGGTATAATCAAATTTTAATTATATCAAGAATGCCTCCCCTATGAATTTTGGTTACCCTAATGAATCAATCTTCTAGATTCTTGATTATTGGATAATCATTTATTAGGGCTAAGGAGCCCTCTAGTTATTGAGGGAGAGATTAAACCCTTTTAAATTAGTGTGATACTAATTTTGGTTTTGGATTTTTTCAAAACATCTTTTCATAAGGGATAGGTATTTAGAGATATCTAAATCTTGATTATAGCCTTTAAGGATTTAGAGATCCTTTTTAGAATATTAAATTAAATTGTTTAATTTATTCTTTTAAGCCCCGGGCAAGTTTTCCCTTTCATTTAGACCACTTAGATACCCATTGATATTTTGGCTAGCATATATAGATGAGATTTTATTTATTAAATGTTAATTAATAAATCTCATGGTGTTTGACACCCTTGCTTAAGCGTTCTTGAAAATTAAAGCTTATTTCGATTAAAATTGATTCATGGATTTTCGGATTTGTATTTGATTAGAAGAATCGATACAGTTTCGGTATTTTGGCCATAACTTTGTGACCGTGAGTCCAATTTAGGTCTGTTAGTATATCGTTTCGAAGCCGTCGAAAAGATCTACAACTTTTGTGAAGAAAGTTTTTCCAGAATCAATTGTTTTGAGGGTCAAAACTTGAGTCGAAAATCTAAAGCGGGAAAATGAGTTTTCTAAATTATTTTTCCAAGAGGCTTTGAAATTTTTCCTAAAATCCATTATTTGATTTAGGAGCATGGGATGCTATTAAATCGTTTAATGGGCTATCAATTAATTAAATAGTTTAATTATTTGATTCGAGAGCTTGGGCTAAGATTTAATTAAATTATTTTCAATTATCTGCTTCGAGTCCACGAACTATCATTTAATTAAATGTTAATTATGATATCCTTTATGGTTCCCTAAAAAGTTTATGGGAATAATACCATAATTATTGTAGTTGATTTTGATCAATTACATGTGCTCAGAATTACCGGCTACATAGTATTTATAAGTTTTTATTTGATTAATAGTTAATCAAGTAATTACATAAATGCCATTGGTTGAGATACAGGGTTTTATCTCTAGTGAATTTTAATTGATAGAGATCAATTATTTTATAGACATTTAACACTATTGCTTGGTGTATTATTTTATTTAATTGTTAAATCAAATAATCCCTAAAGCAGTTGGCCATTATGAAAAATTTTGATATCACCTATTATTGATTTTGAATTTATTTTTGGAATCAATATAAACTTATATTAAAAATTAGCAATTTGCTGATTTTTATTTTGGTCTTTTAATAGTTATTAGATCAAAAAGTATGGAAGGGATTAGATCCCTAGTCTAGCCAAATTTAATATGGAGTTTTCTATTTGTTTATTAATCGAGGAATGTGATGATGAATTTTAGGGTTAGATTAAATATTAGAGAAATTTTTTCTCTTAATGATTTTTATTAAAGAAAAATTGTTTTCTTTTAATGATGATCTAAAAGCCCTAAAAATTCATTCTAGTCATGCTTGCTTTCTTTGCTCTAGGGTTTTTCTATTAAATGTTAATAGAGGCCTTAACCATATAGGAAAAAGTTTTCCTAAGGTTAACCAAACCCGTGTTGAGGTTATGGACTTTCTAAGAAATTTGTCATGCCATATTATTATTCATAGTTGATGAATAGTTAATATATATTCTTGTAGAATGGTGGATGGGTTCCATGATCATGCCTTCTTCTTCTTCTCTATTCTCTCTTTCTTCTTATGGGTTGTACTCCCCTTGAGCACCCTATTTTGGGTGGTTTCTCAAGGTTTCTTATTTTTGAATATGACGTAATCTTAGTATTAGGAGTTGCTAATTTTTCTTTGGAGAAATCGTATTGAAGATCGAAGATGATGGTGATTGCATGGAGAATAAATCTTAGAAGGCGTTCTACAAGAGTAGTTGTAGAATTTGTAAAATAACATGATCATGTAAACCCACACGGCTATGTTATGTATTTTATGTGATGATTTGTTATAGCTTTTAGTTGCTTAGAAAAATCTATAACCCTTGTGATAATGTGATTATCGTTTTTGTGCAAATTTGGGATAATTTGATCAAACTCCACAATATGTGTTTTGTTGAAACATAAAAAATTTGTGTTTAAGTAAAGCATATTATTATAGCCCTTTTGGACGTGATGCAAGAAGTCCATGTTGAAATTTTTACGTGAAATATGTTACTTGCATGATTATGAGATAATTGTGCCTTAATTGACATAGATGTAAGCTAGCAATATTCACGATTATAGGAAGTGCTTGAGTGATACTTATAGACCCTAGTAGAGGTCTTAGAGAGTTATTTAAAGACTCTCATAATTTCTTTTAGACTTAGGGTTGGTGAACCTTAATGTGCTAAAAATTAATTCGTAGAGAATTAAAGGGTAATATAGTCCATTTTGACTTATGGGCTTTAGTGATACACATGGACACTTTATAATTGTTATTTTGGGCCCATGGTGCTTGGTATGACCAATGGTCCATCATATGATTTATTATCATGTGATGATTTTGTATATTATTTTATACATGTGATACAATGATAAATATTATGAATGCTTTAGATATATGCAATAGATGTATAATTTGTTCGTGATATTTTCTGTTTTCCCTCAAGAAATATATTAAGTGAATTAAATGGGCTAATCTATCCTACGGGATAATGTTGCCCTATGACCTTCCATTATCAATAAGACTAGGAATTAATTAGCTTGAGTCTTGTCTCTCTGACAGGAATCGGACATAATTCAGTTTAAATTAAACTCCTACTTGATCATATGGCAACCGAGAATAATGGGTTTCACTTAACTAAGGAACATGACGGCTGACACAGTGACAGTTATGCTATCCTTGGAGGTCACAAGAAAATTGAGAATCACTGATTTACATAAGAAGTTATGCATGAGATGTTCAGTGATGGATAGCTACTATCTCCCTTGTAGTGCATGTGTGGTAATATCCTAGCATGGAAGATTGCATGTGTATTATAAGGCACCCAATGTTCATTAGAAATATGAAGTAATATATTTTCTAATTTTATAGATTGAGGGGTCTATGAAATTTGATTGAATGATGAGTAATATCATCAAAGATCGAAAGCCCTGATCTAATGATATTATTATGTGTGAAATACTATGATGTATGTTTTATTGTCATGTCATTCTATAACCACCTTAGCAAGATTTTAATGAGAATCTCTTGACCAATTCAAAGTGTTTGGAATGGAAAAGGAATCTCAAGTTTGTGCTTACCATCTAAAAACTTGCCCAAGTTCTTACTACTAATGTTAAATCTCATTTGAGATGTTTACTGAATACTATAGGGCTGCTAGGCAGCTTACTATATAAAAGGACAAGTGGACACCAAGTTGACTAGGGAAACCTAGTCACAAAGAATATGATAGATATCATTGGATTCATAAATCCCAATTCTTGGTGCTGAGATAAATTGAAATAAATTTATGGGATTAGAGGATATGATCATCGACAAACTCCCCGAGTCCTTTAATATGGTTATGTTGAACAAGTAGGAAATCAGATTGTCTGAAATCCCACATGTTGCATATGGCTAAGAACCTTTGAAGAGTTCAATGCTATTTACAAAGATGTTCAAAAGAATTGGATTCTCTGAATCCCGAGCATTTATGCAAAGGAAAGAAATCCAAGATTTTCCATTGGAAATATATTCTGGTAGTATGGACAAGGGCTCTTCTGAGAAGAAAGGAAAGTATAAAGACTGTACTTCATAGTAAAGCAATTGGTCATTGGATACAGGACAAACCTTTGGAAGAATTGTCCAGCTTATATACTCATCAAGGCCAACTTAATTGTTGAAACCTCCAGCTCCTAATGCTTGGTATGATCTTGCATAAGTGCAATAGTTGCATGTTTGTTAAGGAGAATGAGAAATCTAAGTAGATAAAACATCTACTTGGGAATGGGACAAAAGTTGGATGATTGTAACCATATGAATCTTCCATTAAGAGGTAGCTAACTTTATTTCACCTTCTTTGAAAAGTTCAAAAAATTCCGCATTGAAATAAAGGAACAATTACCTAGTCTTCCATGATTGAGAAGAGTACCTCTTAATAGAAATTTCATAATTTACTTTCATTACATCTTGTCTCAGATAACTCGCATAACAAACCATAGCATGATGGTGTTGTTAAATTAAATTATATTGGATATGATTTGATGGAAGATGAGCTTGGGATTCGCATTAGAGACATTTAGTCTCTATTCCTGGATAACAAAAGATATTGTAAACAGGAATACAAGTTTCATAGAAGAGAAACTGAATATAGAATTGTTCTAGAAGCGGAAGCCCAGTAGACTGATAACTATGAGAATTGATAGAGATCAACTCTCTACTCTCACTATACCTAAATAGTACACTAGAACCCACAGGTCCCAGAATCTATAGTTGGACTAACTTTTATTCTGATAAAATAATCAAACTGTTTGATTTTCATCTAAGAATGAAAGTATCCTTTGTGCGCAAATTGGTTAGTGGGAGCATAATTACTTTCCTGGCTCTATGCAAAGATAATATTCTTTTCATTGTGAATGAAGTATGAATATTATTCTTCTCTTAGATTTGATCTAACAATTTTGTAACGAAGGACAAAAACTTTGACATCATGTTTTCTTAGTCCTAAATGGTTTAGAGACAAAAGGAAAATGATATTATTATTCTCCCAATAACAATCATGTTTTTATGCAAGTAAGATTCCAAGGAAAGAGTTTCTACCTTTATAAAATGAAATTTGTTTATCTTAGATATGTGATATCATGAAACAATATACTTGTACTAGACCGAATATTCATTACATGTTGATGTGATACGATATTGGTCAGATGAGTCCGGAGCATTGTACAATGGTAAAGCACAAGCAATGTTAACTTTTGAAAATGACTGTTGGACAGTATCATTTTTGTTTAGTCTTTTAAGACTATGGTTATTCATAATAAATTTGCAAGAGTTGCAAGTGTTATTGCATCACTACAATAGTTGTGGTAAAGCAGATATGACAGACCCATACATATTAAGTTATGTCTCAATTGATGTTTGAGAAACATCACTGAGAAGATGGGCATTATATCTAATTGGCTTAGAGTGCAAGTGGGGGAGATTGTTGGACATATATGCCCTCGAAAGCCAATAAGAGACTTTTCTATTTTGATTAGATAAACATCATATTCACACAACCAACTATAAAGGGTATTTATATTAATTATTGTCTAATTTGATGATGACATAAAGTTCCGTAGGTAACATTGTAGGAAAATCATGCAAAGGTTGCGAGGAGATATAATTTTCCGGTTCCTTGTAAACCTAATATTGTTCGAAGCCTCTAGAGTACTGGTTGGGCACCGTACTTCATCATGGCTTGCACATGTGTAGTTCTATGAGATAGTGTGATGAATCTCATTCACAGAGAGTGGTGACTCTTGACTAAATACTGAACGGGGTCACTAGTGGATACCCTATGGAATACACTGTCAGATTGTATTAGGGTTATCCATTTGACAGATTGTCCTTAGACCTGATAGGTTAACATCTTCTCAGACATCTGTCTATATGGTTTTGATGTGCCAATCGGCAATGTCCAATACACAGGACTAACTCCGGGTACGTTGGGTCATGTACACAATGTTATGAGTGTAAGCACTCAATTAGGAATCAACAACTCCTTAATTGGAGATAATGATATAAAGGTGATATTTGTTGAACTGAACTGTTAAATCCAATACTGGTGCTTTCCGGTAAAATGGTTTTTATCGAAGTTGATATTTTTAATATGGAAAAGTATATATAAATATATATGTCAGTTCTTTTCTAATGTTTCTTCAAAAGTGTTTTGGAGGTTCAGTTTAATGAAAAAGTAATCATGAGAAATGGTTCTATTCATAAGCTAGGGACTTAGACAGTGGAATTGTTCCAATCCCGAAAGCTTACAAGTGATATCGGAATGTGGAATGATTTATTTATAAATATATTGTGAAATGGTACTTACAAACAATTCTCTAATTTCTGGAGGTTAATCACATTGTGTTAATGGACATTAATTGTGATTGGTGGAAGTTCAGGGATATAGATAAAATTCTATAATCCTAATGGAGTGTAGGAAAGGTGTTTCCTAGTAACAATGCTTTAACCAAAAGGTTGAGTACTTGGTCCCACAACCGGAAATAGGAGATCCATTTAGATCCCACACACAAGGACCTTCTTAAAGTATCTAATTTAATTATGAATTAAATTAATTAATTCCTGTAAATAATCACTATGTGGTATGAAGCTCTAAAAGATGGAATCACATTAGATGTGAAAAACCAAATGGGTAGGACCCATTAGGGAATATTTTAAAAGAATTATTAAAGTGACCAAAAGGGTTTAGAACCCATTGGGGATGTGTGGAGTGGGACCCACCATGGGTGGGACGCCCACTTCATGGAGGTATTAAATAATAATAATTGTTATTATTATTTAATTAGTATCTAATAACTAATCTCCTTATTGGATAAGGTTAGTTAGTTAGTTAGAGTTAGTTACTAATTAAAGATTCCTTGTTGGACCAGGATTCTATTAGTTTCTTGCTAATCAAGGAATCCTAATTAAATTAGGATAAGGATAAGATTAGTGGGACACTAATGGATAAGGTTAGTTTCTATTAATGATTAATCCTAATTAATTAGGAGAAATCAAGAATAGAAATAATTGAGGAATCCTTATTTGATGAGGATTAGGAGTCTGGAGTTGCAAGCAACCCAAACTCTCCTATATATAGAGGTGGACGTTCAAGGCTTGTGACACAAGAAAATTTCCAGATTTTTGGATCTCTCTCTCTCTCCTCAAACCTCACACCCAAGCCTCCCTCTCTCTAGAGTTGTACGGTCATCCCTCTCCCCTTTCTTTTCCGGTGTATTCTAAGTTTTGAATAATCAAGAAGAAGAAGATCAAGGATCTTGATAATCAAGAAAGGTTTTTGATAATAATGATTTGATCTTTATTTCAAGATCCTAGAGCTGGAAATTTGGAAGGGCCATTAGATTCCATTAGAGAAAGCTTTAAAGAAAAAAGAAGGTTCCTGTGAATCGACAGGAGACTTGACACTTGTGAAGTTTTGCGAGTACTATTTTTAACGTGGATTTTACTTAACAATTTCAAAGTCGCAAAGGTGAATGTTATTCCTACCTTCATTGAATAAAATCAATTAGAATCTTAGTCAGATCTTGGGATTCGATGTATGCCCCCCAGGAACAGTTTTTCTAAAATTAAAAAGAGGCATACTTTCAGAAACGACATTGAATTCTGAGTTTGGAATTGGAGCGCTTTTTTACGTTTAGGCCGAAGTATAGTTTCTAGGTATGGATTTCAGCCTCTCGGTGCGCCATTCGGGCAAACGACCACGAATTCAATCGAATCGAATTCCCACACTTATGTTAGGTCGAAATACATGTGATGGCTCAATTAGAAATGGTGCAGCGGGTTTCGGTGGCATTCTGCGTGATTGCAATGGTCATCCTCTTCTAGCTTTCGCGGAAGGAGTGGAGGGAACTGATATCCTACAGCTGGAAATCCTAGCCATTGAAAGAGGCATTGATCTAGCAACGGCCCAAGGTATTCAGCACCTCCATATTAATACAGACTCGCTGCAAGCCTCTCAGTTACTGAACACTTCCAATGATCCTCCTTGGTACTTGGCGAATTTAGTTATGAGATGTATTCTCAAGCTATCCCACTTTTCAGCATATTCTATTCATCTTATTTGGCGGGAAAGTAACTCGACAGCTGATTTTCTAGCCAAATTTTGTATTCTCAATAGCTCTATTGTTCTTTTGCCAAGGGAGTTTCCCTTTGCACTTTTATCCATTTTGGAAAAGGACAGATCGGGTTGTAATTACCTTAGATTGTAATCCCTTTTCTTTTTTAATTTATATATCTGGTCGGGGTCTGCCTAACCCCAGCTTACCTTCCAAAAAAAAATAAAAAATACATGTGTTACAACAAAAATGGAATCCGACCCCCGGTTTGGATTTGGTACGCGTTTGTAGGTTTAGGCCGAAGAATACATTCTAAATATGGATTTCAAGCCTCACGGTGCCCAAATGAAGGAAACAACCTCGGATTCCATCGAAACGAATTCCCACACTCAGGCTTGGTCGACGTACTGGCGTTAAAAGAAACAACATCGAAATCCGACCCCCGGTTTTGAATTTGTGCACTTTTTTACGTTTAGGTTGAAGTATACTTTCTAAGTATGGATTTTGGCCTCTCGGTGCGTAAATTGGGCAAACGACCACGGATTCTCTCGAAACGAATTCCCACACTTAGGTTGGATTGAAATAAACGGGTTAGATCAAAGGACATCAAAATCTGATCACAGGTTTAGATTTGGTGCGTGTTTGTACGTTTAGGCCAAAGTTTACTTTCTAAGTACGAATTTCAGGTCTCTCTGTGCCCAAATCGGGGAAACGAACTTGGATTCCATCGAAACGAATTCTCACACTTAGGTTGGATCAAAATACACGCCTTAGAAGAAATAGCATCGAAATCTGACCCCCAGTTTAGATGTGGTGCACTTTTTTAGGTTTGGGACGAAGTATACTTTCTTAGTATAAATTTCGGCCTCTCGGTGCGTAAATCGAGCAAACGACCTCGGCTTCTACCGAAACGAATTCTCACACTTAGGTTGGATCGAAATACACTCGTTAGAAGAAATGTCATCAAAATCCAATCACAGGTTTGGATTTCTTGTGCGTTTGTAGGTTTAGGCCGAAGTATACCTTCTATGTATGGATTACAAGCCTCTCGGTGCCCAAATCGGGCAAACGACCTCGGATTCCATCGAAACGAATTCCTACAAATGACATCAAAATCTGACCCCTGGTATGGAATTGCAGAACTTTTTTATGTTTAGGCCGAAGTATACTAAGTATGTATTTCGGACTCTTGGTGCGCCAATCGGGCAAACGATCACGGATTCAATCGAAACGAATTCCCACACTTAGGCTAGATCGAAAGACACGCGGTTAGAAGAAATGATATCGCATTCCGATCACAAGTTTGGATTTCTTGCGCGTTTGTAGGTTTAGGCCGAAGTATACCTTCTAAGTATGGATTTCGAGCCTCTCAGTGCCCAAATCGGGCAAACGACCTCGTATTCCATCAAAACGAATTCCCACAACTAGGTTTGGTCGAAATACGTGCGTTATAAGAAATGACATCGAATGACCTCTCGGTGTGTCATTCGGGCAAAAGACCATAGATGGAATCAAGTCGAATTCCCACCCCCGGTTCGAATTTGGTGCACATTTGTAGGTTTCAGCTGAAGTATACTTTCGAAGTATGGATTTCAAGCCTCTCGGTGACCAAATCGGGGAAACGACCTCGGATTCCATTGAAACGAATTACCACACTGAGGTTTGGTCGAAATATAGGCGTTACCAGTAACGACTTCGAAATCCAACCCCCGGTTTCGAATTGGTGCGCTTTTTACGTCTAGGCGGAAGTGTACATAGATTTCGGCCTCTCGAAGCCCAAATCGGGCAAACGAACTCGGATTCCATCGAAACAAATTCTCACAATTAAAGTGGGTTGAAATACACGCGTTAGAAGAAACGGCATCGAAATCCAACACCCGGTTTTGATGTGTTGCACTTTTTTAGGTTTAGGACGAAGTAAATTTTCTAAGCATGGATTTTGGCCTCCGGTGCGAAAATCGGGCAATTGACCTCAGATTCTATCGAAATGAATTTCCACACTTAGGTTGGATCGAAATACACGCATTAGATGAAATGACATTGAAATGCGAGCACAGGTTTGGAATTTGTGCCGGTTTGTAGAATTACGCTGAGTTATACTTTCTAAGTACGGATTTCGAGCCACTTGGTTGGCAAATCATGCAAACGACCTCGGATTGCATCAAAATGATTTCCCACACTTAGGTTTGGTCGAAATACAGGTGTTAGAAGAAAAGACATCGAAATCTGACCCCCGGTTTGGTATTGGTACGCTTTTTTTCGTTTAGGCCGAAGTATACTTTCTAAGTATGGATGTCAGGCCTCTCAGTTCCCAAATCGGGCAAACGACCTTAGACTCCATCGAAACGATTTCCCACACTAAGGTTGCGTCGAAATACCCGTGTTATAAGAATTGGCATCGAAAACCTACCCGCGGTTTGCATTTGGTGCACTTTTTTAGGTTTAGGCCAAAGTATACTTTCTAAGTATGGATTTCGGCCTGTCGGTGCCCAAAATCGGGCTAGCGACCTCGGATTCCATTGAAACGAATTCCCACACTTAGTTTGGGACAAAATACATGCCTTAAAAGAAACGGCATCGAAATCCGATCACAGGTTTAGATTTGGTGCACGGTTGTACGTTTAGACCGATGTATACTTTCAACGTACGAATTTAGGGCCTCTCGGTGCACAAATCAGGCAATCGACTTCGGATTCCATCGAACGAATTGCCACACTTAGGTTGGATCGAAATACATGCGTTTAATCAAATGACATTGAAATCCAATCACGGGTTTGGATTTTGTGCGCGTTTGTAGGTTTAGGCTGAAGTATATTTTGAAAGTATGGATTTCGAGCCTTTCAGTGCATATTATAGGACAAATGACCTCGACTTCCACTGAAATGAATTCCCACACTTACGTTGGATCGAAATGCATGCATTAAATCAAATGACATCAAAATCCAATCACAGGTTTGGATTTTGTCCGCGTTTGTAGGTTTAGGCCGATGTATACTTTCTAAGTATGGATTTTGAGCCACTCGGTGCCCAAATCAGGGCAAACGGCTTCGGATTCCATCGAAACGAATTCCCACTCTTAGGTTTGGTCGAAATACGTGCATTAGAATAAACGACATTGAATTCCGACCCCCGGTTTGGAATCGGAGCGCTTTCTTACTTTTAGGCCGAAGTTAGGTTGGATCGAAACACACGCGTTAAATCAAATGACATCAAAATCCAATCGCAGGTTTGGATTTTGTGCGCGTTTGTAGGTTTAGGCCGATGTATACTTTCTAAGTACGGATTTTGAGCTACTCGGTGCCCAAATCGGGCAAACGACCTTGGATTCCATCGAAACGAATTCCCACTCTTAGGTTTGGTTGAAATACGTGCATTAGAAGAAACAACATTGAATTCCGACCCTCGGTTTAGAATTGGAGCGCTTTTTGACCTTTAGGCCGAAGTATAGTTTCTAGGTATGGATTTCGGCCTCTCGGTGCGCCATTCGGGCAAACGACTGTGGATTCAAACGAATCGAATTTCCACACTTATGTTCTGTCAAAATACATGCGTTCGAACAAAAACGGAACCCTACCCCCGGTTTGGATTTGGTGCGCGTTTGTAGGTTTAGGCCGAGGAATACTTTCTAAGTATGGATTCCGAGCCTCACAGTGCCCAAATCAAGGAAAAAACCTCGGATTCCATCGAAACAAATTCCCACCCTCAGGTTTGGTCGACGTACTGGCATTAAAAGAAACCACATCGAAATCCGACCCCCGGTTTCGAATTGGTGCGCTTTTTTATGTTTAGGCTGAAGTATACTTTCTAAGTATGGATTTCGACCTCTCGGCGCGTAAATTGGGCAAACGACCACGGATTTTATCGAAAAAAATTCCCACACATAGGTTGGATTGAAATGCACGGGTTAGATCAAATGACATCGAAATCCGATCACAGGTTCGGATTTGGTGCGTGTTTGTACGTTTAGGCCGAAATTTACTTTATAAGTCGGGGAAACGAACTCGGATTCCATCAAAACGAATTCCCACACTTAGGCTGGATCGAAATACAAGCGTTAAAAGAAATGACATCGAAATCCGATCACAGGTTTGGATTTCTTGCACGTTTGTAGGTTTAGGCCGAAGTATACCGTCTAAGTATTGATTTTGACCCTCTAGGCGCCCAAATCGGGCAAACGACCTCGGATTCCATGGAAATGAATTCCCACAACTAGCTTTGGTTGAAATACGTGCGTTAGAAGAAATGACATCGAAATCCGACCCCCGGTATGGAATTGGAGCGCTTTTTTATGTTTAGGCCGAAGTATAGTTTCTAGATATGGATTTCTACCTCTCGGTGCGTCATTCGGGCATATGACCGCGGATTGAATCGAGTCAAATTCCCACACGTAGGGTGGGTTGAAATACATGCGTTAGAAGAAACAATATCAAAATCCGACCCCCGGTTCGAATTTGGTTCGCGTTTGTAGGTTTAGGCTGAAGTATACTTTCGAAGTATGGATTTCAACCCTCTCGGTGCCCAAATCGGGGAAACGAGCTCGTATTACATTGAAACGAATTCCCACACTGAGGTTTGGTCGAAATGTAGGCGTTACAAGTAACAACATCGAAATCCGACCCCCGGTTTCGAATTGGTGCGCTATTTTGCGTCTAGGCGGAAGTATACATTGATTTTGGCCTCTCGAAGCCCAAATCTGGCAAATGAACTCGGATTCCATCGAAACGAATTCTCACACTTAGAGTGGGTCGAAATAAATGCGTTAGAAGAAATGGCATCGAAATTCGACCCCCGGTTTTGATGTGATGCACTTTTTTAGGTTTAGGACGAAGTATATTTTCTAAGCATGGATTCTGGCCTTCCTATGCGAAAATCAGGCAAATGACGTCGGATTCAATCGAAATGAATTCCCACACTCAGGTTGGATCGAAATACAGACGTTATAAGAAATGACATCGAAATGCGAGCACAAGTTTGGAATTTGTGCGGGTTTGTAGGCCCTACTGAGGTCTACTTTCTAAGTACGGATTTCGAGCCTCTCGGTTCGCAAATCATGCAAACGACCTCAGATTGCATTGAAACGATTTCCCACACTTAGGTTTGGTCGAAATACATGCGTTAGAAGAAAAGAAATCGAAATCCGACCCCCTGTTTGGTATTGGTACGCTTTATTTCGTTTATGCCGAAGTATACTTTCTAAGTATGGATTTCAGGCCTCTCATTGCCCAAATAGGGACAACGACCTTAGATTCCACCGAAACGATCTCCCACACTAAGGTTGTGTCGAAATACCCGCGTTAGAAGAATCGGCATTGAAAACCGACCCACGGTTTGCATTTGGTGCAGATTTTTAGGTTGAGGCCAAACTATACTTTCTAAGTATGTATTTCGGCCTGTCGGTGCCCAAATCGGGCTAGCGACCTCGGGTTCCATTGAAACGAATTCCCACACTTAGTTTGGGACAAAATACAATCGTTAAAAGAAACGGCATCAAAATCCGATGACAAGTACAGATTTGGTGCGCGATTGTAGGTTTAGACCGAGGTATACTTTTCACGTACGAATTTAAGGCCTCTTGGTGCCCAAATCAGGCATTCAACTTCGGATTCCATCGAATGAATTCCCACACTTAGGTTGGATCAAAATACAAAGGTTAAATTAAATGACATCAAAATCCAATCGGAGGTTTGGGTTTTGTGCGCATTTGTAGGTTTAGGCCTATGTAAACTTTCTAAGTATGGATTTTGAGCCACTCGGTGCCCAATCTGGCAAACGACCTCGGATTCCATCGAAATGAATTCCCACTCTTAGGTTTGGTTGAAATACTTGCATTTGAAGAAACGACATTGAATTCCAACCCCCGGTTTGGAACTGGAGCGCTTTTTTACGTTTAGGCCGAAGTATAGTTTCTAGGTATGGATTTCGGCCTCTCGGTGCGCCATTCGGGCAAACGACCACGGATTCAAATGAATTGAATTCCCACACTTATGTTATATCGAAATAGATGCGTTAAAACAAAAACGGAATCCTACCCCCGGTTTGGATTTGGTTCGCGTTTGTAGGTTTAGGCCGAAGAATACTTTCTCATTATGGATTTCGAGCCTCACGTTGCCCAAATCAAGGAACCAACCTCGGATTCCATCGAAATGATTTCCCACACTCAGGTTTGGTTGACATACTGGCCTTAAAAGAAACAGCATCGAAATCTGACCCCCGGTTTTGAATTGTTGTGCTTTTTTACGTTTAGGCTGAAGTATACTTTCTAAGTATGGATTTCGGCCTCTCGGTGCGCAAATCGAGCAAACGATCTCGGAACCTACCGAAACGAATTCTCACACTTAGATTGGATCGAAATACACGAGTTAGAAGAAATAACATCAAAATCCAATCACAGGCTTGGATTTCTAGCGCATTTGTAGGTTTAGGATGAATTATACATTCTAAGTATGGATTTCGAGTCTCTCGGTGCCAACATCCGGCAAACGATCTCGGATTCCATCGAAACGAATTACCACATTTTGGTTTGGTTGAAATACCTGCGTTAGAAGAAACAACATTGAAATCCGAACCCGGTTTGGAATTGGAGCATTTTTTTAGTTTAGGCCGAAGTATACTTTCTAAGTATGGATTTCGAGCCTCTCGGTGCCCAAATCCGGCAAACGATCTCGGATTCCATCGAAACGAATTCCCACACTTTGGTTTGGCTGAAATACATGAATTTGAAGAAACGACATGGAAATCCAAACCCGGTTTGGAATTGAAGCGCTTTTTTACGTTTAGGCCGAAGTATACTTTCTAAGTACGGATTTCGGCCTCTTGGTGCGCCAATCGGGCAAACGACCACGGATTCAATCGAAACAAATTCCCACACTTAGGATGGATCGAAACATACGCGTTAGAAGAAATGACATCGAAATCCGAACACAGGTTTGGATTTCTTACTCGTTTGTAGGTTTAGGCCGAAGTATACCTTCTAAGTATGGATTTCAAGGCTCTCGGTGCCCAAATCGGGCAAACGACCTCGGATTCCATCGAAATGAATTTCCACAACTTGGTTTGGTCGAAATACATACGTTAGAAGAAATGACATCGAAATCCAGCCCCCGGTATGGAATTGGACTGCTTTTTTACATTTAGGCAGAAGTATAGTTTCTAGGTATGGATTTCGACCTCTCGGTGCGCCATTTGGGCAAATGACCACGGATTGAATCGAGTCGAATTCCCACATGTTGGGTGGGTTGAAATACATGCGTTAGAAGAAACAACATCAAAATCCGACCCCCGGTTCGTATTTGGTTCGCGTTGGTAGGTTTAGGCTGAAGTATACTTTCGAAGTATGGATTTCAAGCCTCTCAGTGCCCAAATCGGGGAAACGACCTCATATTCCATTGAAACGAATTCCCAGACTGAGATTTGGTCGAAATGTAGGCGTTACAAGTAACCCCATAGAAATCCGATCCCCGGTTTTGAATTGGTGCGCAATATTACGTCTAGGCGGAAGTATACATAGATTTCGGCCTCTCGAAGCCCAAATCGGGCAAATGAACTCAGATTCCATCGAAACGAATTCTCACACTTAGAGTGGGTCGAAATACACGCGTTAGAAGAAACGGAATCGAAATCCAACCCCCGATTTTGATGTGTTGCACTTTTTTAGGTTTAGGACGAAGTATGTTTTCTAAGCATGGATTTTGGCCTCCCGGTGTGAAAATTGAGCAAATGACCTCGGATTCTATCGAAATGAATTCCCACACTTTGATTGGGTCAAAATACACGCGTTAGAATAAATGACATTGAAATGTGAGCACAGGTTTGGAATTTGTGCGGGTTTGTAGGCTTAGGCCGAGGTATACTTTTGAAAGTACGGATTTTGAGCCTCTCGGTTCGCAAATAATGCAAACGACCTCGGATTGCATCGAAATGATTTCCCACACTTAGGTTTGGTCGAAATACATGCGTTAGAAGAAACGACATCAAAATCTGACCCTCGGTTTGGTATTGGTACGCTTGTTTTCGTTTAGGCCGAAGTATACTTTCTAAATATGGATTTGAGGCCTCTCAGTGCCCAAATCGGGCAAACGACCTCGGATTCCATCGAAACGATTTCCCACACTAAGGTTGCGTCGCAATACCCACGTTAGAAGAATCGGCCTCCCTGTTGTTTGCATTTGGTGCACTTTTTTAGGTTTAGGCCAAACTATACTTTCTAAATATGGATTTCGGCCTGTCGGTGCCCAAATCGGGCTAGCGTCCTCGGATCCATTGAAACGAATTCCCACACTTAGTTTCGGACAAAATACACGCATTAAAAGAAACAACATCGAAATTCCGATCACAGGTTTAGATTTGGTGCGTGGTAGTACGTTTAGACCGATGTATACTTTCAATGTATGAATTTAGGGCCTCTCGGTGGCCAAATCAGGCAACCAACTTCGGATTCCATCGAACGAATTGCCACACTTAGGTTGGATCGAAATACATGCGTTAAATCAAATGACATTGAAATCCGATCATAGGTTTGGATTTTGTGCGCGTTTGTAGGTTTAGGCTGAAGTATATTTTCTAATTACGGATTTCGAGCTTTCAGTGCATAAATTGGGCAAATGACCTCGACTTCCATCGAAACGAATTCCCACAGTTAGGTTGGATCGAAACACACGCGTTAAATCAAATGACATCAAAATCCAATCGCAGGATTGGATTTTGTGCGCGTTTGTAGGTTTATGCCGATGTATACTTTCTAAGTATGGATTTTTCGCCACTCGGTGCCCAAATCGGGCAAACGACCTTGGATTCCATCGAAACGAATTCCCAATCTTAGGTTTGCTCGAAATACGTGCATTAGAAGAAACGACATTGAATTCCGACCCCCTGTTTGGAATTAGAGTGCTTTTTTATGTTGTGGCCGAAGTATAGTTTCTAGGTATGGATTTTGGCCTCTCGGTGTGCCATTCGGGCAAACGACCATGGATTCAAACGAATCGATTTCCCACACTTATCTTATGTCAAAATACATGCGTTTAAACAAAAACGGAACCCTACACCCAGTTTGGATTTGGTGCACGTTAGTAGGTTTAGGCCGAGGAATACTTTCTAAGTACGGATTTCGAGCCTCATGGTGCCCAAATAAAGGGAAAAACCTCAGATTCCATCGAAACGAATTCCCACACTCAAGTTTGGTTGACGTAATGGCATTAAAAGAAAAACATCGAAATCCGACCCCCGGTTTTGAATTGGTGCGCTTTTTTACGTTTAGGCTGAAGTATACTTTCTAAGTATGGATTTCAGCCTCTCGGTGCGTAAATTGGGCAAACGACAACGGATCTTATCGAAAAAAATTCCCACACATAGGTTGGATTGAAATGCAAGGGTTAGATCAAATGACATCGAAATCTGATCACAGGTTTGGATTTGGTGCGTGTTTGTACGTTTAGGCCGAAATTGACTTTCTAACTCGGGGAAACGAACTCGGATTCCATTGAAACGAATTCCCACACTTAGGCTGGATTGAAATACACGCGTCAGAAGAAATGACATCAAAATCTGATCACAAGTTTGGATTTCTTGCGCGTTTGTAGGTTTAGGCCGAAGTATACCTTCTAAGTATTGATTTCGACCCTCTCGGTGCCCATATCGGGCAAACGACCTTGGATTCCATGGAAACGAATTCCCACAACTAGGTTTGGTCGAAATACGTGCGTGAGAAGAAATGACATCGAAATCCGACCCCCGGTTTGGAATTAGGCCGAAGTATAGTTTCTAGGTATGGATTTCTACCTCTCGGTGCATCATTCGGGCAAACGACCACGGATTGAATCGACTCAAATTCCCACATTTAGGGTGGGTTGAAATACATGTGTTAGAAGAAACGACATCAAAATCCGACCCCCGGTTCGAATTTGGTCCACGTTTGTAGGTTTAGGCTGAAGTATACTTTCGAAGTTTGGATTTCAAGCCTCTCGGTGCCCAAATCGGGGAAATGACCTCGTATTCCATTGAAATGAATTTCCACACTGAGGTTTGGTCGAAATGTAGGCCTTACAAGTAACAACATCGAAATCCGAACCCCGGTTTTGAATTGGTACGCTCTTTTACGTCTAGGCGGAAGTATACATAGATTTCGGCCTCTCGAACCCCAAATCGGGCAAATGAACTCGGATTCCATCGAAACGAATTCTCACACTTAGAGTGGGTTGAAATAAACGCGTTAGAAGAAATGGCATCGAAATTCGACCCCCGGTTTTGATGTGTTGCACTTTTTTAGGTTTAGGACGAAGTATATTTTCTAAGCACGGATTTTGGCCTCCTGGTGCGAAAATCGGGCAAATGACCTTGGATTCAATCGAAATAAATTCCCACACTTAGGTTGGATCGAAATACAGGCGTTTGAAGAAATGACATCGAAATGCGAGCACAAGTTTGGAATTTGTGCGGGTTTGTAGGCTTAGGCCGAGGTATACTTTCTAAGTACGGATTTCGAACCTCTCGGTTCGCAAATCATGCAAACGACCTCAGATTGCATCGAAACGATTTCCCACACTTTGCTTTGGTCGAAATACATGCGTTAGAAGAAAAGAAATCGAAATCCGACCCCCGGTTTGGTATTGGTAGGCTTTTTTTCGTTTACGCCGAAGTATACTTTCTCAGTATGGATTTCAGGCTTCTCATTGCCCAAATCGGGAAAACGACCTTGGATTCCACTGAAACGATTTCCCACACTAAGGTTGTGTCGAAATACCCGCGTTCGAAGAATCGGCATTGAAAACTGACCCGTGGTTTGCATTTGGTGCACTTTTTTAGGTTTAGGCCAAACTATACTTTCTAAGTATTGATTTCGGCCTGTCAGTGCCCAAATCGGGCTAGCGACCTCGGATTCCATTGAAACGAATTCCCACACTTAGTTTGGGACAAAATACACTCGTTAAAAGAAACGGTAACAAAATCCGATAACAAGTTTAGATTTGGTGCGCGATTGTACTTTTAGACCGATGTATACTTTCCACGTACGAATTCAGGGCCCCTTGGTGCCCAAATCAGGCAATCGACTTCGGATTCCATCGAACGAATTGCCACACTTAGGTTGGATCAAAATACATGCGTTAAATCAAATGACATTGAAATCTGATCACATGTTTAGATTTTGTGCGCGTTTGTAGGTTTAGGCTGAAGTATATTTTCTAAGTAAGGATTTTGAGCCTTTCAGTGCATAAATCGGGCAAATGACCTCGACTTCCATCGAAACGAATTCCCACACTTAGGTTGGATCGAAATACACGCATTAAATTAAATGACATCAAAATCCAATCGCAGGTTTGGATTTTGTTCGTGTTTGTAGGTTTAGGCTAATGTATACTTTCTAAGTATAGATTTTGAGCCACTCGATGCCCAAATCGGGCAAACGACCTTGGATTCCAACGAAACGAATTCCCACTCTTAGGTTTGGTTGAAATACCTGCATTAGAAGAAACGACATTGAATTCCGACCCTCGGTTTGGAATTGGATCTCTTTTTTACGTTTAGGCTGAAGTATAGTTTCTACGTATGGATTTCAGCCTCTCGGTGCGCCATTCGGGCAAACGACCATGGATTCAAACGAATCGAATTCCCACACTTATGTTATGTCAAAATACATGCGTTAGAACAAGAACGGAACCCTACCCCTGGTTTGGATTTGGTGCGCGTTTCTAGGTTTAGGCCGAGGAATACTTTCTAAGTATGGATTTCGAGCCTCACGGTGCCCAATTCAAGGAAAAAACCTCGGATTCCCGAAATGAATTCCCACACTCAGGTTTGGTCGACGTACTGACATTAAAAGAAACAGAATCGAAATCCGACCCCCGGTTATGAATTGGTGTGCTTTTTTTCGTTTAGGCTGAAGTATACTTTCTAAGTATGGATTTCGACCTCTCGGTGCGTAAATTGGGCAAACGACCATGGATTCTATCGAAAAAAATTCCCACACATAGGTTGGATTGAAATGCACGAGTTAGATCAAATGACATCGAAATCCAATCACAAGTTTGGATTTGGTGCGTGTTTGTACGTTTAGGCCGAAATTTACTTTCTAAGTCTGGGAAACGAACTCAGTTTCCTTCGAAACGAATTCTCACACTTAGGTTGGATCGAAATACACGCCTTAGAAGAAATCGCAAGGAATTCTCCCACATAGCGCGTTTGTAGGTTTAGGCCGAAGTATACTTTTTAATTCTGGATTTTGAGCCTGTCGATGCCCAAATCGGCCAAGCAATCTCGGATTCCATCGAAATGAATTCCCACATTTTCGTTTGGTCGAAATACATGCGTTAGAAGAAATGGCATTGAAATTCGAGTCCGGTTTGGAATTGGAGCGCTTTTTTACGTTTAGGCCGATGTATACTTTCTAAGTATGGATTTATGGCCTCTTAGTACCCAAATCGGGCAAACGACCTCAGATTCCATCGAAACGATTTCCCACACTAAGGTTGAGTCGAGATACCCACGTTAGAAGAATGAGCATCGAAAACCGACCCGAGGTTTGCATTTGGTGCACTTTTTTAGGTTTAGGCCAAACTATACTTTCTAATTATGGATTTCGGCTTGTCCGTGCCCAAATTGGGCTAGCGACCTCGGATTCCATTGAAACGAATTTCCACACTTAGTTTGGGACAAAATACACGCGTTAAAAGAAACGGCATCGAAATCCGATCACAGATTTAGATTTGGTGCGCGATTGTATGTTTAGACTGATGTACACTTTCAACGTACGAATTGAGGGTCTTTTGGTGCCCAAATCAGGCAATCGACTTCAGATACCATCGAAACGAATTGCCACACTTAGGTTGGATCGAAATACATGCATTAAATCAAATGAAATTGAAATCCGATCACAGGTTTGGATTTTGTGAGCGTTTGTATGTTTAGGTTGAAGTATATTTTCTAAGTATCGATTTCGAGCCTTTCAGGGCATAAATCGGGCAAATGACCTCGACTTCTATCGAAACGAATTCCCACACTTAGGTTGGATCAAAATACACGCGTTAAATCAAATGACATCAAAATCCAATAGCAGGTTTGGATTTTGTGCGCGTTTGTAGGTTTAGGCCGATGTATACTTTCTAAGTATGGATTTTGAGCCACTCGGTGCCCAAATCGAGCAAACGACCTTGGATTCCATCCAAATGAATTCCCACTCTTAAGTTTGGTTGAAATACGTGCATTAGAAGAAACGACACTGAATCCGACCCCCGGTTTAGAATTGGAGTGCTTTTTTATGTTTAGGACGAAGTATAGTTTCTAGGTATGGATTTCGGCCTCTCGGTGCGCCATTCGGGGCAAACGACCACGGATTCAATCGAATTGAATTCCCACACTTATGTTAGGTCGAAATACATGCGTTAGAACAAAAACAGAATTCGACCCCCGGTTGGGATTTGGTGTGCGTTTGGAGGTTTAGGCCGAAGAATACTTTCTAAGTATGGATTTCGAGCCTCACGGCGCCCAAATCAAGGAAACAACCTCGGATTCCATCGAATGAATTCCCACACTCAGGTTTGGTCGACATTATGGCGTTAAAAGAAACAGTATCGAAATCCGACCCCCGATTTTGAATTGTTGCGCTTTTTTACGTTTAGGCTGAAGTATACTTTCTAAATATGGATTTCAGCCTCTCGGTGCGTAAATTGGGCAAACCACCACAGATTCTATTGAAATGAATTCCCACACTTAGGTTGGCTTTAAATACATGGGCTAGATCAAATGACATCAAAATCTGATCACAGGTTTGGATTTGGTGCGTGTTTGTATATTTAGGCCGAAATTTACTTTCTAAGTATGAATTTCGGGTCTCTCTGTGCCCAAATCGGGGAAACGAACTCGGATTCCATCGAAACGAATGCTCACACTTAGGTTGGATCGAAATACACGCCTTAGAAGAAATCGCATCGAAATCTGACCCCCGGTTTAGATGTGGTGCACTTTTTTAGGTTTGGGACGAAGTATACTTCTAAGTATAAGTTTCGGCCTCTCAGTGCGCAAATCGAGCGAACGACCTCGGATTCCACCGAAACGAATTCTCACACTTAGGTTGGATTGAAATTCATGCGTTAGAAGAAATGACATCAAAATCCGATCACAGGTTTGGATTTCTAGCTCGTTTCCTTTGGCTCTTTCCTCTATCTTGGAAGAGGCGTTTGTAGGTTTAGGCCGAAGTATACTTTCTAAGTATGGATTGCGAGCCTGTCGGTGCCCAAATCGGGCAAATGATCTCGGATTCCATCGAAACGAATTCCCACACTTTGGTTTGGTCGAAATACGTGCATTAGAAGAAACGACATTGAAATCCAAACCCGGTTTTGAATTGGAACTCTTTTTTACGTTTAGGCCGAAGTATACTTTCAAAGTATGGATTCCGGCCTCTTGGTGTGCGAATAGGGCAAACGACCACAGATTCAATCGAAACGAATTCCCACACTTAGGCTGGATCAAAACACACGCGTTAGAAGAAATGACATCGAAATGTGATCATAGGTTTGGATTGCTTGCTCGTTTGTAGGTTTAGGCCAAAGTATACCTCTTAAGTAAGGATTTCAAGCCTCTCGGTGCCCAAATCGGGCAAACGACCTCGGATTCCATTGAAATGAATTCCCACAACTTGGTTTGGTCGAAATACGTGCGTTAGACGAAATGACATCGAAATCCGACCCCCGGTAAGGAATTGGAGCGCTTTTTTACATTTAGGCTGAAGTATAGTTTCTAGGTATGGATTTCGACCTCTCGGTGCGCCATTCGGGCAAACGACCACGGATTGAATCGAGCCGTATTCCCACACGTAGGGTGGGTCGAAATACATGCGTTAGAAGAAACGGCATCGAAATCTGACCCCCAATTAGAATTTGGTGTGCGTTTGTAGGTTTAGGCTGAAATCTATTTTCGAAGTATGATTTCAAGCCTCTCGGTGCCCTAATCGGGGAAACGACCTCGGATTCCAATGAAACGATTTCCCACCCTGAGGTTTGGTCAAAATATAGGCGTTACAAGTATCGACATCGAAATCCGACCCCCGGTTTCGAATTGGTGCACTTTTTTACGTGTAGGAGGAAGTATACATAGATTTCAGCCTCTCGAAGCCCAAATCGGGCAAATGAACTCGGATTCCATCGAAACGAATACCCACACTTAGTGTCGGTCGAAATACACGCGTTAGAAGAAACGGTATCGAAATCCAAGCCCCGGTTTTGATGTGTTGCACATTTTTAGGTTTAGGACGAAGCAAATTTTCTAAGCATGGATTTTGGCCTCCCGGTGCGAAAATCGGGCAAATGACCTCGGATTCTATCGAAATTAATTCCCACAATTAGGTTGGATCGAAATACATGCGTTTGAAGAAATGACATCGAAATGCGAGCACAGGTTTGGAATTTGTGCGGGTTTGTAGGCTTAGGCCAAGGTATACTTTCTAAGTTCGGATTTTGGCCTCTCGGTGCGCCATTCGAGCAAACGAGCACGGATTCTCTCGAATCGAATTCCCACACTTAGGTTGGGTCGAAATACATGCGTTAGAAGAAACATTCTCGAAATCCGACCCCTGGTTTGGATTTGGTCCGCGTTTGTAGGTTTAGGCCGAAGAATACCTTCTAAGTATGGATTTCGAGCATCACGGTGCCCAAATCAGGGAAACAACCTCGGATTCCATCGAAATGAATTCCCACACTCAGGTTTGGTCGACATACTCGCGTTAAAAGAAATAGCATCGAAATCCAAACCCCGATTTTGAATTGTTGCGCTTTTTTACGTTTAGGCTGAAGTATACTTTCTAAGTATGGATTTCGGCCTCTCGGTGCGTAAATTGGGCAAACGACCACAGATTCTATCAAAACGAATTCCCACACTTAGGTTGGATTAAAATACACGAGTTAGATCACATGACAACGAAATCCGATCACAGATTTGGATTTGGTGCATGTTTGAGGGTTTAGGCCGAAATTTACTTTCTAAGTATGAATTTCGGGTCTCTCTGTGCCCAAATCGGGGAAACGAACTCGGATTCCATCGAAACGAATTCTCACACTTAGGTTGTGTGAGATCCCGTCCCTTTATTTCGTAAAAGCTCATTTGATTATGATTAGTATATATATATATTTAATATAATTGAAAAAAAAAATTAATAATAAAATAATAATAATAATAATAATAATGCTTAGGGCAATGCTAACATCACTTTCTTTGAAACTCACTTTCTTTATGGACCAAGCATGTCCACTAACACTCTCTCCATTTAAAAAGAGATTGAATCTTGAAAGAGTGATGCTAGCATTATCCTAACACATATATGTGTGTGGGATTCGTGAGTTTAAGAAGGGGTATAGAAACCCTTGGACAGAAAACAAAAATAGAGGGAGAAGAGGGTTTTTGGGGATCTTAGGGCTGGAGTGCTCTTGGATCCAATAACTTGCGTGGATCTTGCGACAAATCGTGAAGATCACACCTAGGGCTTGAAGATTCACGTTCACTTACAATTTTAGAGATTTTCTCCTTCTTAAGGTAGGGTTTCTCCTCCTTTTTGCATAAATGATGTATTATGTTTATGTTTAGTGTGTATAATGTACTCTTCTACTTGTAATGGGATATACATAAAGTAATGGAGTGTTATGGAGGTAAGGGATTTTGCATGGGGTTGAATATTGTGCTAAAAAGAAATGTGATGATTGGGCTGTTTAGAAATATATATATATATATATATATGATTGATGAAATTGGTTAACGATTTACATAGAGCAGGTTAAATGTTGCAACTGAAAATTTGAAAGCATGTGTGATGTGACAAATTGTACTATGTTGAAAAAGGGATTGAGGTGTATGGGAATTGGGCATATGGGTGTTTATGTAGAGGTAAATTCATTGGGATGATTTACTTGGAATTTCATGAGAACTATTTTTATTGTGGAATGTGGTTTACTATGATGCTATGAAACTGTGTTGTGATGGCTTGTGATGAAGTCACGACTCCCCAAGATGGAGTAACTTCCCCAAGTGTAGAAGTCAACTAGAAAGTAGTTCCCCAAGTGTGGAACCCTTTCCCCAAGTGTGGAATAACTTCCCTCAAGTATGGGATCTTTTCTTTTTATGCATTTTTGAATTATAAGGAACAATGGGTTAAATTAGCGCAAGTTATTCCCTCATAAAATGTTAGATAAAGAATGTTTATATTTATTGCCATTGTAACTTTACTCATTTTTATCTAGGTATTATTTCATTATGTTTTTATGATGAGTTACTCTATTGAGCTTGTGAAAGCTCACTCCCTAATATTTTGCTGATAGTAACAACGAGGCGTGTGCCAGTGGAGCTAGATGAAAGAAGGCCACATATCATCATATTGTCTTGGACTTATGTTTGAAAACTATGTATAAATGATGTGTTTGGTGATTTTACATTTTGGACGTACAGTTGGATATGGGTTATACTTATTATTCTCATATCTTATTTTGGATGGATGGAAATGAGAATTAAGAAGTGATGATGATCCGTGCATGTTTTGGAATATTTTCTCATCATATCTCTTTATATGAGAATTGTATTATGTTAAAAAAAAAAGAAAAAAAAGAAATAGATATCCAACTCTGGGAATTATACATTATATTGTTCGTTTATTAGGTGATTAGGTCCGGAGGACCCATTTCTCTATAATACAAACGAGATTCTGCCCGATTTTTCCTTTAGTATTTTAAAAATGAACATGGTCAAGATTCCACTACTCGGGACGGGGTGTTACAAATTGGTATAAGAGCTACTAGTAGATCTTACATGGGACTTGCATGTATGATTGTTGATAGACATGTTTGTGAAAGTGAAATATATATACTAAGGAATGTGACTACTTGGCATATGTGTGTTTGTAGTATAAGTACAAATGTAACTTGATGTGAATTTTGTAGTGTTTATTCTTTTTGAACCTCATGATGGAGGTGGCAACTTATGTGGTTTTGATTGTTTGTTTGATTAGCATGGTGAGAGGAAGAGGTGTTTCATCTTCCTCCCAGACCCCAGCGGATCTGAGTAGCATTTTCTGGGTACTGAGCCAAATTACTGCAGCAATACAGGGGCAGCAGCATACCTTGGATCAAATTATCCAAGCGCAAAGCAATGGGGTTAATCACTCGCCCCTAGGCCAGGTTCATATGGCAGGTGATGTGAGGGAAGAAGGATAAGATGACAGTTCTTAGAGAGTTCTGGAGGTAGAGCCCACCTTCTTTTGAAGGCGCTCCTGATCCGCTGGTGGTGGATAAATGGATCAAGGAAGTGAGGAAGGCTCTTGATATTGTGGGAGTAGCGGAAAAATACAGGGTGGAGTTTGCATCTTACCTTTTGGTGGGGCAAGCTGATTACTGGTGGAGCTCAATTACCGGTATACCCCATATCAGAAGCAATCAGGAGGGAATCAGAAGATTGGGGGAAGCCCAACTGGTGTATCAGGCTAGGATCAGCGGATATGCTATAGTTGTGGAGGTAGGGGACACATCCAGTGCTCATGCCCATTTAGGAGGGGAGCACCGACTCAGTCCCATCAGGGTCAGTCTTATCAGTCCCCACATCAGCAGCAACGCCCACTGCAGTCACAGCCTCATCAGCAGCGTGCTTATCATCAGTCTCGTCAACAACCTGTAGCTACACAGCAGGGGACTCCACAACGACAGGGTGGAGCAGTTCAAGGAGATAGGGCACCAGGTCATTTTTATGCCTTGGTTCAGCCAGATGGAGAGGATTCTAATGCGGTGGTGGAAGGAACCTTTTTAGTATTTAACGTTTGGGCTCATATACTGTTTGATCCTGGTTCTACACACTCCTTCATTTCTGCATCGTTTGCTTTTTGCTTTGGGTATGGAGTCGGAGATCCTTGACTATGTTTTGCGTGTTGATACTCCTACAGGGAGAAGTGTATCTACAACTAGGGTGTGTAGAGACTGTACTATTAGGATCGTTGACCATGAGTTGGTAGTAGACTTGATTGTTCTTGAGATGTCAGGTTTTGATGTGATTATTGTTATGGATTTGTTAGCAGCTTTCCATGCTACCATGGATTGTTTTCGCAAGAAGATTACCTTTTGTACTCCTGAGGGAGTTATGTTTCATTTCTTTGGCGATAGAGGTGTTTCTCTCCCATACTCGCTCATGGACACTCGTACCTGCCAAGCTTCAATGGAGGGTTACTTGAGTTTTCTTGCATGTGTCCAAGGAGATGACATTGAGCCTTCTTGTTTAGGATTGGATCCAATTGTGAAAGACTTTCCTGATGTTTTTCCGGAGGAACTCCCTAGACCAAAGAGGGAGATGGAGTTTGTGATTGAAGTTTTTCCTGGTACTTTGCCTATTTCTGTTGCGCCTTATAGAATGGCACCATTGGAATTGAATGAGCTGAGGAAGCAACTCGATGACCTTAAGGCAAAAGGATTTATTAGGCATAGCACCTCGCCTTGGGGTGCTCCAGTGTTATTTGTGAAAAAGAATGATGGATCCTTACGTCTTTGTGTGGATTACCACCAATTGAATCGGGTTACGATTAAAAACAAGTACCCGTTGCCACGTATCGACGATCTATTTGATCAGTTGAAAGGTTCACAGTTCTTTTCTAAGATTGATTTGCGTTCTAGGTATCAGCAATTGAGGGTGAGAGAAGAAGATATTTAGAAGACGACATTTCGATCTCGTTATGGCCACTTTGAGTTCTTGGTTATGCCTTTTGGTCTTACAAATGCCCCAGCAGCTTTTATGGATTTGATGAATCGGGTATTCAGGCCGTACTTGGATCATTTTGTAGTGGTGTTTGTAGATGATATCCTTATTTACTCTCGAACTCAAGCGGAGCATGAGCAGCATCTTCGTCTTGTATTACAGACCTTGCGAGAACATCGATTGTATGCAAAGAAAGAAAAGTGTGAGTTTTGGATGAAGGAGGTAAAGTATTTGGGTCATGTTGTGTCTGCAGATGGTGTTTCTGTGGATCCTTCGAAAGTGGAGGCTATTCTGGAATGGGAACGTCCGAAGAATGTTCCAGAGATCCGTAGTTTTTTGGGTTTAGCTAGATATTACTGTCATTTTGTTGAAGGATTCTCACGTTTAGCTTCACCATTAACTCACTTAACGAAGAAGGGGATTAAATTTGAGTGGAATGACAAGTGTGAGCGAGCATTCCTAGAACTGAAGAAGAGGTTGACTATGGCTCCTGTTCTAGTTATCCCAGTTAGTGGCGAGGGATATGCTGTTTATTGTGATGCTTCCTCGAGGGGTTTGGGTTGTGTATTGATGTAGCATGGTAAGGTCCTAGCGTATGGGTCGAGACAGCTGAAGCCTCATGAGTCAAATTACCCCACACATGATCTAGAATTAGCGGCTGTTGTTTTTGCTTTAAAGTCCTGGAGGTGTTAATTGTATGGGAAAGCTTTGAAGTGCATTCGGATCATAAGAGTTTAAAGTATATCTTTACACAGAAGGACTTGAAACTGAGACAACGCAGGTGGATGGAATACATGGAAGATTATGATTTCGCCCTTCACTACCATCTAGGTAAGGCGAATGTGGTAGCTGATGCCTTGAGCAGGAAGTCACGTGTATTGCTAAATGGGTTATCCTTGCATAGGTGGCGAATGTTGTATGCCTTAGAAGACTATGACTTGAGGGTTGGTAAGGATGGTTCTCGGGCTTATGTGTATAATATGATTGTACAACCAACTTTACTTCACCGGGTGATTGAGGCACAACGTCAGGACGACAATCTGGAGGCTATTAGAATAAGTGTAGATGGCGGATCAGGACCAGAGGGTTGGTTAGTTTCTACAGATGGCGGTTTACGTTACTTGGGACGACTTTGCGTACCAACTGACGAACAAATTAAGAATGATTTTCTTGGGGATGCACATCATTCGAAGTTTTATATCCATCCTGGAGGAATGAAAATGTATAAGGATTTGAAGAGACAATATTGGTGGAAAGGGATGAAAAGAGATGTGGCCACTTTTGTATCCAAGTGCATGACTTGTCAACAGGTTAAGATTGAGCACCAGAAGCCTGCAAGACTTCTATAGTCTTTAGCCCTACCAGAGTGGAAATGGTAGCACATTACAATGGACTTTGTAACGGGCCTACCCCGAACTTAGCAAGGGCATGATGCTGTGTGGGTGATTGTTGATAGGTTGACGAAATCAGCACACTTCCTACCTATTCGGATTTTGGATCCATTGTCTGTATTGAGTAAGTTATATGTTCAAGAAATTGTGCGTCTTCATGGTGTGCCTGTTTCGATTGTCTCCGATCGGGACCCTCGTTTCATGTCACAATTTTGGTAGAGCTTACAGAAAGCCTTGGGTACACAGTTGCATTTTAGTACGGCTTTCCATTCTCAAATGGACGGGCAGTCGGAGCGAGTTATTCAGATTTTAGAGGACATGCTGCGAGCTTGTGCCATTGACTTTAAAGGGAGCTGGAATAGGCATTTACCTTTGGCAGAGTTTGCCTATAACAATAATTATCAGTCTAGCATTTGTATGGCGCCTTACGAGGCATTGTATGGTCGACCTTGTAGATCTCCTGTTTGTTGGGCAGAAGTTGGAGAACATAGCTTATTTGGCCCCGAGATTGTGGCAGAGACTACGGAAAAGATTCGTGTTATTCGTGACCGTCTTCTCACGTCTCAAAGTCGTCAGAAG
This sequence comes from Tetracentron sinense, assembly GCA_015143295.1. Classification (NCBI taxonomy): domain Eukaryota; kingdom Viridiplantae; phylum Streptophyta; class Magnoliopsida; order Trochodendrales; family Trochodendraceae; genus Tetracentron; species Tetracentron sinense. The sequence goes on from CM026571.1 coordinate 26,017,408, forward strand.
AGTTATGCGGATCCAAGGAGAAGACATGTGGAGTTCAAAGAAGGGGACTTCGTGTTTCTGCGAGTTTCTTCACGAAAGGGAGTTGTATGTTTTGGTAAGAAGGGGAAACTTGCACCTAGATACGTTGGGCCCTTTGAGATTGTTAAGAAAGTGGGAGAAGTTGCATATCAGTTGTCTTTACCGCCTCAATTTTCGAATGTTCATGATGTTTTTCATGTTTCTATGCTTCGAAAATGTACTCGGGATCCATCGCATGTGATAGATTGGCGAGGGTTAGAGCTTCGAGGGGATATTGGCTATATGAAGAGGAATCTGTTCAGATTTTGGATACAAGGGAGCGAATCTTACAGAACAAGGTTATGCCTATGGTGAAAGTTTTGTGGAGAAACCATAACCTCGAGGAGGCTACTTGGGAATTGGAGATGGATGTGAGGGCTAGATACCCTCACCTTTTTGCAACTTGAGGTAAGTTAAAAATTTCAGGGACGAAAGTCTTTTTAGGAGGGGAGATTGTGAGATCTCGTCCCTTTATTTAGTAAAAGCTCATTTGATTATGATTAGTATATATATATATATTTAATATAATTGAAAACAAAAATTGATAATAAAATAATAATAATAATAATAATGCTTAGGGCAATGCTAACATCACTTTCTTTGAAACTCACTTTCTTTATGGACCAAGCATGTCCACTAACACTCTCTCCATTTAAAAAGAGATTGAATCTTGAAAGAGTACTAGCATTATCCTAACACATATATGTGTGTGGGATTCGTGAGTTTAAGAAGGGGTATAGAAACCCTTGGACAGAAAACAAAAAGAGAGGGAGAAGAGGGTTTTTGGGGATCTTAGAGCTGGAGTGCTCTTGGATCCAATAACTTGTGTGGATCTTGCCACAAATCGTTAAGATCACACCTAGGGCTTGAAGATCAACGTTCACTTATTCTCCTACTTTTTGCATAAATGATGTATTATATTTATGTTTAGTGTGTAAAATGTACTCTTCTACTTCTAATGGGATATACATATAGTAATGGAGTGTTATGGAGGAAGGGATTTTGCATGGGGTTGAATATTGTGCTAAAAAGAAATGTGATGACTGGGCTGTTTAGAAATATATATATATATATATATATATATGATTGATGAAATTGGTTAACGATTTACATAGAGTAGGTTAAATGTTGCAACTGAAAATTTGAAAGCATGTGTTATGTGACAAATTGTACTATGTTGAAAAAGGGATTGAGGTGTATGGGAATTGGGCATATGGGTGTTTATGTAGAGGTAAATTCATTGGGATGATTTACTTGGAATTTCATGAGAACTATTTTTACTGTGGAATGTGGTTCACTATGATGCTATGAAACTGTGTTGTGATGGCTTGTGATGAAGTCACAACTCCCCAAGATGGAGTAACTTCCCCAAGTGTGGAAGTCAACTAGAAAGTAGTTCCCCAAGTGTGGAAGTCAACTAGAAAGTAGTTCCCTAAGTGTGGAACCCTTTCCCCAAGTGTGGAATAAATTCCCTCAAGTATGGGATCTTTTCTTTTTATGCATTTTTGAATTATAAGGAACGATGGGTTAAATTAGCGGAAGTTATTCCCTCATAAAATGTGTTTGGTGATTTTACATTTTGGACGTACAGTTGGATATGGGTTATACTTATTATTCTCATATCTTATTTTGGATGGATGGAAATGAGGATTAAGAAGTGATGATGATCCGTGAATGTTTTGTAATATTTTCACATCATATCTCTTTATATGAGAATTGTATTATGTTAAAAAAAAAAAAAAAAAAAAAAAAATCCAACTCTGGGAATTATACATTATATTGTTCGTTTATTAGGTGATTAGGTCTAGAGGACCCATTTCTCTATAATACAAACGAGACTCTGCCCGATTTTTCCTTTAATATTTTTAAAATGAACATGGTCAAGATTCCACTACCCGGGACGGGGTGTTACAGGTTGGATCGAAATACATGCCTTAGAAGAAATAGCATTGAAATCTGACCCCCGGTTTAGATGTGGGGCACTTTTTTTAGGTTTGGGACGAAATATACTTTCTAAGTATAAATTTCGGCCTCTCGGTGCACAAATTGAGCAACCGACCTCAGATTCTACCAAAATGAATTCTCAAACTTAGGTTGGATCGAAATACACGTGTTAGAAGAAATGACATCAAAATCCGATCACGTTCTAAGTATGGATTTCAAGCCTATCGGTGCCCAAATCGAGCAAACAATCTCGGATTCCATCGAAACGAATTCCCACACTTTGGTTGGGTTGAAATAAATGCGTTAGAAGAAATGACATTGAAATCCGAACCCGGTTTGGAATTGGAGCGCTTTTTTACGTTTAGGCCGAAGTATATTTCTAAGTATGGATTTCGGCCTCTTGGTGCGCTAATCGGGCTAGCTACCCCGGATTCTATTGAAAATGATTCCCACACTTAGTTTGGGACTAAATACACGCGTTAAAAGAAACGACATCAAAATCCGATCACAGGTCTAGATATTGTGCGCGATTGTACATTTAGACCGATGTATACTTTCAACGTACGTATTTAGGGCCTCTCGGTGCCCAAATCATGCAATCGACTTCGGATTCCATCGAAACAAATTGCCACACTTAGGTTGGATCGAAATACATGCGTAAAATAAAATGACATTGAAATCCGATCATAGGTTTGGATTTTGTGCGCGTTTGTAGGTTTAGGCTAAAGTATATTTTCTAAGTATGGATTTCGAGCCTTTTAGTGCATAAATCGGGCAAATGACCTCGATTTCCATTAAACTAATTCCCACACTTAGGTTGGATCAAAATACACACGTTAAATCAAATGACATCAAAATCCAATCGCAGGTTTGGATTTTGTCCACGTTTGTGGGTTTAGGCCGATGTATACTTTCTAAGTATGGATTTTGAGCCACTCGGGGCCCAAATCGGGCAAACGGCCTCGAATTCCATCGAAACGATTTCCCACTCTTAGGTTTGGTCGAAATACGTGCATTAGAAAAAACTATTGGACATATATGCCCTCGAAAGCCAATAAAAGACTTTTCTATGTTGATTAGACAAGCATCATATTCACACAACCAACTATAAAGGTATTTATATTAATTACTGTCTCATTTGATGATGACATAAAGTTCCATAGGTAACATTGTAGGAAAATCATGCAAAGGTTGCGAGGAGATGATTTTCCGGTTCCCTGTAAACCTAATATTGTTCGAAGCCTCTAGAGTACTGGTTGGGCGCCGTACTTCATCATGGCTTGCACATGTGTAGTTCTATGATATAGTGTGATGAATCTCATTCACAGAGAGTGGTGACTCTTGACTAACATGTGAGTATATGTAGCAAGTATATAATACTGAACGGGGTCACTAGTGGATACCCTATAGAATACACTCTCAGATTGTATTAGGGTTATCCATTTGACAAATTGTCCTTAGACCTGATAGGTTAACATCTTCTCAGACATCTGTCTGTATGGCTTTGATGTGCCAATCGGCAATGTCTAATACACAGGACTAACTCCGGGTACGTTGGGTCATGTACACAATGTTTGGAGAAGTATGTAAACACTCAATAAGGAATCCACAACTCCTTAATTGGAGACAATGATATCAAGGTGATACTTGTTGAACTGAACTGTTAAATCCAGTACTAGTGCTTTTCGGTAAAACGGTTTTTATCGAAGTTGATATTTTTAATATGGAAAAGTATATATAAATATATATGTCAGTTCTTTTCTAATGTTTCTTCAAAAGTGTTTTGGAGGTTCAGTTCAATGAAAAAGTAATCATGAGAAAGGGTTCTATTCATAAGCTAGGGACTAAGACAGTGGAATTGTTCCAATTTTTTTTTTTGGGGGGAAGGAAAGCGGGGTTAGGCAGACCCCAACCAGAATGGAATAAATATATAAGGGAAAACAATTACATTCGCATATAACTATGACCCATAGAGTCCATAGCAACAAGATGAGATAATCCCATTGGAAACACCGAAGGAACTAAAGATATTTCCCCCAAGGAGGGACAAAATTTAGATAAGAAGTCTGCAGCTTTGTTTGCTTCTCGCGGAGTGTGGCTAATATCCCAAGCATCGAAGTGCTGAAGCATCCTACCTCAGCTAGGATAAAGGAGCATTCCCACGGCCAGACACATTTCTTTTGTACACACTTAACGGCCCAGGTGGAGTCGGATTCAATGCAGATATGCTGAATACCTAATCTGCGAGCAACCTCAAGGCCACGTCGAATAGCATATAGCTCGATGTAGATAACAGTTTGTTCTGGGCGCCCACCGGCTAACGCATATATTGCACTTCCCATGGCGTCCCGAAGGATACCACCATAGCCACTATGCCCCTGTTTTGCTGATCCATCAATATTCAATTTAAGGTGACCATCCCTTGGTGGGACCCAAGAGACCCAACGAGCATAAGCCAAGGTCCAGTAGGCCTGGATACCAAAGGAATCAATAGTATCTCTGTTGTCTGCATTATCTTCAACAGCTAGCTTGTCCATACTAAGCCAAATCACCACATCATCAATGATTTTCCTATGAACCACATTAGAAGGGCGGTACTCATTGCGAAATGTCCTGTTATTCCTCTCAATCCAAACATAATAGATGAACGCACAAAAAACAGTTTTGCGAATGAGCCCTTTGATATGGTTCACTTTACAATATCTGGTCAAAGAACGGATCATATCATTCCAATCAAGGAACTGGCGGACAGGCAGCCGAATGCGTTTAGTAATTTGAGCCCAGATTACTGAAGTAAAAGGGCAAGAGACAAAGAGATGGTCATGGCTTTCAGGAGCTGAGCGGCATAGGATGCATTGGGCATCGCCAACAATCCCCAACCGAAATAGCCTGTCCTTAGTGGATAGGGCATGGCGAATAGCCATCCAAGTAATCATCGAATGTTTAGGAATTGCATGGGAATGCCATAGGAGGTTAGCCCAGCGAACATTGATATTAGAAGACCTGATACCCTGGGGAACTAGTCGGGTGCTCTAAGAGGCCCGGATACCCTCGTCACCAAGAAAAAAAAAAAAAAAAAAAAAAAAGACCTGATGTGATTCCAAGCCGATTTTAAAGAGAAATTACCATTAACAGATGGAGTCCAAACAATACGGTCGGCACCCTCACCCAGTAATGGAATGTTACTGATCTCTTCCCACACGCCAATCAGCTCAGGAAGGCTAGGAGCTTGGAGAATCCATCCATTCTCTTGCCGAATAGAAGCAACTAAGGCATTTCTGTCAATACCGTGAATATAAGAATCTGTAACTCTGCATTCCTTCAGTAAAACACCTCTAGGATGCCAATGATCAAGCCAAATCCGAGTGGAGAGACCATCACCAACTAAATGATGAATAGCACCCTCGGCTAGCGGTCTAGTCTTCAAAATACTTCGGACACTCCAAGATGGCGAAGCTGGCATTTTCATAGTCCAAATAGACTCCTTCTTAAGGTATCTAGCCCGGAACCACGCAACCCATAGAGAATCTTTCGTAGAGGCAATCTCCCATATACGTCTACATAAGGTGCTATGGTTCCAGTCCAGCACTCTTCGCAACTCCAAACCCCCCTTCTGCATGAGGACGGCAAACGTGTTCCCAAGCAACTTTGTGAATAGAACTATGAAGATCAGGGCCTGCCCAAAGAAAACGGGCGAGCAGACGCTCAATAAGCTTAATGACCCCTTTAGGTAACAAGAAGACGTTGCACCAATACAAATGGAAGCTATGGAGAACCCCCTTAATTAGCTCCACTCTCCCTCCATAGGACAGCCACCTGTTTTTCCAAGAAGAAATACGTTTCGAGATTTTATCAATGAGATCATGACAGTTCCCAAATGTAAGCCGTGTCGCAGAAAGGGGAAGTCCCAAATATTTAATGGGCAAAGTACCAGCCCCCGAACCCCAACTTGTTTTGAATTTGGATCCGCTTCCTCGTGCGCACATTAGCAAAGAAAACATGAGACTTCATCAGATTGGCTTCAAGCCCCGATCTAGAGAAGAGCTTCAAGGTGGAGTCAATAGCTTTAACGGACCCAAGATTTGCGCGAGCAAAAATAACCAGATCATCAGCAAAGCAGAGGTGTGTGATCAGCGGAGACAAGCATAAGGGATGGGGAGAAAGCCGACCTTCCTGAGCTTCCTTATCAAGCAAGGTAGATAAGACCTGCATAACCAGCATAAATAAGTAGGGGGAGATAGGGTCCCCTTGCCTCAAGCCACGACTGCCAGGAAAATAGCCCACCCGTTCCCCATTTATCATAATGGAAAATCGGGCACCTGAGATGCAAGCCATGATCCAGTCAATAAATCTGACAGGAACACCATGTTTAAGTAATACCATCTTAACAAAGTCCCATGAAACAGTATCATAAGCCTTTTTAATATCAACTTTAATAGCCATTCTAGGAGTGCCACGGGGAAGGTGATAATTCTGTAGGAGCTCCTGACAGAGGAGAATGTTATCCGATATGCTACGACCTTTGATAAAGGCTGATTGATTGCCATTCACGAGCTTGCACATGATTGGCTGAAATCTGCCGACAAGCATTTTAGATATGAACCTATATATAACATTACAAACGGATATAGGTCTGAAATCGGCAAACGTCTCGGGCCTATCTTTCTTAGGAATAAGCGCGATTAGCGTAGCATTAACCTCACCCAACAACTTGGAGCTAGCAAAGAAGCTAAGGATAGCTTTGGTTAAATCAATTGAGATAATATCCCAACATGCCTGAAAAAATTTTGCCGTAAAGCCATCCGGCCCAGGAGCCTTATCCCCATTCGAGCTAAACACAGCCTCTTTGACATCGGCAGCTGAAAAGTCCGCAGATAACCCAGAGCCATCCTCCTCCCCCAACACATGGGCACGGGGTAGGGGAAAAGAGCACGGCTCTAGGGTGGGATTAGCTGATAGAAGATTTGTGAAAAATGCAAGCGCAAGATCTGCCAGGCCATTCTGATCACTAACCTGTGCACCGTTTCCGCCTTTAAGCGATGTAATGGAGTTTCGATTACGTCTAGCAGTGATGGACCGATGGAAAAAAGCATTATTACCATCTCCCAGTTGAAGCCATTGAATGCGAGATCTCTGCCTTAGCTCAGCCTCCTCAGTAGCAAGAATTGTTGAGAGCTGTAATTTAGCCAACCTCACTCTCTGTTGAATATCAGTATTCACTGGGTCAGAATCAAGATTCGAAAGCTCATGTGATAGGTTTTCTCTAGCTTGAATCACCCTCTCACTCGTATCACCAAACCGTTTCCTGCTCCAAGCTTTCAAAGCTCGTTTGGTGTTTTTGAGCTTAAGAATAAGTTGAAACATAGGAGTTCCTCGACCTTGAGGGATCCATGCTTTCCTGACTACATCAAGGAATTCTGGATCAGTACACCAGTGATTAAAAAACTTAAAGGATTTAAGTTTACCCTTAGTTTGTGTCCTCAGAGAGACAAGAATTTGCCGGTGGTCTGAAGTAGCAGAACACCCAATCACTGCTTCAGCATTTGGGAAGTTTTGAATCAGCTCCATATTAGACAAACACCTATCCAATTTGCACTCAATGCGCCCAGGACCAATCATACTATTTGACCATGTGAACATAGGGCCTCTCCATCGAAGATCAGAGAGCCCCGCTTCAAAGAAACAGTCCTCAATAGCACGAGTAGAGCTTAGGTTGACCGGAATCCCACCACGCTTCTCAGTTGGGGCCAAGACAGTGTTAAAATCCCCAAGCACGAGCCAAGGCAAGCTGAATAATCTAGCCAAGGCTGAAATATCTTGCCAAAGGGACTCCCTTAGCCTATAGTCATTGGCGCCATAAATTGTTGAGATGAGCATAGGCGATGGAAAATCTTTGGAGCTAGCTAGACAGTGAATGGCTTGATCAGAAGATCTAACAGGCGTAATATCAAGTTTCAGAGGGTCCCAACAAAACCAAATACGACCATTGAGAGCAGAGGAGTAGTTATCCACACTGCACCAGTCAGTCACAATAGCCTTCATGATAATAGCTGCATTAAGGCGACAGACCTTAGTCTCGACTAAACCCACACACCATAGTTTATTATTCCTGACGAAGTCCCGAACATCACGCTGGCGAGTGCCACTATTTAGGCCTCGAACATTCCAAAATCCGACTAAAATTAATAACTAAAACATATTTCCGACCACCACCCCAGGAACTAACACCGCTATTGTCGATGTTTAAGCCCCCCGCCTTTATCAGTGCGAGGTCTAGATGTCTCCTTATCAATACGTTGAGGTTTCAGCCCAGTCATCAGCAATTTCCCTTTGAGCGAGTGTTGTTCCATGGCTTTAGCAATTCCCGCAGCATACTTTGGAGGGGCTGCCGGTGTAGAGGAAGGAGGCACAACTACTGGCAGCTCCTCATCATGCTCATCATCATGCTCACTAGCATCCTCCAACGCCCTACTAGTAGACAACCCTATTGCCTCATCCAAAATAGAGAATTTGTTAGGACTGTTTATCGCGACAGGCACGGGTGGCTGGATTACGGTATGTTGCTTATCACGTTTGCTAGTCACTACCTCCCAAGCTTGTTCAGATACGTCCACAAGTGTAGGGTCAAGTCCATGATCAGGACGAGACATAACAGAATTATCCCGACTGATAGGAGAGACTCTCCTACTGGGTTCCCCAATTTCAGTAGAGGAAGGTCTCGTCAATTCCCACCAAGACTTGGATGGCCTCTTCCGACTTCTACTACGCCCTCTACGGCTTGTCTCCACTCTGGTATTGTGTTTGTCCTCAGGGCCTCTTGGCTTCCCCTCTGGCAGAGAGCAACATTTAGTCGTTAGGTGCTCGAAAGTACAGCATTTGGCACATCTCGGGGGTTTCCAATCGTATTCCACTCTAAGTTCATAGTCTTCGTTACCATTTACGGAGATGGTAAGTTTGTCAGGAAGCTCCTGCTCCGCGGTTACCTCTATGGAGATTCTCGCATAGTTAAGTCTCTTGAGCGCCAGAGTTGGTTGGTCCGTAGTTAGTGGTTTGCCTATCAAGCTTGCAATGAAACCAAGATATTGGGAGTTCCACATAAATAGCGGAAGGTTGAAGATTTTTACCCATATAGGAATGCCAAAAAATTCAACCTTGTCTAGTTTGATACTTCTATTCCATTCGCGAAGCACCAACATGGTTTGACGTATTCTCCACGGGCCACCCTCTAGAATCGCACCTTTGTCTTCCGGACAGCTGAGCTTGAACAGGTAGAAGCCAGATTCAAGGCCAATAACCTCCACTTCACCTTTCAATTTTACAACCTGGCGACTGTATTTTTAACGACAAAATAAGATGGTTTCGGCCCGAGAAAAAACCCCACCAAGGTATTATTCCACGGAGCAGAGTCTTGATCAAGTTCCACTGCAGACCGATGAATGAACAGTTTACCATCTCGAATATCCGGCTTGGTATATTCAAGAGTTGTACCAGCAACAGGTTTGGAGGAGCATCGAAAAAGGTTCCTCCACGTAGTACTCCCAGAAGAAGTAGCTGATTTGCCCTCACAACCCTCTATTGGGTTAAGTCCCACAGGGAGATCGAGCCCAACAGGTGCACCACGTGTCTGGGATGGGCATCCAACAGTAGGCAAATGGCCAGGCTGTTCTCTGACGGTCACCAGATGAGAGCTGTCCTCATCAATGCTAGGCATTAGCATTGCATCAGTAGAAGACAAATCACCAAGAGTAGGCATTAAATGGAGGTCAGGCCCACTGCCCAAGAGATGCACAGGCTGATCTGCTTCACCAACCCCTCCAGAAGTTGCAACAAAATGATGGTTTTGGAGTCTGTCCAACCCAACACCTAAACTGCCTCCATCTATATCACCTCGAGAAGACAACCCATCAAAACAACTGTTTTGGCTAACACGCGTCGGAGCACGACCATCACCGGCCAAACTATTCATCAGAACGCCGCGATGAAGAAACCTGAAGACAGAACTATACAAACGAACAGACCCCTAGGAAGAAAGAAGGATCAAGAAAAGAAAAAGCTGCCCGGAAATCAACCGTTGGCAGCAGCCGACTAACCCAGAGAAAGAGAGAAACAAGGAGATACACTACCCACCAAGCACTACTAACTCCAATCCCGAAAGCTTACAAGTGATATCGGAATGTGGAAGGATTTATTTGTAAATATATTGTGAGATGGTACTTACAAGCAATTCTCTAATTTTTGGAGGTTAATCACTTTGTGTTAATGGACATTAATTGTGATTGGTGGAAGTCCAGGGATATAGATAAAATTCTATAATCCTAATGGAGTGTAGGAAAGGTGTTTCCTAGTAACAATGCTTTAACCAAAAGGTTGAGTACTTGGTCCCACAACCGGAAATAGGAGATCCCTTTAGATCCCACACACAAGGACCTTCTTAAAGTATTTAATTTAATTATGTATTAAATTAATTAATTTCTCTAAGTAATCACTATATGGTATAGTGAAGCTCTAAAAGGTGGAATCACATTAGATGTGAAAAACCAAATGGATAGGACCCATTGGGGAATATTTTAAAAGAATTATTAAAGTGACCAAAGGGGTTTAGAACCCATTGGGGACGTGTGGAGTGGGACCCACCTAAGGTGGGACGCCCACTTCATGGAGGTATTAAATAATAATAATTGTTATTATTATTTAATTAGTATCTAATAACTAATCTCCTTATTGGATAAGGTTAGTTAGTTAGTTAGTTAGAGTTAGTTACTAATTAAAGATTCCTTATTGGACAAGGATTCTATTAGTTTCTTGCTACTCAAGGAATCCTAATTGGATTAGGATTAGGATAAAATTAGTGGGACACAAATGGATAAGGTTAGTTTCTATTAATGATTAATCCTAATTAATTAGGAGAAATCAAGAATAGAAAGAATTGAGGAATCCTTATTGGATGAGGATTAGGAGTCTTGAGTTGCAAGCAACCCAAACTGTAACGACCCCAAAATCCTACAAGGCCAAGATAGGACTTTGGAATTGTCACATTTCCTTAACCTGCTTAAAGAACCATGCATACAAGGCTTACTACACAAGTCTCCAAAAATGAGAGTAATAAAATTTTGATATATAAACTATAACCAATCTGCACAAGTCTACGGTCAACATACACAACTCACTATAAACCAACAGGTATGAAATACACAACTATAAAAAGTCTATTGAGCAACATCATTTGAAAGTCTAATACAAAACTCTCTCAACCAACGAAACATAAACTAAGAGGTGTAGCTTCCCAAGACTCCGGCTCCTTCCTCGATGGGCTCACCTTCTCCTCCTTCCTCGATGTAAGTTTCCTCAACCCACGGCTCCACCGTGTACCCCTGCTCTAAACCTGGCAAGACAAAAATCCGGCTGAGTAGAAAGGTATTCAATGTATATAAAATCCAACCAATAAAAATAATATACCTACACTTAGTTGGAAACATATCCAATAGCATAATAACATGATCAGAGTGCAGAAGAACGTGTGCTCACATACATCATATCATCACTTTGACTCATGTACTTGTGAGAATCTTAGACTTAGAAGACAATACACTTATGAGTTGCTTATGCTTATGAGACCACGTGCTTGTGAGATGCTTATGCTTATGCACTTATTCAGATCATACAATGATGTGACATGCCGTTCTTGGTGGATACGGACCATGTCTAAGAAATCACATGGTTAGCATACCGTTCTTGGTGGATACGGACTATGCTTATGAATCAAATGTAATTGACATGCCGTTCTTGGCGGATACTGACCATGCCATGCTTATGCTTATTCAGAATGTCATACGTATGCCATGCTCATGCTTGTGGTCCACATGTGTGACTTGTGAGGCTCTTATCTTAACATACACGTGCATATGTGCTCAAGTGTCGAAATTAACATTCGAGTTGGTATTTACTTAGATTCCGATCTCTCACCATAGAAACTTCACTATACTGTCTCATACCAAATAGTTAGAGAATTCCCGGTCTGAGAGATTTTCCTCTAAGTTCTTACCTTCCTGACTATCAATTTCCATGCAAATAATTAGGCATACTTATCAAACCATCACATATACATATCTTATCATAATTTATAGCACAACTCATAGTCAATTTACCACCATTTCATAAGAGTATAATAGCATTCATCCTCTCAAGCATTTTCACAAACATCTTGAGTACGCATAATATGAATCCATTGCCCTTCTACATTTTCAAGCATTCATCAAACCATAATCCATCCATACAATCCATTCACCATTCACATCCACATATTAATCCCATCCTCCATACATTTTCCATCCTCCATACATTCTATCCACATTCAAATTCACATTTCCATTCACATTTTCATCCATAATTAGCTTACTTCATAAACAAATTAGGAAAAATGCATCTAATCTCTATTCTACCACTCCTATCATATTAACATTCACAAAACATTAAAATAGAGTTGATTAGGATAGTATATCGACCTTAGGAATCCTTCCCTTGGATTCAAAACGCTTCCGGAGTGATTTAGGGAAGCTTTCCAAGCTCTCCTTGCACTATCCAAGCTATCATCTTCTTCCCCAAGAAAGCCCTCTCTCAAAACCCTAGATTTCTCTCATTTTTTGTCAAATTAGGTTGGAAATAGGTAGAGTATTCTAATACCCTGAAATAGAATCCCTATTTATAGCCCTAAGGTTTGAGAACCAAAAGACCAAAATGCCCTTACTAAAATTCTGCAAAAATACGAAGGACCGAGCGATCGGTGGTTATGACCGAGCGATCGATGCTCTTGACCGAGCTCTCGGTCAAAAAAGCACCCCTTGAAAATTTTCCCCATACAAAATTTTGGATCAGTCGATAGATATCGATCGATCGGTTTTGGACCGATCGATCGCTACTTCTTGCCGAGCGATCGGTGTTCTGCAGATTTTTGACCTACTCTTCTATTTTGGCCATAACTTTTGACTCGTTCGTCGGATTTCCGACGATTCAACTTGCGTTGGATTCGTCTTTCAAAAACGAACATTTTTTATTTTTTAGAATTTCCAAATTTCCCTTTATTTATGGACCAAATTGTCCCCAAAGTTGACTGATCTGCAATTCCATCAGACAAAACATCAGAAAAACCCACTTTTGACTTAGCTTAGATTAAAAATATGGAACAACATTAAACATGAACCTCGAAGAGGGTTCCAATACCTTCCTAATGGTTCAAGAATCACTCAATTCCAATAAATGGTGCCAAAACTAGAGCTTCCTAAAGTTTAGGGTGTGTTATGACATCCCCCCGTTTACAAGTTTGACTAAGCCTTAATCACACTATACCAATTAGATATAAATACATAAACATTAAAACATCACAAGGACTATAATACCCCTAATACTTGTAATAAAAACATGAAAAAGATTCGGGTCTCTACATCCTCCCCTCCTTAAAAGAATTTCGTGCTCGAAATTTACATACCTTACGTGAACAAGTGCGGGTACTTTTCGTGGACTTCGGCTTCTCTCTCCCTCCCAAGTAGCCTCTTCTCTAGAGTGATGCTCTCATTGCACAAGCACAAGAGGAATGACCTTAGAACGCAAAACTTGCTCCTTCCGGTCCAAGATTCGAGCCGGTTGCTCCACTAGAGTCAGATCTTCTCGAATTTCCAACTGTTCCAAATGAATGACATGTTAAGGATCAGCAATGTACTTCCTCAACATAGAGATGCGAAAGACATTATAGACACCTTCCATGTGACGTGGCAAGGTGACTCGATAAGCAAATTCCCCGACTCGGGTGATGATCTGAAAAGGACCACATATCTCGGACTAAGCTTGCCCCGCTTGCCAAATCTCATCACCCCCTTCGTAGGTGAGATCTTTACAAACACAAAATCTCCGACTTAGAACTCAAGATCTCTCCTCCGTGTATCGGCATAGCTCTTCTGTCTACTCTGAGCTACTTTCAACCTCTCCCTGATCAACTGAACTCTATCCACAATCTGACCAACGAGCTCGGGACCCAAAAGCTTCCTCTCACCAACTTCGTCCCAACACAAAGGTGAACGACAACTCCTCCCATAAAGTGCCTCAAACGGTGCCATCTGAATGCTAGCTTGATAGCTATTGTTGTAGGCAAACTCAACCAACGGCAAGTGATCAACCCAACTACCCTGAAAGTCTAACATGCAAGCTCGTAGCATGTCCTCTATGATCTGGTTCATCCTCTCAGTCTGCCCATCTGTCTGCGGATGAAATGCTGTACTAAAATCCAATTGGGAACCCATAGCCTGCTGAAAACTCTTCCAGAACTTGGAAGTAAATCTCGGGTCTCGATCGGAAACAATACTAACTGACACTCCATGCAAACGGACTATCTCCTTGATATAGAGGTTAGCCAATTGATTGGAGTTGAAAGTGGTCCGATATGGAAGAAAATGAGCTAATTTAGTCAATCGGTCAACCACAACCCAAATGGCATCAAAGTTCTTGGTCCTCTTTGGCAAACCAACAACGAAATCCATGGAAATATTTTCCTACTTCCACTTGGGAATAGGAAGAGACTGAAGAAGTCTTGCCGGCCTCCTGTGTTCGGCCTTCACCTGCTGACACACCAAACACTTAGATACAAAGGTAGCTACATCCTTCTTCATACCTTTTCACCAGAAATACTTCTTAAGGTTCTAGTACATCTTAGTACCTCCCGGATGTACCGTGTACTTGGACTTGTGTGCTTCATCCAGAATCTCCCTTCTTAAATCTTCATCATCCGGAACACAAAGTCTACTCTTGAAACAAACTCCACCATCTTTCTAAAGAGAATCCTCAAACCCACTGTTAAGCGACTTATTCATGGCAGCGTGCAGTTCTCAATCATTCCATTGCAGGTCTTTAATCATGTCCAATAAGGTTGGCCTGACCATAATGTTAGCCAACAAGGCTCCAGACGCTCCCACACTGAAACCCGCATCAAGGCTAGACACCTCTTCAAGTAACTTCCATTCTTGGACCATCAAGTGTGTCAAGAACCCAGTAGGTCTCCTACTTAGCGCATCTGCCACTACATTCGCTTTTCCCAGGTGGTACTGGATAGAGCAATCATAATCCTTGAAGAATTTCACCTAATGACCTTGCCTCAAATTCAGCTCTTTCTGCGAGAACAAATACTTTAGACTTTTGTGGTCGGTGAAAATTTCAAACTGCGCACCGTACAAGTAGTGTCTCCAGATCATAAGACCAAAAACCAAGGCTGCTAACTCCAAATCATGGGTAGGATAGTTCTTCTCATGGTCTTTCAACTGCCGAGAAACATAAGCAATCACCTTCCCATGTTGCATAAGAACACAACCTACCCCAACAAGTGAGGTGTCACTGTACACCACAAAACCTTCATTACCGGATGGAACAGTCAAAATCGGAGCGGTGGTGAGACGCTTCTTCAACTCAAGAAAACTCTTCTCACATTTCTCATTCCACTCGAATCTAGCGTTCTTTCGAGTTAGGTGAGTAAGTGGAGCTGCCAAACTAGAAAAACCTTCCACAAATCTTCGGTAATAACCAGTTAGGCTCAAAAAGCTTCGAACCTCTGTAACACTCTTTGGTTTTTACCATCCTTCCACTGCTTCTATCTTGGAAGGGTCAACTGAAATCCCCTCTTCTGACACCACATGGCCTAGAAATGCTACTTTTTCTAGCCAAAATTCGCACTTGCTAAGCTTAGCATATAACTTATGCTCACAAAGTGTCTTCAATGTGATCCGGAGATGCATCTCATGCTCCTTCTGTGTCCTGGAGTACACTAGAATGTCATCCACAAACACGATCACAAAGCGGTCCAGAGTCGGCTTGAAAATCCTATTCATGAGATCCATGAATGCTGTCGGGGCATTTGTCAAACCGAACGACATGACTAGGAATTCAAAATGCCCATATCTGGTCCTGAATGCAGACTTAGGCACATCTTCCGCCTTTATCTTCAATTGATGGTAGCCTGACCTTAAGTCGATCTTGGAGAAATACTTAGCTCATTGCAACTGATTAAACAAATCATCGAATCTAGGCAAAGGGATATTTGTTCTTAATGGTGACCTTGTTCAGTTGCCGATAGTCGATGCACATCCTCATCGAACCATCCTTCTTCTTCACAAACAAAACAGGAGCTCCCCAAGGTGATACACTTGGGCGAATAAACCCAAGACCAAGCAATTCATCAATCTGCTCCTTAAGCTCTTTCAACTCTACTGGAGCCATCCTATACGGAGCTTTTGAAATGGGTGCCGTACCTGGAGCCAACTCAATTACAAACTCTACTTCTCTATCCGGCAGCAAACCCGGTAAGTCTTTAGGAAAGACATCCATGAATTCCTCTACAACAGGGATACTTGAGGAATCTGGTGCTTCCGAGGTAGTAAGACTCAA
This sequence comes from Tetracentron sinense, assembly GCA_015143295.1. NCBI lineage: Eukaryota > Viridiplantae > Streptophyta > Magnoliopsida > Trochodendrales > Trochodendraceae > Tetracentron > Tetracentron sinense. Next base: position 26,033,830 of record CM026571.1, read on the forward strand.
TACCGCAAAACGAGCTAAGTCTTTCTTCGTCAACCCTTGGAAATGAAAAGGAGGCTCACTGATTGGTTTAAAGTTGACCACCTTCCCAAAACAGTCAACATGCCCATGGTATTTAGAAAGCCAATCCATACCTAGTATGACGTCAAAGTCTTGAAACTCAAGGACAATCAGATCAGCTGGCATCTTTCTTTGACCTACTTGAATATCGCAATCTCGATAGACCTTATCAGTGATGACTGAACTACCGACAGGAGTAGCGATCGATAATTCACGGTCTAACAGACTTGGCTCCATCGGAAACTCTCGTGCAAAACTAGGTGTAACGAAGGAGTGAGTAGACCCAGTATCGATCAAAACATGAGCGAGAAAATCATTTATCAACAATGAGCCTGAATTAAATACACAAAGCCAATTTTGTCAAATCATGAATGCATATATACATCATACATCATACTACATAATATTTAGTATCACACACATAGCATCAGATCAATATTTTAATTAACTAAAAACACAATTAGACATACCCTGCACAACGTCGTCGGACGCCTGTGCCTCCCGCTCCGAGGTAGCAAACACTCGACCCAGAGCTGGTTGGCGAGGCTGCTGAGGTCTAGTGCCCTGTGGTGGCCTCTACTGCATGGACTTCTTGCCTGGGGGCCTGACTCCCTGTGGCTGAGTCGGCTGAAGTCCCTGCTGAAAACGGAGTGGGCAATCTCGGATCCGGTGTGAGACCTCTCCACAATGAAAACAACCTCCAGTAATTGCCCTACACTCTCCTACTCTATGCCTCTTTCCGCATTGGCTGCATGCATCATACAACTGGGTACCAGCAGTAGGCGAAGCCACCTGAGATGCTCGAGGTGCTGCCTGAGTAGGCCTCTGATACGGGGTAGGCCTAGCAATCGGCATAGGACCTGACATCCTCGGCCTCTTGTCTTGAGGGACAAACCTACTTGCTTGCATCTTCTCCCTCTTCTTCAAAAATTCCTGTGAATTCTTCTCAGCTATCAAGACGCGCTGATACACCTCCCTACATGTTTCGACCTGAAGTATCGAAACATTCTCCCGGATAAAATCCTTCAAGCCTTGCTCAAATCTCTTGGCTTTCATTCTCTGCGTAGCAATCAAGTGAGGAGCGAACCTAGAAAGCTCTACACACTTGGCCTCATATTCAGCCACTGACATCCTCCCTTGCTCCAAGGTAGAGAATTCAATCTCCTTCTGATCTCTCACAAACACCGGGAAGTATCTCTCGTAGAAGATGTCGAGGAACTCTCCCCAAGTCCACTCTTGTCTGGCTTGCACCTCATTCCTCTGCCTAGATGCTGCCCTCCACCAATGTTCAGCTTCGCCTTCCATGACGAAGGAGGCCCATTTCACCCTCTGTTCATCGGTGGCCTCAAGCACGGAGAAAATCTTCTCTAGTTGCATGATCCATAATTCGGCAACTGAGGGATCCGTACTACCATAGAAGGCTGGAGGACTCATCCTCCTAAAAGCTTCCACTCCGTTGTGACAGGGTGGGTGAACATCAACCTGCCTCTCTTGCCTAGCTTGATCTGCCGCTATCAATGCAGTTTGCTGAGCCATAATTTCAGTCTGCCTCTCCATGGCTGCAGCAATAGCTTCCATAGCCCGACCCACATTAGCTTGGGGAGTACCATCTGGAGTATCCTCATCAGTCACACTGCCACCTCCATTCCTATTATTTCTTCCGCCTCTCCTCATATCTATAATCCTGAGAAGAAGAAGACAATCCATTTAGAACATACTCACATAAAATTCTTAAGTCTACGCTTAATCAAAACTCAATCCTCAACAATTTTAAAGTCCTGAACTTGATGTTGCTTCCCTAAGGTTGACATCTTCCAATATCCTATACTTAATATCTTAGCCCTAAGGACTCTAATGCCTTGTGCTCTGATACCACCTCTGTAACGATCCCAAAATCCTACAAGGCCAAGATAGGACTTTGGAATCGTCACATTTCCTTAACCTGCTTAAAGAACCATGCATACAACGCTTACTACACAAGTCTCCAAAAATGAGAGTAATAAAATTCTGATATATAAACTATAATCAATCTGCACAAGTCTACGGTCAACATACACAACTCACTATAAACCAAAAGGTATGAAATACACAATTCTAAAAAGTCTACTGAGCAACATCATCTGAAAGTCTAATACAAAACTCTCTCAACCAACAAACATAAACTAAGAGGTGTAGCCTCCCAAGACTCCGGCTCCTTCCTCGATGGGCTCACCTTCTCCTCCTTCCTCGATGTAAGTCTCCTCAACCCATGGCTCCACCGTGTACCCCTGCTTTGAACCTGCCAAGACAAAAATCCGGCTAAGTACAAAGGTACTCAGTGTATATAAAATCCAACCAACAATAATAATATACTTGCGCTTAGTTGGAACCATATCCAATAGCATAATAACATAATCAGAGTGCGGAAGAACGTGTGCGCATATACATCATATCATCACTTTGACTCGTGTACTTGTGAGAATCTTAGACTTAGAAGACAATACACTTATGAGTTGCTTATGCTTATGAGACCACGTGCTTGTGAGATGCTTATGCTTATGTACTTATTCAGATCATACAATGATGTGACATGCCGTTCTTGGCGGATACGGACCATGTCTAAGAAATCACATGGTTAGCATACCGTTTTTGACGGATACGGATTATGCTTATGAATCAAATGTAATTGACATGCCGTTCTTGGCAGATATGGACCATGCCATGCTTATGCTTATTCAAAATGTCATACGTATGCCATGCTCATGCTTGTGGTCCACATGTGTGACTTGTGAGGCTCTTATCTTAACATACACGTGCATATGTGCTGAAGTGTCGAAATTAAAATTCGAGTTGGTATTTACTTAGATTCCGATCTCCCACCATAAAAACTCCACTATACTGTCCCATACCAAATAGTTAGAGAATTCCCGGTTTGAGAGATTTTCCTCTAAGTTCTTACCTTCCCGACTATCAATTTCCATGCAAGTAATTAGGCATACTTATCAAACCATCACATATACATATCTTATAATAATTTATAGCACAACTCATAGTCAATTTACCACCATTTCATAAGAGTATAATAGCATTCTTCCTCTCAAGCATTTTCATAAACACCTTGAGTACGCATAATATGAATCTATTGCCCTTCTACATTTTCAAGCATTCATCAAACCATAATCCATCCATACAATCCATTCACCATTCACATCCACATATTAATCCCATCCTCCGTACATTTTCCATCCTCCATACATTCTTTTTTTTTTTTTGGGGAAAGGAAAGTCGGGGTTAGGCAGACCCCAACCAGAATATAATAAAACAACACCAATTACATGCGCATGTATCTACTTCTCCGCATATCCGCTTGAACAACACGGTTAAGGGTAGGGGAGAACATAGATGGTTCTAGAACAAGGGTAGAACTATGGCTGAGCTTGGAAAGCCAGTCTGCAGCCCTATTACATTCACGGGGAACATGGCAGATCTCAAAAAAATCAAGTGAGTTTGTCATCTACTCCTCCATACATTCTATCCATATTCAAATTCACATTTCCATTCACATTTCCATCCATAATTAGCTTACTTCATAAAAAAATTAGGAAAAATGCATCTAATCTCTATTCTACCACTCCTATCATATTAACATTCACAAAACATAAAAATAGAGTTGATTAGGATAGTATATCGACATTAGGAATCCTTCCCTTGGATTCAAAATGCTCCTGGAGTGATTTGGGGAAGCTTTCCAAGCTCTCCTTGCACTATCCAAGCTATCACCTTCTTCCCTAAGAAAGCCCTCTCTCAAAACCCTAGGGTTTCTCTCCTTTTTTGTCAAATTAGGTTAAAAATAGGTAGAGTATTCTAATACCCCGAAATAGAATCCCTATTTATAGCCCCAAGGTCTGAGAACCAAAAGACTAAAATGCCCTTACTAAAATTCTGCAAAAATACGAAGGACCGAGCGATCGGTGGTTATGACCGAGCGATCGGTTCTCAACCGAGCGATCGGTGCTCTTGACCGAGCTCTCGATCAAAAAAGCACTCTCCGAAAATTTTTCCCATACAAAATTTTGGATCAGTCGATAGATACCGATCGATCGGTTTTGGACCGATCGATCGATACTTCTGACCGAGTGATCGGTGTTCTGCAGATTTTTGACCTACTCTACTATTTTGGCCATAACTTTTGACTCGTTCGTCGGATTTTGACGATTCAACTTGCGTTGGATTCGTCTTTCGAAAACGAACATTTCTGGTATTTTAGAATTTCTAAATTCCCCATTATTTATGGACCAAATTGTCCCCAAAGTTGACTGATCTGCAATTTTATCAGACAAAACATCAGAAAAACCCACTTTTGACTTAGCTTATACTAAAAATATGGAACAACATTAAACATGAACCTCGAAGAGGGTTCCAATACCTTCCTAATGGTTCAAGAATCACTCAATTCCAATAAATTGTGCCAAAACTAGAGCTTCCTAAAGTTTAGGGTGTGTTATGACATCCCTCTGTTTATAAGTTTGACTAAGCCTTAATCACACTATACCGATTAGATATAAATACATAAACATTAAAACATCACAAGGACTATAATACCCCTAATACTTGTAATAAAAACTTGAAAAAGATTCGGGTCTCTATACAAACTCTCCTATATATAGAGGTGGACGTCCAAGGCTTGCGATACAAGAAACTTTCCAGATTTTTGGATCTCTCTCTCTCTCCTCAAACCTCACACCCAAGCCTACATCTCTCTAGAGTTGTACGGTCACCCCTCTCCCCTTTCTTCTCTTGTGTGTTCTAAGTTTTGAATAATCAGGAAGAAGAAGATCAAGGATCTTGATCATCAAGAAAGGTTCTTGATAATAAAGATTTGATCTTTATTTCAAGATCCTAGAGCTGGAAATTTGGAAGGGCCATTAGCTTCCATTAGAGAAAGCTTTAAAGGAAAAAGAAGGTTCATGTGAATCGACAGGAGACTTGACACTTGTGAAGTTTTGCGAGTACTATTCTAACGTGGATTTGACTAAACAATTTCAAAGTCGCAAAGGTGAATGTTATTCCTACCTTCATTGAATAAAATCAATTAGAATCTTAGTCAGATCTTGGGATTCGATGTATGTCCCTCAGGAACTGTTTTTCTAAAATTAAAAAGAGGCATACGTTCAGTGGTATTAAAGCATTGGCTATGCTTCTCTTTGATTTTAGGGTATAATCCAAATTTTAATTATATCAAGAATGCCTACCCTATGAATTTTGGTTACCCTAATGAATCAATCTTCTAGATTCTTCATTATTGGATAATCATTTATTAGGGCTAAGGAGCCCTCTAGTTATTGAGGGAGAGATTAAACCCTTTTAAATTAGTGTGATACTAATTTTGGTTTTGGATTTTTTCAAAACATCTTTTCATAAGGGATAGGTATTTAGAGATATCTAAATCTTGATTATAGCCTTTAAGGATTTAGAGATCCTTTTTAGAATATTAAATTAAATTGTTTAATTTATTCTTGTAAGCCCTGGGCAAATTTTCCCTTTGATTTAGACCACTTAGATACCCATTGATATTTTGGCTAGCATATATAGATGGGATTTTATTTATTAAATGTTAATTAATAAATCCCATGGTGTTTGACACCCTTGCTTAAGCGTTCTTGGAAATTAAAGCTTATTTCGATTAAAATTGATTCATGGATTTTCGGATTTGTATTTGATTAGAAAAATCGATACAGTTTCGGTATTTCGGCAATAACTTTGTGACCGTAAGTTCGATTTAGGTCTGTCAGTACATCGTTTCGAAGCCGTCAAAAAGATCTACAACTTTTGTGAAGAAAGTTATTCCAGAATCAATTGTTTTGAGGGTCAAAACTTGAGTCGAAAATCTAAAGCGGGAAAACGTGTTTTCTAAATTATTTTTCCAAGAGGCTTTGAAATTTTTCCTAAAATCCATTATTTGATTTGGGAGCATGGGATGCTATTAAATCGTTTAATGGGCTATCAATTAATTAAATAGTTTAATAATTTTGATTCGAGAGCATGGGCTAAGATTTAATTAAATTATTTAATTATCTACTTCGAGTCCACAGACTATCATTTAATTAAATGTTAATTATGATATGCTTTATGGTTCCCTAAAAAGTTTATGAGAATAATACCATAATTATTGTAGTTTATTTGGATCAATTACATGTGCTCAGAATTACCGGCTACATAGTATTTATAAGTTTTTATTTGATTAATAGTTAATCAAATAATTACATAAATGCCATTAGTTGAGATACAAGGTTTTATCTCAAGTGAATTTTAATTGATAGAGATCAATTATTTTATAGACATTTAACACTATTGTTTGGGGTATTATTTTATTTAATTGTTAAATCAAATAATCTCTAAAGCAGTTGGCCATTATGGAAAATTTTGATTTCACCTATTATTGATTTTGAATTTATTTTTGGAATCAATATAAAGTGATATTAAAAATTAGCAATTTGCTGATTTTTATTTTGGTCTTTTAATAGTTATTAAATCAAAATAGTATGGAAAGGATTAGATCCCTAGTCTAGCCGAATTTAATATGGAGTTTTCTATTTGTTTATTAATCGAGGAATGTGAGGATGAATTTTAGGGTTAGATTAAATTTTAGAGAAATTGTTTCTTTTAATGATTTTTCAAGCATTAAAGGAAAGTTGTTTTCTTTTAATGATGATCTAAAAGCCCTAAAAATTCATTCTAGTCATGCTTGCTTTCTTTGCTCTAGGGTTTTTCTATTAAATTTTAATAGAGGCCTTAACCATATGGGAAAAAGTTTTCCTAAGGTTAGCCAAACCCTCGTTGAGGTTATGGACTTTCTAAGAAATTTGTCATGTCATATTATTATTCATAGTTGATGAATAGTTAATATATATTCTTGTAGAATGGTGGATGGGTTCCATGATCATGCCTTCTTCTTCTCTCTCTATTCTCTCTTTCTTCTTATGGGTTATACTCCCCTTGAGCACTCTATTTTGGGTGGTTTCTCAAGGTTTCATATTTTTGAATATGACGTAATCTTTGTATTAGGAGTTGCTGATTTTTCTTTGGAGAATTTCTAAGATAGCATGATCATGTAAACCCATTGTGTGGCTATGTTATGTATTTCATGTGATGATTTGTTATAGCTTTTAGTTGCTTAGAAAAGTCCATAACCCTTGTGATAATGTGATTATCGTTTTTGTGCAAATTTGGGATAATTTAATCAAACCCCACAATATGTGTTTTGTTGAAACATAAAAAGTTTGTGTTTAAGTAAAACATATTATTATAGCCCTTTTGGACGTGATGCAAGTAGTCCATGTTGAAATTTTTACGTGAAATATGTTACTTGCATGATTATGAAATAATTGTGCCTTAATTGGCATAGATTTAACAATATTCACGATTATATGAAGTGCTCTTGAGTGACACTTATAGACCCTAGTAGAGGTCTTAGAGAGTTATTTAAAGACTCCCATAATTTCTTTTAGACTTAGGGTTGGTGAACCTTAATATGCTAAAAATTAATTCGTAGAGAAGGTAATATAGTCCATTTTGACTTATGGGCTTTAGTGATGCACATGGACACTTTATAATTGTTATTTTGGGCCCATGATTCTTGGTATGACCAATGGTGCATCATATGGATGAATGAACCATCTAAAGCCCACTGATGTTAAAAATGACCTTTGTACCCTTGGATTATGTCGCGACCCAAAACCCACCCTAGGAGTTAGAGTGAACTTTGGACGACTAATCATGGCTTACATGACTTGCTTGACAAACCAACCTGCAAAAACCCACAGAGCATATACAATAGAGGATGACAGCGGAAACATAACTATAAAACACAGCGGAAGTCTAACAACCTCTAAGTATATACACATGGTCCAAGTTTAATACAAAGAAATCAAAACAAAGAAAGTGCGGACATGCCCGCCAAAATACATGGATATAATTACTCATGCTCACCCACAACTAATCCACTCAGAATCTAACACCACCTACTGATAACCCTCTACGGGAGGTTCCTCAAAAGGCTCCTCGACGTACTCCTCCTCCACCCATGGACCAGGAGCACAAACATCAAATGGAGCAGCAGCTCCCTCAGAACCTGCCGACATAAGAAGTACGGCTGAGCATGAAATACTCAACGGGTACTAAATACTAACCAACAGTCATGGTATACAGATAGCATACATAAAGTAGGAAGCAAGTTGCATATATAGAACAGGAACAATTTATATCATACAAGGAAGTAAAGCAATTTATAATCATGCTTGTATTTCGTAGAAAGCCGATAAAACCTCTTGAAGACATCGTGCACTTGACTTGGCTTGAAATATCTTTTCGTACTTGAAAGCTTGTCGTGTTTGTCTTACTTGATCTTGTCGAGCGTGTCGTACGTGTCATGTCATGCATGTCATGCGTGCTTGTGATCATGTAACTTGTGAGATACACTTGTGAGATATCCTTGTGAGATGCGCTTGAGAGATGCCTTGAGAGGGAAGGAAGACCCTTCTTTATGCAATGCACTTGCGAGGGAAGGGAGACCCTTCTTCATGATATGTATGTACTTGCGAGGGAAGGGAGGCCCTTCTTCATGATATGCACTTGTGAGTGAGGGGAGACCCCTCGTGGAATGTTGGTTCTTGTTTTCTTGTGAAAAGCGAGGTAAAACATATCGTAGGATATGTCCCACCTCTAACCATGTTCTTCAAAACCTCGATAAATCATGTCATGCATGCCGTGCTCGTGGGAACCGCCGTGTACATACTTGCATTTAAATTTAAACATGACATTTGGGTAATTTCACAACACATATAACATCAATGATTGAGCAATGTAATATTCATATCATTTAGGGAAAGCAAGAAAACACACTATCATAGGCCCTAGCAATATTCATAATTTATTAGGCATGCATTTCCTAATTTACAACTCATTTTATTCACCTTGGCATTTCATCAAACATGGTGTGTTCATTATTCATTATTCATTTAAACCTAAATCATGCTTTTCTAGGTGGGTTATGCTCACATCACACTTGTATGTTCATTATTAGTACAATGCCCTTTCCCATTCATTCATCACATCATCCACACGGCATCTATTCGCCAACATCCACCTCCATTCACCATTCACCACCATCCATCTCATAGCACATGTGTAAATGAAAGAAAATCAAAAGAAATAAAGGGAAAAGATGAACTATAACTAGGAGGGTAGTAAGAAGTACCGACCTTGAAGAAATGAGGAAGAAACCCCTTCCAAAAACGACCGTGAGGTGCTGCCCTAGCTTGGGGAACGCTCTCCACGAGTGCTTGAGCCGTGATCTTGGAGAAAAACCGGACTTGAAGTGATCTAGGGTCTCAAAACCCCTTTGATTCTTCTCCAAAAGCAAAACCCTAGCTTAGGAAACCATTTCTCCTCTCTTCTAATCCTCCAAATCCTTTAAGTGTTGAGAATGAGCCCTAAAGGCTCGGGTTAAACTCTTAAGGTAAGAGTGAACCGACCAAAAGACCATAATACCCTTACTGAAATTTCTGCAAAAACACGAGTGCCGAACACGTTGAGCTATGAATAGTGCCAAACACGTTGTGCTGTGAATAGTGCCAAACACGTTGTGCTGTGAATAGTGCCGAACACGTTGTGCTCTGAATAGTGCCAAACACGTTGTGCTGTGAATAGTGCCGAGTACGTTGTGCTGTGAATAGTGCCGAGTACGTTGTGCTGTGAAGGGTGCTGAACCCGTTGTCATGTTGTGTTGTGCATAGTGCTGAGCTCGTTGTCCGTTGTCTTATGTACAACGTGCCCGTTGTGAGCTGTACAACGTACACATTGTTTGCTGTACAACGTACACGTTGTCTGCTGCACGACGTACCCGTTGTCTGTTGCACAACGGATGCACAACGTATACGTTATCAGAGCTAGAGCTACGTTCTCAGAGTACGTTGTCTATGCGTTGTCTGTGCCTTATCAGAGCACGTTGTCAGAGCACGTTATCAGAGCTACGTCCTTAGTGCCTTCCGAGCTACGTCCTTAGTGCCTTCCGAGCTACGATTGCCTGCAGGTCCAGACTGTTTTGGCCATATCTTTTGACTCGTTCGTCCGATTTTGACGATTCAACTTGCGTTGGGTTCGTACTTCGAAAAGGAACATTTCTGACATTTCAGAATTTCTAATTTCTTAATTATTTATTAATTATACCTCTTTAAAGGCAAAATGGCAACGAATGTGTCATGCATTAAATGTGAAAAGGTCCGGGGCTCTACAGATTAGATCCATTAAGATTTCTGGGGCTAGTGGGAGTTCATTGGAATTAGTTTGATCTAATTAAAACGAAATTTGATTTATTATCATATGATGATTTTGTATATTATTTTATACATGTGAAATAATGATAAATATTGTGAATGCTTTTGATATATGCATTAGATGTATAATTTGTTCATGATATTCTGTTTTCCCTCAAGAAAAATATTAAGTGAATTAAATGGGCTAACCTATCCTACGAGATAATGTTGCCTTATGACGTTCCATTATCAATAAGACTAGGAATTAATTAGCTTGAGTCTTGTCTCTCTGACAGAATTGAACATAATTCAGTCTAAATTAAACTCCTAGAGTTTTATTTCTATAGTAGATAGGAATGTGTATGGCCTGATAGGGAGTGTCAACTAGCATGGGGGCATATTCCTACTTGATCATATGACAACCGAGAATAATGGGTTTCACTTAACTAAGGAACATGACGGCTGACACAGTGACAGTTATGCTGTCCTTGGAGGTCACAAGAAAATTGGGAATCACTGATTTACATAAGGAGTTATGCATGAGATGTTCAGTGATGGATAGCTACTATCCACCTTGTAGTGCATGTGTGGTACTATCCTAGCATGGAAGATTGCATGTGTATTATAAGGCACCTAATGCTCATCAAAAATATGAAGTAACATATTTTCTAATTTTATAGATTGAGGGGTCTATGAAATTTGATTGAATAATGAGTAATATCATCAAAGATCAAAAGCCCTGATCTAATGATATTATTATGTATGTTTTATCGTCATGTCATTCTATAACCACTTTAGCAAGATTTTAATGAGAATCTCTTGACCAATTTAAAGTGTTTGGAATTGAAAAAGAATCTCAAGTTTGTGCTTACCATCTAAAGAATTGCCCAAGTTCTCACTACAAATGTTAAATCTCATTTGAGATGTTTACTGAATACTATAGGGCTGCTAGGCAGCTTACTATATAAAATGACAAGTGGACACCAAGTTGACTAGGGAAACCCAGTCACAAAGAATATGATAGAGAGATAATTGGATTCATAACCCCGATTTTGAATTGTTGCACTTTTTTAGGTTTAGGCTGGAGTATACTTTCTAAGTATGGATTTCGGTCTCTCGGTGCTTAAATTGGGCAAACCACCACGGATTCCATCAAAACGAATTCCCACACTTTGGTTGGATTTAATACATGGGCTAGATCAAATGACATCAAAATCCGATGACAGGTTAGGATTTGGTGCATGTTTGTACGTTTAGGCCGAAATTTACTTTCTAAGTATGAATTTCGGGTCTCTCTGTGCCCAAATCAGGGAAACGAACTCGGATTCCATCGAAATGAATTCTCACACTTAGGTTGGATTGACATACATGCCTTAGAAGAAATTGCATCGAAATTTGACCCGCAGTTTAGATGGGGGGAACTTTTTAGGTTTGGGACGAAGTATACTTCTAAGTATAAGTTTCAGCCTCTTGGTGCGCAAATTGAGCAAACGACCTCGGATTCCACCGAAATGAATTCTCACACTTAGGTTGGATTGAAATACATGCGTTAGAAGAAATGACATCAAAATCTGATCACAGGTTTGGATTTCTAGCGCGTTTGTAGGTTTAGGCCGAAGTATACTTTTTAAATATGGATTTTGGCCTCTTGGTACCCCAATCGGGCAAACGACCACGGATTCAATCGAAACGAATTCCCACACTTAGGCTGGATCGAAACACACGCGTTAGAAGTAATGACATCAAAATCTGATCACAGGTTTGGATTTCTTGTGCGTTTGTAGGTTTAGGCCGAAGTATACCTTCTAAGTATGGATTTCTAGCCTCTCGTGCCCAAATCGGGCAAACGACGTCAGATTCTATCGAAACGAATTCCCACAACTAGGTTTCTTCGACATATGTGTTTTAGAAGGAATGATATCGAAATCCGACCCCCGGTATGGAATTGGAGCGCTTTTTTACGTTTAAGCCAAAGTATAGTTTCCAGGTACGGATTTCAACCTCTGGGTGCGCCATTCGGGAAAACGTCCACGGATTCAATCGAATTGAATTCCCACACGTAGGGTGGGTTGAAATACATGTGTTAGAAGAAACGGCATCGAAATCCGACCCCCAGTTCGAATTTGGTGCGTGTTTGTAGGTTTAGGCTGAAGTATACTTTAGAAGTATGATTTCAAGCCTCTCGGTGTCCAAATCGGGGAAACGACCTCGGATTCCATTGAAACGGATTCCCACACTGAGGTTTGGTCAAAATATAGGCGTTACAATTATCGACATCGAAATCCGACCCCCGGTTTCGAATTGGTGCGCTTTTTTACGTGTAGGCAGAAGTGTACATAGATTTTCGGCCTCTCGATGCCCAAATCGGGCAAATGAACTCGGATTCCATAGAAACGAATTTTCAGACTTAGAGTGGGTCGAAATACACGTGTTAGAAGAAATGGCATCAAAATCCAAGCCCCGGTTTTGATGTGTTGCACATTTTTAGGTTTAGGACGAAGTATATTTTCTAAGCATGGATTTTGGCCTCCCGGTGCAAAAATCGGGCAAATGACCTCGGATTCTATCGAAATGAATTCCCACATTTAGGTTGGATCGAAATAACGCGTTCGAAGAAATGACATTGAAATGCGAGCACAGGTTTGGAATTTGTGCGGGTTTGTAGGCTTAGGCCGAGGTATACTTTCAAAGTACGGATTTCGACCTCTTGGTGCGCCATTCTGGCAAACGACCATGGATTCACTCGAATCAAATTCCCAAACTTAGGTTGGGTCGAAATAAATGCGTTAGAAGAAACAGTATTGAAACCGACCTCCGGTTTGGATTTGGTGCGCGTTTGTAGGTTTAGGCCGAAGAATACATACTAAGTATGGATTTCGAGCCTCACGGTGCCCAAGTCAAGGAAACAACCTCTGATTCCATCGAAACGAATTCCCACACTCAGGTTTGGTTGAAATACTGTCGTTAAAATAAACAACATCGAAATTCTTCCCCCGATTTTGAATTGGTGCGCTATTTTACGTTTAGGCTGAAGTATACGATTACGGCCTCTCGGTGCGTAATTTGGGCAAACCACCACGGATTCTATCGAAACAAACTCCCACACTTAGGATGGATTGAAATACACGGGCTAAATCAAATGACATTGAAATCCGATCACAGGTTAGGATTTGGTGCGTGTTTGTAGGTTTAGGCCAAAATTTACTTTCTTAGTATGAATTTCGGGTCTCTCTGGGCCCAAATCGGGGAAACGAATTCGGATTCCATCGAAACGAATTCTCACACTTAGGTTGGATCGAAATACATGCCTTAGAAGAAATAGCATCGAAATCTTACCCCTGGTTTAGATGTGGTGCACTTTTTTAGGTTTGGGAGGAAGTATACTTTCTAAGTATAAATTTCGACCTCTCGGCGCGCAAATCGAGCTAACGACCTCGGATTCTACGAAAATGAATTCTCAAACTTTGGTTGGATCAAAATACATGGGTTAGAAGAAATGACATCAAAATCCGATCACAGGTTTGGATTTCTACCGCGTTTGTAGGTGTAGGCCGTAGTATACTTTCAAAGTATGGATTTCGAGCCTCTTGGCGCCCAAATCGGGCTAGGGACCTCGGATTCCGTTGAAATGAATTCCCACACTTAGTTTGGGACAAAATACATGCGTTAATAGAAACGACATCGAAATCTGATCATAGGTTTAGATTTGGTGCGTGATTGTACGTTTAGACCGATGTATACTTTCAACGTACGAATTTAGGGCCTCTCGGTGACCAAATCAGGCAATCGACTTCGGATTCCTTCGAAACGAATTGCCACACTTAGGTTGGATCGAAATACATGCGTTAAATCAAATGACATTGAAATCCGATAACAGGTTTGGATTTTGTGTGCGTTTGTAGGTTTAAGCTGAATTATATTTTCTAAGTATGGATTTCGAGCCTTCCAGTGCATAAATTGGGCAAATGACCTCGACTTTTATCGAAATGAATTTCCACACTTAGGTTGGATCGAAATACACACATTAAATCAAATGACATCAAAATCGAATCGTAGGTTTGGATTTTGTGCGCATTTGTAGGATTAGGCCGATGCATACTTTCGAAGTATGGATTTTGAGCAACTCGGTGCCCAAATCGGGCAAACAACCTCAGATGCCATCGAAAAAAATTCCCACTCTTAAGTTTGGTCGAAATACATGCATTATAAGAAACGACATTGAATTCCGACCCCCGGTTTGGAATTGGAGCGCTTTTTTACGTTTTGGCTGAAGAATAGTTTCTAGGTATGGATTTCGGCCACTCGGTGCGCCATTCGGGCAAACTACCATGGATTCAATCGAATTGAATTCCCACACTTATGTTAGGTGGAAATACATGCGTTAGAACAAAAACGGAATCCTACCCCCGGTTTGGATTTGGAGCGTGTTTGTAGGTTTAGGCCGAAGAGTACTTTCTACCCAAATCAAGGAAACAACCTCGGATTCAATCGAAACGAATTCCCACACTCAGGTTTGGTCGACATAGTGGTGTTAAAAGAAACAGCATCGAAATCCGACCCCTGGTTTTGAATTGGTGCACTTTATTACGTTTAGGCTAAGTATACCTTCTAAGTATGGATTTCGGCCTCTCGGTGCGTAAATTGGGCAAACAACCATTGATTCTATCGAAACAAATTCCCACACTTTAAGTTGGATTAAAATACACTGGTTAGATCAAATGACATTGAAATCCGATCACAGGTTTGGATTTGGTGTGTGTTTGTATGTTTAGGCCTAAATTTACATTCTAAGTATGAATTTCGGGTCTCTCTATGCCCAAATCGGGGAAACGAGCTCGGATTCCATCGAAATGAATTCTCACACTTAGGTTGGATCAAAATACACGCCTTAGAAGAAATAGCATCGAAATCTGACCCCCGGTTTAGATGCGGTGCACTTTTTTAGGTTTGCAACGAAGCATACTTTCTAAGTATAAATTTCGACCTCTCGGTGCGCAAATCGAGCAAACGACCTCGGATTCTAATGAAACGAATTCTCAAACTTAGGTTGGATCGA
Organism: Tetracentron sinense; assembly: GCA_015143295.1. Classification (NCBI taxonomy): domain Eukaryota; kingdom Viridiplantae; phylum Streptophyta; class Magnoliopsida; order Trochodendrales; family Trochodendraceae; genus Tetracentron; species Tetracentron sinense. The sequence continues at coordinate 26,049,235 of CM026571.1, forward strand.
AATATACATGTTAAAAGAAATCACATCAAAATCTGATCAGCGGTTTGAATTTCTAGCACGTTTGTTGGTTAAGGCCGAAGTATACTTTCTAAGTTTGGATTTCGAGCCTGTTGATGCCCAAATTGGGCAAACGATCTCGGATACCATCGAAACGAATTCCCACACTTTGGTTTGATCAAAATACGTGCGTTAGAAGAAACGACATTGAAATCCAAACCCGGTTTGGAATTGGAGCACTTTTTTACGTTTAGGCCGAAGTATACTTTTTAAGTATGGATTTCGAACTTGTCGGTGCCCAAATCGGGCAAACGATCTCGGATTCCATCGAAACGAATTGCCAAACTTTGGTTTAGTCGAAATACGTTCGTTAGAAGAAATAAGATTGAAATCTGACCCCCGAAGTACAATTTCTAGCTATGGATTTCAACCTGTTGGTGCGCCATTCGGGCTAACGACCACGGATTCAATCGAATCGAATTCCCACATGTAGGGTAGGTCGAAATACATGCGTTAGAAGAAACGGAATCGAAATCCGACCCCCGGTTTGGATTTGGTGCGCGTTTGTAGGTTTCGGCCGAAGAACACTTTCTATGTATGGATTTCGAGCCTCATGGTACCCAAATCAAGGAAACAATCTCAGATTCCATCGAAACGAATTCCCACACTTAGGTTGGGTCAACATACTGGCGTTAAAAGAAACAACATCGAAATCCAACCCCCTGTTTCAAACTGGTGCGCTTTTTTACGTCTAGGCAGAAGTATACATAGCTTTCGGCGTCTCGAAGCCCAAATCAGGCAAATGAACTCGGATTCAATTGAAAAGAATTCTCACACTTAGAGTGGTTCGAAATACACGCGCTAGAAGAAACGGCATCCAAATCCGCCCCCCGGTTTTGATGTGTTGCACTTTTTTAGGTTTAGGACGAAGTATATTTTCTAAGCATGGATTTTGGCCTCCCTGTGCGAAAATCGGGCAAATGACCTCGGATTCTATCGAAATGAATTCCCACACTTAGGTTGGATCGAAATACATGTGTTAAATCAAATGACATTGAAATCTGATCAAATGTTTGGATTTTGTGCGCGTTTGTAGGTTTAGGCTGAAGTATATTTTCTAAGTATGGATTTCAAGCCTTTCAGTGCATAAATCGGGTAGATGACCTCGACTTCCATCGAAACAAATTCCCACACTTAGGTTGGATCGAAATACATGCGTTAAATCCAATGACATCAAAATCCAATCGCAGGTTTGGATTTTGTGCGCGTTTGTAGGTTTAGCCCGATGGATAATTTCTAAGTATGGATTTTGAGCCACTCGGTGCCCAAATCGGGCAAACGACCTCGGATTCCATCGAAATGAGTTCCCACTCTTAATTTCGGTTGAAATACGTGCATTAGAAGAAACGACATTGAATTCCGACCCCCGGTTTGAAATTGGATTGTTTTTTTACGTTTAGGCCGAAGTATAATTTCTAGTTATGGATTTCAGCCACTCGGTGCGCTATTCAGGCAAACGACCACTGAGTCATTCGAATCAAATTCCCACACTTAGGTTGGGTCGAAATACATGCGTTAGAAGAAACAGTATCGAAATCCGACCCCCTGTTTGGATTTGGTGCGCGTTTGTAGGTTTAGGCCGAAGAATACTTTCTATGTATGGATTTCGAGCCTCATGGTGCCCAAATCAAGGAAACAACCTCGGATTCCATCGAAACGAATTCCCACACTCACACTGGGTCGACATACTGGCGTTAAAAGAAACAACATCGAAATCCGACCCCTGGTTTTGAATTAGTGCCCTTTTTTACGTTTAGGATGAAGTATAATTTCTAAGTATGGATTTCGGCCTCTCGGTGCGTAAATTGGGCAAATGACCATGGATTCTATTGAAACGAATTCCCACACTTAGGTTGGATTGAAATACATGGGCTAGATCAAATGACATCAAAATCCGATCACAAGTTTGGATTTGGTGCATGTGTGTAGGTTTAGGCCTAAATTTACTTTCTAAGTATGAATTTCGGGTCTCTCTGTGCCCAAATCGGGGAAACAAACTCGGATTCCATCAAAATGAATTCTCACACTTAGGTTGGATCAAAATACACGCCTTAGAAGAAATAGCATCGAAATCTGACCCCCGGTATAGAAGTGGTGCAGTTTTCTAGGTTTGGTACGAAGCAAGTATCAGTTTCGGCCCCTTGGGGCGCAAATCGAGCAAACGACCTCGGATTCTACTGACACGAATTCTGTTACATCGAAATACAAGCATTAGAAGAAATGACTTCAAAATCCAATCACAAGTTTAGATTTCTAGCTCGTTTGTTGGTTTAGGCCGAAGTATACTTTCTAAGTATGGATTTCTATCCTGTCGGTGCCCAAATCGGGCAAACGATCCTGGATTCCATCAAAACGAATTCACACACATTGGTTTGGTTGAAATACGTGTGTTAGAAGAAACGACATTGAAATCCGAACCCGAAGTATACTTTTTAAGTATGGATTTCCGCCTCTTGGTGCGCCAATCGGGCAAAGGACCACGGATTCAATGGAAACGAATTCCCACACTTAGGCTAGATCGAAACACACACGTTAGAAGAAATGACATCGAAATCTGATCACAGGTTTGGATTTCTTGCGCGTTTGTTGGTTTAGGCCGAAGTATACCTTCTAAGTATGGATTTTGAGCCTCTCGGTGCCCAAATCGGGCAAACGACCTCGGATTTCATCGAAACAAATTCCCACAACTAGGTTTGGTCGAAATATGTGCGTTAGAACAAATAACATCGAAGTCCGACCCTCGGTATGGAATTGGAGCGCTTTTTTACGTTTAGGCCGAAGTATGGTTTGTAGGTATGGATTTCGACCTCTCGGTGCGCCATTCGGGCAAACGACCACGGATTCATTTGAATTGAATTCCCACACGTAGGGTGGGTTGAAATACATGCGTTAGAAGAAACGGCATCGAAATCCAATCCCTAGTTCGAATTTGGTGCGCGTTTGTAGGTTTAGGCTAAAGTATACTTTCGAAGTATGATTTCAAGCCTCTCGATGCCCAAATCGGGGAAACGACCTCGGATTCCATTGAAACGAATTCCCACAGTGAGGTTTGGTTGAAATATAGGCGTTACAAATATCGACATCGAAATCCGACCCCCTTTTTCGAATTGGTGCCTTTTTTTACGTGTAGGCAGAAGTGTACATAGATTTCGGCCTCTCGAAGTCCAAATCGGGCAAATGACCTCGGATTCCATCGAAACGAATTCTCACACTTAGGGTGGGTCGAAATACTCGCGTTACAAGAAACGGCATCGAAATCTAAGCCCCGGTTTTGATGTGTTGCACATTTTTAGGTTTAGGACACAATATTTTCTAGGCATGGGTTTTGGCCTCCCGGTGCGAAAATCGGGCAAATGACCTCGGATTCTATCGAAATGCATTCCCACATTTAGGTTGGATTGAAATACACGCGTTAGAAGAAATGACATCGAAATGTGAGCACAGGTTTGGAATTTGTGCGGGTTTGTAGGCTTAGGCCGAGGTATACTTTCTAAGTACGGATTTTGGCCTCTTGGTGCGCCATTCGGTCAAACGACCACGGATTCACTCGAATCGAATTCCCGCACTTAGGTTGAGTCGAAATAAATGTGTTAGAAGAAACAGTATTGAAATCCGACCCCCCGTTTGGATTTGGTGCGCGTTTGTAGGTTTAGGCCGAAGAATACATACTATTTACGGATTTCGACCTCACGGTGCCCAAATCAAGGAAACAACCTCTGATTCTATTGATACGAATTCCCACACTCAGGTTTGGTCGACATACTAGAGTTAAAAGAAACAACATCGAAATCCGTCCCCCGATTTTGAATTGGTGCGCTATTTTACGTTTAGGCTGAAGCATACTTTCTAAGTATATATTTCAGCCTCTCGGTGCGTAAATTGGGCAAACCACCACGGATTCTATCGAAACAAATTCCCACACTTAGGTTGGATTGAAATACGCGGGCTAGATGAAATGACATCGAAATCCGATCAGAGGTTTGGATTTGGTGCGTGTTTGTAGGTTTAGGCCAAAATTTACTTTCTTAGTATGAATTTTTGGTCTCTCTGGGCCCAAATCGGGGAAACGAACTCAGATTCCATCGAAATGAATTCTCACACTGAGGTTGGATCGAAATACACGCCTTAGAAGAAATAGCATCGAAATCTTACCCCCGGTTTAGATGTGTTGCACTTTTTTAGGTTTGGGACGAACTATACTTTCTAAATATAAATTTCGGCCTCTCGGTGCGCAAATCGAGCAAACGACCTCGGATTCAACTGAAACAAATTCTCAAACTTTGGTTGGATCGAAATACAAGCGTTAGAAGAAATGAAATCAAAATCCGATCACAGGTTTGGATTTCTACCGCGTTTGTTGGTTTTGGACAAAGTATACTTTCTAAGTATGGATTTCAAGCCTGTTGGTGCCCAAATCGGGCTAGCGACCTCGGATTCCATTGAAATGAATTCCCACACTTAGTTTGGGACAAATTACATGCGTTAATAGAAACGGCATCGAAATCCGATCACAGGTTTAGATTTGGTGCGCGATTGTACGTTTAGACCGATGTATACTTTCAACGTACGAATTTAGGGCCACTCGGTGCCCAAATCAGGCAATTGACTTCGGATTCCATCGAAACGAATTGCTAAACTTAGGTTGGATCGAAATACATGCGTTAAATCAAATGACATTGAATCCGATCAAAAGTTTGGATTTTGTACGCGTTTGCAGGTTTAGGTTGAAGTATATTTTCTAAGTATGGTTTTCGAGCCTTTCAGTGCATAAATTGGGCAAATGACCTCGACTTCCATCGAAACGAATTTCCACACTTTGGTTGGATTGAAATACAGGCGTTAAATCAAATGACATCAAAATCCAATCGCAGGTTTGGATTTTGTGCGCATTTGTAGGTTTAGGCCGATGTATACTTTCTAAGTATGGATTTTGAGTAACTCGGTGCACAAATCGGGCCAACAACCTCAGATTCCATCGAAAAAAATTCCCACTCTTAAGGTTTGGTCGAAATACATGCATTAGAAGAAACAGTAGTGAATTCCAACCCCCGGTTTGGAATTGGAGCGCTTTTTTACGTTTTGGCCGAAGTATAGTTTCTAGGTATGGATTTCGGCCACTCGGTGCCCCATTCGGGCAAACTACAACGGATTCAATCGAATTGAATTCCCACACTTATGTTAGGTGGAAATACATGCGTTAGAACAAAAACGGAATCCTACCACCGGTTTGGATTTGGTTCGTGTTTGTTGGTTTAGGCCGAAGAATACTTTCTAAGTACGGATTTCGAGCCTCACGGTGCCCAAATCAAGGAAACAACCTCGGATTCAATCGAAATGAATTCCCACACTCAGGTTTGGTCGACGTAGTGGCGTTAAAAGAAACAGCATCAAAATCCGACCCCCAGTTTTGAATTGGTGCGCTTTATTACGTTTAGGCTGAGTATACCTTCCAAGTATGGATTTCGGCCTCTCGGTGCGTAAATTGGGCAAACGACCGCGGATTCTATCGAAATGAATTCTCACACTTAGGTTGGATTATAATACACGGGTTAGATCAAATGACATCGAAATCCGACCATAGGTTTGGATTTGGAGCGTGTTTGTATGTTTAGGCCCAAATTTACTTTCTAAATATGAATCTCGGGTCTCTCTTTGCCCAAATCTGGGAAACGAACTCGGATTCAATCGAAACGAATTCTCACACTTTGGTTGGATCAAAATACATGCCTTAGAAGAAATAGCATCGAAATCTGACCCCCAGTTTAGATGCGGTTCACTTTTTTAGGTTCGGGACGAAGTATATTTTCTAAGTATAAATTTCGGCCTCTTGGTGCGCAAATCGAGCAAACGACCTCGGATTCTAATGTAACGAATTCTCAGACTTAGGTTGGATTGAAATACAAGCATTGGAAGATATGACATCAAAATTCGATCACAGGTTTGGATTTCTAGCACGTTTGTAGGTTTAGGCCGAAGTATACTTTCTAAGTATGGATTTCGAGCTTGTTGGTGCCCAAATTGGGCAAACGATCTCGGATACCATCGAAAAGAATTCCCACACTTTGGTTTGATCGAAATATGTGCGTTAGAAGAAACGACATTGAAATCCGAACCCGGTTTGGAATTGGAGTGCTTTTTACGTTTAGGCCGAAGTATACTTTTTAAGTATGGATTTCGAGCTTGTTAGTGCCCAAATCGGGCAAACGATCTCGGATTCCATTGAAACGAATTGCCGCACTTTGGTTTCGTCGAAATACGTGCGTTAGAAGAAATGACATCGAAATCTGACCCCCGTTATAGAATTGGAGCTCTTTTTTACGTTTAGGCCGAAGTATAGTTTCTAGGTATGGATTTCAACCTCTTGGTGTGCTATTCGGGCTAACGACTACGGATTCAATCGAATCGAATTCCCACACGTAGGGTGGGTCGAAATACATGCATTAGAAGAAACAGTATCAAAATCCGACCCCCAGTTCAAATTTGGTGTGCGTTTCTAGGTTTTGGCTGAAGTATACTTTCGAAGTATGATTTGAAGCCTCTCGGTGCCCAAATGGGGGAAACGACCTCGGATTTCAATGAAACGAAATCCCACACTGAGGTTTGGTCAAAATATAGGTGTTACAAGTAACGACATCGAAATCCAACCCCCGGTTTCGAATTGGTGCGCTTTTTTACGTCTAGGCGGAAGTATACATAGATTTCGACGTCTCGAAGCCCAAATTGGGCAAATGAACTCGGATTCCATTGAAACGAATTCTCACACTTAGAGTGGTTCGAAATACACCCGTTAGAAGAAACGGCTTCCAAATCTGCCCCCCGGTTTTGACGTGTTGCACTTTTTTAGGTTTAGGATGAAGTATATTTTCTAAGCATGGATTTTGGCCTCCTTGTGCGAAAATCGGGCAAATGACCTCGGATTCCATCGAAATGAATTCCCACACTTAGGTTGGATCGAAATACACGCGTTAGAAGAAACGACAACGAAATGCGAATACAGGTTTGGAAATTGTCGTTAGAAGAAACGACATCAAAATCCGACCCCCGGTTTGGTATTGGTACGCTTTTTTTTGTTTAGGCCGAAGTATACTTTCTAAGTATGGATTTCAGGCTTCGAAGTGCCCAAATCGGGCAAACGACCTCGGATTCCATTGAAACAAATTCCTGCTTTGAAGTTTGGTTGAAATACGTGAATTAGAAGAAACGACATTGAATTGCGACCCCCGGTTTGAAATTGGAGTGCTTTTTTACATTTAGGCCGAAGTATAGTTTCTAGGTACGGATTTCGGCCACTCGGTGCGCCATTCGGGCAAATGACCATGGATTCAATCGAATCGAATTCCCACACTTAGGTTGGGTCGAAATACATGCGTTAGAAGAAACAGTATCGAAATCCGACCCCCGGTTTGGATTTGGTGCGCGTTTGTAGGTTTAGGCCGAAGAATACTTTCTAAGTATGGATTTCGAGCCTCAAGGTGCTCAAACCAAGGAAACAACCTCGGATTCCATCGAAAAGAATTCCCACACTCAAGTTGGGTCGACATACTGGCCTTAAAAGAAACAACATCGAAATCCGACCCCCGATTTTGAATTGGTGCGCTTTTTTACGTTTAGGCTGAAGTATAATTTTTAAGTATGGATTTCGGCCTCTCGGTGCGTAAATTGGGCAAACGACCACGGATTCTATCGAAACGAATTCCCACACTTAGGTTGGATTGAAATACACGGGCTAGATCAAATGACATCGAAATCCGATCACAAGTTTGGATTTGGTGCGTGTTTGTAGGTTTAGGCTGAAATTTGCTTTCTAAGTATGAATTTCGGTTTCTCTGTGCCCAAATCGGGGAAATGAACTCGGATTCCATCAAAATGAATTCTCACACTTAGGTTGGATCAAAATGCATGGCTTAGAAGAAATAGCATCGAAATCTGACCCCCAGCTTAGAAGTGGTGCACTTTTTTAGGTTTGGTACGAAGTATACTTTATAATTATTAGTTTCGGCCACTCGGGGCGCAAATCGAACAAACGACCTCGAATTCTACCGAAACGAATTCTCACACTTAGGTTGGATCAAAATACAAGCCTTAGAAGAAATGACTTCAAAATCCAATCACAGGTTTGGATTTCTAGCGCGTTTGTAGGTTTAGGCCGAAGTATATTTTCTAAGTATGGATTTCGAGCCTTTCGGTGCCCAAACTGGGCAAACAATCTCGGATTCCATCAAAACGAATTCCCATACATTGGTTTGGTCAAAATACGTGTGTTAGAAGAAATGACATCGAAATCCAAACCCGGTTTGGAATTGGAGCGCTTTTTTACGTTTAGGCCGAAGTATACTTTCTAAGTATGAATTTCCGCCTCTTGGTGCGCCAATCGGGCAAACGACAACGGATTCAATCGAAATGAATTCCCACACTTAGGCTTGATCGTAACACACACGTTAGAAGAAATGACATCGAAATCTAATCACAGGTTTGGATTTCTTGCGCGTTTGTAGGTTTGGGCCAAAGTATACCTTCTAAGTATGGATTTCGAGCCTCTCGGTGCCCAAATTGGGCAAATGACCTCGGATTCCATCGAAACGAATTCCCACAACTAGGTTTGGTTGAAATATGTGCGTTAGAACAAAGGACATCGAAGTCCGACCCCCAGTATGGAATTGGAGTGCTTTTTTACGTTTAGGCCGAAGTATAGTTTCTAGGTATGGATTTTGACCTCTCGGTGCGCCATTCAGGCAAACGACCACGGATTCAATCGAATCGAATTCCCACATGTAGGGTGGGTTGAAATACATGCGTTAGAAGAAACGGCATCAAAATCCGATCCCCAGTTCGAATTTGGTGCGCGTTTGTAGGTTTAGGCTGAAGTATACCTTGGGAATCACCGTGATGATCAGGTGGTGTGGAAAGCTACTTCTAATGGGAAGTTTTCTATAAAATCAGCTTGGCATGTCCTTCGTAATACCCAGCCTGAAGTGCGATGGCACCATATTGTGTGGTTCGCTAATAACATCCCCAGGCATTCTTTCATCACTTGGAGGGCGATGAGAGCTGCCCTCCAAACTCAAGATAAGCTATTGAGCTGGGGTGTGATCACTTCAGCTTTTTGTGTTCTTTGCTCAAGAGAGGACGAAAACCAGGATCACCTATTCTGTTTGTGCCCCTTTACTAGTGAAATATGGACCTCTGTTTTGGCATTGCTTTTGCTTAGGAGGCGAACTTTTGAGAGATGGAGGGCGGCAGTGAACTGGTTTGCGCGTAAGTCCAAAGGAAAGTCCTTTATAGCCCATATTAGACGGTTAACTTTTTGTGCGTTCGTGTACCATGTGTGGGCTGAGCGGAATAGAAGGGCCTTCAATCGAGAGTATCAAACCCCTTCCAGCATTGTTCAACTTATCAGGGGTGATGTGACTACGAAGATTGATTGGAAGGTGCCGAAGGAAGACAACGAAGTGAATAGAAGCATCACTCAACAGTGGGGACAGCAATCTGTTTGGACCCCGAAGCGGATTCAATGGATTAAGTGGACTCCTCCCGATCGTGATTGGGTAGTTCTAAATACTGATGGGTCGTGGAGAGCCACTTTTGGAGGGTATGGGTGTCTCTGTCGTGCAGCTGATGGGAAACCGTTATGGGCTATGGCTGGAGGTATGGCGGAAGGCTCGGTGATATCTATGGAAATCATGGCTATAAGGAGGGGCTTAGAGGAGGCATATCAGCGGGGGATTCGAAAAATTCGCATAGAATCAGACTCCTCTTGGGCGGTAAATTGTGTTCAAAATAACTGTTTGTGGCCGTGGAAGGAAGAGGCCCTTCTCTCCTCTATCGAGCGCTATAGGGCATGCATGGAAGCCTGTGAAGTTAACTTTATTCCGAGGGAAGGAAATAGAGCGGCGGATTTCTTGTCCAAGATGTGTACTCGGGTTGAGGAACTCAGCCTCAACCCCGATAGCTTCCCTATATTACTAGCAAAACTCGTTCATGATGATGAGCGAGGAAGTAAAGTTTTGAGGATGTAGTTTTCCCCTCCTTTTTTTGGTAGTGCAGGTAGGGGTCCGCCTAACCCCGGCTTTTCTTCCCCAAAAAAAAATACTTTCGAAGTATGATTTCAAGCCTCTCGGTGCCCAAATCGGGGAAACGACCTCGGATTCCATTGAAATGAATTCCCACACAGAGGTTTGGTCAAAATATAGGTGTTACAAGTAACGACATCGAAATCTGACCCCCGGTTTCGAGTTGGTGCGCTGTAGTCAGAAGTATACAGAGATTTCAGCCTCTCGAAGCCCAAATTGGGCAAATGAACTTGGATTCCATCGAAACGAATTCTCATACTTAGGGTGGGTCGAAATACTCGCATTAGAAGAAATGGCATCGAAATCTAAGGCCTAGTTTTGATGTGTTGCACATTTTTAGGTTTAGGACAAAGTATATTTTCTAAGCATGGATTTTTGCCTCCCGGTACGAAAATTGGGCAAATAACCTCAGATTCTATCGAAATGAATTCCCACACTTAAGTCGGATCGAAATACATGCGTTAGAAGAAATGACATCGAAATGCGAGCACAGGTTTGGAATTTGGGCGGGTTTGTAGGCTTAGACCGCGGTATACTTTCTAAGTACAGATTTCGGCCTCTTGGTGCGCCATTCGGGCAAACGACCACGGATTCACTCTAATCAAATTCCCACACTTAGGTCCGGTCGAAATACATGCGTTAGAAAAACAGTATCGAAATCCGACCCCCGGTTTGGATTTGGTGTGTGTTTTTTGGTTTAGGCCAAAAAATACATTCTAAGTATGGATTTCGAGCCTCACGGTGCCCAAATCAAGGAAACAACGTTGGATTCAATCGAAACAAAATCCCACACTCAGGTTTGGTCGACATACTTGCGTTAAAAGTAATAGCATCGAAATCCGACCCCTGATTTTGAGTTGGTGCTCTTTTTTACGTTTAGGCTGAAGTATACTTTCTAAATATGGATTTCGGCCTCTTGGTGCGTAAATTGGGTAAACGACCACGGATTCTATTGAAATGAATTCCCACACTTAGGTTGGATTGAAATACACGGGTTAGATTAAATGACATCGAAATCCGATCACAGGTTTGGATTTGGTGTGTGTTTGTAGGTTTAGGCCGAAATTTACTTTCTAAGTATGAATTTCGGGTCTCTCTGTGCCCAATCGAAATCCGAAGTTTAGTTTCTAGGTATGGATTTCGACCTCTCGGTGCTCCATTCAGATCAACGACAACGGATTCAATCGAATCGAATTCCTAGACGTAGGGTGGGTTGAAATACATGTGTTAGAAGAAATGGCATCGAAATTCGACCCCCCGGTTCGAATTTTGTGCGTGTTTGTGCCCAAATCGAGGGAACGAGCTCGGATTCCATTGAAATGAATTCCCCCACTGAGGTTTGGTCGAAATATAGGCGTTACAAGTAATGCCATCGAAATCCGATCCCCGGTTTCGAATTGGTGCGCTTTTTTACGTCTAGGTGGAAGTGTACATAGATTTCGGCCTTTCGAAGCCCAAATCGGGCAAATGAACTCGGATTTCATCGAAACGAATTCTCACACTTAAAGTGGGTCAAAATACATGCGTTAGAAGAAATAACATCGAAATCTGACCCCCGGTTTTGATGTGTTGCACTTTTTAAGTTTAGGACGAAGTATGTTTTCTAAGCATGGATTTTGGCCTCCCGATGCAAAAATCGGGGAAATGACCTCGGATTCTATCGAAATGAATTCCCACATTTAGGTTGGATCGAAATACACGCGTTAGAAGAAATGACATCGAAATGCGAGCACAGGTTTGGAATTTGTGCGGGTTTGTTGGCTTAGGCCGAGGTATACTTTCTATGTACGGATTTCAAGCCCTCGGTTCGCAAATCTTGCAAACGACCTCGGATTCCATCCAATCAATTTCCCACACTAAGGTTTCGTCGAAATAATCGCGTTAGACGAACCAGCATCAAAAACCAACCCACGGTTTGCATTTGGTGCACTTGTTTATGTTTAGGCCAAACTATACTTTCAAAGTTTGGATTTCGGCCTGTCGGTGCCCAATTCGGGCCAGCGACCTCGGATTCCATTGAAACGAATTCCCACACTTAGTTTGGATCGAAATACATGCATTAAATCAAATGACATCAAAATCCAACCACAAGTTTAGATTTTGTGTGCGTTTGTAGGTTTAGGCAGATGTATACTTTCTTAGTATGGATTTTGAGCCACTCGGTGCCCCAATCGGGCAAACGACCTCGGATTCCATCAAAAAGAATTCCCACTCTTAGGTTTGGTCGAAATACCTGCATTAGAAGAAACGACATTGAATTCTGACCCCCGGTTTGGAATTGGAGCGCTTTTTTACGTTTAGGCCGAAGTATAGTTTCTAGGTATGGATTTCGGCCTCTCGGTGCACCATTCGGGCAAACGACCACGGATTAAATCGAATCGAATTCCGACACTTAGGTTGGGTCGAAATACATGCGTTAGAAGAAATAGTATCGAAATCCGACCCCCGGTTTGGATTTGGTGCGCTTTTGTAGGTTTAGGCCGATGAATACTTTATAAGTATGGATTTCGAACCTCACGGTGCCCAAATCAAGGAAACAACCTCGGATTCCATCGAAATGAATTCCCACACTCAAGTTTGGTTTACATACTAGCGTTAAAAGGAACAGCATCGAAATCCAACCCCCGGTTTTAAATTGGTGTGCTTTTTTACGTTTAGGCTGAAGTGTACTTTCTAAGTATGGATTTCGGCCTCTCGGTGCGTAAATTGGGCAAACGACCACGGATTCAATCGAAACGAATTCCCACACTTTGGTTGGATTGAAATACAAGGGTTAGATCAAATGTCATTGAAATCCGATCGCAGGTTTGGATTTGGTGCATGTTTGTAGGTTTAGGCTGAAGTATAGTTTCGAAGTATGGATTTCAAGCCTCTCGGTGCCCAAATTGGGGAAACAAGCTCGGATTCCATTGAAACGAATTCCCACACTGAGGTTGGTCGAAATATAGGCATTACAAGTAACGACATCGAAATCCGACCCCCGGTTTTGAATTGGTGCGCTTTTTTACTTCTAGACCGAATTATACATAGATTTCGTCCTTTCGAAGCCCAAATGTGGCAAAAGAACTCGGATTCCATCGAAATGAATTCTCACACTTAGAGTGGGTCAAAATACATGAGTTAGAAGAAACGGCATCAAAATCTGACCCCCGGTTTTGATGTGTTGCACCTTTTTAGGTTTAGGACGAAGTGTATTTTCTAAGCAAGGATTTTCGCCTCCCGGTGCAAAAATCAGGGAAATGACCTCGGATTCTATTGAAATGAATTCTCACACTTAAGTTGGATCGAAATACACGCGTTAGAAGAAATGACATCGAAATGCGAGCAAAGGTTTGGAATTTGTGCGGGTTTGTTGGCTTAGGCCGAGGTATACTTTCTAAGTACGGATTTCGAGCCCTTGGTTCACAAATCTTGCAAACGACCTCGGATTCCATCGAAACAATTTCCCATACTAAGGTTTCGTGGAAATACCTGCGTTAGAAGAATCGGCACCAAAAACCGACCCATGGTTTGCATTTGGTACACTTTTTTAGGTTTAGGCCAAACTATACTTTCTAAGTTTGGATTTCGTCTGGTCGGTGCCCAAATCGGTCTAGCGACCTCGGATTCCATTGAAACGAATTCCCACACTTAGTTTGGGACAAAACACACACGTTAAAAGAAACGGCATCGAAATCCGATCACAGGTTTAGATTTGGTTCGTCATTGTACGTTTAGACCGATGTATACTTTAGGGCCTCTCGGTGCCCAGATCAAGCAATCGACTTCAGATTCCGTCGAAATGAATTGTCACACTTATGTTGGATCGAAATACATGCTTTAAATCAAATAACATTGAAATCCGATCACAGGTTTGGATTTTGTGCGCGTTTGTAGGTTTCGGCTGAAGTATATTTTCTAAGTATGGATTTCGAGCCTTTCAGTTCATAAATCGGGCAAATGACCTCGACTACCATCGAAACGAATTCCCACACTTAAGTTGGATCGAAATACACACGTTAAATCAAATGACATCAAAATCCAACCGCAGGTTTGGATTTTGTGCGCGTTTGTAGGTTTAGGCCGATGTATACTTTCTAAGTACGGATTTTGAGCCACTCGGTGCCGAAATCGGGCAAACGACCTCGGATTGCATCGAAACGAATTCCCACTCTTAGGTTTGGTCGAAATACGTGCATTAGAAGAAACGACATTGAATTCCGACCCCCGGTTTGGAATTGGAGCTCTTTTTTATGTTTAGGCCGAAGTATAGTTTCTAGGTATGGATTTCGGCCTCTCGGTGATTCGGACAAACTACCACGAATTCAACCGAATCGAATACCCACACTTAGGTTGGGTCGAAATACATGCGTTAGAAGAAACAGTATCGAAATCCGACCCCCGGTTTGGATTTTGTGCGCATTTGTAGGTTTAGGCCGAAGAATTGTTTCTAAGTATGGATTTCGAGCCTCACGGTGCCCAAATCAAGGAAACAACCTCGGATTCCATCGAAACGAATTCCCACACTAAGATTTCATCGACATTCTGGCGTTAAAAGAGACGGCTTCCAAATCTGACCCCCGGTTTTGAATTGGTGCGCTTTTTTACGTTTAGGCTGAAGTATACTTTCTATGTACGGATTTCGGCCTCTCGGTGCGTAAATTGGGCAAATGACCACGGATTCTATCGAAACGAATTCCCACACTTAGGTTGGATTGAAATACACGGGTTAGATCAAATGACATCGAAATCCGATCAAGGTTTGGATTTGGTTCGTGTTTGTAGGTTTAGTCCAAAATTTACTTTCTCGGTATGAATTTCAGGTCACTCTATGCCCAAATCGGGGAAACGAACTCGGATTCCATCGAAACGAATTCTCACACTTAAGTTGTGTGACTTTCTTACCCCCCGGTTTGGATGTGGTACACTTTTTTAGGTTTGGGACGAAGTGTACTTTCTAAGTATAAATTTTGGCCTCTCGGTGCGCTAATCGAGCAAACGACCTCAGATTCTACCGAAAAAAATTCTCGAACTTAGGTTGGATCAAAATACATGCGTTAGAAGAAATGGCATCAAAATCCGATCACAGGTTTGGATTTCTACCGCGTTTGTTGGTTTAGGCCGAAGTACACTTTCTAAGTATGGATTTCGAGCCTGACGGTACCCAAAACCGGAAACGATCTCGGATTCCATCGAAACGAATTCCTACACTTTGGTTTGATCGAAATACGTACGTTAGATTAAATGACATTGAAATCCGAACCCGGTTTTTAATTGGAGCGCTTTTTTACGTCTAGGCCAAAGTATACTTTCTAAGTATGGATTTCGGCCTATTGGTGCGCCCATCGGGCAAACGACCCCGGATTAAATCGAATCGAATTCTCACACTTAGGTTGGGTCGAAATACAGGCGTTAGAAGAAATAGTATCAAAATCTGACCCCCGGTTTGATTAGGAGCGCGTTTGTTGGTTTAGGCCGAAGTATACTTTCTAAGTATGGATTTCAAGCCTGTTGGCTCCCAAATCGGGCAAACAATTTCGGATTCCATCGAAACGAATTCCCACACTTTGGTTTGGTCGAAATATGTGGGTTAGAAGAAACGACTTCGAAATCCGAACCCGGTTTAGAATTGGAGCACTTTTTTTCGTTTAGGCCGAAGTATACTTTCTAAATATGGATTTCGACCTCTGGGTGCGCCAATCGGGCAAACGAACACGGATTCAATCGAAACGGATTCCCATACTTAGGCTGGATTGAAATACACGCGTTAGAAGAAATGACATCAAAATCCGAATTCAGGTTTAGATTTCTTGTGCGTTTGTAGGTTTAGGCCGAAGCATACCTTCTAAGTTTGGATTTCGAGCCTCTTGGTGCCCAAATCGAGCAAACGACCTCGGATTCCATCGAAACAAATTCCCACAACTAGATTTGGTCGATATACGTCTGTTAGAAGAAATGACATCGAAATCCGACCCCCGGTATGGAATTGGAGCGCTTTTTTACATTTAGGCCGAAGAATAGTTTCTAGGTATGGATTCTGACCTCTCGGTGCACCATTCGGGAAAACGACCACAGATTCAATCGAATCGAATTCCCACACGTAGGGTGGGTCGAAATACGTGTTTTAGAAGAAACGGCATCAAAATCCGACTCCCGGTTCGAATTTGGTGTGCGTTTGTAGGTTTAGGCTGATGTATACTTTCAAAGTATGGATTTCAAGCCTCTCGGTGCCCAAATTGGGGAAACGAGCTCGAATTCCATTGAAACAAATTCCCACTCTGAGGTTTGGTCGAAATATATGCGTTACAAGTAACGACATCGAAATCCGACCCCCGATTTCGAATTGGTGCAGTTTTTTACATCCAGGCGGAAGTATACATAGATTTCGGCCTCTCGAGGCCCAAATCGGGCAAGTGTACTCGGATTCCATCGAAATGAATTCTCACACTTAGAGTGGGTCAAAATACACGCGTTAGATGAAACGGCATTGAAATCCGACCCCCGGTATGGAATTGGAGCTCTTTTTTACGTTTAAGCCGAAGTATAGTTTCTAGCTTTTCTCGTGCTGCGCCTTCCATTCCGGCTCCTTAGTTCTAGTTGAATACAGTAGACTAGTAAGGGTCCGTTGGAGTGCTTGGTGCGGGGTGTTTTTCTCAGTAGCTTGTGGTTTTTTTCCGGCCAGTCCTTAGTTTGGTTCATGGTTTGCTCCCCTTAAAATCCTTTGTCCCAGTTCCTTTTGGTTAGCTTCTGTGGGACATCTCTATCACCCTTCTCAGGGCTTTTTCCGGCACTTCGGTCGGGTGTTGTTTCGTTCTTTGGCTATCCTCCGGTTTTCTTCTCCGGCGGGGTATGAGTGCTACGGGTCGTAGTCTTTCCCGAGGTGGTTTTGCAGGCCATATCTCTCTAGTCAATGGATTAGCACTTGATAGCACGTTTGTAGGTGGTAGATCAGGCCTTGAAAGCGGTATGGGTTCTGATTGCTTGTTTGACACTCCAAGTGGAGTAGCATGCGTTGAGATTGACTCTTTACCTCCACTTGAGAAAAGTGGATCTGGTACTTGTGATGGGGTGTCAGATTGTGGTACTTCTTTTGGTCCTCATAGCCCAAAAGCTGCTATTCTTGGTGAGACTAACATTTTGTCAACTAGTGGTTGCCTTAATGTGAATGGGGCAGGTGGCCATACTAAAATTGTAAATGGTGGCATGTCCCATTTGGGTGGGTTTGGCTCGTGTGGAGGGGTGGGTTCGGCTAGCTCTCTAGTGGGAGTGGAGACGTCCCCTAGAATTGACCTTTAGAAACCTCTGCCGTGGTCGGCGTTATTCTTTGATGCGAAGGGCTCAGCGGCTCCTGGAGATCTGAAATATATCCCTCCTTTGGTTGTTAACGGTAAGTTGCTTATCAGCAAATCAGAGGATGAGCTTGATAAGGCTTGTGAGGAGTGGAAACACTCGCTTGTTGGATTCTTTGTTGGTCCAAAACCCCCTTTCATGGTCGCTAAGAGGACCGTGGAACGATTGTGGCGAGTAAAGGGCCATATAGATGTGTACTCCTTGGAATCGGGTTTTTTTTATCTTTAAGCTAAATTGCAAGGAAGATAAACAGCGTATTTTGGAAGGAGGTCCGTGGCGAGTTTGGTCTTCACTTCTGATTTTAAAAGCTTGGGACCGGTCCATAGAGCTGGAAAAGGTAGCATTTTCTTCTGTTCCAATATGGATAAAAATGTTTAATTTACCTTTGTTTATGTGGGAGGAGTCCTTTTTGAGCGCTATTAGTAGCATGGTGGGGAAGCCATTGGGCCTTGATAAACAGACCCTAGATCGTACTCGCCTTGGATATGCTAAGGTATTTGTTGAAGTAGATGCCAAATGTGAATTACCGGATGAAATTACAGTCACTTTAAATGGGCAAAAGGACTACATCATCAAGCTTGAGTATGATTGGAAGCCCCTTCGATGTTCGAAATGTAGTGTGTTTGGCCATAACATCCAGAAATGCCCTGATAATCCTCGACTTGTGGACGGGGGAAGGCGTGGCCAACATAAGAGCAGAAGCAAATCTCGTATGGCCATCTCTAAGACGCGTTGGGAACCAAAGGACCAGCCCGATGGAATTCCGGATGGAGGCAAGGACAGGGCGTTAGATTCGGAATCGAGAAAGATCTCTCCTGAGATGAGTATACCTAAGATTGTATCCGAACGTGTGGATGATCTTGAACCAACTGAAATCGCTTGTAACGAGGCAGATGCGAATCATCAATTAGAGGAGTCAAATTGGGAGATGGTTAGCAAGCGTAAAGCTAAGATCCGAGCCACCAAAAGTTCGGAGGGCCTAACCACAAGCCCAAACAGATTTGGGCTCTTGCCAGATTTGGAGGAGGAGGAACTCACTCTCCGGGTGAACCACCGACCAACCAAGGAAGGTGGGAAGTCCGCCAATTACTCCAGTGAATAGAAGTGCTCAGACGGCATTGGGACATAGAGTGATTGATGCCATGCAATCTAAGCGTGACCAGAGACTAAGTATCTCCCTTTTGCAGCAAAGTCAAGATAAGGTGCCGGATCGTGGAAATCACGATTCAGGCCTTGGCCAACAGTAGCTCCCTAGCCTCTATACGGGGCTCCAATCTTGTTAGTTAGATGATTTGGGGTTCTTGGAATGTGAGGGGGCTAAATAGCCCTATTCGGCAACATGATGTGCGTGATTTCATTCGGAATAATAAAATGAGTCTTGTTGGTTTGCTTGAGACAAAAGTGCAGATTGGAAATGCAAATAATATCATGCGAAAGATTGCCCCGGACTGGTCCCGCATTGATAATTATTCGGCCTCTTCTGGTGGGCGCATTTGGTTAGTTTGGGATACCAATATTATCTTTATTTCCCCATTACACATAACTTCTCAAGTCATCCACTGCTCAGTTATGAACCTTCCTGGAACTCTCATTTGTTGGTCTCTATTGTCTATGGAGCCAATCTTCACTCTGAGCGCTGGGCCCTTTGGAATGACTTATCTACTTTTGCTAGCAACCATAATGCAGTCTGGCTTGTGCTGGGTGACTTCAACTCCATTCTCTATCCCTATGAGAAGAGAGGTGGTAATGTGGTTCCGCAACGTATTTGTCTTGATTGCTTATCGGATGCCAACCTATTCGATCTTAAGTGGAAAGGTGCTCTATTCACTTGGTCTAATAGTCGCATCGGAGTTGGTAGAATTTCTTGTAAGCTGGATAGATGCCTTATAAATTCGGAATGGACCCAGAGATTTCCAGAGGCAGAAGCTTGGTTTAAGGGTGGTAATACTTCTTATCACCACCAAGTCCTTGTTCCGTTCAATTTTGACATTCGGCGCCCAGGAAGTACTTTTAAATTCTTCAATTATTGGACCACTCACCCTGATTTTCTCAGCATTGTGGCTCAGGCTTGGTCTTCCCCTTCTCGAGGCACCCCTATGTTTCGTCTCCAGTACAAGCTTAAGGCAGTGAAATGGGCTTTGAAGGAGTGGAGTAGGAGTTGCTTTGGTCATGTCCAGAAAAAGGTGGCTGAATGTAGAGCAAATGTTGAAGATCTACAGGGTCAAATTAGCTTAGATCAAGACAATGCCTTACTTCATGCTCAGTACGACTTGGCTAGGAAGTCGCTATATACCTTGTTGTCTTGGGAGGAGGCTGAGCTTAAGCAACGATCGCGAGTAAATTGGCTTAAGCTAGGGGATTCCAATAGCTCCTTTTTCTACAGATCAATGTGCTCTCGGCGTAGTTTGAATAGAATTGATTCTATTGTAACCAGCTCGGGAACGGTTCTTTTGGAGGCTAAGCAGATTGCAACAGAGGCCGTATCCTTTTTTTCCAATTCTATGCTTGCAAGTGCAGGTTCAGGAAATGGGGCCATCCCAGATCTCCCTGTTTTAAGTGCAGATAGCCAGGCCTTATTGGTTAGCCCATTTTCTTTGGAGGAAATTAAGCAAGCAGTGTTTTCTTCTGTGTTTTCTTCTGACGGGAATAAAGCCCCTGGACCGGACGGGTTCACTGCCCACTTTTTCCAAATATGTTGGGACCTTGTTGGACCTGACCTTGCATTAGCCATATTGAGCTTTTTTCGAAGTGGTCAACTGTTGCGAGAAATGAATGGGACCTTAATCTCTTTAATTCCAAAAGTGGATCAACCTAGGACTTTTTTGGATTATCGTCCTATCTCAGTGTGCAATGTGGTGTATCGTATCATCTCCAAAATCTTGGTGGGTCGGCTCTAGCGCGTGATGCATGATATCATTGATCCTAGTCAATCTGCTTTTATTAAGGGTCGTCGGATTTCCGACAATATTCTTCTATGCCAAGAGCTACTCCATAATTATCATCTTGCTAGAGGAAAGCCAAGGGTTGCTATAAAGATTGATTTACGGAAAGCCTATGATTCTGTGTCCTGGAGTTTCTTGAAGGGAGTCATGCTTAAAATGTGCTTCCCTCTTTTTTTTGTGGATAGAGTAATGGCTTGCATTACAGGTGCTACCTTCGCTGTTATGGTCAATGGTAAGAGGGAGGGATTCTTCTCTGGTGGTCGGGGCCTTCGACAAGGAGACCCGATGTCGCCCTATCTATTTATGATGATCATGCAGGTGTTATCTAGTGACCTAACCCGTCTTGCGCAAGAGGGTTCCCTCACTCCCCACCCTTATTGCAAGTCCCCTTTGCTCACTCATCTCTGCTTTGCAGATGACTTAATCATTTTCTCTGAAGCCAACAGTGCCTCCATCAGATGCATTCATCTTGCTCTTGAGCGGTTCAAGGAGTCGGGAATGGAAATTAACCTGGACAAGTCCCAATGTTTTTTTGGCAATGTGAACATCAGACTTACTAAGAAGAAGATCTATTAGGCATTAAAAAAGGTACTTTGCCAATTAAGTATCTGGGCCTCCCACTCTCTTCTACTCGTATCACCTCTAGGGATTGCTTGCCATTATTGGAGAGGATTCAAAAGAGATTGACCTCATGGAAGAACAAAGTCCTTTCCTATGCTGGGAGGTTGGAGCTCATTAGAACAGTGTTATCTAGCTTTCTAATATACTGGGGCTCAGCTTTTGCGCTCCCGAAATCGATTATCCATTCTATTGAAAGAACTTTTGCTCGTTTCCTATGGGGGGGGGGGGGGGGGGGGGCGTGGATATGGATTGAAAAAATCATAAGGTTGCTTGGGATGCGGTGTGTAAGCCCACATGTGAAGGAGGGCTGGGGCTGCGGAAGATTAAGGAGTGGAATACATGCTTGTTGATGCGAAGAGTCTGGGAGCTAGCTGCTCAGTCTGAATCCATATGGAGCCACTGGTTCTCAAGTAAATACCTCAAAAGGGACTCTATTTGGACTATGGCTATTCCCTACTCCCCTTCATGGAGTACTCGTAGTATCCTACGGGTGCGCTCTATTGCGGAACCAATGGTTAAGCACTTAATTGGAAATGGCAAGAGGACGAAGCTCTGGTTAGAACCATGGCACACTTTGGGGGTGCTGATGAACCAAGAATGGCAGCTCAGCCTCCCGATGAATGGGTTAGGCCGCTTGGCCACTGTTGATTCCATCCGACATCGAAATGAATGGAGAATTGCTCCGCCAGATGACCCGGAGCTGTTTGATGCTTGGGATGAGATTAGCAATGTTCAAACGATGAACGGTGAGGAGATTGATAGAATTATTTGGAAACCTTCTGTTCATGGGTCTTTCACTCTTTCTTCAGCTTGGGAAACTATTCGTATTCATCATTCTCCTATTAGTTGGCATAACCTTGTGTGGTTTGGGGATAACATTCCTCGTCATGCTTTTATTCTGTGGATGGCTGCCAAAGAAGTTTTAATGACTAAGGACAAACTCTTTAGATGGGGAACTATTGGGTGTGATAGGTGTTTACTTTGTACCTATCAAGCCGAGACACATGACCACCTGTTTACTCGCTGTGACTATGCTGAGTTCCTATGGAAAAAGCTGTCCCAGCTCACTCATATTCAGCTTAGAAGATTTTCATCGTGGAGTGCTATGGTTCGGTGGTATGGTAGGAAGTGGCGGTCTCCTAGTTTTGCAAACCATATTCGTCGGGTTGTCTTGGGTGCCTTCGTCTATCATTTATGGAAGGAAAGGAAACGGCGGTGGACTACAAATGCTAAACGCCTTCCAAGTGTGGTGCTAAAGGACATCATAATGGATGTCAAAATTAAGTTTGATTGCTCACCGGTTGCTATTCAGGATTCTGCGCGGCATCGTCTTCTTTGTAACAAGTGGGATTTGGCTGTTCGTTGGGCCGCTTCCCCGATAAAGTGGGTCTCCTGGATTCCCCCAGATCATGGTGTTATTAAGATAAACACAGATGGAGCTGTTGGAGGTTCCCGAGTCGGGTATGGTTGCGTCTTCCGGAATTCGGAAGGGCTGGTGGTGCACGCTTGTGCGGGAACAAAAACTATTGGTATGGTAATCGAAATGGAGCTTTTTGCTATAAAAAGAGGGCTTGAGGAAGCTATTCGGTTAGGCTTTCATAGGATTCAGATAGAATCTGATTCGCTATGGGCAGTCAAGTGTGTCTCCAAGACTTGCTCTCGTCCATGGGCTCTATATTGTTTATTGGATGACATTGATCAATTATGGGGTAGGCTTTGCTTGGTGTCTATTTCTCATGTGTATAGGGAGGCTAACAAGGTAGCAGATGCTCTCTTCAAGCTTTATCCCTCTAGTGGTGAGATTTTATTAGATAGTGACTCGTTCACCCTCCAATTATGTAAGCTAATTCAGGATGATGCTCGGGGTTGTAGATTCATAAGAGTGTAATCTCTTTGTTTTTAATTTATTCTGGTCGGGGTCTGCCTAACCCCAGCTTTCCTTTTTCAAAAAAAAAAAAAAATAGTTTCTAGGTATGGATTCTCACCTCTCGGTGCGCCATTCAGGCAAACGACCACGGATTCAATCGAATCGAATTCCCACATGTAGGATGGGTCGAAATACATGCGTGAGAAGAAATGGCATCGAAATCCGACCCCCGGTTCGAATTTTGTGCGCGTTTGTAGGTTTAGGCTAAAGTATACTTTCGAAGTATGGATTTCAAGCCTCTCGGTGCCCAAATCGGGGAAACGAGCTCGGATTCCATTGAAACGAATTCCAACAGTGGGGTTTGGTCGAAATATATGTGTTACAATAA
The DNA here is from genome assembly GCA_015143295.1 of Tetracentron sinense. Lineage (NCBI taxonomy): Eukaryota > Viridiplantae > Streptophyta > Magnoliopsida > Trochodendrales > Trochodendraceae > Tetracentron > Tetracentron sinense. Next base: position 26,072,509 of record CM026571.1, read on the forward strand.
ACGACATCAAAATCCGACCCCCTATTTCGAATCGGTGAGCTTTTTTACGTCGAGGCGGAATTATACATAGATTTCGTTCGGCCTCTTGAAGCTCAAATCGGGCAAATGAACTCGGATTCCATCGAAACGAATTCTCAAACTTAGAGTGGGTCAAAATACACGCGTTAGAAGAAACGGCATCGAAATCCAACCTCCAGTTTTGATGTGTTGTACTTTTTTAGGTTTGGGACGAAGTATATTTTCTAAGCATGGATTTTGGCCTCCAGGTGCAAAAATCCGGAAAATGACCTCGGATTCTATCGAAATGAATTCTCACACTTAGGTTGGATTGAAATACACACGTTAGAAGAAATGACATCGAAATACTAGCACAGGTTTCGAATTTGTGCGGGTTTGTAGGCTTAGGCCGAGGTATACTGTAGAGCCCCAGACTTTTTCATGCTTAAAACATGACACTTTCGTTGTCATTTTGCCTTTTAAGAGGTATAATTAATAAATAAGGAAGAAATTAGAAATTTTGAAATGTCAGAAATGTTCCTTTTCGAAGTACGACCACAACGCAAGTTGAATCGTCAAAATCGGATGAACGAGTCAAAAGATATGGCCAAAACAGTCTGAACCTGTAGGCAAAACGTAGCTCGGTTAGGCGCTAAGGACGTAGCTCGGTTATGCGCTAAGGACGTACTCTGATAACGTATACGTTGGGCATCCGTTGTGCAACAGACGACGGGTACGTCGTGCAGCAGACGACGTGTGCGTCGTATAGCACAACGGGCACGTTGTACAACTTACCACGGGCACGCTGTACATAAGACGACGGACAACGGGTTCGGCACCCTTCACAGCACCACGAGTTGGCACTGTTCACATGCACCACGAGTTGGCACTGTTCACATGCACCACGAGTTGGCACTGTTCACAGCACCACGAGTTGGCACTGTTCACAGCACCACGAGTTCACATGCACCACGAGTTGGCACTGTTCACATGCACCACGAGTTGGCACTGTTCACAGCACCACGAGTTGGCACTGTTCACAGCACCACGAGTTGACACTGATCACGGCACCACGAGTTGATACTGTTCACATGCACCACGAGTCGGCACTATTTACAGCACGACGTGTTCTACACTGACGTTTTGCAGAATTTTAGTAAGGGTGTTATGGTCTTTTGTCAGTTCACTCTTACCTTAAGAGTTTAACCCGAGCCTTTAGGGCTCATTCTCAACACTTAGAGAGTTTGAGAGAATAGGAGAAGGGGAGAAGGCGATTCCAACCTAGGGTTTCCATTTTGGAGAGAAATCAAAGGGTTTGAAACCCTAGATCAACCTCAAGCCCGTTTTCTTCAAGATTTCGGTTCAGGCATTGTGGAGCTCGCGATCCAAGCTAGGGCAGCAACTCACAGTCATTTGGAAAGAGGGTTTCTTCCTCATTTCTTCAAGGTCGGTACTTCTTACTACCCTCCTAGTTATAGTTTGTAGCGCCCCAGAACCCACCCTAGGAGTTAGAGTGAACTTTGGACGACTAAACATGACTTGCTTGACAACCCAACCTGCAAAACCCAAAGAGCATATACAATAGAGGACAAAACAGCGGAAACATACTCTAACATGGTATAGCGGAAGTCTACCAAACCTCTATGTATATACATACGCAAATCCATGTTTTATACAAAAAGCAGTCCATAAGAAAGTGCGGACATGCCCCCCAACATACATAAATCTAACTCTCATCTCACCCACAGCTATTCACTCAGAATCTACAACCACCTAATGGTAACCCTCTACGGGAGGTTCCTCCAAAGGCTCCTCGACGTACTCCTCCACCACCCATGGACCAGGAGCACAAACATCAACTGGAGCAGCAGCTCCCTCGGAACCTGCCGACATAAGAAGTACGGCTGAGCATGGAATACTCAGCGGGTACTAAATACCAACCAACAGTCATAGTATACAGATAGCATACATAAAGTAGGAAACAAATTTGCATATATAGAACAGGAACAATTTATATCATACAAGGAAGTAAAGCAATTTATATTCATGCTTGCATTCAGAAAGACTGATAAAACCCTTGAAAACATCGTGCACTTGACTTGACTTGAAATACCCTTTGCGTGATTGTGAACCTGTTAACCGTGTCATGCTTGCATCATGCGTGCCATGTCATGTCATGCGTGTCATGCGAGTATCATGCTTGTTTGTTCATAATTTAAACATGTTCACATGCCTAGTTGCCGTTCATAGTCCGTCGCAACTAGTACCCTATATGCAGATGGGTATGCCTAGTTGCCGTTCATAGCCCGTCGCAACTAGCATCCATGCGGAATGTGAATGCCTAGTTGCCGTTCATAGCCCGTCGCAACTAGCATCCATGCATGTAATGCCATGCAGAGTTATGCGTGTCATGTGAATGCTATGCTATGCGTGTCATGCGATGCTATGCGTGTCATGCGATGGGATGCGGGACCCTTCTTATGATAATGCATGATTGACTTGTCCTTGCCAATAGCGAGGTAAAACATATCGTAGGATATGTCCCACCTCTAACCATGTTCTTGAAAACCTCGATAAATCATGTCATGCATGCCGTGCTCGTGGGAACCGTGTACATACTTGCATTTAAATTTAAACATGACATTTGGGAAATTTCACAACACACATAACATTAAAGATTGAGACATTCAATATTCATAGCACTTAGGGAAAGCAGAAAACACACTATCATGGGCCCTAGCAATATTCAGAATTTATTAGGCATGAATTTACTAATTTACAGCTCACTTTATTCACCTTGGCATTTCATCAAACATGGTGTGTTCATTATGGATTACCCTACAACATGCTTTTCTAAATGGGTTTTTCTCAAATCATACATGTAGGTTCATTATTGAAACAATGCCCTTCCCCATTTGTTCATCACACACAACCATTGGCATCCAATCGCCCATTCCATCTCCATTCACCATTCACCATTAACCATTCTCCATTCACCATTCATCCATCTCATGACACATGTGTAAATGAAAGAAAATCAAAAGAAAGGAAGGGGAAAGAAGAACTATAACTAGGAGGGTAGTAAAAAGTACCGACTTTGAAGAAATGAGGAAGAAACCCCTTTCCAAAACGACTGTGTAGCTGCTGCCCTAGTTTGAGGAGATGCTCCTCACGAGTTTGTGCCTTGATCTTGAAGAAAAATGGGCTGGAGGTTGATCTAGGGTTTCAAAACCCTTTGATTTCTCTCCAAAATGGAAACCCTAGGTTGGAATCGCCTTCTCCCCTTTCTCCTATTCTCTCAAACTCTCTAAGTGTCGAATGAAGCCCTAAAGGCTCGGGTTAAACTCTTAAGGTAAGAGTGAACTGACTAAAAGACCGTAATACCCTTACTGGGATTTCTGCAATGACGCGAGGACCGTGAATAGTGCTGAACACATTGTGCTGTGAATAGTGCCAACTCGTGGTGGCGTGAATAGTGCCAACTCGTGGTGGCATGAATAGTGCCAACTCGTGGTGGCGTGAATAGTGCAACTCGTGGTGGCGTGAATAGTGCCAACTCGTGGTACCGTGAATAGTGCAACTTGTGGTGCCATGAATAGTGTAAACTCGTAGTGGCGTGAATAGTGCCAACTCGTGGTGCCATGAATAGTGCAAACTCGTGGTGGCGTGAATAGTGCCAACTCGTGGTGGCGTGAATAGTGCAACTCGTGGTGCCATGAATAGTGCCAACTCGTGGTGGCGTGAATAGTGCCAACTCGTGGTGGCGTGAATAGTGCAACTCGTGGTGCCATGAATAGTGCAGACTCGTGGTGGCGTGAATAGTGCCAACTCGTGGTGGCGTGAATAGTGCAACTCGTGGTGCCATGAATAGTGCCAACTCGTGGTGCCGTGAATAGTGCCAACTCGTGGTGGCGTGAATAGTGCCAACTCGTGGTGGCGTGAATAGTGCAACTCGTGGTGCCATGAATAGTGCCAACTCGTGGTGGAGTGAATAGTGCCAACTCGTGATGGCGTGAATAGTGCCAACTCGTGGTGGCGTTGTCAAGGGTGACTAACCCGTTGTCACGTTGTCTCATGTACAGCGTGCCCGTGGTGAGTTGTACAACGTGCCCGTGGTGAGTTGTACAACGTACCCGTGGTGAGCTGCACAACGTGCCCGTGGTGAGTTGTACAACGGATGCACACAGTATACGCTTTCCTACAGGTACAGACTGTATTGGCCATATCTTTTGACTCGTTCGTCCGATTTTGACGATTCAACTTGCGTTGTGTTCGTACTTCGAAGAGGAACAATTCTGGCATTTCAAAATTTCCAAATTCTTCCTCATTTATTAATCATACCTCTTAAAAAGGCAAAAATGACAACGAGAGTGTCATGTATTAACTGTGAAAAAGGTCCGGGGCTCTACATCCTCCCCCCCTTATAGGAATTTCGTCCTCGAAATTGGGGCGTTACCAAATCAATCGAGGATACTTCCCCATGCTTAACCTTTTCTACTGAACGATATGATAATCCTCTATTAATCAATATCCTAGGCACTCACTTATCGGCGAGGCACCTAGTTTTCTCATAAAACTCAACATCATTCTAAATAGCAGGAAAAACTTTCATAACATAAGGTAGTACAATTACATACAAGTGGCAACTGACTGCCCATGACATAACACAAAATACATTCCCTTCTGCACACAAAAAAATTTTTCTCCCTCCCACATCCTCATGCCCTATCCTTTGGTGCCTGAGCATTCTATCCTGGAGTGGCAAAGGCTTGTCCCTGGTTAGCCTAGTAAGGGGGCTGTGTGGACTGCTGGGGGCTTAATGCTTGTGTAGAGCCCAGCGGAGGTGACCGCCTAACTGTGGGCCTACTTCCCCGAGAATAAGGTGGCATCTGACGGCTGGGACAATCCTTGATCAGGTGGCCCTGGCGACCACAGTGGAAACATCCACCGGAGATTCTCCTATACTCTCTGGCCACATGCCTCCTCCCACAACGGGTACATATCTCGTAAGAGTAGGTGGAGGGCGCATATACTGTTGCCTGAGATACTGCGAGGCGGGGTGGCTGCACGGTAGCCGCGTGCGATGCCGGTGGAGCAACCGAAAGAGAAGCCTGTGGTGTAGTGGGAGGACTTCGTACTTGCATATGTCTAGAGGACGGGTACCTAACCCATGCTTCTGCGACTAATGGGTCCTTATTACCATAAAACACCGGGGGCCTCATCCTCCAAAGTGCCTCACTTCCTATGGCATGATGTGTAGGGATAGGTACAAGTACTACCGTAGGAATGGGGGTAGTGGGCTGCCTAGTGGTAAGTATTGCTAGTGTTTCTGCTATGGATCCCATGACCTGAGTGAGATCAGGCTGCTCATCCCTCAATGGAGGAGGAGATACTCCACCCCTCCTAGTGTGGTATCCACGACCCTGATCGCCACGTCTCATGGTTTACTCCTGAGGACGATAGCAAAGCATGAGTCTAACTTGAATCCCATCAAAATCCGATATTGCATTTTCATAATAGTAAGTATTTATCAAAGTCTAGAACATACTTCAAGATACACATACCATATAGCATATAACACCATATAACAATACTACATACAGAGTATAGTACCATCATATTCATCTCGTCAAGTCATCAGAGTAGTTGTAACATTATATCTTGGTGTTCTAGCGTTTCTAAGACCTGTGCTTGGTTGGAGCAACCATTTTAGATTAAGACTAACGTTTAGTCTCATACTTAGAACAAGACTCACTTCCGACTTACTTCCATCCTAACTGGTTTCCTAACATATGCTCTTGTCAAGCCGTGGTATAAGATTCTAAGTGACCCTAGAGACCTAAAGTCTAAGCTCTGATACCACTTCTGTAGCACCCCAGAACCCACCCTAGGAGTTAGAGTGAACTTTGGACGACTAAACATGACTTGCTTGACAACCCAACCTGCAAAACCCAAAGAGCATATACAATAGAGGACAAAACAGCGGAAACATACTCTAACATGGTATAGCAGAAGTCTACCAAACCTCTATGTATATACATACGCAAATCCAAGTTTTATACAAAAAGCAGTCCATAAGAAAGTGCGGACATGCCCCCCAACATACATAAATCTAACTCTCATCTCACCCACAGCTATTCACTCAGAATCTACAACCACCTAATGGTAACCCTCTACGGGAGGTTCCTCCAAAGGCTCCTCGACGTACTCCTCCACCACCCATGGACCAGGAGCACAAACATCAACTGGAGCAGCAGCTCCCTCGGAACCTGCCGACATAAGAAGTACGGCTGAGCATGGAATACTCAGCGGGTACTAAATACTAACCAACAGTCATAGTATACAGATAGCATACATAAAGTAGGAAACAAATTTGCATATATAGAACAGGAACAATTTATATCATACAAGGAAATAAAGCAATTTATATTCATGCTTGCATTCAGAAAGACTGATAAAACCCTTGAAAACATCGTGCACTTGACTTGACTTGAAATACCCTTTGCGTGATTGTGAACCTGTTAACCGTGTCATGCTTGCATCATGCGTGCCATGTCATGTCATGCGTGTCATGCGAGTATCATGCTTGTTTGTTCATAATTTAAACATGTTCACATGCCTAGTTGCCGTTCATAGTCCGTCGCAACTAGTACCCTATATGCAGATGGGTATGCCTAGTTGCCGTTCATAGCCCGTCGCAACTAGCATCCATGCGGAATGTGAATGCCTAGTTGCCGTTCATAGCCCGTCGCAACTAGCATCCATGCATGTAATGCCATGCAGAGTTATGCGTGTCATGTGAATGCTATGCTATGCGTGTCATGCGATGCTATGCGTGTCATGCGATGGGATGCGGGACCCTTCTTATGATAATGCATGATTGACTTGTCCTTGCCAGTAGCGAGGTAAAACATATCGTAGGATATGTCCCACCTCTAACCATGTTCTTGAAAACCTCGATAAATCATGTCATGCATGCCGTGCTCGTGGGAACCGTGTACATACTTGCATTTAAATTTAAACATGACATTTGGGAAATTTCACAACACACATAACATTAAAGATTGAGACATTCAATATTCATAGCACTTAGGGAAAGCAGAAAACACACTATCATGGGCCCTAGCAATATTCAGAATTTATTAGGCATGAATTTACTAATTTACAGCTCACTTTATTCACCTTGGCATTTCATCAAACATGGTGTGTTCATTATGGATTACCCTACAACATGCTTTTCTAAATGGGTTTTTCTCAAATCATACATGTAGGTTCATTATTGAAACAATGCCCTTCCCCATTTGTTCATCACACACAACCATTGGCATCCAATCGCCCATTCCATCTCCATTCACCATTCACCATTAACCATTCTCCATTCACCATTCATCCATCTCATGACACATGTGTAAATGAAAGAAAATCAAAAGAAAGGAAGGGGAAAGAAGAACTATAACTAGGAGGGTAGTAAAAAGTACCGACTTTGAAGAAATGAGGAAGAAACCCCTTTCCAAAACGACTGTGTAGCTGCTGCCCTAGTTTGAGGAGATGCTCCTCACGAGTTTGTGCCTTGATCTTGAAGAAAAATGGGCTGGAGGTTGATCTAGGGTTTCAAAACCCTTTGATTTCTCTCCAAAATGGAAACCCTAGGTTGGAATCGCCTTCTCCCCTTTCTCCTATTCTCTCAAACTCTCTAAGTGTCGAATGAAGCCCTAAAGGCTCGGGTTAAACTCTTAAGGTAAGAGTGAACTGACTAAAAGACCGTAATACCCTTACTGGGATTTCTGCAATGACGCGAGGACCGTGAATAGTGCTGAACACATTGTGCTGTGAATAGTGCCAACTCGTGGTGGCGTGAATAGTGCCAACTCGTGGTGCTGTGAATAGTGCCAACTCGTGGTGGCGTGAATAGTGCCAACTCGTGGTGGCGTGAATAGTGCAACTCGTGGTGGCGTGAATAGTGCCAACTCGTGGTACCGTGAATAGTGCAACTCGTGGTGCCATGAATAGTGTAAACTCGTGGTGGCGTGAATAGTGCCAACTCGTGGTGCCATGAATAGTGCAAACTCGTGGTGGCGTGAATAGTGCCAACTCGTGGTGGCGTGAATAGTGCAACTCGTGGTGCCATGAATAGTGCCAACTCGTGGTGGCGTGAATAGTGCCAACTCGTGGTGACGTGAATAGTGCAACTCGTGGTGCCATGAATAGTGCAAACTCGTGGTGGCGTGAATAGTGCCAACTCGTGGTGGCGTGAATAGTGCAACTCGTGGTGCCATGAATAGTGCCAACTCGTGGTGGCGTGAATAGTGCCAACTCGTGGTGCCGTGAATAGTGCCAACTCGTGGTGGCGTGAATAGTGCCAACTCGTGGTGCCCTGAATAGTGCCAACTCGTGGTGGCGTGAATAGTGCCAACTCGTGGTGCCGTGAATAGTGCCAACTCGTGGTGGCGTGAATAGTGCAACTCGTGGTGCCATGAATAGTGCCAACTCGTGGTGGAGTGAATAGTGCCAACTCGTGGTGGCATGAATAGTGCCAACTCGTGGTGGCGTTGTCAAGGGTGACTAACCCGTTGTCACGTTGTCTCATGTACAGCGTGCCCGTGGTGAGTTGTACAACGTGCCCGTGGTGAGTTGTACAACGTACCCGTGGTGAGCTGCACAACGTGCCCGTGGTGAGTTGTACAACGGATGCACACAGTATACGTTTTCCTATAGGTACAGACTGTATTGGCCATATCTTTTGACTCGTTCGTCCGATTTTGACGATTCAACTTGCGTTGTGTTCGTACTTCGAAGAGGAACAATTCTGACATTTCAAAATTTCCAAATTCTTCCTCATTTATTAATCATACCTCTTAAAAAGGCAAAAATGACAACGAGAGTGTCACGTATTAACTGTGAAAAAGGTCCGGGGCTCTACATAGTTCCTCTTCTCCCTCTATTTCTTTTGATTTTTCTTTCATTGATACATGTGCTATGAGATGGATGAATGGTGAATGGTGAATGGTGAATGGAGATGGAATGGGCGATTGGATGCCAATGGTTATGTGTGATGAACAAATGAGGAAGGGCATTGTTCCAATAATGAACATACATGTATGATTTGAGAAAAACCCATCTAGAAAAGCATGTTGTAGGGTAAATTCATAATGAACACACCATGTTTGATGAAATGCCAAGGTGAATAAAGTGAGCTGTGAATTAGGAAATGCATACCTAGGAAATTCTGAATATTGCTAGGGCCTATGATAGTGTGTTTCCTGCTTTCCCTAAATGCTATGAATATTGAATTGCTCAATCTTTGAAGCTATATGTGTTGTGAAATTACCCAAATGTCATCTTTAAATTGGAATGCAAGTATGTACACGGTTCCCATGAGCACGACATGCATGGCATGATTTATCGAGGTTTTCAAGAACATGGTTAGAGGTGGGACATATCCTAAGATATGTTTTACCTCGTTTTTCACAAAAAGACAAGAACCAACATTCCACGAGGGGTCTCCCCTCACACACAAGTGCATATCATGAAGAAGGGCCTCCATTCCCTCGCAAGTACATACATATCATGAAGAAGGGTCTCCCTTCCCTCTCAAGTGCATTGCATAAAGAAGGGTCTCCCTTCCCTCTCAAGGCATCTCACAAGTGCATCTCACAAGTTACATGATCACAAGCAAGCATGCATGACATGACACGACATACAAGAATCAAGCAAGATAGGCAAGACAAGCTTTCAAGTATGAAAAGATATTTCAAGTCAAGTCAAGTGCACGATGTTTTCAAGAGGATTTATTGGCTTTCTACGAATTACAAGCATGATTATAAACTGTTTTACTTCCTTGTATGATATGAATTGTTTCCGTTTGACATATATGAATTGCTCCTGATCATGTATTGTCATTTCTATGCTATAATTGTTGGTTAGTATTTAGTACCCGCTGAGTATTCCATGCTCAGCCGTACTTCTTATGTCGGCAGGTTTTGAGGGGGCTGCTGCTCCATTTGATGTTTGTGCTCCTGGTCCATGGGTGGAAGAGGAGTACGTCGAGGAGCCTTTGGAGGAACCTCCCGTAGAGGGTTATCAGTAGGTGGTGATTAGATTCTGAGTGGATTAGCTGTGGGTGAGATGAGAGTCAGATTTATGTATTCTGGCGGGCATGTCCGCACTTTCTTTTGGATTCTTTTTGTATAAACTTGGATTGCTTATGTATATACATAGAGGTTTGGTAGACTTCCGCTATACCATGTTAGAGTATGTTTCCGCTGTTTTGTCCTCTATTGTATATGCTCTGTGGGTTTTGCTGGTTGGTTTGTCAAGCAAGTCATGATTAGTCGTTCAAAGTTCACTCTAACTCCTAGGGTGGGTTACGGGTCACGACATATACTTTCTAACTACGGATTTCGAGCCTCTCGGTTCGCAAATCATGCAAACAACCTCGGATTGCATCGAAACAATTTACCACACTTTTTTTTTTTTTTTTGGAAGGTAAGCTGGGGTTAGGTAGACCCCGACCAGATATATAAATTAAAACCCGATCTGTCCTTTTCCAAAATGGAAAAAAGTGCAGAGGGAAACTCCCTTGGCAAAAGAACAATAGAGCTATTGAGAATACAAAATTTGGCTAGAAAATCAGCTGCCGAGTTACTTTCCCGCCAAATATGATGAATAGAATATGCTGAAAAGTGGGATAGCTTGAGAATACATCTCATAACTAAATTCGCCAAGTACCAAGGAGGATCATTAGAAGCGTTCAGTAACTGAGAGGCTTGCAGCGAGTCTGTATTAATATGGAGGTGCTGAATACCTTGGGCCGTAGCTAGATCAATGCCTCTTTCAATGGCTAGGATTTCTAGCTGCAGGATATCAGTTCCCTCCACTCCTTCCGCGAAAGTTAGAAGAGGATGACCATTGCAATCACGCAGAATGCCACCGAAACCCGCTGCACCATTTCTAATTGAGCAGGTTGGTCGAAATACATGCGTTAGAAGAAATGACATCGAAATCCGACCCCCGGTTTGGTATTGGTACGCTTTTTTTCGTTTAGGCCGAAGTATACTTTCTAATTATGGATTCTGACCCTCTTAGTGCCCAATTCTGGCAAACGACCTCGGATTCCATCGAAACGATTTCCCACACTAAGGTTGCATCAAAATACCTGCGTTAAAAGAATCGGCATCGAAAACCGACCCGCGGTTTGCATTTGGTGCACTTTTTTAGGTTTAGGCCGAACTATACTTTCTTAGTATGGATTTCGGCCTGTCGGTGACCAAATCGGGCTAGCGATCTCGAATTCCATTGAAACGAATTCCCACACTTCATTTGGGACAAAATACACGCATTAAAAGAAATGGCATCAAAATCCGAGCACAGGTTTAGATTTGCTGCGTGATTGTACGTTTAGACCGATGTATACTTTCAACGTACGAATTTAAGGCCTCTCGTTGCCCAAATCAGGCAATCGATTTCGGATTCCACCGAAACGAATTGCCACACTTAGGTTGGATCGAAATACATGCGTTCAATCAAATAACATTGAAATCCAATCACGGGTTTGGATTTTGTGCGCGTTTGTAGGTTTAGGCTAAAGTATATTTTCTAAGTATGGATTTCGACCCTTTCAGTGCATAAATTGGGCAAATGACCTCGACTTCCATTGAAACGAATTCCCACAATTAGGTTCGATCGAAATACACGCGTTAAATCAAATGACATCAAAATCCAACCGCAGGTTTGGATTTTGTGCGCGTTTGTCGGTTTAGAACGATGTATACTTTCTAAGTATGGATTTTGAGCCACTCGGTGCCCAAATGGGGCAAACGAACTCGGATTCCATCAAAACGAATTCCCACTCTTAGGTTTGGTCGAAATACGTGCATTAGAAGAAACGACATTGAATTCTGACCCCCGGCTTTGAATTGGAGTGCTTTTTTACGTTTAGGCCGAAGTGTAGTTTCTAGGTATGGATTTCGACCTCTCGGTGCGCCATTTGGGCAAACGAGCACAGATTCAATCGAATCGAATTCCCACACTTAGGTTGGGTTGAAATACAGGCGTTAGAAGAAATAGTATCAAAATCTGACCCCCGGTTTGGATTTGGAGCGCGTTTGTTGGTTTAGGCTGAAGTATACTTTCTAAGTATGGATTTCGAGCCTGTCGGTTCCCAAATCGGGCAAACAATTTCGGATTCCATCGAAACAAATTCTCACACATTGGTTTGGTCGAAATACGTGCGTTAGAAGGAACGACATTGAAATCCAAACCTGGTTTTGAATTGGAGCACTTTTTTACGTTTAGGCCGAAGTATACTTTCTAAGTATGGATTTCGGCCTCTTGGTGCGCCAATCTGGCAAACAACCACAGATTCAACCGAAACGAATTCCCATACATAGGCTGGATTGAAATACACGCGTTAGAAGAAATGACATCAAAATCCGAACACAGGTTTGGATTTCTTGCGCGTTTGTAGGTTTAGGCCGAAGTATACCTTCTAAGTTTGGATTTCGAGCCTCGGTGCCCAAATCGGGCAAACGACGTCGGATTCCATCGAAACAAATTCCCACAACTAGGTTTGGTCGAAATATGTGCGCTAGAAGAAATGACATCGAAATCCGACCCACGGTATGGAATTGGAGCGCTTTTTTACGTTTAGGCCGAAGAATAGTTTCTAGGTATGGATTCTGACCTCTCGGTGCACCATTCGGGCAAACGATCACGGATTCAATCGAATCGAATTCCCACACGTAGGGTGGGTCGAAATAAATGCGTTAGATGAAATGGCATCGAAATCCGACCCCCGGTTCGAATTTGGTGCACGTTTGTATATTTAGGCTGAAGTATACATTCGAAGTATGGATTTCAAGCCTCTCGGTGCCCAAATCGGGGAAACGAACTCGGATTCCATTGAAACGAATTCCCACATTGAGGTTTGGTCGAAATATATGCGTTACAAGTAACGACATCAAAATCCGACCCCCGGTTTCGAATTGGTGCGCTTTTTTACGTCTAGGCGGAAGTATACATAGATTTCAGCCTCTCGATGCCCAATTCAGGCAAATGAACTCGGATTCCATCGAAACGAATTCTCACACTTAAAGTGGGTCGAAATACACGCGTTAGAAGAAATGGCATCGAAATCTGACCTCCAGTTTTGATGTGTTGCACTTTTTTAGGTTTAGGACGAAGTATATTTTCTTAGCATGGATTTTGGCCTCCCTGTGCGAAAATCAGGCAAATGACCTCGGATTCTATCGAAATGAATTCCCACACTTAGGCTCGATCGAAATACACGCGTTAGAAGAAATGACATCGAAATGCGAGCACAGATTTGGAATTTGTGCGGGTTTGTAGGCCTAGACCAGGGTATACTTTCTAAGTACGGATTTCGATCCTCTCGGCTCGCAAATCATGGAAATGACCTCGGATTGCATCGATACGATTTCCCACACTTAGGTTTGGTCGAAATACATGCGTTAAAAGAAAAGACATCGAAATCCGACCCCCGATTTGGTATTGGTATGCTTTTTTCCGTTTAGGCCGAAGTATACTTTCTGATTATGGATTTCAGGCCTCTTAGTACCCAAATTGGGCAAACAAACTCGGATTCCATCGAAACGATTTCCCACACTAAGTTTGCGTCGAAATACCCGCGTTAAAAGAATCGGCATCGAAAACCAACCCGCGGTTTGCAATTGGTGCTCTTTTTTAGGTTTAGGCCAAACTATAGTTTTTTTTTTTTTTTTCTAAGTATGGATTTTGGCCTGTCGGAGCCCAAATCGGGCTAGCGACCATGGATTCCATTGAAACGAATTCCCACACTTAGTTTTGGGACGATATACACGCGTTTAAAGAAACGGCGTGAAAATCCGATCAGAGGTTTAAACCGATGTATACTTTCAACGTACGAATTTAGGGCCTCTCGTTGCCCAAATCAGCCAATCGACTTCGGATTCCATCGAAACAAATTGCCACACTTAGGTTCGATCGAAATACATGCGTTAAATCAAATAACATTGAAATCCGATCGTAAGGTTGGATTTTGTGCGCGTTTGTAGGTTTAGGCTTAAGTATATTTTCTAAGTATGGATTTTGAGCCTTTCAGTGCATAAATGGGGCAAATGACCTCGACTTCCATCGAAACGAATTCCCACACTTAGGTTGGATCGAAATACACGCGTTAAATCAAATGACATCAAAATCCAACCGCAGGTTTGGATTTTGTGTGTGTTTGTAGGTTTAGGCAGATGTATACTTTCAAAGTATGGATTTTGAGCCACTCGGTGCCCAAATCGGGCAAACGACCTCGGATTCCATCGAAACGAATTCCCACTCTTAGGTTTGGTCAAAATATGTTCATTAGAAGAAACGACATTGAATTTCGAGCCCTTAGTTTGGAATTGGAGCGCTTTCTTACGTTTAGGCCTAAGTATAGTTTCTAGGTATGGATTTCGGCCTCTCGGTGCGCCATTCGGGCTAACGACCACGGATTTAATCGGATCGAATTCCCACACTTTTTTTTTTTTGGAAGGTAAGCTGGGGTTAGGCAGACCCCGACCAGATATATAAATTAAAAAAGAAAAGGGATTACAATCTAAGGTAATTACAACCCGATCTGTCCTTTTGCAAAATGGAAACAGTATCGAAATCCGACCCCCGGATCGGATTTGGTGCGTGTTTGTAGGTTTAGGCCGAAGAATACTTTCTAAGTATGGATTTCGAGCCTCACGGTGCCCAAACCAAGAAAACAACCTCGGATTCCATCGAAACGAATTCCCACACTGAGGTTTGGTCGACATATTGGCGTTAAGAGAAACAACACCGAAATCTAACCCCTGGTTTTGAATTGGTGCGCTTTTTTACGTTTAGGCTGAAGTATACTTTCTAAGCATGGATTTCGGCTTCTCGGTGCGTAAATTGGGCAAACAACCAAGGATTCTATCGAAACGAATTCCCACACTTAGGTTGGATTGAAATACACGAGTTAGATCAAATCACATCAAAATCCGTTCACAGGTTTGGATTTGGTGCATGTTTGTAGGTTTAGGCCGAAATTTACTTTCTAAGTATGAATTATGGGTCTCTCTATGCTCAAATCGGGGAAACGAACTCAGATTCCATCGAAATGACTTCTCACACTTAGGTTGGATCGAAATACACGCCTTAGAAGAAATAGCATCGAAATCGGACCCTCGGTTTAGATGTTGTGCACTTTTTTAGATTTGGGACGAAGTATACTTTCTAAGTATAAATTTCGGCCTGTCAGTGCGCAAATCAAGCAAACGACCTCGGATTCTACCGAAACGAATTCTCACACTTAGGTAGGATCGAAATACACGCGTTAGAAGAAATCACATCAAAATCCGATCACAGGTTTGGATTTCTAGCACATTTGTTGGTTTAGGCCGAATTATACTTTCTAAGTACGGATTTCGAGCCTGTCGGTGCCCAAACCGGGCAAAATGATCTCAGATTCCTTTGAAACGAATTCCCACACTTTGGTTTGGTAGAAATACGTGCGTTAGAAGAAACGACATTGAAATCCAAACCTGGTTTGGAATTGGAGCGCTTTTTTACGTTTAGGTCGTAGTATACTTTCTAAGTATGGATTTCGGCCTCTTGGTGCGCCAATCGGGCAAACGACCACGGATTCAATCGAAATGAATTCCCACACTTAGGCTGGATCGAAATACATGTGTTAGAAGAAATGAAATCGAAATCCGATCACAGGTTTGGATTTCTTGCGCGTCTGTAGGTTTAGGCCGAAGTATACCTTCTAAGTATGAATTTCGAGCCTCTCGGTGCCCAAATCGGGAAACGACCTCGGATTCCATCGAAATAAATTCCCACAACTATGTTTTGTTGAAATACATGCGTTAGAAGAAATGACATCGAAATCCGACCCCCGGTATGGAATTGGAGCGCTGTTTTACGTTTAGGCCGAAGTATATTAGTTTCTAGGAATGGATTTCGACCTCTCGGTGCGCCATTCGGGCAACTGACCACGGATTCAATCAAATCGAATTCCTACCTGTAGGGTGGGTCGAAATACATGCGTTAGAAGAAACGGCATCGAAATCCGAACCCCGATTCGTCTTTGGTGCGCGTTTGTAGGTTTAGGCTAAATATCATATATATTCAGTAAATGACCGAATAATTAGTAACTCATAGTATTACCTAGGTATATAAGACAATAGACTACTTAATTAGGTGATAATAGAGTATATATAATGCTTAAGGTATAAAGCTTAGTGTTAAAATAAGTATTGAACACTAAAGTGAATGGGATCACGACAAGTAGCGATATCCTAGGGTGGATGTCCAATTTTTTTGTTTTTTTTTTTAGAGGGTAAGCTGGGGTTAGGCGGACCCCGACCAGAATATATATAGAAAGTGAAAGAGTAACAATCTAAGGTATTTACAACCAGATCTATCCTCTTCCATAATAGAGGAGAAAGCTAGAGGAAAATCCCTTGGATGAAGAACAAAAGCACTAGGAAAGGTACAATAATTGGCTTAAAAATCTACTCCCCAATTGCTTCACGCCAAATATGGTGGAGAGCAAAGGAGTGAAACCTAGCAAGTAAGTTTTTACATAAAGAAATAAGGTTACTGAGGTGCCATGGGGGTTCGCTCGAAGATTTCAAATAGTTAATAGCTAGAAGAGAGTCTGCATCAATAGCAAGGTTGAATACCCTTTTCAATAGCAAGCTCAATCCCATGCAAAATGGCCAAATTTTCCACTTCAAGCGAATCTGTTTCAGCAACACCGACCGCAAAAGCTATGAGTGGAACCCCATGGTGGTCTCTCAAAATGCCACCCAACCCCCCTTCACCATTGCGAACCGAGCCATCAGTGTTTAAAACCCAATGATTGAGAGGCGGGGGAGACCATATACACCACTGATTGGGCTTGGTGAAAAACCGACAGTGGATATGCCATCTGTGCATGAACTCACGGTTAGAGACTAAATCAACAACTTGAGCATTTAATGTTTCAATTTTGAGCCGGGTGTCGGAAGTAATGTTGTTGATTATAATCTCAACGGGCCGAGAAGAGTTGGTGAAGATCCGATTATTCTTTTCGCCCCATATATGGTAGATGGTTCCACAAAAAGCAACCCGTTTAGTAATTTGATTCAACTGCTTACCGTGAAATGCCTTTGCTGTCCATTCAACTTCTTCGTGCCAAGGTAGGATTGGTCTAGTTGAGTACTGGCAACGCTCTAGACAGTGAGCCCAAACTTTTCTAGAGTAGGGACATTCAAAGAAAAGATGTTGTAAGCTTTCAGAACTAACCAAACAAAGAACACATCGAGACTGAGGAATGATGTTAAGACTAAGCAGGTGATCTTGGGTTTGAAGGCTGTTGGAGAGAGCGAGACAAGCTATAAAGGAATGTCTCGGGATATAGTGAGAGACCCATACCAGGTTCCAATGAGGAGAAGGGGGAGATTGGGTTCGAATACTGTCCCATGCTGATTTCAAAGAGTAGGTGCCGTTGCTGTTGGGGGTCCAAATAATTCTGTCAGAAGGAAGCGATGAGTTGATGTTGATAGAGGAGAGTTCGTTCCAAGCAGACATGAGATCGGCGGAGAGAGCAGGAGGGGGAGCCCATGAGGACCCGGATATAATATCAGCAACTTTTGCCTCTCTCGGGAGACCTGAATCATATTGAATACGATCGCCAAAGTGTGTTCGGAGAGAATGCCCAAAGGATGCCACAGATCATACCAGAGAGAAGTTTGAGAGCTAGTAGCAATGGAGCAGGTGATATGTGTTGGACATATATGCCCTTGAAAGCCAAAAAAAGACTTTTTTATGTTGATTAGATAAGCATCATATTCACACAACCAACTATAATGGGTATTTATATTAATTACTATCTCATGGGTATTTATATTAATTACTGTCTCATATGATGAAGACATAAAGTTCCATAGGTAACATTGTAGGAAAATCAAGCAAAGGTTGCAAGGAGATATGATTTTCCGGTTCCTTGTAAACCTAATATTGTTCGAAGCCTCTAGAGTACTGGTTGAGCGCCGTACTTCATCATGGCTTGCACATATGTAGTTCTATGAGATAGTGTGATGAATCTCATTCACAGAGAGTGGTGACTCTTGACTAACATGTGAGTATATGTAGCAAGTACATAATACTAAACGGGGTCACTAGTGGATACCCTATGGAATACACTGTCAGATTGTATTAGGGTTATCCATTTGACAAATTATCCTTAGACCTGAGAGGTTAACATCTTCTCAGACATCTGTCTATATGGCTTTGATGTGCCAATCGGCAATGTCCAATACACAGGACTAACTCCGGGTACGTTGGGTCATGTACACAATGTTTGGAGAAGTCTGTAAACACTCAATAAGGAATCCACAACTCCTTAATTGGAGATAATGATATCAAGGTGATACTTGTTGAACTGAACTGTTAAATCCAGTATGTTAGTTATTTTCTAATGTTTCTTCAAAAGTGTTTTGGAGGTTCAGTTCAATGAAAAGTAATCATGAGAAAGAGTTCTATTCATAAGCTAGGGACTAAGACAGTGGAATTGTTCCAATCCCAGAAGCTTACAAGTGATATCGGAATGTGGAATGATTTATTTGTAAATATATTTGAGATGGTACTTACAAGCAATTCTCTAATTTCTGGAGGTTAATTACATTGTGTTAATGGACATTAATTGTGATTGGTGGAAGTCTAGAGATATAGATAAAATTCTATAATCCTAATGGAGTGTAGGAAAGGTGTTTCCTAGTAACAATGCTTTAACCAAAAAGGTTAAATACTTGGTCCCACAACCGGAAATAGGAGATCCCTTTAGATCCCACACACAAGGACCTTCTTAAAGTATTTAATTTAATTCATAATTAAATTAATTAATTTCTCTAAGTAATCACTATATGGTATAGTGAAGCTCTAAAAGGTGGAATCACATTGGATGTGAAAAACCAAATGGGTAGGACTCATTGGGGAATTATTATAAAAGAATAATTAAAGTGACCTAATAGGGTTTGGAACCCTAGGGGCGTGTGGAGTGGGGCCCACCTAGGGTGGGATGCCCACTTCATAGAGGTATTAATAATAATAATTGTTATTATTATTTTATTAGTATCTAATAGTTAATATCCTTATTGGATAAGGTTAGTTAGTTATAGTTAGTTACTAATTAAAGATTCCTTGTTAGACAAGGAGTCTATTAGTTTCTTACTAATCAAGGAATCCTAACTAGATTAGGATAAGGATAAGATTAGTGGGACACTAATGGATAAGGTTAGTTTCTATTAATGATTAATCCTAATTAATTAGAAGAAATCAAGAATAGAAAGAATTGAGGAATCCTTATTGGATAAAGATTAGGAGTCTTGAGTTGCAAGCAACCCAAACTCTCCTACATAAAGAGGTGAACATCCAAGGTTTGTGACACAATTAATTTTCCAGAATTTTTGGAATCTCACTCCCCTCTCCTCATAACCTCACGCCCCTCTCTCTCTTCCCTAGAGTGTACGGTCACCCCTCTCCCCTTTCTTCTCTTGTGTGTTTTAAGTTTTGAATAATCAAGAAGAAGAAGATCAAGGATCTTGATCATCAAGAAAGGTTCTTTATAATAAAGATTGGATCTTTATTTCAAGATCCTAAAGCTGGAAATTTGGAAGGGCCATTAGCTTCCATTAGAGAAAGCTTTAAAGAAAAAAGAAGGTTCGTGTGAATCGACAGGAGACTTGACACTTGTGAAGTTTTGCAAGTACTATTCTTATGTAGATTTGACTTAACAATTTCAAAGTCGCAAAGGTGAATGTTATCCTAACCTTCATTAAATAAAATCAATTAGAATCTTAGTCAGATCTTGGGATTCGATGTATGCCTCCCAAGAACTGTGTTTCTAAAATTAAAAAGAGGCATATCTTCAGAGGAATCAGAGCCTTGGCTATGCTTCTCTTTGATTTTAGGGTATAATCAAATTTTAATTATATCAAGAATGCCTCTCCTATGAATTTTGGTTACCCTAATGAATCAATCTTCTAGATTCTTAATTATTGGATAATCATTTATTAGGGATAAGGGATCCCTCTAGTTATTGAGGGAGAGATCAAGCCCTTAGAATTAGTGTGATACTAATTTTGGTTTTGGATTTTTTCAAAACATCTTTTCATAAGGGATAGGTACTTTAGAGATATCTAAATCTTGATTATAGCCTTTAAGGATTTAGAGATCCTTTTAGAATATTAAATTAAATTGTTTAATTTATTCTTGTGAGCCCAGGGCAAGTTTTCCCTTTGATTTAGACCACTTAGATTTTATTTATTAAATGTTAATTAATAAATGTCATGGTGTTAGACACCCTTCCTTAAGCATTCTTGGAGATTAAAGCCTATTTCGATTAAAATTGATTCATGGATTTTCGGATTTGTATTTGATTAGAAGAATCGATACAGTTTCGGTATTTCGGCCATAACTTTGTGACTGTAAATCCGATTTAGGTCCGTTAGTATATCGTTTCGAAGCCGTCGAAGAGATCTACAACTTTTGTGAAGAAAGTTTTTCCATAATCAATCGTTTTGAGGGTCAAAACTTGAGTCGAAAATCTAAAGCGGGAAAAGAAGTTTTCTAAATTAATTTTCCAAGAGGCTTTCAAATTTTTCCTTATTTCCATTATTTGATTTGGGAGTATGAGATGCTATTAAATCATTTAATGGGCTATCAATTAATTAAATAGTTTAATTATTTGATTCGAGAGCAAGGGCTGAGATTTAATTAAATTGTTTAATTATCTGCTTCGAGTCCACGAGCTATCATTTAATTAAATGTTAATTATGATATCCTTTATGGTTCTCTAAAAAGTTTATGGGAATAATACCATAATTATTGTAGTTGATTTGGATCAATTACATGTGCTCAGTATTACCAACTACATAGTATTTATAAGTTTTTATTTGATTATTAGTTAATCAAGTAATTATATAAATGCCATTGGTTGAGATACACAGTTTTATCTCAAGTGAATTTTAATTGATAGAGATCAATTATTTTATGGACATTTAATACTATTGTTTAGAGTATTATTTTATTTAATTGTTAAATCAAATAATCCCTAAAGCAGTTGGCCATTATGGAAAATTTTGAATTCGCCTATTATTGATTTTGAATTTATTTTTGGAATCAATATAAGGTGATATTAAAAAATTAGCAATTTGCTGATTTTTATTTTGGTCTTTTAATAGTTATTAGATCAAAATAATATTGAAGGGATTAGATCCCTAGCCTAGCCGAAAATTGTTTTCTCCTAAGAATTCATTCTAGTCATGCTTGCTTTCTTTGCTCTAGGGTTTTTCTATTAAAAGTTAATAGAGGCCTTAACCATATGGGAAAGAGTTTCCCTCAGGTTAGCAAAACCCTTGTTGAGGTTATGGACTTTCTAAGTAATTTGTCATGCCATGTTATTATTCATAGTTGATGAATTGTTTTTTTTTTGAAAAAGGAAAGCTGGGGTTAGGCAGACCCCTACCAGAAAATTAAAAACAAAGAGATTACACTCTTATGAATCTACAACCCCGAGCATCATCCTGAATTAGTTTACATAATTGGAGGGTGAACGAGTCACTATCTAATAAAATCTCACCACTAGAGGGATAAAGCTTGGAGAGAGCATCTGCTACCTTGTTAGCCTCCCTATAAACATGAGAAATAGACACCAAGCAAAGCCTACCCCATAATTGATCAATGTCATCCAATAAACAATATAGAGCCGATGGACGAGAGCAAGTCTTGGAGACACACTTGACTACCCATAGCGAATCAGATTCTATCTGAATCCTATGAAAGCCTAACCGAATAGCTTCCTCAAGCCCTCTTTTTATAGCAAAAAGCTCCATTTCGATTACCGTACCAATAGTTTTTGTTCCCGCACAAGCGTGCACCACCAGCCCTTCCGAATTCCGGAAGATTTGCCTGACCCGGGAACCTCCAACAGCTCCATCTGTGTTTATCTTAATAACACCATGCTCTGGGGGAATCCAGGAGACCCACTTTATCGGGGAAGCGGCCCAACGAACAATCAAATCCCACTTGTTACAAAGAAGACGATGTCGTGCAGAATCCTGAATAGCAACCGGTGAGCAATCAAACTTAATTTTGACATCCATTATGATGTCCTTTAGCACCACATTTGGAAGGCGTTTAGCATTTGTAGTCCACCGCCGATTCCTTTCCTTCCATAAATGATGGACGAAGGCACCCAAGACAACCCGACGAATATGGTTTGCAAAACTAGGAGACCGCCACTTCCTACCATACCACCGAACCATAGCACTCCACGATGAAAATCTTCTAAGCTGAATATGAGTGAGCTGGGACAGCTTTTTCCATAGGAACTCAACATAGTCACAGCGAGTAAACAGGTGGTCATGTGTCTCGGCTTGATAGGTACAAAGTAAACACCTATCACACCCAATAGTTCCCCATCTAAAGAGTTTGTCCTTAGTCATTAAAACTTCTTTGGCAGCCATCCACAGAATAAAAGCATGACGAGGAATGTTATCCCCAAACCACACAAGGTTATGCCAACTAATAGGAGAATGATGAATACGAATAGTTTCCCAAGCTGAAGAAAGAGTGAAAGACCCATGAACAGAAGGTTTCCAAATAATTCTATCAGTCTCCTCACCGTTCATCGTTTGAACATTGCTAATCTCATCCCAAGCATCAAACAGCTCCGGGTCATCTGGCGGAGCAATTCTCCATTCATTTCGATGTCGGATGGAATCAACAGTGGCCAAGCGGCCTAACCCATTCATCGGGAGGCTGAGCTGCCATTCTTGGTTCATCAGCACCCCCAAAGTGTGCCATGGTTCTAACCAGAGCTTCGTCCTCTTGCCATTTCCAATTAAGTGCTTAACCATTGGTTCCGCAATAGAGCGCACCCGTAGGATACTACGAGTACTCCATGAAGGGGAGTAGGGAATAGCCATAGTCCAGATAGAGTCCCTTTTGAGGTATTTACTTGAGAACCAGTGGCTCCATATGGATTCAAACTGAGCAGCTAGCTCCCAGACTCTTCGCATCAACAAGCATGTATTCCACTCCTTAATCTTCCGCAGCCCCAGCCCTCCTTCACATGTGGGCTTACACACCGCATCCCAAGCAACCTTATGATTTTTCCGATCCATATCCACGCCCCCCCATAGGAAACGAGCAAAAGTTCTTTCAATAGAATGGATAATCGATTTCGGGAGCGCAAAAACTGAGCCCCAGTATATTAGAAAGCTAGATAACACTGTTCTAATGAGCTCCAACCTCCGAGCATAGGAAAGGACTTTGTTCTTCCATGAGGTCAATCTCTTTTGAATCCTCTCCAATAATGGCAAGCAATCCCTAGAGGTGATACGAGTAGAAGAGAGTGGGAGGCCCAGATACTTAATTGGCAAAGTACCTTTTTTAATGCCTAATAGATCTTCAATCTTCTTAGTAAGTCTGATGTTCACATTGCCAAAAAAACATTGGGACTTGTCCAGGTTAATTTCCATTCCCGACTCCTTGAACCGCTCAAGAGCAATGGAGGCACTGTTGGCTTCAGAGAAAATGATTAAGTCATCTGCAAAGCTATGAGTGAGCAAAGGGGACTTGCAATAAGGGTGGGGAGTGAGGGAACCCTCTTGCGCAAGACGGGTTAGGTCACTAGATAACACCTGCATGATCATCATAAATAGATAGGGCGACATCGAGTCTCCTTGTCGAAGGCCCCGACCACCAGAGAAGAATCCCTCCCTCTTACCATTGACCATAACAGCGAAGGTAGCACCCGTAATGCAAGCCATTACTCTATCCACAAAAAAAAGAGGGAAGCACATTTTAAGCATGACTGCCTTCAAGAAACTCCAGGACACAGAGTCATAGGCTTTCCGTAAATCAATCTTTATAGCAACCCTTGGCTTTCCTCTAGCAAGATGATAATTATGGAGTAGCTCTTGGCATAGAAGAATATTGTCGGAAATCCGATGACCCTTAATAAAAGCAGATTGACTAGGATCAATGATATCATGCATCACGCGCTGGAGCCGACCCACCAAGATTTTGGAGATGTTACGATACACCACATTGCACACTGAGATAGGACGATAATCCAAAAATGTCCTAGGTTGATCCACTTTTGGAATTAAAGAGATTAAGGTCCCATTCATTTCTCGCAACAGTTGACCACTTCGAAAAAAGCTCAATATGGCTAATGCAAGGTCAGGTCCAACAAGGTCCCAACATATTTGGAAAAAGTGGGCTGTGAACCCGTCCGGTCCAGGGGCTTTATTCCCGTCAGAAGAAAACACTACTTGCTTAATTTCCTCCAAAGAAAATGGGCTAACCAATAAGGCCTGGCTATCTGCACTTAAAACAGGGAGATCTGGGATGGCCCCATTTCCTGAACCTGCACTTGCAAGCATAGAATTGGAAAAACAGAATACGGCCTCTGTTGCAATCTGCTTAGCCTCCAAAAGAACCGTTCCCGAGCTGGTTACAATAGAATCAATTCTATTCAAACTACGCCGAGAGAACATTGATCTGTAGAAAAAGGAGCTATTGGAATCCCCTAGCTTAAGCCAATTTACTCACGATCGTTGCTTAAGCTCGGCCTCCTCCCAAGACAACAAGGTATATAGCGTCTTCCTAGCCAAGTTGTACTGAGCATGAAGTAAGGCATTGTCTTGATCTAAGCTAATTTGACCCTGTAGATCTTCAACATTTGCTCTACATTCAGCCACCTTTTTCTGGACATGACCAAAGCAACTCCTACTCCACTCCTTCAAAGCCCATTTCACTGCCTTAAGCTTGTACTGGAGACGAAACATAGGGGTGCCTCGAGAAGGGGAAGACCAAGCCTGAGCCACAATGCTGAGAAAATCAGGGTGAGTGGTCCAATAATTGAAGAATTTAAAAGTACTTCTTGGGCGCCGAATGTCAAAATTGAACCGAACAAGGACTTGGTGGTGATCAGAAGTATTACCACCCTTAAACCAAGCTTCTGCCTCTGGAAATCTCTGGGTCCATTCCGAATTTATAAGGCATCTATCCAGCTTACAAGAAATTCTACCAACTCCGATGCGACTATTAGACCAAGTGAATAGAGCACCTTTCCACTTAAGATCGAATAGGTTGGCATCCGATAAGCAATCAAGACAAGGTTGCAAAATACGTTGCGGAACCATATTACCACCTCTCTTCTCAGAGGGATAGAGAATGGAGTTGAAGTCACCCAGCACAAGCCAGGCTGCATTATGGTTGCTAGCAAAAGTAGATAAGTCATTCCAAAGGGCCCAGCACTCAGAGTGAAGATTGGATCCATAGACAATAGAGACCAACAAATGGGAGTTCCAGGAAGGTTTCATAACTGAGCAGTGGATGACTTGAGAAGTTATGTGTAATGGGGAAATAGAGATAATATTGGCATCCCAAACTAACCAAATGCGCCCACCAGAAGAGGCCGAATAATTATCAATGCGGGACCAGTCCGGGGCAATCTTTCGCATGATATTATTTGCATTTCCAATCTGCACTTTTGTCTCAAGCAAACCAACAAGACTCATTTTATTATTCCGAATGAAATCACGCACATCATGTTGCCGAACAGGGCTATTTAGCCCCCCTCACATTCCAAGAACCCCAAATCATCTAACTAACAAGATTGGAGCCCCGTATAGAGGCTAGGGAGCTACTGTTGGCCAAGGCCTGAATCGTGATTTCCACGATCCGGCACCTTATCTTGACTTTGCTGCAAAAGGGAGATACTTAGTCTCTGGTCACGCTTAGATTGCATGGCATCAATCACTCTACGTCCCAATGCCATCTGAGCACTTCTATTCACTGGAGTAATTAGCGGACTTCCCACCTTCTTGGTTGGTCGGTGGTTCACCCGGAGAGTGAGTTCCTCCTCCTCCAAATCTGGCAAGAGCCCAAATCTGTTTGGGCTCGTGGTTAGGTCCTCCGAAGTGTTGGTGGCTCGGATCTTAGCTTTAAGCTTGCTAACCATCTCCCAATTTGACTCCTCTAATTGATGATTCGCATCTGCCTCGTTACAAGCGATTTCAGTTGGTTCAAGATCATCCACACGTTCGGATACAATCTTAGGTATACTCATCTCAGGAGAGATCTTTCTCGATTCCGAATCTAACGCCCTGTCCTTGCCTCCATCCGGAATTCCATCGGTCTGGTCCTTTGGTTCCCAACGCGTCTTAGAGATGGCCATACGGCATCTGCTTCTGCTCTTATGTTGGCCACGCCTTCCCCTGTCCACAAGTCGAGGATTATCAGGGCATTTCTGGATGTTATGGCCAAACACACTACATTTCGAACATCGAAGGGGCTTCCAATCATACTCAAGCTTGATGATGTAGTCCTTTTGCCCATTTAAAGTGACTGTAATTTCATCCGGTAATTCACATTTGGCATCTACTTCAACAAATACCTTAGCATATCCAAGGCGAGTACGATCTAGGGTCTGTTTATCAAGGCCCAATGGCTTCCCCACCATGCTACTAATAGCACTCAAAAAGGACTCCTCCCACATAAACAAAGGTAAATTAAACATTTTTATCCATATTGGAACAGATGAAAATGCTACCTTTTCCAGCTCTATGGACTGGTCCCAAGCTTTTAAAATCAGAAGTGAAGACCGAACTCGCCACGGACCTCCTTCCAAAATACGCTGTTTATCTTCCTCGCAATTTAGCTTAAAGATAAAAAAAACCCGATTCCAAGGAGTACACATCTATATGGCCCTTTACTCGCCACAATCGTTCCACGGTCCTTTTAGCGACCATGAAAGGGGGTTTTGGACCAACAAAGAATCCAACAAGCGAGTGTTTCCACTCCTCACAAGCCTTATCAAGCTCATCCTCTGATTTCCACTCCTCACAAGCCTTATCAAGCTCATCCTCTGATTTGTTAATATATATTCTTGTTGAATGGTGGATGGGTTCCATAATCATGCCTTCTTCTCTCTCTATTCTCTTCTCTTTCTTCATATGAGTTGTACTCCCCTTGAACACCCTATTTTGGGTGGTTTCTCAAGGTTTCTTATTTTGAATATGATGTAATCTTAGTATTAGGAGTTGCTGGTTTTTCTCTATAGAGAAATCATATTGAAGATCGAAGATGATGGTGATCGCATGGAGAATAAATCTTAGAAGGCGTTCTACAAGATTAGTTGTAGGATTTCTAAGATAGCATGATCATGTGGACCAATTGTGCGGCTATATTATGTATTTCATGTGATGATTTGTTATAGCTTTTAGTTGCTTAGAAAAGTCCATAACTCTTGTGATAATGTGATTATCGTTTTTTGTGCAAATTTTGGATAATTGGATCAAACCCCACAATATGTGTCTTGTTGAAACATAAAAAGTTTGTGTTTAAATAAAACACATTATTATAGCCCTTTTGGACGTGATGCATGTAGTCCATGTTGAAATTTTTACGTGGAATATGTTACTTGCATGATTATAAGATAATTGTGCCTTAATTGGCATAAATATAAGCTAACAATATTCATGATTATGGGAAGTGCTTGAGTGACACTTATAGATCCTAGTAGAGGTTTTAGAGAGTTGTTTAAAGACTCCTATAATTTCTTTTAGACTTAGGGTTGGTGAACCCTAATGTGCTGAAATTAATTCGTAGAGAATTAAAGAGTAATATAGTCCATTTTGACTTATGGGCTTTAGTGATGCACATGGACACTTTATAATTGTTATTTTGGGCCCATGGTGCTTGGTATAACCAATGGTTCATCATATGGATGTATGAACCATTTAAAGCCCACTAATGTTAAAAATGACCTTTGTACCATTGGATTAGATCCATTAAGATTTCTGGGGCTAGTGGGAGTTCATTGGAATTAGTTTGATCTAATTAAAACGAAATTTGATTTATTATCATGTGATGATTTTGTATATTGTTATACCATGTGATACAATGATAATATATTGTGAATGTTTTTGATATATGCATTAGATGTATAATATGTTCATATTATTCTGTTTTCCCTCAAGAAAAATATTAAGTGAATTCAATGGGCTAATCTATCCTACGGGATAATATTGCCCTATGACCTTCCATTATCAATAAGATTAAGAATTAATTAGCCTGAGTCTTGTCTTGCCAAAAGGTATTGAAATAATTCAGTCTAAGTTAAACTCCTAGAGCCTTATTTCTATAGTAGATAGGTTTGTGTATGGCCTGATAGGGAGTGTCAACTAACATGGGGGCACAGCCCTACTTGATCATATGACGAACCAGAATGATGGGTTTCACTTAACCAAGGAACATGGCGGCTGAAACAGTGACAATCATGTTGTCCTTGGAGGTCGCAAGAAAATT
Source organism: Tetracentron sinense (assembly GCA_015143295.1). Lineage (NCBI taxonomy): Eukaryota > Viridiplantae > Streptophyta > Magnoliopsida > Trochodendrales > Trochodendraceae > Tetracentron > Tetracentron sinense. Next base: position 26,100,877 of record CM026571.1, read on the forward strand.
GAGAATCACTGATTTACATAAGGAGTTATGCATGAGATGCTCAGTGATGGATAGTTACTATCCACCTTGTAGTGCATGTGTGGTACAATCCTAAAATGGAAGATTGCATGTGTATTATAAGGCACCCAATGCTCATCAGAAATATGAAGTAACATATTTCCTAATTTTATAGATTGAGGGGTCTATGAAATTTGATTGAATGATGGGCAATATCATCAAAGATTGAAAGCCCTGATCTAATGATATTATAATGTGAAATATTATGATGAATATTTTATTGTCATGTCATTCTATAACCACCTTATCAAGACTTTAATGAGAATCTCTTGACCAATTCAAAGTGTTTGGAATGGAAAAGGAATCTCAAGTTTGTGCTTACTATCTAAAGAATTATCCAAGTTCTTACTACTAATGGTAAATGTCATTTGAGATGTTTACAGAATACAATAGGGCTGCTAGGCAGCTTACTATATAAAAGGACAAGTTGACACCAAGTTGACTAGGGAAACCCAGTCACAAAGAATATGATAGAGATCATTGGAATCATAAATCTCAATTCTTGGTGCTGAGATAAATTTATGGGGTGAGAAGATATGATTCTCGACGAACTCCCAGAGTCCTTTAATATGGTTATGTTGAACAAATAGGAAATTAGATTGTCTGAAATCCCACATGTTGCATATGGCTAAGAATCTTTGAAGAGTTCAATGCTACTTGCAAAGATGTTCAAAAGAATTGAATTTTCCAAATCTTGAGCATTTATGCAAATGAAAGAAATCCAAGATTTTCCATTGGAAAGGTATTCTAGTAGTATGGACAAAGGCTCTTCTGAGAGGAAATGAAAGTATAAGGATTGTACTTCATAGTGAAGCAATTGGTCATTCAATACAAGACAAACCTTTGGAAGGATTGTCCAGCTTGTATACTCATCAAGTCCAACTTAATTGTTGGAACCTCCAGCTCCTAATGCTTGGTATGATCTTGCATAAGTGCAATAGTTGCATGTTTGTACAGGAGAAGGAGAAATCTAAGAAGATAAGACTTTTACTTGGGAATGGGACAAAAGTTGGATGATCATAATTATATGAATCTTCCATTAAAAGGTAGCTAACTTTATTTCACTTTCTTTGAAAAGTTCAAGGAATTCCACATTGAAATAAAGAAACAGCTAGGTAAGTCTTTCATGATTGAGAAGAGTACCTCTTGATAGAAATTTCATAATTTACTCTCATTACATCTTGTCTCAGATAATTCCCATAACAAACCATAGCATGATGGTGTTGTTAAATCGAATTATATTGGATATGATTTGATGAAAGATGAGCTTGGGATTCGCATTAGAGACATTTAGTCTCTATTTTTGGATAACAAAAGATATTTGTAAATAGGAATACAAGTTTCCTAGTAGAGAAACCGAATCTAGAATTGTTCTACAAGCGGAAGCCCAATAGACCAATAACTATGAGAATTGATAGAGATCAACTCTCTACTCTCACTATACCTAAATAGTACACTAGAACCCACAGGTCCCAGAATCTGTAGGTGGACTAACTTTAATTCTGATGAAGTAATCAAACTGTTTGATTTTCATCTAAGAATAAAAGTATCATTTGTGTGCAAATTGGTTAGTGGGAGCATAATTACTTTTCTGGCTCTACGCAAAGATAATATTCTTTTCATTGTGAATGAAGTATGAATATTATTCTTCTCTTAGATTTAATCTAACAATTTTGCAATGAAGGACAAAAACTTTGACATCATGTTTTCTTAGTCCTAAATGGTTTAGAGACAAAAGGAAAATGATATTGTTATTCTCCCAATAACAATCATGTTTTCGTGCAAGTAAGATTTCAAGAAAAGAGTTTCTACCTTTATGGAATGGAATCTGTTTCTCTTAGATATTTGATATCATGAGAAAGTATACTTGTACTAGACCGGATATTTATCACATGTTGATGTGATAAGATATTGGTCAGATTAGTCCAAATCATTGTATAAAGCACAAAGCATGTTAACTTCTGAAAATGACTGTTGGACAGTATCATTTTTGCTTAGTCTCTTAAGACAGTGGTTTTTGATAATAAATTTGCAAGAGTTGTAAGTGTTATTGCATTATTACAATAGTTGTGGTAAAGCAGACATGACAGACCCATACATATTAAGTTATGTCTCAATTGGTGTTTGAGAAACATCACTGAGAAGATGGGTATTACATCTAATTGGCTTAGAGTGCAAGTGGGAGATTGTTGGACATATATGCCCTCGAAAGCCAATAAAAGGTTTTTCTATGTTAATTAGATAAACATCATTATTCACACAACCAACTATAATAGGTATTTATATTAATTACTATCTCATATGATGAAGACATAAAGTTCCATAGGTAACATTGTAGGAAAATCATGCAAAGGTTGCAAGGAGATGATTTTCCGGTTCCTTGTAAACCAAATATTGTTCGAAGCCTCTAGAGTACTGGTTGGGCGCCGTACTTCATCATGGCTTGCACATGTGTAGTTCTATGAGATAGTGTGATGAATCTCATTCACAGAGAGTCGTGACTCTTGACTAACATGTGAGTATATGTAGCAAGTACATAATACTGAACGGGGTCACTAGTGGATACCCTATGGAATACACTGTCAGATTGTATTAGGGTTATCCATTTGACAAATTGTCCTTAGACCTAAGAGGTTAACATCTTCTCAGACATCTGTCTATATGGCTTTGATGTGCCAATCGGCAATGTCCAATACACAGGACTAACTCCGGGTACGTTGGGTCATGTACACAATGTTTGGAGAAGTGTGTAAAACACTCAATAAGGAATCCACAACTCCTTAATTGGAGATAATGATATCAAGTACTGGTGCTTTTTGGTAAAATGGTTTTTATCGAAGTTGATATTTTTAACATGGAAAAGTATATATAAATATATATGTCAGTTATTTTCTAATGTTTCTTCAAAAGTGTTTTGGAGGTTCAATTCAATGAAAAGTAATCATGAGAAAGAGTTCTATTCATAAGCTAGGGACTAAGACAGTGGAATTGTTCCAATCCCAGAAGCTTACAAGTGATATCGGAATGTGGAATGATTTATTTTGTAAATATATTGTGAGATAGTACTTATAAGCAATTCTCTAATTTCTGGAGGTTAATTACATTGTGTTAATGGACATTAATTGTGATTGGTGGAAGTCCAGGGATATAGATAAAATTCTATAATCCTAATGGAGTGTAGGAAAGGTGTTTCCTAGTAACAATGCTTTAACCAAAAAGGTTAAGTACTTGGTCCCACAACCGGAAATAGGAGATCCCTTTAGATCCCACACACAAGGACCTTTTTAAAGTATTTAATTCAATTTATAATTAAATTAATTAATTTCTCTAAGTAATCACTATGTGGTATAGTGAAGCTCTAAAAGGTGGAATCACATTGGATGTGAAAAGCCAAATGGGTAGGACTCATTGGGGAATTATTATAAAAGAATAATTAAAATGACCTAATAGGGTTTGGAACCCTAGGGGCGTGTGGAGTGGGGACCACCTAGGGTGGGACGCCCACTTCATAGAGGTATTAATAAAATAATTGTTATTACTATTTTATTAGTATCTAATAGCTAATATCCTTATTGGATAAGGTTAGTTAGTTAGTTAGAGTTAGTTACTAATTAAAGATTCCTTGTTGGACAAGGAGTCTATTAGTTTCTTGCTAATCAAGGAATCCTAATTGGATTAGGATGAGGATAAGATTAGTGGGACACTAATGGATAAGGTTAGTTTCTATTAATGATTAATCCTAATTAATTAGGAGAAATCAAGAATAGAAAGAATTGAAGAATCCTTATTGGATAAGGATTAGGAGTCTTGTGTTGCAAGCAACCCCAACTCTTCTACATAAAGAGGTGAACGTCCAAGGTTTGTGACACAATTAATTTTCCAGAATTTTTGGAATCTCACTCCCCTCTCCTCATAACCTCACGCCCCTCTCTCTCTCTCTTCCCTAGAGTGTACGGTCACCCCTCTCCCCTTTCTTCTCTTGTGTGTTTTAAGTTTTGAATAATCAAGAAGAAGAAGATCAAGGATCTTGATCATCAAGAAAAGTTCTTTATAATAAAAATTGGATCTTTATTTCAAGATCGTAGAGTTGGAAATTTGGAAGGGCCATTAGCTTCCATTAGAGAAAGCTTTAAAGGAAAAAAGAAGGTTCGTGTGAATCGAAAGGAGACTTGACACTTGTGAAGTTTTGCGAGTACTATTCTTATGTGGATTTGACTTAACAATTTCAAAGTCGCAAAGGTGAATGTTATTCTAACCTTCATTGAATAAAATCATTTAGAATCTTAGTCAAATCTTGGGATTCGATGTATGTCCCCCCAAGAACTGTGTTTCTAAAATTAAAAAGAGGCAGACCTTCAATATGTCCATTAGCGAGATTTCTGACTTGAAGAATTTTCCTCCAGACCCAAGAACATTCGGAGGGGATCTTGAGAGTCCAAAAATGTTTCTAGCGAATCAGATTCTTGTGGCACCAAAACCCATAAGCTTTCAGTATGAGTGACAATAGACCATAGTTGACGAATGATTCCAGCTTTGTTCCAATCTGTAATCTTCGGAGTCCTAGTCCACCTTCATCCTTTGGCCTGCATATAGATGTCCATGCAATTGGATGGAGTTTCCTTTGCATATCAGGCCCTGACCAGAGAAAATTATAGCAAATTTGTTCAATCTTCTTGGTGATGGATTTGGGAAGAATAAGAAGCTTAGTCCAATAGATATGAAGACTATTGAGGACAGACTTGATGAGTTCAACACGCCCAGCGTATGAGAGGAATCTGGCTTTCCAACTTTGCACCTTAGATAAAATCCTGTCAATCAAAGGTTGGCAAGTTGCCGCTGAAAATCTACCTAAGATTAAAGGCAGACCCAAATATTTAACTGGCAGCTTCCCGATCTTGAAGTTCAAAATGCGCTTGAAAGCAGATTGGGTACTAGAAGCTGCTCCGGCAAAGAACATTTGGCTTTTAAGGGAATTCGGTTTTAGACCCGAAATAGCTGAGAATTTTGAGAGCACTTGTCTGAGCTCGATAGCTAAGGAGATATCTGCTTTTGAGAAGACAAAGAGGTCATCAACGAAACTAATATGAGAGATTAGAGGGTTGTCGCACCTGGGGTGGGGAGCTAAAAGGCCTGTATTCATGGCATGGTTGATGAGGCCAGAGAAACCTTCCATAGCAATGACAAATAGGAAAGGGGATAGAGGGTCACCTTGCCGTAGACCCCGAGAGCTTTGGAAGTATCCATGAGGAGAGCTATTTATAACTACTGAAAATCTGGGTGTGGTAAGATATGGACACGTGGCAAGTGCCACATGTCAACACCTCAAAAAGGGGCGCCAAGATTAACTATGGTTAGTCAATTAACTATGATAACTTAATCATAAAGTCAGTAATTGATTGAAAGAATATCATGTTGACAAGTGGAATGATCTCCACCATCCAAAGTATGGATGGCCAAGATTTGAGTATGGGTGGCAAATGCCACATGGCATCTCCATTAAGATATGCATGGAGTTAAGATGATAAAGGAGGGATGAACCATCCCATACCATGAATATTGCACGCCCACTTTGGTTAGGTTATGAACCCAACTCAAGTGAGGTTAACCATGGGGGATGAATCGTAAACTTATTTATTAGGGGTTTAACCCTTAGACATGTACAAAGCCACACACCCAGCCACGGTTAAACCATGAGTTAGGTGGTTCACTTGGGTTAAATAAATTCTGAACTAAGATTCATGCATGAGTAACGTTGGTTAGTTGCATGAACCATTTAAGTGTAATATATCATGAGATCACAAAGGTGACAACTATATTAAGTGGAAAACATCCAAGAAGAGTGTATGTGAAAAATGTCACAAAAGTATACTCTAAAAAGGATTAATATAATGTGTACAAACTTAGAGAAAGACCAAGAGGAAGGTCTTGTATTATGCATGAACACTACCTCACGCCCCAAAATCCCTTGGCTAAATTGATTGTATTCACACTAGCTAGTTTGGGTAACTATGTAGTTCATGAACCAAATCCATGAACATATTAAATGAGATACATGGTTTAATTTAGTTCATAAATCTAATCCATGAATCTAATAAAAGTAATACATGAATTAAGAAAATACATGAATCTAATGCATGTATTAGTATTAATATGTATATAGTTATTATAGTGTATGTATTAAAGAGGGGAGTGAACCCCTTACCCTATAAATACCACACACCCCACCCCTTGTGTCTCACTCCAAGCCAACGTCCAACCTTGAGAAAAGAGTAGAGAAAAAGAAAGAAGGAAAGAAGAAAGAAAGAAAGTGTTTTAAGAGGAAAGAAAGAAAGAAAAGAAGAACGGGATTGTGCCAAACCCTACTTCGGTTTCGGTAAAAAGTGTAAGTGATATTCGGTAATATCATTCTAAGTGATATCTTAGAAGGAGGTTATGATTAAGTAAATTATACTCAATTATATTTGAATAATAGTATGGTATTACTATCTTGAAATGCTGGAAATAGTATGATATTACTATCTTGAAATGTTGGAAATAGTAAATATTATTATCTTGAAATGCTGGAAAAATAATATGCTACTACTATTATGAAATGCTGGAAAATATTATACTATTATTATATTGAAATATTGAAAAATATTATAATATTACTATGCTGGAAAATATTACGATAATGCTATGTTACTGCATTAGAGTAATGATACTATGATAATTGTGCTATATTACATTCGTAAAAATATGATAAAGAAATGAATGTGATTAAAGTATGGAAAATAATGATTCTAAGTAAAATCAAGAATCAAAGTTATATAATCATAATGTTATGATGTATATGAAAATATTATCTTATCTTATAAAGGCAAGGAAAAGATAAATAATCTTATCTTATAAAGGCCTCAAGATAGTGACAAGGTAAAGGAAGACCGTTCTACAATATTTCATGAAGGGTTAAAGATGACTCAAAGACGGAATGAGTTTAAAGAGGTGTACCTTTCAGTGATTATCTTAAGAGGAAGAATTAAGATAAGTCTGAAAAAGATAAAAGAAAAGATAAATACCCTTATCTTATAAAGACCTCAAGATAGTTGTAAGAAAAAGGAAGGCTGTTCGATAATATTTCATGACCGTTAAAGATGATTCCAAGACGGAATGAGTCTAAAGAGATGTTCCTTTCAGTGGTCATCTTGAGAGGCAGAATTAAGATAAGTCTGAAAAGATAAATACCCTTATCTTATAAAGGCCTCAAGATAGTGGTAAGGAAAAGGAAGGCCGTTCGACAATATTTCATGAGGGGTTAAAGATGACTCCAAGGTGTCAAACTCCAAGACGGAATGAGTCTAAAAAAGTGTACCTTTCAATTATCATCTTGAGAGGCAGGGCTAAGATAAGTCGGAAAAGAATAAAAAGATTAAAAAAAAATATTGTTTATCTTAAAAGAGCCTCAAGATAGTGGCAAGGGAAAGGAAGGCCGTTCGACAATACTTCATGAGGAATAATGAGGATACCAAGATGGAATGAAATACTTCATGAGGGGTCAAACTGCAAGACGGAATGAGTCTAAAGAGGTGTACCTTTCAGGGATCATCTTGAGAGGCAAGATTTAAGATAAACTGGATCCGGATAAAAGATATTGAAAAGACATACTGGAAGTAATACTAAAAGTCTTAATAATATATCCTATATTGTTATGCTTAATCTAACTTGTCATTTAGCATGATATTATTGAATATTCTTATTGGGCTTCATAGCTTACTGACCTTTTAAGTCTCCAGATGAACAGTAAAAGAACAACTTGAAAGTGACGTTTGAAGAAGGGCGGAGTTGCTTTTGATTTTGATGTTATATTTTGTTATATGTTCATTTGGATGTAATTAAACTGGTTATGTAAACAAAACTTTAATTTTGGACATGGTTATGATGACTATTGCGTATGGAAAGAGAAGAAGGGTTTAAAATTTTTAATTCCCTTGGTATTTTACACTTCCGCATTATACAAGAAAAATAATCTCACAGACGGATTACTCTTACATTTCATGAGTGAAATGTTAAGTTTAAGACGGGTCGTGACAGTTGGTATTAGAGCGAGGCAGTTCCCATCATAACATGTCCTTAGGTATAAAACTTACTTTTCTACATAGAAAAAAAATTTTTGATCGATTTGTTTGAAATCTTATTGATCTTAAGGTGTTTGTTTTATAGGAAAGATGGTTTGCCTAAAGCAAACCGCCAGGAAGAGTTTCACGAGGCCATGGATTGTCTATCCACCTTCTGAACCATCAGTTCCAAAGAGAATGACGGCTCATGAATACCGAGCATCTATGTAGTACCTCCACCACCGGAGCCTACTCATGTGGTTCAACCACCACAGGAGCTAATAAGGGCCATACCCTTACGGGTAGTACCTCCACCTCCTGATTATATTCGAGTAGATTCTTCAAAAAGTGAAGATAATGAAGAGGAAGATCCTTCCGAAGATAGTCAAAATGAGGAGTCTTCTGAAAGGGATATTAGCATTGACTCCCCTATTTGGATTAGTAGTTCGGATTCAAATGAATATATGTCAGAAGAAGAAGTGACAAGTAAGCCCCCAAGAGATGAGGACTTATTAGAGGAGAGTTTTAGAGATAACTCTAAAGAATTTAGTTTGGGATCTAGGAAAACCATCTAGAGCCTAGAACCTTCTACTTATATGTTTTGAATTAATGTTGTTTATTGAAAATTTCTTTTTATGAATGTGAGTTTGCTGAATTTTTTTGCCTTAGTGTGTTAGTATCTTCAAGATTAGTTAATTTCTATTGTGTTTAATAGGAAAATATGCCGCCTAGGAGAGCCCCCAACAATACCTTAGCTGGAGCCTTTGAAGCCATAACAGCCCTTGCAAACCTGATACAACAACAACAGAATCTAAATAACGCTCCTGTTGTACCACCCTTGAACCAGTGAAATGGAAACCGGTTAGAGCAATTCAAGAGATTGAGGCCGCTAACATTTTCTGGTACTACTGATCCCTTAGTAGCCGAAAAATGGATTCGAGGTATTGAGAAGATCTTTAGGGCAATGACCTGTGTTGAGAAAAACAAGACCGAGTTAGCTGTGTTTATGTTAGAAGGAGAGGCTGAACACTGGTGGATAACAGTTGATAGAACTATCCCAGAGAACCTTAGGCCTATTCCTTGGGTAAGATTTACTGAATTATTCTATGAAAAGTATTTTTCATCTGCTATGAAGAAGAGAAAAGAGATCGAATTTTTTCAACTCACACAAGGGAGTCTAACTGTGAGTGACTATAAACAAAAATTTAATGAACTTTCGAGGTTTGCACCACGATTGGTGGAAGACGATCAATGGAGGATTGATAAGTTTGAAGAAGGTTTGAAGACTACCATTCGAGGAAAGCTAGTAGTTCAGGGATTTACTTCGTTTACAGATATTCTGGATAGGGCATTGAAGATTGAAAGCGTTAATGAGGAGTTTCAAAAGTCTAGTTTTAACAAAGGAAAGAAAACACTCGGAAAGACTTGGGAGAAGAAACCAATCAGGAAGACTTGGGATAAGAAATCATTGGGAGACGGTAACAAGAAAAAAAAAGTTTGAAGACAACTAGAAGGATAAGGGAGTACCCACTTGTGATCGTTGTGGTAAATGGGGTCACAAATCTGAAAATTGTCGAGCAATACCTGGGGCATTCTTTCAGTGTGGCAAGATGGGACATGTCAAGAGAAATTGTCCAAAATTACCAAAGCAATTAACGAATGGAGGCAAAGGTCGGGTCTTCGCAATCACTCAGGAAGAAGCTCAAAAATTTGAGGATGTCATTGAAGGTAAGATGCTTCTCTTTCAAAATCCTGTAGTAGCACTAATTAACACTGGTTCTACACATTCTTTTGTGTCTTCGCACTTTGCTAAGAAAATTAGTATAAAGCCTGACACATTTGAACATATGATGTCGATCACTACACCGTCAGGAAAAATTTTGTACACCAAGACCATATATGATCAGTGTCCTATGCAAATCGATAGTGTACAAATCACTGTTGATCTCATAGTATTAGATATGAAGGATTTTGATCTTATATTGGGGATGGATTGGTTGTCAGAACACTATGCTGTAGTTGATAGTAAAGCTAGGACAATAACTTTTAGAATTCCCGGCATCTCTGAATTTGTTATGCGTGGAATTGATAGAGGAAAGCCACCTAGAATAATCTCAGCTATTAAGGCTTTTCAAATGATTAAGAAGGGATGTAAAGGTTACTTAGTCACAGTAACAGTTGAAAAGGAGGAAGAGATTATGATCTATAACACCCCAGTAGTCAAGGAGTTTCGTGATGTATTCCCTGATGAATTACCAGGACTTCCCCCAGTCCGGGAAATTGATTTTTCAATAGATTTAATTCCTGGTACAAGTCCGATATCGAAAACACCTTATTAGATGGCGCCAGCCGAACTTCAAGAATTGAAGATTCAGTTGCAAGATTTGTTGGATAAGGGATTCATCCGACCTAGTGTTTCACCTTAGGGAGTGCCAGTTTTATTTGTCAGGAAGAAAGATGGGAGTATGCATCTGTGCATCGATTATCGTCTGTTGAACCAGGCAACTATAAAGAATAAATATCCGTTGCCAAGGATAGATGATCTTTTTGATCAATTACAAGGATCACAGATATTCTCTAAGATTGATTTGAGGTCAGGGTACCATCAAATACGAGTAAAGGATGAGGATATCCAGAAGACAGCTTTTCGAACTCGATATGGACATTATGAGTTTCTAGTGATGCCTTTTGGATTAACTAATGCACTGGCTGCATTCATGGAATTGATGAATCGTATCTTTAGACCATATTTAGATCAATTTATAGTTATATTTATTGATGATATATTGATCTATTCACCTAATAGGGAGAAACATGAAGAGCATCTCAGGATTACACTCCAGACTTTGAGGGAAACTCAATTATTCGCAAAATTTTCTAAGTGTGAATTTTGGTTAGACAGGGTATCTTTCTTAGGTCATATAGTCTCCAATGATGGAATTTTAGTGGATCCATCCAAGATTAAGGCAGTAACGGAGTGGGAAAGGCCAACTAATGTCACGGAGATTCGAAGTTTTCTAGGCTTAGCTGGGTATTACAGAAGATTTGTTGATGGATTTTCATGGTTAGCCGCCCCGTTAATTGAATTGACAAAGAAAAATGTCAAATTTGAGTGGTCACCAGCAAGGGAAAAGAGTTTCCATGAATTGAAGAGTCGATTGACCACAGCCCCGATTTTGAAAATTCCCTCAGGAACAGGAGGATACAAAGTCTATTGTAATGCGTCTCAAAAAGGATTGAGTTGTGTATTGATGCAAAATGGAAGAGTGATTGCTTATGCATCTAGACAATTGAAGATTCACGAGCATAACTACCCCACTCCCAACCTTGAATTATTTGCAGTCGTTTTGCATTAAAGATTTGGAGACACTATTTATATGGAGAAAAGTTGGTACTATTCACCGACCATAAGAGTTTGAAGTACTTATTTTCCCAAAAAGAACTCAATATGCGTCAACGAAGATGGATGGAATTCTTAAAGGATTACGACTGTACCATCCAGTATCATCCAGGTAAAGGAAATGTCGTTGCAGATGCACTAAGTCGGAAAACAGTAGGAACATTAGCAAGTTTGAGATTGGGAATGTGGAAGATGATTGAAGAACTTCAAGATTGGGATTTGAATGTCAAGGATAGAAGATCAAAGTCAGTATTGGCTAGTATTCAGACTCAACCTGTCTTGATACAGAAAATCAAAGAATCTCAGACTCAGGGTTTGGAATTATTGTCACTTAAGGATAAAGTCGAGAAAGGTCAAGCTAAAGATTTCAAAGTTTCATATGATGGAACCCTACTATTTCGGAATCGAGTTTGTGTATCAAGTGAGCCGAAGTTGAAGAATGAATTGTTGAGCGAAGCTCACAGGTCTTGTATCACGACCCAAAATACCCCCTAGCAGTTAGGGATACTTTAGGCAAAGACCGCCGTATCATACCATCCTGTATGATACATAAGGCACATGTACTTACCATCCTGTAAGAACATACAAGGCAAGCTAAGAGGCGAACCTAAAAATTTCTTAATATCTTAACTGTATTGCATACAAGGGAGAGAAATCAAAGTGGACATACCCACTTAGTTAAATATACATATCTCTCCCTCTCATCACTCAAAGTAGTAATACTAGGGTCGCCTGTCAAGACCCTCATCTTCACATGATGACCCCAAGAAGGATCCTCTTCCACTAATTCCTTTTCAACCTATAGCTCTGGGTTGCGAATGCCAAATAGACCTGCCTCCTTCCTCTTCAACTAATTCCTTTTCAACCTGTAGCTCTGGGTTACGAATGCCAAATAGACCTACCGACATAAATGTACAGCTGAGCATGGAATACTCAGCGTATACAAACTACTAACTAACAATGCTATAAAACATTTACACATGCTAAATCAGAGTGTGGAAATTGAAATGAATTAATAATTGTATACATTGAATCTTGACGTATTTCGATATCTTATGAGTTCCTTATAGTTCTTAGAGTACTTATGCATTATTAGAGTTCTTGTGAGTTCTTAGAGTACTTATCAGTTCTTAAACTTGATTTACACATGACTTTTCATTTGGAAACAGATGACAATGCTTACCCTACTTGTGGTAAGAGCCCACTGTCATCCTTCCAATACATATACTGTTTTTTTTTTTGGAATTAGATGATAATGCCCACCCTGCTTGTGGTGAGAGCCCATTATCATCCTTTCAATACAATTGCTTTTACTTGGAATCAGAAGATAATGCTCACCCTGCTTGTGATGAGAACCCATTATTCTCCTTCCAATACTTGTGAACTTGTAAACTTGTGAGTTTGTGAGCTTCCTTTTAACCAAAACCTTGCTTATGAATGTTATAAAATCCTGTTCTTGTGAGAATCATCGAATCATGCGAGACTTGTGAATATCGTGCAGGACTTGTGAACATCGTGTGAGACTTGTAACCATCATGCGAGACTTGTGAACATCGTGTGAGACTTGTGAACCTCATGAGAGACTTGTGAACATCATGCGAGACTTGTAAACATAGAATGCATAGAATACTTGTATACCTCATGGTGAACTTGGAAATCATATTCATGAGAGTAAGTGTGAGCATCATAGTAATCATAGTGAGTATTTGAAAACATCGAAATAGGTCATGGGATTTCATTCAAGGAGTGATCATAGCATATACATGGGCTACTTAGCCTATTTTGTAAAATCATAAGTCTAAGCTTACTTCAAGGTAAAACCATTCTTTCAATATTTATGTTTAATCCAAAACTCATCATAAAAGTTTGGTGATAATATACCTCATTGTGGTTAGTAGGGTAAGCAAGGTTGACTCATTATGGATAGTAAAATTTCTAATTTCATTTCTTTCCTTCAATAGTATACGCATGTAAGACTACATGCCTTAGTCTCCTTAAAAACATGCATCAATGCCTACTATTTCATTTCAATCATGCTAATAGTATATACATACAAAGTTAAAGCTTAGCTTTCTACCAATTTGCATCAAAAAGCATGGTTTACTAATACAAAGCGTGAATGAATCATAACATAGCTAGTTAGTAGATTGTTCTACCTTTCAACAACCGGATCCCTACAGTTTCTCACTTTAGAATACTACTTGGAGGCAAGAGAAAGATTTGAAGAAGCTTTTGAATCAATCCCAAGCTTGAGAAAGTTTGAGGAGAACAAGATTCACACTTTAGAACGCTTGTGGAGGCGAGCTCCAAGCTTGAGAAGCAAATCCTAGTTCACATCTTTACTCCTAGCACAAACCCAAGCAAAAACCCACACTTTCCTCTCTTTCTCTATCAAACTTTCTTCCAAAACTTGCCGAGGGTTGTAGAAACCCTAACACCCACGAATTTGTGCTTAAATAGGCCAAGGGATTGAGGCCAATGACCCTTAGACCCTTAAATATCCCAAAGGGTCAGTTCCAAGGCAAAATCATGCACCAAGGATCTATCGGTCATGAGCACCGATAGATCCCTCAAAAACCCATTCATTGTGCTAAAAACCCATACAAAATTGGGCTTGGTCAATCGATCGGTCATGGGGATGGATATATCCATCAGTGTATGGGATTGAAGGATCTATCCTCCCCAAACTAGATAGATCCTTCTACTGTTCATCCATTCATTTTCCAGCTATGGTATTTGGCCCATAACTCTTGACTTGGTGATCGGACTCGTCATTCAAAGGGGAACAACTTTCATGTTTTTCACAAAGCCTAATTCTTCTGTCTTCATATTCCAAAATGACCCTAAAGGCTACTGGTCCAAGTGATTGCTGAAATGACAGCAGACCTGTTTTTAGAAAACCCATATTTCACCTAGCTTCGACTCAAAATCGGGAAATGTGATAAACATGAACCTCAAAGAGGATCTCAAAATCTTTCTAATGGCTTAAGAATCACTCAATTCCGATTTTGGATGAGAAAACTATAGTTCTCTCAAGTTGAGGGAATTTCCAAAAATCCCTCTTTGCGACACTTAAGAGTATTGCATCCTCTTGCTTCATTTATACCAAATACCCTAAAAAAGTTTCACACATATTTTTATTCATTTGAAACCTCCTTTCATTTTAAAACATGAAGCCATCATCCCATTAAGGGTTTTGGCCTGAAAAACACTATTCATAGCACTATTCATAGCCTAGTGAACTCGGTTCCGGGGTTCTACATCTCGATATGCCATACACCCAGGAAGTACGAAAATGTACCATAATTTGAAAGCAAATTATTGGTGGAATGGAATGAAAAAGGATATTACTAATTATGTAGCAAGATGTTTGGTGCGCCAACAAGTTAATGCAGAACATTAGAGGCCAACGGGATTATTGAAATCATTGCCTATCCCGGAGTGGAAGTGGGATAATATTGTCATGGATTTTGTAGTTGGTTTACCTAGAACTAGAAGAGGTAATGATGCCATTTGGGTGATTGTGGACCGACTAACTAAGTCAGCACACTTTCTGGCAATTAAAAATACCATTACTTTAGATAATCTCTCTAAACTTTATATTCAGGAGATTGTTAAGTTACATGGAGTGCCTGTCTTTATTGTATCTGATCGCGATTCGTGATTTACATCGAGATTTTGGCAAAGTTTTCAAGAAGCTTTGGGAACACAGTTGGATATGAGTACGGCTTTTCATCCACAAACTGACGGACAATCAGAGCGTACCTTCCAAACTCTAGAAGATATGTTAAGGATTTGCAGTCTGGATTTTTTCGGAAACTTGGATGATCATCTACCGCTCATTGAATTTGCTTACAATAATAGTTACCAAGCAAGTATCCAGATGCCGCCCTATGAAGCTTTGTATGGAAGAAGTTGCAGATCACCAATATGATGGAATGAGGTTGGCGAAAGAAAATTATTGGGTCCAGAGATTGTTCAAGAGACAAATGAAAAGATTCAGATAATTCGTCAAAGGATCAAAGCTTCCCAAGATAGACAGAAAAGTTATGCTGATGGAAAATGAAGAGATTTAGAATTTCAAGTGGGAGACCATGTATTTCTAAAAGTTTCTCCATTAAAAGGAATTATGAGATTTGGGAAGAAAGGTAAACTCAGTCCTCGTTTTATTGGTCCCTTTGAGATTTTAGCAAGAATTGGAGAAGTAGCGTACCATCTCGTATTGCCACCGGAATTGTCAAGAGTCCACAATGTGTTTCACATATCAATGTTAAGAAGGTACGTACCAGATTCTACTCATGTGATTCAATATGAACTGGTGCAGATTCATGAAGATTTATCCTATGATGAAAGGCCCATTAAGGTTATTGATCATAAGGAACAAATCTTACGAAATAAGACAATCTCTCTAGTGAAAGTATTGTGGCAAAATCACGGTTAAGAAGAGGCGACTTGGGAAAGAGAGGACGAGGTCAAAGAAAAGTATCCACAACTGTTCAATTAATCAGGTATGATTTTAAATTTTGAGGACAAAATTCCTATAAGGAGGGGAGAATGTAACAACCCAGATATTTTTAGAAATAAAAATATCATATATATTCAGTAAATGACCAAATAATTAGTAACTCGTAGTATTACCTAAGTATATAAGATAATATATTACTTAATTAGGTGATAATAGAGTATATATTAAGCTTAAGGTAAAAAGCTTAGTGTTAAAATAAGTATTTAACACTAAAGTGAATGGGATCACGACAAGTGGCGATATCCTAGGGTGGATGTCCAATTATTTAATGATAAAGTTGATCATGAGCTAAGATAAGGACACGTGGCAAGTGCCACATGTCAACACCACAAAAAGGGGCGTCCAAGATTAACTATGGTTAGTCAATTAACTATGATAAGTTAATCATAAAGTCAATAATTGATTAAAAGAATATCATGTTGACAAGTGGAATGATCTCCACCATCCAAAGTATGGACGGCCAAGATTTGAGTATGGGTGACAAATGCCACATGGCATCTCCATTAAGATATGCATGGAGTTAAGATGATAAAGGAGGGATGAACCATCCCATACCATGAATATTGCACGCCCACTTTGGTTAGGTTATGAACCCAAGTCAATTGAGGTTAATCATGGGGGATGAATTGTAAACTTATTTATTAGGGGTTTAACCCTTAGACATGTACAAAGCCACACACCCAACCACGGTTAAACCATGAGTTAAGGGGTTCACTTGGGTTAAATAAATTCTGAACTAAGATTCATGCATGAGTAACGTTGGTTAGTTGCATGAACCATTTAAGTGTAATATATCATGAGATGACAAAGGTGACAACTATATCAAGTGGAAAACATCCAAGAAGAGTGTATGTGAAAAATGTCACAAAAGTATATGTCACGAACCAAAAACCCCCCTAGGAGTTAGGAGTCTTTCGGCTTGAGACCGCCATGTCATACCATCTTGTATAACACATAAGGCTTCTTTACCATCCTGTGAGAGAGCATACAAGGCATAGTAAATAGTGAACCTGAAAATTTCTTCTATACAATAAGGTTCCATGTACAAAACTCATGTGTCCGTACTTATGAGATCATGCAAGACATAGAGCATAGAGTACTTGTGCGTATTATAGAGAACATGTGAGCATCATTATATAATTAGAAAGCATTTAAATATAGAATTACTTTCATGGGAGCAAGTGTGAGCATCATAGTATTTGTGGAAAACTTATAACCATTTAGTCACCTCATGAGGATCATAGTCCTCATAGTGAGTATTGAAAACATCAAAAGAGATTATGGAATTTCATTCATGGGCTACTTAGCCTATTTTGTAAAAATCACAATTCAAAGCTTACTTTATGGTAAGACCCTCCTTTTAATACTTATGCTTAATACAAAATTCATCATAAAAGTATGACGACGATATACATCATTTGTGAGTAATGGGAAAGCAAGAAATCCTCAATTGTGAAATCCATTACATCTTTAATAAGGACAAGGCCATAGGCCATGGAATTCATCAATGCCATTTATCAATCTCCATAGTATAATCATGCTTAAATCATGTATATAGTTGGTGAGCAATTTAGGAAAAACTAGAAAACCATTTAAGCACTTAGATTATAATATAATTTACAAGGATAAGGCCAAAGGCCTTGATTTCATCAAACCATACACAAATCCTACTTATTTAGCAAGGAATCATAACGTTGCCAATTAGTAGAGTGTGTCTACACCCTTTTGCTTAAAACCCCTAACCCCTCATATCCCTTTTCATAGGTTCTTACACCCCACATAGCGTAACCCTTCATTAATTCATACATGAAGCATAACATAGAGAGCTAGGAGGAAGTATCTACTAATTTTCACCCAAAATCATGTTTTTCTAATTACTAAGCATAAATGAATCATAACAAGGGAGTTAGTAGATTGTTCTACTTTTCAACAACCGGATCCCTACGGTTTCTCGCTTTGGAATACTACTTGGGGGCAAGAGAAAGCTTTGAGGAAGCTTTTGAATCAATCCCAAGCTTGAGAAAGCTTGAGGAGAACAAGATTCACACTTTGGAATGCTTGTGGAGGCGAGCTCCAAGCTTGAGAAGCAAATCCTAGTTCACCTCTTTACTCCTAGCACAAACCCTAGCAAAACCCACACTTTCCTCTCTTTCTCTATCAAACTTTCTCCCAAAAACTTGTTGAGGGTTGTAGAAACCCTTAAAAAAACCTTCTGTGGCCAAATAGGCCAAGGAGGGGTGAGGCCAAAGACCCTTAAACCCCCAAAATATCTCAATGTAGTCGGTTACAAGGCAAAATCATGCACCAAGGATCTATCCGTCATGAGCACAAATAGATCCTTCAAAAAAACCTTCTGTGGCCAAAAAACCCATACAAAATTGGGGTTGATAGATCGATCGGTCGGTCATGGGGATGGATAGATCCATCAGTATATGGGATTGAAGGATCTATCCTCCCCAAACTAGATAGATCATTCACTATTCATTCCTTCATTTTTCCCTCTGTGGTATTTCGACCATAACTGTTGACTCGGTGATCCGAATTTTACGATTCAACTTGCGTTGGATTCTACATTTAAAGGGAAACAACTTTCATGTTTTGCACAAAGCCTAATTATTCTATCTTCAGCAGAAAATTTGCTTAAAACCCACTTTTCACCGAGCTTCAACTCAAGATCAGGAAATGTGATAAACATGAACCTTAAAGAGGATCTTGATATCTTGCTAACGGCTCAAGAATTAATCGATTCCAATTTTGGATGAGAAAACTAGAGTTCTCTCAAGTTGAGGGAATTTTCAAAAATTTGCGACACTTACGGGTATTGCATCCTCTTGTTTCATTTTCATCCCGACATCCTAAAACATTTTCTACACATATTTTGTCTCATTTGAAACCCCCTTTCATTTTAAAACATGAAGCCATCATCCATTAAGGTTTTTTGGCCTGGAAAAACACTATTCATAGCACTATTCACAGCCTAGGGAACTCATTTCCGGGGTTCTACATCCTCCCCCCCTTATAGGAATTTCGTCCACGAAATTCAGACGAGATAGAATCCAGCCGGAATACTTTTTCCTCACATAACCCTACTCAACTGAGCATGCTAGCTCAATATCAATAAATCCAGTGTCGACCAACACACGGCTAGACATACTCTTATGAACAAAGTCCGTACGTACTACACATAACTATGTTCTTAATTGGCATTGAACACGCATAGGTTTTTGCACATATAGTGGTAAAATAGCATATTCTACCATCCTCATAGAATTTCAAATTGGGTTCCTACTTCCTCGATTACTACGTCTTATTCCTATAGCCCTGAAAGCAATAACACAACACGAATCTAATTTGAATCAAGCTCTTGAATAGTTCAATGAGCATCTAGTGCTTATATAGTGCATCGTGTACATCAGAGTCTACAATTAATAGTATAGGCATACCAAAGAAATTCTATGCTCAGCTCTTCGATTCGGTTCAGGTATTAACCTATTACAAACTTAGGACATTACCCGGCTTAAGACTAATACTAATGAATTGTTGACGCCCTTGAGTTGTTTAAGCAATTTCCTTTGAATCCTTGTGACATGTATGATGCAAATGAGATGTTCATGATGCTTATGATAGGTATGAGGTGCATGCTATGTATGATGCTCATACTATGTATGATGCACATGCTATGTACGATGCACATGCTATGTATGATCCTCATGCTATGTGTGATGCACATGCTATGTGTGATGCTTTTGTATTTTTGAGCCCAAAACCATCTTTGGAGTTTAGAATATATTTATCACTTTGTATAGAGCATAGGGTCTAGAACGAGCTGCAGAATTAACGCGCATTAGTATCTAGAACCGTGCATCAAGCATCCATGAGCTGGTCCAAAATCATATATATTTACTTATTCATTATTTTCATTTCTTTCCAAGGTTCCTACTATACATGAACTCGTATAGGCTTATCACTTGTGCCCGTTGGCTGCTATAAGCCAAAATCCCTTGGCTAAATTGATTGTACTCACACTAGCTAGTTAGGGTAACTATGTAGTTCATTAACCAAATCCATGAACATAATAAATGAGATACATGGTTTAATTTTGTTCATGAATCTAATAAAAGTAATTCATGAATTAAGAAAATACATGAATCTAATGCATGTATTAGTATTAATATGTATATAGTTATTACAGTGTATCTATTAAATAGGGGAGTGAACCCCTTACCCTATAAATACCACACGCCCCACCCCTTGTGTCTCACTCCATTTGTGCCAAACTCTAAAGAGACTAGAGACCCCGCACACCCAACCCTTGTGTTTCACTCAAAGCCAACGTCCAACCTTGAGAAAAGAGTGAGAGAGCAAGAAAGAAGGAAAGAAGAAAGAAAGAAAGAAAGAAAGAGAAAAAGAAGAGGAAAGAAAGAAAGAAAAGAAGAACGGGATTGTGCAAAGCCTTACTTCGGTTTCGGTAAAAAGTGTAAGTGATATTCGGTAATATCATTCTAAGTGATATCTTAGAAGGAGGTTATGATTAAGTAAATTATACTCTATTATATTTGAATAATAGTATGGTATTACTATCTTCAAATGCTGGAAATAGTATGATATTACTATCTTGAAATGTTGGAAATAGTAAATATTATTATCTTGAAATGCTGGAAAAATAATATGCTACTACTATTATGAAATGCTGGAAAATAGTATACTATTATTATATTGAAATATTGGAAAATATTATAATATTACTATGCTGGAAAATAGTACAATAATGCTATGTTACTGCATTAGAGTAATGATAATTGTGCTATATTACATTCGAAAAAATATGATAAAGAAATGAATGTGATTTAAGTATGGAAAATAACGATTCTAAGTATAATCAAGAATCAAAGTTATATAATCATAATGTTATGATGTATATGAAAATATTATCTTATAATGTCTTAATGAGAAGGCAAGGAAAAGATAAATAACCTTTATCTTATAAAGGCCTCAAGATAGTGGCGAGGTAAAGGAAGGCTGTTCGACAATATTTCATGAGGGGTTAAAGATGACTCCAAGACGGAATGAGTCTAAAGAGGTGTACCTTTCAATGATCATCTTGAGAGGCAGAATTAAGATAAGTCTGAAAAGATAAAAGAAAAGATAAATACAAGTCTTATAAAGGCCTCAAGATAGTAGTCAGGAAAAGAAAGGCCGTTCGACAATATTTCATGAGGGGTTAAAGATGACTCCAAGATGGAATGAGTCTAATGAGGTGTACCTTTAAGTGATCATCTTGAGAGGCAGAATTAAGATAAGTCTGAAAAGATAAATACCATTCTCTTATAAAGGCCTCAAGATAGTGGTAAGGAAAAGGAAGGTCGTTCAACAATATTTCATGAGGGGTTAAAGATGACTCCAAAGGGTCAAACTCCAAGACGGAATGAGTCTAAAGAGGTGTACCTTTCAATGATCATCTTGAGAGGCAGGGCTAAGATATGTCGGAAAAAAAGAGCCTCAAGATAGTGGCAAGGTAAAGGAAGACCGTTCAACAATACTTCATGAGGAGTAATGAGGACACCAAGATGGAATGAAATACTTCATGAGGGGTCAAACTCTAAGACGGAATGAGTCTAAAGAGGTGTACCTTTCAGGGATCATCTTGAGAGGCAAGATTTAAGATAAACTGGATCCGGATAAAAGATATTGAAAAGACATACTGGAAGTAATATTAAAAGTCTTAATAATATATCTTATATTGTTATGCTTATTCTAATTTGTCATTTAGCATGATATTATTGAATATTCTTATTGGGCTTCATAGCTCACTGACCTTTTATTTCTCCTGATGAAAAGTAAAAGAACAACTTGAAAGTAACGATCGAAGAAGGGCGGAGTTGTTTTTGATTTTGATGTTATATTTTGTTTTATGTTCATTTGGATGTAATTAAACTGGTTATGTAAACCTTAACTTCAATTTTGGACATGGTTATGATGGCCATTGCGTGTGGAAAGAGAAGAAAGGTTTCAAATTTTTAATTCCCTTGGTATTTTACACTTCCGCATTATACGAGAAAAATGATCTCACGGACGGATTACTCTTACATTTCATGAGTGAAATGTTAAATTTTAAGATGGGTCGTGACATTCTAAGTATGATTTTTGGGTCTCTTTGTGCCCAAATTGGGGAAACGAACTCGGATTCCATCGAAACGAATTCTCACACTTAGGTTGGATCGAAATATACGCCTTAGAAAAAAATAGCATCGAAATTTGACCCCCAGTTTTGATGTGGTGCACTTTTTTAGGTTTGGGACGAAGTATACTTTCTGAGTATAAATTTCGGCCTCTCGGAGCGCAAATCGAGCAAACGACCTCGGATTCTACCGAAACAAATTCTCACACTTAGGTTGGATTGAAATACACGCGTTAGAAGAAATGACATCAAAATCCGATCACAGGTTTGGATTTCTAGCGCGTTTGTAGGTTTAGGCCGAAGTATACTTTCTAAGTATGGATTTCGAGCCTTTCAGTGCATAAATCGGGCAAATGACCTCGACTTCCATCGAAACGAATTCCCACACTTAGGTTGGATCGAAATACACGCGTTGAATCAACAAACATCAAAATCCAATCGCTGGTTTGGATTTTGTGCGCGTTTCTAGGTTTAGGCCGATGTATACTTTCTAAGTATGGGTTTTGAGCCACTCGGTGCCCAAATCAGGCAAATGACCTCGGATTCCATCGAATCGAATTCCCACTCTTAGGTTTGTTCAAAATACGAGCATTACAAGAAACGACTTTGAATTCCGACCCCCGGTTTGGAATTTGAGCGCTTTTTTACTTTTAGGCCGAAGTATAGTTTCTAGGTATGGATTTCGGCCTCCCGGTGGGCCATTCGGGCAAACGACCACGGATTCAATCGAATCGAATTACCACATTTAGGTTGGGTTTAGAAGAAACAGTATCGAAATCCGACCCCCGATTTGGATTTGGTTCGCGTTTGCATGTTTAGGCCGAAAAATACTTCCTTAGTATGGATTTCGAGCCTCACGGTACCCAAATCAAGGAAACAACCTCGGATTCCATCGATACGAATTCCCACACTCAGGTGTGGTCGACATACTGGCGTTAAAAGAAATAGCATTGAAATCCGACCCTCGGTTTTGAATTGGTGCGCTTTTTTACGTTTAGGCTGAAGTATACTTTCTAAGTATGGATTTCGGCCTCTCGGTGCATAAATTGGGCAAACGACCACGGATTCTACCGAAACAAATTCCCACACTTAGGTTGGATTGAAATACATTGGTTAGATCAAAAGATTTCGAAATCCAATCACAGGTTTGGATTTGGTGCGTGGTTGTAGGTTTTGGCCGAAATTTACTTTCTAAGTATGAATTCCGGGTCTCTCTATGCCCAAATCGGGGAAACGAACTCGGATTCCATCGAAACGAATTCTCACACTTAGGTTGGATCAAAATACACACCTTAGAAGAAATAGTATCAAAATCGGACCCACGGTTTAGATGTGGTGCACTTTTTTAGGTTGGGGACGAAGTATACTTTCTAAGTATAAACTTCGGCCTCTCGGTGCGCAAATCGAGCAAACGACCTCGGATTCTACCAAAACGAATTCTCAAACTTAGGTTTGATTGAAATACACACGTTAGAAGAAATGACATCAAAATCGGATCACAGGTTTGGATTTCTAGTGCATTTGTAGGTTTAGGCCGAATTATACTTTCAAAGTATGGATTTCTAGCTTGTCGGTGCCCAAATTGGTGTAACTGATCTTGGATTCCATCGAAATGAATCCCACACTTTGGTTTGGTCGAAATACATGCGTTAGAAAAAACAACATTGAAATCCAAACCCGGTTTGGAATTGGAGCGCTTTTTCACCTTTAGGCTGAAGTATACTTTCTTAGTATGGATTTCGGCCTCTTGGTGCGCCAATCGAGCAAACGACCACGGATTCAATCGAAATGAATTCCCACACTTAGGCTGGATCGAAATACAAGCCTTAGAAGAAATGACATCGAAATCCGATCACAGGTTTGGATTTCTTGCGCGTTTGTAGGTTTAGGCCGAAGTATACCTTCTAAGTATGGATTTCGAGCCTCTCGGTGCCCAAATTGGATAAACGACCTCGGATTCCATCGAAACGAATTCCCACAACTAGGTTTGGTCGAAATACATGCGTTAGAAGAAATGACATTGAAATTCGACCACCGATAGGGAATTGGAGCACTTTTTTACGTTTAGGCCGAAGTATAGTTTCTAGGTATGGATTTCGACCTCTCGGTGAATCATTTGGGCAAATGACCACGGATTCAATCGAATCGAATTCTCACATGTAGGGTGGGTTGAAATACATGCGTTAGAAGAAATGGCATTAAAATCCGACCCCTGGTTCGAATTTGGTGCGCGTTTGTAGGTTTAGGCTGAAGTATACTTTCGAAGTACGAATTTCAAGCCTCTCGGTGCCCAAATCGGTGAAACGACCTCGGATTCCATTGAAACGAATTCCCACACTAAGGTTTGGTCGAAATATAGGCATTATAAGTAATGACATCGAATTCCGACCCCCGGTTTCGAATTGGTGCGCTTTCTTACGTCTAGGCGGAAGTGTACATAGATTTCGGCCTCTCGAAGCCCAAATCGGGCAAATGAACTCGGATTCCATCGAAACGAATCCTCACACTTAGAGTGGCTCGCAATACACGCGTTAGAAGAAACGGCATCGAAATCCGATGCCCGGTTTTGATGTTTTGCTCTCTTTTAGGTTTAGGACGAAGTATATTTTCTAAACTTGGATTTTGGCCTCCCGGTGCGAAAATCGGACAAATGACCTCGGATTCTATCGAAATGAATTCCCACACTTAGGCTGGATCAAAATACACTTGTTAGAAGAAATGACACCGAAATGCGAGCACAGGTTTGGAATTTGTGCGGGTTTGTAGGCTTAGGCCGAGGTATACTTTCTAGTTACGGATTTCGAGCCTCTCGGTTCGCAAATCATGCAAACGACCTCGGATTGCATCGAAACAATTTCCCACACTTAGGTTTGGTCGAAATACATGCGTTAGAAGAAACGACATTGAAATCTGACCCCCGGTTTCGTTTTGGTTCACTTTTTTTCGTTAAGGCCGAAGTAGACTTTCTAAGTATGGATTTTAGGGCTCTCAGTGCCCAAATCAGGCAAACGACCTTGGATTCTATCGAAACGATTTCCAACACTAAGGTTGCGTTGAAATACCTGCGTCAGAAGAATCGACATCGAAAACTAACCCGTGGTTTGCATTTGGTGCACTTTTTTAGGTTTAAGCCAAACTATACCTTCTAAGTATGGATTTCGGCCTGTCGGTGCCCAAATCGGGCTAGCGACCTCGGATTCCATTTAAACGAATTCACACACTTAGTTTGGGAGAAAATACATGCATTAAAAGAAACGGCATCAAAATCCGATCAAAGGTTTAGATTTGGTGCGCGATTGTACGTTTACACCGATGTATGCTTTCAACGTACGAATTTAGGGCCTCTTGGTGCCCAAATCAGGCAATCGCCTTTGGATTCCATCGAAACGAATTGCCACACTTAGGTTGGATCAAAATGCATGAGTTAAATCAAATGACATTGAAATCCGATCACAGGTTTGGATTTTGTGCGAGTTTGTAGGTTTAGGCTGAAGTATATTTTCTAAGTATGGATTTCGAGCCTTTCACTGTATAAATCGGGCGAATGACCTTGAATTCCATCAAAACGAATTCCCATAGTTAGGTTGGATCGAAATACACGCGTTTAATCCCATGACATCAAAATCCAATCGCAGGTTTGGATTTTGTGGGCATTTGTATGTTTAGGCCAATGTATACTTTCTAAGTATGGATTTTGAGCCACTCGGTGCCCAAATCGGGCAAATGACCTCGGATTCCATCAAAACGAATTCCCACTTTTAGGTTTGGTCGAAATACATGGCTTAGAAAAACGACATTGAATTCCGACCCCCGGTTTGGAATTGGAGCGCTTTTTTACGTTTAGGCCGAAGTATAGTTTCTAGGTATGGATTTCGGCCTCCCGGTGCGCCATTCGGGCAAACGAACACGGATTCAATCGAATTGAATTCTCACACTTAGGATGGGTTTAGAAAAAACATTATCGAAATCTGACCCCCAGATTGGATTTTGTGCGCGTTTGTAGGTTTAGGGCGCAGTATACCTTCTAAGTATGGATTTCGAGCCTCTCAGGGCCCAAATAGGGCAAAAGATCTCGGATTCCATCGAAACGAATTCCCACACTCAGGTTTGGTCGACATACTGGCGTTAAAAGAAACAGCATTGAAATCCGACCCTCGGTTTTGAATTGGTGCGCTTTTTTATGTTTAGGCTGAAGTATACTTTCAAAGTATGGATTTCGGCCTCTCGGTGCATAAATTGGGCAAACGACGACGGTTTCTATCGAAACGAATTCTCACACTTAGAGGTTGGATCGAAATCCACACCTTAGAATAAATAGCATTGAAAACTGACCCCCGATTTAGATGTGGTGCTGTTTTTTTGGTTTGGGATGAAATATACTTTCTAAGTATAAATTTCGGCCTCTCGGAGCGCAAATCGAGCAAACGATCTCTTATTCTACCAAAACAAATTCTCACACTTAGGTTGGATTGAAATACACGTGTTAGAAGAAATGACCTCAAAATTGGATCACAGGTTTGGATTTCTAGCCTGTCCGTGCCCAAATCGGGCAAACGATCTCGAATTCGATCGAAACGAATTCCCACACTTTGGTTTGGTCCAAATACATGCGTTAGAAGAAAAAACATTGAAATCCAAACCCGATTTGGAATTGGAGCACTTTCTTACGTTTAGGCCGAAGTATACTTTCTAAGTATGGATTTCGGCCTCTTGGTGCGCCAATCGAGTAAACGACCACAGATTCAATCGAAACGAATTCCCACACTTAGGCTGGATCAGATTACAGGCGTTAGAAGAAATGACATCAAAATCTGATCACAGGTTTGGATTTCTTGAACGTTTGTGGGTTTAGGCAGAAGTATACTTTCTAAGTACGGATTCCGAGCCTCTCAGTGCCCAAATCGGGAAAACGACCTCGGATTCCATCGAAATGAATATCCACACTTAGTTTGGGACAAAATACACGTGTTAAAAGAAACGGCATCGAAAATCCGAACACAGGTCTAATTTGGTGCGCGATTGTACTTTTAGACCGATGTATACTTCCAACGTACAAATTTAGGGCCTCTCAGAGCCCAAATCAGGCAATCGACTTCGGATTCCATCGAAACGAATTGCCATACTTAGGATGGATCGAAATACATGCATTAAATCAAATAATATTGAAATCCAATCACAGGTTTGGATTTTGTGCGCGTTTGTTGGTTTAGGCTGAAGTATATTTTCTAAGTTGGATTTCGAGCCTTTCAGTGCATAAATCGGGCAAATGACCTCGACTTCTATCGAAACGAATTCCCATACTTAGGTTGGATAGAAATACACGCGTTAAATCCAATGGCATAAAAATCCAATCGCAGGTTTGGATTTTGTGCGCGTGTAGGTTTTTAGGTCGATGTATACTTTCTAAGTATAGATTTTGAGCCACTCGGTGCCCAAATCAGGCAAAGGACCCCGGATTCCATTGAAACGAATTCCCACTCTTAGGTATCGTCGAAATACGTTCATTAGAAGAAATGACATTGAATTCCGACCCCCTGTTTGGAATTCGAGAGCTTATTTACGTTTAGGCCGAAGTATAGTTTCTAGGTATGGATTTCTGCGTCCCGGTGCGCCATTCGGGCAAACGACCACGGATTCAATCGAATCGAATTCCCACACTTGGGTTGGGTTTAGAAGAAACAATATCGAAATCCGTCCCCCGGTTTGGATTTGGTGCGCGTTTGTAGGTTTAGGCCGAATAATAATTTCTAAGTTTGGATTTTGAGCCTCATGGAGCCCAAATAGAGGAAACAACCTCGGATTCCATCGAAACGAATTCCCTCACTCAGGTTTGCTCGACATACTGGTGTTAAAAGAAACAGCGTTGAAATCTGACCCCCGGTTTTGAAATGGTGCGCTTTTTTACGTTTAGGCTAAAGTATACTTTCAAAGTATAGATTTTGGCCTCTCGGTGCATAAATTGGGCAAACAACCACGGATTGGGACGAAGTATAATTTCTAAGTATAAATTTCGGCCTCTCGGTGCGCCAATCGAGCAAACGACCTCAAATTCTACCAAAATGAATTCTCACACTTAGGTTGGATCGAAATACACTTGTTAAAAGAAATGACGTCAAAATCCAATCACAGGTTTGGATCTCTAGCGCGTTTGTAGGTTTAGGCCGAATTCTACTTTCTAAGTATGGATTTCTAGCCTGTCGGTGCCCAAATTGGGCAAACGATCTCGGATTCTATCGAAACGAATTCCCATACTTTGGTTTGGTCGAAATACGTGTGTTAGAAGAAACGACATTGTAATCTGAACCCGGTTTGGGAATGGAGAACTTTTTACATTTAGGCCGAAGTATACTTTCTAAGTATGGATTTCGGCCTCTTGGTGCGCTAATCGAATAAACGACCACGGATTCAATTGAAACGAATTCCCACACTTAGCCTGGATTGAAATACACACGTTAGAAGAAATGACATCGAAATCCGATCAGAGGTTTCAATTTCTTGCACGTTTGTAG
The DNA here is from genome assembly GCA_015143295.1 of Tetracentron sinense. Classification (NCBI taxonomy): domain Eukaryota; kingdom Viridiplantae; phylum Streptophyta; class Magnoliopsida; order Trochodendrales; family Trochodendraceae; genus Tetracentron; species Tetracentron sinense. Next base: position 26,129,639 of record CM026571.1, read on the forward strand.
GCCGAAGTATACCTTCTAAGTATGGATTTCGAGCCTCTCGGTGCCTAAATCGGGCAAACGACCTCGGATTCCATCGAAATGAATTCCGACCACTAGGTTTGGTCGAAATACGTGCGTTAGAAGAAATGACATCAAAATCCGACCCCCGGTATGGAATTGGAGTGCTTTTTACGTTCAGGCTGAAGTATAGTATTTAGGTATGGATTTCGACCTCTCGGTGCGCCATTCGGGCAAACTACCACGGATTCAATCGAATCAAATTCCCACACATGGATTGGGTCGAAATACATGCGGTAGAAGAAACAGCATCGAAATCTGACCCCCGGTTCGAATTTGGTGCGCGTTTGTAGGTTTAGGCTGAAGGATACTTTCGAAGCCCAAATCCGGCGAATGAACTCGGATTCCATTGAATTGAATTCTCACACTTAGAGTGGGTCGCAATACACGCGTTAGAAGAAACGGCATCGAAATCCGATCCCCGGTTTTGATGTTTTGCACTCTTTTAGGTTTAGGACGAAGTATATTTTCTAAACTTGGATTTTGGCCTCCCGGTGCGAAAATCGGACAAATGACCTCGGATTCTATCGAAATGAATTCCCACACTTAGGCTGGATCAAAATACACTCGTTAGAAGAAATGACACCGAAATGCGAGCACAGGTTTGGAATTTGTGCGGGTTTGTAGGCTTAGGCCGAGGTATACTTTCTAATTACGGATTTCGAGCCTCTCGGTTCGCAAATGATGCAAACGACCTCGGATTGCATCGAAACAATTTCCCACACTTAGGTTTGGTCGAAATACATGCGTTAGAAGAAACGACATTGAAATCCGACCCCCGGTTTCATTTTGGTTCACTTTTTTCCGTTAAGGCCGAAGTAGACTTTCTAAGTATGGATTTTAGGGCTCTCAGTGCCCAAATCGGGCAAACGACCTTGGATTCTATCGAAACGATTTCCAACACTAAGGTTGCGTCGAAATACCTGCGTCAGAAGAATCGACATCGAAAACTGACCCGTGGTTTGCATTTGGTGCACTTTTTTAGGTTTAAGCCAAACTATACCTTCTAAGTATGGATTTCGGCCTATCGGTGCCCAAATCGGGCTAGCGACCTTGGATTCCATTTAAACGAATTCACACACTTAGTTGGGGAGAAAATACATGCATTAAAAGAAACGGCATCAAAATCCGATCAAAGGTTTAGATTTGGTGCGCGATTGTACGTTTACACCGATGTATACTTTCAACGTACGAATTTAGGGCCTCTTGGTGCCCAAATCAGGCAATCGCCTTTGGATTCCATGGAAACGAATTGCCACACTTAGGTTGGATCAAAATACATGAGATAAATCAAATGACATTGAAATCCGATCCCAGGTTTGGATTTTGTGCGCGTTTGTAGGTTTAGGGTGAAGTATATTTTCTAAGTATGGATTTCGAGCCTTTCACTGCATAAATCGGGCAAATGACCTCGACTTCCATCAAAACGAATTCCCACAGTTAGGTTGGATCGAAGTACACGCGTTTAAGCCCATGACATCAAAATCCAATCGCAGGTTTGGATTTTGTGCGCATTTGGGTTTTTAGGTCGATGTATACTTCTAAGTATAGATTTTGAGCCACTCGGTGCCCAAATCAGGCAAAGACCCCGGATTCCATTGAAACGAATTCCCATCTTAGGTATCGTCGAAATACGTTCATTAGAAGAAATGACTTGAATTCCGACCCCCTGTTTGGAATTCGAGAGCTTATTTACGTTTAGGCCGAAGTATAGTTTCTAGGTATGGATTTCTGCGTCCCGGTGCGCCATTCGGGCAAACGACCACGGATTCAATCGAATCGAATTCCCACACTTGGGTTGGGTTTAGAAGAAACAATATCGAAATCCGTCCCCGGTTTGGATTGGTGCGCGTTTGTAGGTTTAGGCCGAATAATAATTTCTAAGTTTGGATTTTGAGCCTCATGGAGCCCAAATAGAGGAAACAACCTCGGATTCCATCGAAACGAATCCCTCACTCAGGTTTGCTCGACATACTGGTGTTAAAAGAAACAGCGTTGAAATCTGACCCCCGTTTTGAAATGGTGCGCTTTTTTACGTTTAGGCTAAAGTATACTTTCAAAGTATAGATTTTGGCCTCTCGGTGCATAAATTGGGCAAACAACCACGGATTGGGACGAAGTATAATTTCTAAGTATAAATTTCGGCCTCTCGGTGCGCCAATCGAGCAAACGACCTCAAATTCTACCAAAATGAATTCTCACACTTAGGTTGGATCGAAATACACTTGTTAAAAGAAATGACGTCAAAATCCAATCACAGGTTTGGATCTCTAGCGCGTTTGTAGGTTTAGGCCGAATTCTACTTTCTAAGTATGGATTTCTAGCCTGTCGGTGCCCAAATTGGGCAAACGATCTCGGATTCTATCGAAACGAATTCCCATACTTTGGTTTGGTCGAAATACGTGTGTTAGAAGAAACGACATTGTAATCTGAACCCGGTTTGGGAATGGAGAACTTTTTTACATTTAGGCCGAAGTATACTTTCTAAGTATGGATTTCGGCCTCTTGGTGCGCTAATCGAATAAACGACCACGGATTCAATTGAAACGAATTCCCACACTTAGCCTGGATTGAAATACACACGTTAGAAGAAATGACATCGAAATCCGATCAGAGGTTTCAATTTCTTGCACGTTTGTAGGCCGAAGTATACCTTCTAAGTATGGATTTCGAGCCTCTCGGTGCCTAAATCGGGCAAACGACCTCGGATTCCATCGAAATGAATTCCGACCACTAGGTTTGGTCGAAATACGTGCGTTAGAAGAAATGACATCAAAATCCGACCCCCGGTATGGAATTGGAGTGCTTTTTTACGTTCAGGCTGAAGTATAGTATTTAGGTATGGATTTCGACCTCTCGGTGCGCCATTCGGGCAAACTACCACGGATTCAATCGAATCAAATTCCCACACATGGATTGGGTCGAAATACATGCGGTAGAAGAAACAGCATCGAAATCTGACCCCCGGTTCGAATTTGGTGCGCGTTTGTAGGTTTAGGCTGAAGGATACTTTCGAAGCCCAAATCCGGCGAATGAACTCGGATTCCATTGAATTGAATTCTCACACTTAGAGTGGGTCGCAATACACGCGTTAGAAGAAACGGCATCGAAATCCGATCCCCGGTTTTGATGTTTTGCACTCTTTTAGGTTTAGGACGAAGTATATTTTCTAAACTTGGATTTTGGCCTCCCGGTGCGAAAATCGGACAAATGACCTCGGATTCTATCGAAATGAATTCCCACACTTAGGCTGGATCAAAATACACTCGTTAGAAGAAATGACACCGAAATGCGAGCACAGGTTTGGAATTTGTGCGGGTTTGTAGGCTTAGGCCGAGGTATACTTTCTAATTACGGATTTCGAGCCCTCTCGGTTCGCAAATGATGCAAACGACCTCGGATTGCATCGAAAACAATTTCCCACACTTAGGTTTGGTCGAAATACATGCGTTAGAAGAAACGACATTGAAATCCGACCCCCGGTTTCATTTTGGTTCACTTTTTTCCGTTAAGGCCGAAGTAGACTTTCTAAGTATGGATTTTAGGGCTCTCAGTGCCCAAATCGGGCAAACGACCTTGGATTCTATCGAAACGATTTCCAACACTAAGGTTGCGTCGAAATACCTGCGTCAGAAGAATCGACATCGAAAACTGACCCGTGGTTTGCATTTGGTGCACTTTTTTAGGTTTAAGCCAAACTATACCTTCTAAGTATGGATTTCGGCCTATCGGTGCCCAAATCGGGCTAGCGACCTTGGATTCCATTTAAACGAATTCACACACTTAGTTGGGGAGAAAATACATGCATTAAAAGAAACGGCATCAAAATCCGATCAAAGGTTTAGATTTGGTGCGCGATTGTACGTTTACACCGATGTATACTTTCAACGTACGAATTTAGGGCCTCTTGGTGCCCAAATCAGGCAATCGCCTTTGGATTCCATGGAAACGAATTGCCACACTTAGGTTGGATCAAAATACATGAGATAAATCAAATGACATTGAAATCCGATCCCAGGTTTGGATTTTGTGCGCGTTTGTAGGTTTAGGGTGAAGTATATTTTCTAAGTATGGATTTCGAGCCTTTCACTGCATAAATCGGGCGAATGACCTTGACTTCCATCAAAACGAATTCCCACAGTTAGGTTGGATCGAAGTACACGCGTTTAAGCCCATGACATCAAAATCCAATCGCAGGTTTGGATTTTGTGCGCATTTGTATGTTTAGGCCGATGTATACTTTCTAAGTATGGATTTTGAGCCACTCGGTGCCCAAATCGGGCAAATGACCTTGGATTCGATCAAAACGAATTCCCACTTTTAGGTTTGGTCAAAATACATGGCTTAGAAAAACGACATTGAATTCCGACCCCCGGTTTGGAATTGGAGCGCTTTTTTACATTTAGGCTGAAGTATAGTTTCTAGGTATGGACTTCGGCCTCCCGGTGCGCCATTCGGGCAAACGAACACGGATTCAATCGAATCGAATTCTCACACTTAGGATGGGTTTAGAAGAAACGTTATCGAAATCTGACCCCCGGATTGGATTTCGTGCGTGTTTGTAGGTTTAGGCCGCAGTATACCTTCTAAGTATGGATTTCGAGCCTCTCAGTGCTCAAATAGGGCAAACGATCTCGGATTCCATCGAAACGAATTCCCACACTTTGGTTTGGCCAAAATACATGTGTTAGAAGAAATGACATTGAAATCCGAACCCAGTTTGGAATTGGAGCGCTTTTTTATGTTTAGGCCGAAGTATAGTTTCTAAGTATGGATTTCGGCCTCTTGGTGCGCCAATCGGGCAAACGACCACGAATTCAATCGAAACGAATTCCCACACTTAGGCTGGATTGAAATACAAACGTTACAAGAAATGACATCGAAATCCGATCACAGGTTTGGATTTCTTGCGCGTTTGTAAGTTTAGGCCGATACCTTCTAAGTATGGATTTTTGAGCCTCTCGGTGCGCAAATCGAGCAAACGACCTCGGATTCCATTGAAACGAATTCCCACAACTAGGTTTGGTCGAAATACATGTGTTAGAAGAAATGACATTGAAATCCGACCCCAGGTATGGAATTGGAGCACTTTTTTACGTTTAGGTCCAAGTATAGTTTCGAAGTATGGATTTCGACCTCTCAGTGCGGCATTTTGGCAAACGACCACAGATTCAATCGACTTGAATTCCCACATGTAGGGTGGGTTGAAATACATGCGTTAGAAGAATCGACATCTAAATCCGACCCCCGGTTCGAATTTAGTCCGCCATTTGAAGGTTTAGGCTGAAGGATACTTTCAAAGTACGAATTTCAAGCCTCTCGGTGCCCAAATAGGGGAAACGACCTTGGATTCCATTGAAACGAATTCCCACACTGAGGTTTGGTCGAAATAAAGGCGTTACAATTAACGACATCGAAATCCGACCCCCGGTTTCGAATTTGTTCGCTTTTTTACGTCTAGGCGGAAGTATACATAGATTATGGCCTCTCGAAGCCCAAATCGTGCAAATGAACTCGGATTCCATCAAAACGAATTCTCACACTAAGAGTGGGTCGAAATACACATGTTAGAAGAAATGACATCAAAATCTGACCCCCGGTTTTGATTTGTTGCACTTTTTTAGGTTTAGGCTGAAGTATACTTTCTAAGTATGGATTTCAGGCCTCTCAGTGCCCAAATCAGGCAAATGACCTCCGATTCCATCGAAATGATTTCCCACACTATGGTTGCATCGAAATACCCGCGTTAGAAGAATCGGCATCGAAAACTGACCCGCGGTTTGCATTTGGTGCACTTTTTATGTTTAGGCCACACTATACTTTCTAAGTACGGATTTCAGCCTGTCGGTGCCCAAATCGAGCTAGCGACCTCGGATTCCATTGAAACGAATTCCCACACTTAGTTTGGGAGAAAGTACATGCGTTAAAAGAAACGGCAACGAAATCCGATCACAGATTTAGATTTGGTGCCCGATTGTACGTTTAGACCGATGCATACTTTCAACGTACGAATTTAGGGCCTCTCGGTGCCCAAATCAGGCAATCGACTTCCGAGTTCATCGAAACGAATTGCCACAGTTAGGTTGGATTTAAAAACATGCATTAAATCAAATAACATTGAAATCCATTCACAGGTTTTGATTTTGGGTGCATTTGTAGGTTTAGGCTGATGTATATTTTCTAAGTATGGATTCCGAGCCTTCCAGTGCATAAATCGGGCAAATGACCTTGACTTCTATCGAGACAAATTCCCACACTTAGATTGGATCGAAATACACGTGTTAAATCAAATGACATCAAAATCAAATCGCAGGTTTTGATTTTGTGCGCCTTTAAAGGTTTAGGCCGATGCATACTTTCTAAGTACGGATTTTGAGCCACTCGGTGCCCAAATCGGGAAAACGACCTCGGATTCCAACGAAATGAATTCCCACTCTTAGGTTTGGTCAAATTACATGCATTAGAAGAAACGATATTAAATTCCAACCCCCGGTTTGGAGTTGGAGCCCTTTTTTTCGTTTAGGCCGAAGTATAGTTTCTAGGTATCGATTTCGGCCTCTCGGTGTGCCATTCGGGCAAAACGACCACAGATTCAATTGAATCCAATTCCCACACTTAGGTTGGGTCGAAATACATTCGTTAGAAGAAACAATGTCGAAATCCGACCCCCGGATTGGATTTGGTGCGCGTTTGTAGGTTTAGGCCGAAGAATACTTTCTAAGTATGGATTCCGAGCCTCACGGTGCCCAAATCAAGGAAACAACCTCGGATTCCATCGAAACGAATACCCACACTCAAGTTTGGTCGACATACTGGCGTTAAAAGAAACAACAGCGAAATTTGACCCTCGGTTTTGAATTGGTGCGCTTTTTTACGTTTAGGCTGAAGTATACTTTCTAAGTATGGATTTTGGCCTCTCGATGCGTTAATTGGGCAAACGACCACGGATTCCATCGAAACGAATTGCCACATTTAGGTTGGACCGAAATACGCACGTTAAATCAATTAACATTGAAATCCGATCACAGGTTTGGATTTTGTGCACGTTTGCAGGTTTAGGCTGAAGTATATTTTCTAAGTATGGATTTCGAGCCTTTCAGTGCATAAATCGGGCAAATGACCTCGACTTCCATTGAAACAAATTCCCACACCTAGGTTGGATCGAAATACACGCGTTAAATCAAATGACATCGAAATCCGATCACAGGTTGAGATTTGGTGCGTGTTTGTAGGTTTAGGCTAAAATTTAATTTCTAAGTATGAATTTCGGGTCTCTCTGTGCCCAAATAGGGGAAACGAACTCGGATTCCATCGAAACGAATTCTCACACTTATGTTGGATCGAAATACACGTGTTAGAAGAAATGACATCAAATTCCGATCACAGGTTTGGATTTCTAACGCGTTTGAAGGTTTAGGCCGAACTATACTTTCTAAGTATGGATTCCGAGCCTCTCGGTGCCTAAATCGGGCAAACGATCTCGGATTCCATCGAAACGAATTCCCACACTTTGGTTTGGTCGAAATACATGCGTTAGAAGAAACGTCATTGAAAACCAAACCCAGTTTGTAATTGGATTGGTTTTTTATGTTTAGGCCGAAGTACAGTTTCTAGGTATGGATTTCGGTTTCTAGGTATGGATTTCGGCCTCTCGGTGCGCCATTCGGGCAAAAGACCATGGATTCAAACGAATCGAATTACCAAATTTTGGTTGGGTCGAAATACATGCGTTAGAAGAAACCGTATCACCATCCGGACCCCAATTTCGATTTGGTGCGCGTTTGTAGGTTCAGGCCGAAGAATACTTTCTAAGTATGGATTTCGAGCTTCACGGTGCGTAAATTGGGCAAACGACCACGGATTCTATCTTCTTTTTTGTTTTTGGGAGGGTAAGCTCGGGTTAGGCGGACCCCGACCAGAATATAAGTAGAAAGTGAAAGAGTTACAATCTAAGGTATTTACAACCAGATCTATCCTCTTCCATGATAGAGGAGAGAGCTAAAGGAAAATCCCTTGGAAGATTTTTTAAGTATAAATTTCGGACTCTCCGTGCGCAAATTGAGCAAACGACCTCGGATTCTACTGAAATGAATCCTCACACTGAGGTTGGATTGAGAAATGCCATCAACATCCGGTCACAGGTTTGGATTTCTAGCGCGTTTGTAGGTTTTGGCCGAGTATACTTTCTAAGTGTGGATTTGGGCTTCTCGGTGCGTAAATTGGGCATTCGACCACGGATTCTATCTTTTTTCTTTTTTTTTGGGAGGGTAGGCTCGGGTTAGGGGGTCCCCGACCAGAATATATAGAGAAAGTGAAAGAGTTAAAATCTAAGGTATTTACAACCAGATCTATCATCTTCCATAATAGAGGAGAGAGCTACAAGAAAATCCCCTGGAAGAAGAACAAAAGCAATAGGAAAGGTACAATAATTGGCTAAAACATCTGCTCCCCGATTGCTTTCACGCCAAATATCGAAACAAATTCTCACAATTAGGTTGGATTGAAATACATGGGTTAGATGAAATGATATCGAAATCCGATCACAGGTTTGATTTGGTGCGTGTTTGCAGGTTTAGGCCAAAATTTACTTTCTATGTATATGAATTTCGGGTCTCACTGTTCCCAAATCGGGGAAACGAACTCGGATTCCATCGAAACGAATTCTCACACTTAGGTTGGATTGAAATACAGGCCTTAGAAGAAATAGAATTGAAATCTAACCCCCGGTTTAGATGTGGTGCACTTTTTTTTTAGGTTTGGGACGAAGTATACTTTCTAAGTATAAATTTCAGCCTCTCGGTGCGCAAATCGAGCAAATGACCTTGGATTCTACCGAAACGAATTCTCACACAGAGGTTGGATTGAAATACACATGTTAGAAGAAATGAAATCAAAATCCGATCACAGGTTTGGATTTCTAGCGCGTTTTTGTAGGTTTAGGCCGAAGTATACTTTCTAACTATGGATTTCGGCCTCTCGGTGCGCCATTCGGGTTAACGACCACAGATTCAATCGAATCGAATTCCCACATTTTGGTTGTGTTGAAATACATGTGTTAGAAGAAACAGTATCGAAATCCGGCCCCCGGTTTTAATTTGGGGCACGTTTGTAGGTTTAGGCCGAAGAATACTTTCTAAGTATGGATTTTGAGCCTCACAATGCCCAAATCAAGGAAACAACCTCGGATTCCAACGAAACGAATTCTTACACTCAGGTTTGGTCGACAAACTGGTGTTAAAGGAAACAACATCGAAATCCGACCCTCGGTTTTGAATGAGTATGCTTTTTTACGTTTAGGCTGAAGTATACTTTCTATGTATGGATTTCGGTCTATCAGTGCGTAAATTGGGCAAACGACCACAGATTCTTTTTTTCTTTTTTTTTTTGAGGAGGGTAAGCTTGGGTTAGGCGGACCCCGACTAGAATATATATAGAAATTGAAAGAGTTACAATCTAAGGTATTTACAACCAGATCTATCCTCTTCCATAATAGAGGAGAGAGCTGCAGGAAAATCCCCTGGAAGAAGAACAAAAGCAATAGGAAACGTACAATAATTGCCTAAAAAATCTGCTCCCCGATTGCTTACACGCCAAATATCAAAACGAATTCCCACACTTAGGTTGGATTTACACGGCTTAGATCCAATGATATCGAAATCCGATCAAAGGTTTGATTTGGTGCGTGGTTTTAGGTTTAGGGCAAACTTTACTTTCTAAGTATGAATTTTGGGTCTCACTATGCCCAAATCGGGGAAACAAATTCGGATTCCATCAAAACGAATTCTCACACTTAGGTTGGATCGAAATACATGCCTTAGAAGAAATAGCATTGAAATCTAACCCCCACTTTAGATGTGGTGCACTTTTTTAGGTTTGGGACGAAGTATATTTTCTAAGTATAAATTTCGGCCACTCGATGCGCAAATCGAGCAAATGACCTCGGATTCTACCGAAACAAATTCTCACACTGAGATTGGATTGAAATACACATATTAGAAGAAATGACATCAAAATTCGATCACAGGTTTGGATTTCTAGCGCGTTTGTAGGTTTAGGCCGAAGAATACTTTCTAAGTATGGATTTCGGCCTCTCGGTGCGCCATTCGGGCAAACGATCACGGATTCAATCGAATCGAATTCCCTCATTTTGGTTGGATCGAAATACATGCGTTAGAAGAAATAGTATCGAAATCCGGCCCCCGTTTTGAATTTGGTGCGCGTTTGTAGGTTTAGGCCGAAGAATACTTTCTAAGTATGGATTTCGAGCCTCACGGGGCCCAAATCTGGGAAACTACCTCGGATTTCATCGAAAAAAATTCCCACACTCAGGTTTGGTTGACAAACTGGCGTTAAAAGAAACAACATCGAAGTCCGACCCCCGGTTTTGAATTGGTGTGGTTTTTAATGTTTAGGCTAAAGTATACTTTCTAAGTATGGATTTCGCCCTCTCGGTGCGTAAATTGGGCAAACGACCACGGATTCAATCGAATCGAATTCCCACATTTTGGTTGTGTTGAAATACATGCGGTAGAAGAAACAGTATCGAAATCCGGCCCCCGGTATGAATTTGGTGCGTGTTTGTAGGTTTAGGCCGAAGAATACTTTTTAAGTATGGATTTCGAGCCTCACTGTGCCCAAATCAAGGAAACTACCTCAGATTCCAACGAAACGAATTCTTACACTCAGGTTTGGTCGACAAACTGGCGTTAATGGAAACAACATCGAAATGCGACCCCCAGTTTTGAATGAGTATGTTTTTTTACGTTTAGGCTGAAGTATACTTTCTATGTATGGATTTCGCTCTATCGGTGTGTAAATTGGGCAAACGACCCCAGATTCTATCTTCTTTTTTTTGGGTGGGTAAGCTCGGGTTAGGCGGACCCCGACCATAATATATATAGAAACTGAAAGAGTTACAATCTAAGGTATTTACAACCAGATCTATCCTCTTCCATAATAGAGGAGAGAGCTGCAAGAAAATCCCCTGGAAGAAGAACAAAAGCACTAGCAAAGGTACAATAATTGCCTAAAAAATCTGCTCGCCGATTGCTTTCACGCCAAATATCGAAACGAATTCCCACACTTAGGCTGGATTGAAATACACGGCTTAGATCCAATGATATCGAAATCCGATCACAGGTTTGATTTGGTGCATGTTTTTAGGTTTAGGGCAAACTTTACTTTCTAAGTATGAATTTTGGGTCTCACTATGCCCAAATCGGGGAAACGAACTCGGATTCCATCAAAACGAATTCTCACACTTAGGTTGGATCGAAATTCATGCCTTAGAAGAAATAGCATTGAAATCTAACCCCCAGTTTAGATGTGGAGCACTTTTTTAGGTTTGGGACGAAGTATACTTTCTGAGTATAAATTTCGGCCTCTCGGTGCGCAAATCGAACAAATGACCTCGGATTCTACCGAAACAAATTCTCACACTGAGATTGGATTGAAATACACATGTTAGAAGAAATGACATCAAAATCCGATTACAGGTTTTGATTTCTAGCACGTTTGTAGGTTTAGGCCGAAGTATACTTTCTAAGTATGGATTTCGGCCTCTCGGTGCGCCATTTGGGCAAACGACCTTGGATTCAATTGAATCGAATTCCGACATTTTGGTTGGGTCGAAATACATTCGTTAGAAGAAACAGTATCGAAATCCGGCCCCCGGTTTGAATTTGGTGCGCGTTTGTAGGTTTAGGCCGAAGAATACTTTCTAAGTATGGATTTCGAGCCTCACAATGCCCAAATCTGGGAAACTACCTCGCATTCCATTGAAGCAAATTCCCACACTCAGGTTTGGTTGACAAACTGGCGTTAAAAGAAACAACATCGAAATCCGACCCCTGGTTTTGAATTGGTGTGCTATTTTATGTTTAGGCTGAAGTTTACTTTCTAAGTATGGATTTCGGCCTCTCGGTGCGTAAATTGGGCAAACGACCACAGATTCTATCTTCTTCTTTTTTTTTGAGAGGGTAAGCTCGGGTTAGGCAGACCCCGACCAGAATATATATGGAAAGTGAAAGAGTTACAATCTACGGTATTTACAACCAGATCTGTCCTCTTCCATAATAGAGGAGAGAGCTATAGGAAAATGCCTTGGATGAAGAACAAAAGCATTAGGAATGATACAATAATTGGCAAAAAAATCTGCTCCCAGATTGCTTTCACGCCAAATATTGAAACGAATTCCCACACTTAGGTTGGATTGAAATACACGGGTTAGATCAAATGACGTCGAAATCCGATCACAGGTTTGATTTGGTGCTTGTTTGGAGGTTTAGGCCAAAATTTACTTTCTAAGTATGAATTTTGGGTCTCACTGTGCCCAAATCAGGGAAACGAACTCGGATTCCATCGAAACGAATTCTCACACTTAGGTTTAGATGCGGTGCACTTTTTTAGGTTTGGGATGAAGTATACTTTCTAAGTATAAATTTCGGCCTCTCAGTGCGCAAATCGTGCAAACGACCTCGGATTCTACCGAAACGAATTGTCACAATGAGGTTGGATCGAAATACACATGTTAGATGAAATGGCATCAAAATCCGATCATAGGTTTGGATTTCTAGCCCGTTTGAAGGTTTAGACCGAAGTATACTTTCTAAGTATGGATTTCGAGCCTGCCGGGGCCCAAATCGGGCAAACGATCTCGGATTCCATCGAAACGAATTCCCACACTTTGGTTTGGTCGAAATACGTTCGTTAGAAGAAACGACATTGAAATCTGGACCCGGTTTGGAATTGGAGCGCTTTGTTACGTTTAGGTCGATGTATACTTTCTAACTATGGATTTTGGCCTCTTGGTGTGCCAATCGGGCAAATGACCACGGATTCAATCGAAACAAATTCCAAAACATAGGCTGGATCGAAACACACGCATTATAAGAAATGACATTGAAATCCGATCACAGGTATGGATTTCTTGCGCGTTTGTAGGTTTAGGCCGAAGTATACTTTCTAAGTATGGATTTCAAGTCTCTCGGTGCCCAAATCGGGGAAATGACCTCGGATTCCATTGAAACGAATTCCCACACTGAGGTTTGGTCAAAATATAGGCGTTACAAGTAACGACATCGAAATCCGACCCCCGGTTTTATATTAGTGCACTTTTTTACGTCTAGGCGGAAATATATATAGATTTCGGCATCTCGAAACCCAAATCGGGCAAATGAACTCGGATTCCATCGAAACGAATTCTCACACTTAGAATGGCTCGAAATACATGTGTTAGAAGAAACGGCATCGAAATCTGACCCCCGGTTTTGAGGTGTTGCTCTTTTCTAGGTTTAGGACGAAGTATATTTTCTAAGCATGGATTTTGGCCTCCCGGTGCAAAAATCGGGCAAATGACCTCGGATTCTATCGAAATGAATTCCCACACTTAGGTTGGATCGAAATACACGTGTTAGAAGAAATGACATCGAAATGCGAGCACAAGTTTGGAATTTGTGCGGGTTTGTAGGCTTAGGCTGAGGTATACTTTCTAAGTACGGATTTCGAGTCTCTCGGTTCACAACACAGGCGTTAGAGGAAACGACATCGAAATCCGAAACGAATTCCCACACTTAGGTTGGATTGAAATACACGGGTTAGATCAAATGACAACAAAATCCGATCCCAGCTTTTGATTTGGTGTGTGTTTGTAGGTTTAGGCCGAAATTTACTTTCTAAGTATGAATTTCGGGTCTCTCTGCTCCCAAATCAGAGAAACGAACTCGAATTCCATCGAAACGAATTCTCACACTTAGGTTGGATCGAAATACAAGCCTAAAATCAAATCAAATCACATCACATCAAAATCCAATCGCAGGTTTGGATTTTGTGCGCGTTTGTAGGTTTAGGCCGATGTATACTTTCTAAGTATGGATTTTGCGCCACTCAGTGCCAAAATCGGGCAAACGACCTCGGATTCCATCGAAATGTATTCCTACTCTTTGGTTTGGTCAAAATACGTGCATTAGAAGAAACGACATTGAATTCTGAACCCCGGTTTGGAATTGGAGCGCTTTTTTACGTTTAGGCCGAATTATAGTTTCTAGGTATGGATTTCGGCCTCTCAGTGGGCCATTCGGGCAAACGACCACGGATTCAATCGAATCCAATTCCCAAACTTAGGTTTGGTCGAAATACATGCGTTAGAAGAAACAGTATCGAAATCCGACCCCCGATTTGGATTTGGTGTGCGTTTGTAGGTTTAGGCCGAAAAATACTTTCCAAGTATGGATTTCTAGCCTCATGGTGCCCAAATCAAGGAAACAACCTCGGATTCCATCGAAACGAATTCCCACACTCAAGTTTGGTCGACATATTGGTGTTAAAAGAAACAGCATCGAAATCCGACCCCCGATTTTTAATTGGTGCACTTTTTTTACGTTTAGGCTGAAGTATACTTTCTAAGGATGGATTTCGGCCTCTCGAGGCGTAAATTGGGCAAACTACCACGGATTGTATCGAAACAAATTCTCACACTTAGGTTGGATTGAAATACACGGGTTAGATCAAATGACATCAAAATCTGATCACAGGTTTGGATTTAGTGCGTGTTTGTAGGTTTAGACCGAAATTTACTTTCTAAGTATGAATTTCAGGTCTCTTTGTGGCCAAATCAGGGAAACGAACTCGGATTCCTTCGAAACTAATTCCCACAATTAGGTTGGATCGAAATACACGCATTAGAAGAAATGACATCACAATCCAATCATTGGTTTGGATTTCAAGCGCGTTTGTAGATTAGGCCGAAGTATACTTTCTAGTTTGGTTGAAATACGTTCGTTAGAAGAAATGACATTGAAATCCGAAACTGATTTTGAATTGGAGCCCTGTTTTTCGTTTAGGCCGAATTATACTTTCTAAGGATGGATTTCGGCCTCTTGGTGCGCCAATCGGGCAAACGACCACGGATTCCATCGAAACGAATTCCCACACTTAGGCTAGATCGAAATACACTGACTGGCTAGAAGAAAAGACATCAAAATCCAATCATAGGTTTGGATTTCTTGCGTGTTTGTAGGTTTAGGCCGAAGTATACCATCTAAGTATGGATGTCGATTCTTTCGGTGCCCAAATCGGGCAAACGACCTCGGATTCCATCGAAACGAATTCCCACTACTAGGTTTTGTCAAAATATGTGCGTTAGAAGAAATGACATCAAAATCCGAACCCCGATATTGAATTGGAGTGCTTTTTTACGTTTAGGCCGAAGTATAATTTCTAGGTATGGATTTTGACCTCTCGGTGCACCATTCAGGCAAACGACCACGGATTCTAACGAAACGAATTCCCACACTTAGGTTGGATTGAAGTACATGGGTCTGATCAAATGAAATCGAAATCCGATTACAGGTTTGGATTTGGTGTGTGTTTGTTGGTTTAGGCCGAAATTTACTTTCTAAGTACGAATTTTGGGTCTCTCTGTCCCCAAATCGGGGATACGAACTCGGATTCCATCAAAACGAATTCTCACACTTTGGTTGGATCGAAATACATGCCTTAGAAGAAATAGCATCGAAATCTGACCCCCGGTTTAGATGTGGTGCACTTTTTTAGGTTTGGGACGAAGTATACTTTCTAAGTATAAATTTTGGCCTCTCGGTGCGTAAATCGAGCAAACAACCTCAGATTCTACCGAAACGAATTCTCACACTAAGGTTGGATCGAAATACACACGTTAGAAGAATTGACATCGAAATGCGAGCACAGGTTTGGAATTTGTGGTGGTTTATAGGCATAGGCCAAGGTATACTTTCTAAGTATGGATTTCGAGCCTCTCAGTTCGCAAATCATGCAAACGACCTCAGATTGCATCGAAACGATTTCCCACACTTAAATTTGGTCGAAATACGTGCGTTAGAAGAAACGACACCGAAATCCGACCCCCGGTTTGGTATTGGTACGTATTGTTTCGTTTAGGCCGAAGTATACTTTCTAAGTATGGATTTCAGGCCTCTCAGTGCCCAAATCGGGCAAACGACCTTGAATTCCATCGAAACGATTTCCCACACTAAGGTTGCGTCGAAATACCAGCATTAGAAGAATCGGCATGGAAAACTGACCCGTGGTTTGCATTTGGTGCACTTTTTTAGGTGTAGGCCAAACTATACTTTCTAAGTATGGATTTCGGTCTCTCGGTGCCCAAATCAGGCAATCGACTTCAGATTCCATCGAAACGAATTGCCACACTTAGGTTGGATCAAAATACATGCGTTATATCAAAGAACATTGAAATCCGATCACAGGTTTTAATTTTTTGCGCGTTTGTAGGTTTAGGCTGAAGTATATTTTCTAAGTATGGATTTCGAGCCTTTCAGTGCATAAATCGGGCAAATGACCTCGACTTCCATCGAAACGAATTCCCACTCTTAGGTTCAATTGAAATACACGCGTTAAATCAAATGACATCAAAATCCATTAGGGCAAACGACCACGGATTTTGATTTTGTGTGCGTTTGTAGGTTTAGGCCGATGTATACTTTCTAAGTATGGATTTTGAGCCACTCGGTGCCCAAATCGGGCAAACGACCTCAGATTCCATCGAAATAAATTCCCACTCACTGGTTTGGCTGAAATACTTGTATTAGAAGAAACGAAATTGAATTCCGACCCCCAGTTTGGAATTGGAGCGCTTTTTTATGTTTAGGCCGATGTATAGTTTCTAGGTATGGATTTCGACCTCTCGGTGCGCCATTTGGGCAAACGACCACGGATTCAATCGAATCAAATTCCCACACATAGGTTGGGTCAAAATACATGCGTTAGAAGAAACAACATCGAAATCCGATCCCCGGTTTGGATTTGGTGCGCGTTTGTAGTTTTAGGCTGAAGAATACTTTCTAAGTTTGAATTTCGGGTCTCTCTGTGCCCAAATCGGGGAAACGAACCCGGATTCCATAGACACGAAATCTCTCACATAAGTTGGATCGAAATACATGCCTTAGAAGAAATAGCATCGAAATCTGACCCCCGGTTTAGATGTGGTGCACTTTTTTAGGTTTGAGATTTAATATACTTTCTAAGTATAAATTTGGGTCTCTTGGTGCGCAAATCGAGCAAACGACCTTGGATTGCATCGAAACGATTTCCCACACTTAGGGTTGGTCGAAATACATGCGTTGAAGAAATAACATCAAAATCCGACCCCTGGTTTGGTATTGGTACGCTTTTTTTTGTTTAAGCCGAAGTATACTTTCTAAGGATTTCAGGCCTCTCAATGCCCAAATCGAGCAAATGACCTCGGATTCCATCGAAATGATTTCCCACACTAAGGCTGCATCGAAATACCCACGCTAGAAGAATCGGCATCGAAAACCGACCCGTGGTTTGCATTTGGTGCACTTTTTTACGTTTAGGCCAAACTATACTTTCTAAGTATGGATTTAGGCCTGTCGGTGCCCAAATCGGGCTAGTGACCTCGGATTCCATTGAAATGAATTCTCATACTTAGTTTGAGACAAAATACACGTGTTAAAAGAAACAGCATCAAAATCCGATCACTGGTTTAGACTTGGTGCGCGATTGTACGTTTAAACCGATGTATACTTTCAACGTATGAATTTAACTCTCGGTGCCCAAATCAGGCAATCGACTTCGGATTCCATCGAAACGAATTGCCACACTTAGGTTGGATCGAAATACAAGCGTTAAATCAAATAACATTGAAATCCAATCACAGGTTTGGATTTTTTGCGCGTTTGTAGGTTTAGGCTGAATTATATTTTCTATGTAAGGATTTCGAGCCTTTCAGTGCATAAATCGGGCAAATGACCTTGACTTCCATCGAAACGAATTCCCACACTTAGGTTGGATCGAAATAAACGTGTTAAATCAAATGAAATCAAAATCCAATCACAGGTTCGGATTTTGTGCGCGTTTGTAGGTTTAGGCCGATGTATACTTTCTAAGTACGGATTTTGAGCCACTCGGTGCCCAAATCGGACAAACGACCTTGGGTTCCATCGAAACAAATTCCCACTCTTAGGTTTTGTCGAAATACGTGCATCAGAAGAAAGGACATTGAATTCTGACCCCTAGTTTGGAATTGGAGCGCTTTTTTACAAGGCCGCAGTATAGTTTCTAGTTATGGATTTCGGCCTCTCGGTACGCCATTCGGGAAACGACCACGGATTCAATCGAATCGAATTCCCACACTTAGGTTAGGTCAAAATACATGCGTTAGAAGAAACAATATCGAAATCCGATCCCCGGTTTGGATTTGGTGCATGTTTGTAGTTTTAGGCCGAAGAATACTTTCTAAGTATGGATTTCGAGCCTAAACGTAAACGTAAAAAATCGCTCCAATTCTAAATCGGGTTCGGATTTCAATTTTGTTTATTCTAACGCACATATTTCGACCAAACCAAAGTGTGGGAATTCTTTTCGATGGAATCCGAGATCATTTGCCCGATTTGGGCATCGAGAGGCTCGAAATCCATACTTAGAAAGTATACTTCGGCCTATACCTACAAACGCGCTAGAAACCCAGACCTGTGATCGGATTTTGATGTCATTTCTTCTAACGCGAGTATTTCGATCCAACCTATTCGTGAAAATTCATTTCGGTAGAATCCGAGGTCGTTTGCTCGATTTGCGCACCGAGGGGCCGAAATTTATACTTAGAAAGTATACTTTGTCTCAAACCTAAAAAAGTGCACCACATCTAAATCGGGGATCAGATTTCAATGCTATTTCTGCTAAGGCATGTATTTTGATCCAACCTAAGTGTGAGAATTCGTTTCGATGAAATCCGAGTTCGTTTCTCCGATTTGGGCACAAAGAGACCCGAAATTCATACTTAGGAAGTAAATTTCGGCCTAAACCTACAAACACGCACCAAATCCAAACCTGTGATCGGATTTCGATGTCATTTGATCTAACCCATGTATTTCAATCCAACCTAATTATGGGAATTCATTTCGATAGAATCCGTGGTCGTTTGCCCAATTTACGCACCGAGAGGCCGAAATCCATACTTAGAAAGTATACTTCAGCCTAAACGTAAAAAAGTGCACCAATTCAAAACCGGTGGTCGGATTTCGATGCTGTTTCTTTTAACACCAGTATGTTGACCAAACCTGAGTGTGGGAATTCGTTTCGATGGAATCCGAGGTTGTTTCCTTGATTTGGACACCGTGAGGCTCAAAATGCATACTTAGAAAGTACTCTTTGGCCTAACCCTACAAACGCTCACCAAATCTAAATCGGAGGTCGGATTTCGATACTGTTTCTTCTAACGCATGTATTTTGACCAACCTAAGTGTGGGAATTTGATTTGATTGAATCCGTGGTCGTTTGCCCGAATGGTGCACGGAGAGGCCGAAATCCATACCTAGAAACTATTATTCGGCCTAAACGTAAAAAAGCATTCCAATTCCAAACCGGGGGTTAGAATTCAATGTCGTTTCTTCTAATACACGTATTTCGACCAAACCTAAGAGTGAGAATTCGTTTCGATGGAATCCGAGGTCGTTTGCCCGATTTGGGCACCCCGTGGCTCAAAATCCATACTTTGAAAGTATACATCAAACTAAACCTACAAACGAGCACAAAATCCAAACCTGCGATTGGATTTTGATGTCATTTGATTTAACACGTGTATTTCGATCCGACCTATGTGTGGGAATTCGTTTTGATGGAAGTCGAGGTCATTTGCCCGATTTATGCCCTGAAAGGCTCGAAATCCATACTTAGAAATATACTTCAGCCAAAACCTACAAACGCGCACAAAATCGAAAGCTGTGATCAGATTTCAATGTTATTTGATTTAACACATGTATTTCGATCCAACCTAAGTGTGGCATTTCGTTTTGATAAAATCCGAAGTCGATTGCCTGATTTGGGCACCGAGAGGCCCTAAATTCGTACGTTGAAAGTATACATTGGTCTCAACGTACAATCACGCACCAAATCTAAACCTATGATCGGATTTCAATGCCGTTTCTTTTAACGCGTGTATTTTGTCCCAAACTAAGTGTGGGAATTCTTTTCAATGGAATCTGAGGTCGCTAGCTCGATTGGGCACCGACAAGCCGAAATCCATACTTAGAACATATAGTTTGGCCTAAACTTAAAAAAGTGCACCAAATACAAACCGCGGGTCGGTTTTCAAAGCCAATTCTTCTAACGCGGGTATTTCGACGC
This sequence comes from Tetracentron sinense, assembly GCA_015143295.1. Lineage (NCBI taxonomy): Eukaryota > Viridiplantae > Streptophyta > Magnoliopsida > Trochodendrales > Trochodendraceae > Tetracentron > Tetracentron sinense. The sequence goes on from CM026571.1 coordinate 26,149,835, forward strand.
AACCTTAGTGAGGGAAATTGTTTCGATGGAATCCGACGTCGTTTGCCCGATTTGGGAACTGAGAGGCCTGAAATCCATACTTAGAAAGTATACTTCGGCCTAAACGAAAAAAAGCTTACCAATACCAAACCGGGGGTCGGATTTCGATGTCGTTTCTTTTAACGCATGTATTTCGACTAAACCTAAGTTTAGGAAATCGTTTCGATGCAATCCGAGGTCGTTTGCATGATTTGCGAACCGAGAGGCTCGAAATTCGTACATAGAAAGTATACCTCGGGCTTAGCCTACAAACCCGCACAAATTCCAAACCTATGCTCCCATTTCGATGTCATTTCTTCTAACGCGTGTATTTCAATCCAACATAAGTTGGGAATTCATTTCGATAGATCTCCGAGGTCATTTGCCAGATTTGCGCACCAGAAGGCCAAAATTCATGATTAGAAAATATACGTCGTCCTAAACCTAAAAAAGTGCCACACATCAAAACCGGGGGTCAGATTTCGATGCCGTTTCTTCTAACGCGTGTATTTTGACCCACTCTAAGTGTGAGAATTCATTTCGATGGAATCCGAGTTCATTTGCTCGATTTGGGCTTCGAGAGGCTGAAATCTATGTGTACTTCCTTCCGCCTAGACGTAAAAAAGCGCACCAATTCGAAACTGAGGGTCGAATTTCGATGTCGTTGCTTGTAACGCCTATATTTCAACCAAACCTCAGTGTGAGAGTTCGTTTCAATGGAATCCGAGGTCATTTCTCCGATTTGGGCACCGAGAGGCTTGAAATCCATACTTCGAAAGTCTACATCAACCTAAACCTACAATCCTGCACCAAATTCGAACCGGGGGTCGGATTTCGATGCCGTTTCTTTTAACACATGTATTTCGACCCACCCTACATGTAGGAATTCGATTCGATAGAATCCGTGGTCATTTGCCCGAATGGCGCACCGAGAAGTCAAACTCCATACCTAGAAAATATACTTCGGCCTAAACGTAAAAAAGTGCTCCAATTCCATACCAGGGGTTGGATTTCGATGTCATACTTCGGCCTAGTTGTGGGAATTCGTTTCAATGGAATCTGAGATCGTTTGCCCGATTTGGGCACCGAGAGGCTCGAAATCCATACTTAGAAGGTATACTTCGGCCTAAACCTACAAACGCGCAAGAAATCCAAACCTACGATCGGATTTCGATGTCATTTATTCTAATGCGTGTATTTCAATCTAGCCTAAGTGTGGGAATTTTTTTTTATTGAATCCGTGGTCGTTTGCCCGATTGGCGAACCAAGAGGCCGAAATCCATACTTAGAAAGTATACTTTGGCCTAAACGTAAAAAAGAGCACCAATTCCAAATCGGGTTCAGATTTCAATGTCATATCTTCTAACGCACGTATTTCGACCAAACCAAAGTGTGGGAATTCGTTTCGATGGAATCGGAGATTGTTTGCCCGATTTGGGCATCGAGAGGCTAGAAATCCATACTTAGAAAGTATACTTCGGCCTAAACCTACAAACGTGCTAGAAATCCAAACCTGTGATCGGATTTTGATGTCATTTCTTCTAACGCGAGTATTTCGATACAACCTAAGTGTGAGAATTTGTTTCGGTAGAATCCGAGGTTGTTTGCTCGATTTGCGCACCAAGAGGCCGAAATTTATACTTAGAAAATATACTTCGTCCCAAACCTAAAAAAGTGCACCACATCTAAACCGAGGGTTAGATTTCGATGCTATTTCTTCTAAGGCGTGTATTTCAATCCAACCTAAGTGTGAGAATTCGTTTTGACGGAATCCGAGTTTGTTTCACCGATTTGGGCACAGAGAGACCCGAAATTCATACTTAGAAAGTAAATTTCGGCCTAAACCTACAAACACGCACCAAATCCAAACCTGTGATCGGATTTTGATGTCATTTGATCAACCCGTGTATTTCAATCCAGCCAAAGTGTGGGAATTCGTTTCGATAGAATCCGTGGCCGTTTGCCCAATTTACGCACCGAGAGGCCGAAATCCATACATAGAAAGTATACTTCAGCCTAGACGTAAAAAAGCGTACCAATTCAAAACCGGGGGTCGGACTTCGATGCTGTTTCTTTTAACGCTAGTATGTTGATAGAACCTGAGTGTGGGAATTTGTTTTGTTGGAATCCGAGGTCGTTTGCCCCCATTTGGGCACCGAGTGGCTCAAAACCCATACTTAGAAAGTATAGATCAGCCTAAACCTACAATCGCTCACAAAATCCAAACCTGCGATATGATTTTGATGTCATTTGATTTAACGCGTGTATTTCAATCCAACCTAAGTGTGGGAATTCGTTTCGATGGAAGTCGAGGTCATTTGCCCGATTTATGTACTGAAAGGCTCGAAATCCATACTTAGAAAATATACTTCAGCCTAAACCTACAAACACTTACAAAATCCAAACCTGTGACCGGATTTCAATGTTATTTGATTTAACGCATGTATTTCAATTCAACCTAAGTGTGACAATTCGATTCGATGGAATCCGATGTCTATTGCCTGATTTGGGCACTGAGAGGCCCTAAATTCGTACGTTGAATGTAAACATCGGTCAAAACGTACAATCGCGCACCAAATCTAAACCTATGATCAGATTTTGATGCCGTTTCTTTTAACGCTTGTACTTTGTCCCAAGTTAAGTGTGGGAATTCGTTTCAATGGAATCCGAGGTCGCTAGCCCGATTTGGGCACCGACAGGCTGAAATCCATACTTAGAAATATAGTTTGGCCTAAACCTAAAAAAGTGCACCAAATCCAAACCGCGGGTCGGTTTTCGATACCGATTCTTCTAACGTGGGTATTTCGATGCAACCTTAGTGTGGGAAATCATTTTGATGGAATCCGAGGTTGTTTGCCTGATTTGGGCACTGAGAGGCTTGAAATCCATACTTAGAAAGTATACTTCGGCCTAAACGAAAAAAAGCGGGGGTCGAATTTCGATGTTGTTTCTTCTAACACATGTATTTTGACCAAACCTAAGTGTGGGAAATCATTTCGATGCAATCCGAGGTCGTTTGCATGATTTACAAATATCTTTTGTTATCCAGAAATAGAGACTAAGTATCTCTAATGCGAATCCCAAGCTCATCTTCCATCAAATCATATCCAATATAATTCGATTTAACAACACCATCATGCTATGGTATGTTATGGGAATTATTTGAGACAAGATATAATGAGAGTAAATTATGAAATTTCTATTAAGAGGTACTCTGCTCAATCATGGAAGACTTACCTAGCTATTTCTTTATTTTTAATGCGGAATTCCTTAAAATTTTCAAAGAAAGTGAAATAAAGTTAGTTACCTCTTAATGGAAGATTTATATAATTACGATCATCCAACTTTTGTCCCATTCCCAAGTAGAAGTTTTATCTACTCGGATTTCTCCTTCTCCTTAACAAACATGCAACTATTGCACTTATGCAAATCATACCAAGCATTAGGAGCTAGAGGTTCCAACAATTAAGTTGGACTTGATGAGTATACAAACTGGACAATCCTTCCAAAGGTTTGTCTTGTATCCAATGACCAATTGCTTCACTATGAAGTACAATCCTTATACTTTCCTTTCTTCTCTGAAGAGCCCTTGTCCATACTACCAGAATACCTTTCCAATGGAAAATCTTGGATTTCTTTCCTTTGCATAAATGCTCGGGATTTAGAAAAACCAATTCTTTTGAACATCTTTGCAAGTAGCATTGAACTCTTCAAAGGTTCTTAGCCATATGCAACATGTAGGAATTCAGACAATCTGATTTCCTATTTGTTCAACATTACCATATTAAAGGACTCCGGGAGTTTTTCGAGGATCATATCCTCTAATCCCATAAATTTATCTCAGCATCAAGAATTGGGATTAATGATTCCAATGATCTCTATCATACTCTTTGTGACTGGGTTTCCGTAGTCAACTTGGTGTCCACTTGTCCTTTTATATAGTACTGTCTAGCAGCTCTATTGTATTCTGTAAACATCTCAAATGACATTTACCATTAGTAGTGAGAACTTGGGCAATTCTTTAGATGATAAGCACAAACTTGAGATTCATTTTCCATTCCAAACACTTTGAATTGGTCAAGAGATTCTCATTAAAGTCTTGGTAAGGTGGTTATAGAATGACATGACAATTAAAACTTACATCATAATTTCACACATTATAATATCATTAGATCAGGGCTTTTGATCTTTTGATGATATTGCTCATCATTCAATCAAATTTCATAGACCCCTCAATCTATAAAATTAGAAAATATGCTACTTCATATTTCTGATGAGCATTGGGTGCCTTATAATACACATGCAATCTTCTATTTTAGGATAATACCACACATGCACTACAAGGTGGATAGTAACTATCCATCACTGAGCATCTCATGCATAACTCCTTATGTAAATCAGCGATTCCCAATTTTCTTGCAACCTCCAAGGACAACATGACTGTCACTGTTTTAGCCGCCATGTTCCTTGGTTAAGTGAAACCCATCATTCTGGTTCGTCATATGATCAAGTAGGGCTGTGCCCCCATTTTATTTGACACTCCCTATCAGGTCATACACAAACCTATCTACTATAGAAATAAGGTTCTACGAGTTTAACTCAGACTGAATTATGTCAATACCTTTTGGCAAGACAAGACTCGGGCTAATTAATTTTTAGTCTTATTGATAATGGAAGGTCATAGGGCAATATTATCCCGTAGGATAGATTAGCCCATTTAATTCACTTAATATTTTTCTTGAGGGAAAACAGAATATCATGAACAAATTATACATCTAATGCATTTATAAAAAGCATTCACAATATTTATCATTGTATCACATGTATAAAATAATATACAAAATCATTACATGATAATAAATCAAATTTCGTTTTAATTCGATCAAACTAATTCCAATGAACTCCTACTAGCCCCAGAAATCTTAATGGATCTAATCCAAGGGTACAAATGTCATTTTTAACATCAGTGAGCTTTAAATGGTTCATACATCCAAATGATGGACCAGTGGTCATACCAAGCACCATGAGCCCAAAATAACAATTATAAAGTGTCCATGTTCATCACTAAAACTCATAAGTCAAAATGGACTATATTACCCTTTAATTCTCTACGAATTATTTTTAGCACATTAGGGTTCACCAACCCTAAGTTTAAAAGAAATTATGGGAGTCTTTAAACAACTCTCTAAGACCTCTACTAGGATCTATAAGTGTCAATCAAACACTTCCCATAATCGTGAATATTGTTAGCTTACATCTATGCTAATTAAGGCACAATTATCTTATAATCATGCAAGTAACATATTCCACGTAAAAATTTCAACATTGACTACATGCATCATGTCCAAAATTTCAACATTCAACATTGACTACAAATCATTACATGAAATACATAATATGGGTCCACATGATCATGCTATCTTAGAAATCCTACAACTACTCTTGTAGGACGCCTTCTAAGATTTATTCTCCATGTGATCACCATCATCTTCTATCATCAATTCGATTTCTCCATAGAAAAAAACCAGCAACTCCTAATACTAAGATTACATCATATTCAAAATAAGAAACCTTGAGAAACCACCCAAAATAGGGTGCTCAAGGGGAATACAACCCATAAGAAGAAAGAATAGAGAATAGAGAGAAAATAAGGCATGATCATGAAACCCATCTACCATTCAACAAGAATATATATTAACAATTCATCAACTATGAATAATAATATGACTTGACAAATTACTTAGAAAGTCCATAACCTCAACAAGGGTTTGGCTAACCTTAGGGAAACTCTTTCCCATATGGTTAAGGCCTCTATTAACATTTAATACATAAACCCTAGACACAGAAAGCAAACATGTCAAGAATGAATTCTTAGGGATTTTAGATCATCATTAAAAGAAAACAATTTTCCTTTAATGCTTGGAAAGTCATTAAGAGAAACAATTTCTCTAAAATTAATCTAACCCTAAAATTCATCCTCACATTCCTCAATTGATAAACAAATAGAAAACACCATATTAAATTCGGCTAGGCTAGGGATCTAATCTCTTCCATTTTATTTTGATCTAATAACTATTAAAAGACCAAAATAAAAATCAGCAAATTGCTAATTTTTAATATCACTTTATATTGATTCCAAAATAAATTCAAAATCAATAATAGGTGATTTCAAAATTTTCCATAAGGGCCAACTGCTTTAGGGATTATTTGATTTAACAATTAAATAAAATAATAACTTAAACAATAGTATTAAATGTCCATAAAATAATTGATCTCTCTCAATTAAAATTCACTTGAGATAAAACCCTGTATCTCAACCAATGGCATTTATGTAATAACTTGATTAACTATTAATCAAATAAAAACTTATAAATACTATGTAGGCAGTCATTCTTAGCACATGTAATTGATCCAAATCAACTACAATAATTATGGTATTATTCCCATAAAATTTTTAGGGAACCATAAATGATATCATAATTAACATTTAATTAAATGATAGCCCGTGGACTTGAAACAGATAATTAAACAATTTAATTAAATCTCAGTCCGTGCTCTCGAATCAAATAATTAAACTATTTAATTAATTGATAGCCCATTAAACGATTTAATAGCATCCCATGCTCTCAAATCAAATAATGGAATTTAGGAAAAATGTGAAAGCCTCTTGGAAAATTAATTTAGAAAACTCATTTTCCCGCTTTAGATTTTCGACTCAAGTTTTAACCCTCAAAACGATTGATTCTGGAAAAACTTTCTTTAAAAAAGTTGTAGATCTTTTCGATGGCTTCGAAATGATATACTGACGGACCTAAATCGGACTTTCGTTCACAAAGTTATGGCCGAAATACCGAAAATGTATCGATTCTTCTAATCAAATACAAATCCGAAAATCCATCAATCAATTTTAATCGAAATAAGCTTTAATCTCCAAGAATGTTTAAGGAAGGGTGTCTAACACCATGAGATTTATTAATTAGCATTTAACAAATAAAATCCCATCAATATATGCTAGCCAAGATATCAATGGGTATCTAAGTGGTCTAAATCAAAGGGAAAACTTGCCCGGGGCTTACAAGAATAAATTAAACAATTTAATTTAATATAAAAACGATCTCTAAATCCTTAAGGGCTATAACCAAATTTATATCTCTATATACCTATCCCTATTAGAATTAAGAGAGGTTTTGAAATCATCCAAAACTGAAATTAGTATCACACTAATTTCTAAGGGCTTGATCCCTCCCTCAATAACTAGAGGGATCCCTTATCCCTAATAAATGATTATCCAATAATCAAGAATCTAGAAGATTGATTCATTAAGGTAACCAAAATTCATAGGGGAGGCATTCTTGATATAATTAAAATTTGATTATACCCTAAAATCAAAGAGAAGCATAGCCAAGGCTCTAATACCACTGAAAGTATGTCTCTTTTTAATTTTAGAAACATAGTTCTTGGGGGGCATACATCGAATCCCAAGATCTGACTAAGATTCTAATTGATTTTATTCAATGAAGGTTAGAATAACATTCACCTTTGCGACTTTGAAATTGTTAAGTCAAATCCACATAAGAATAGTACTCGTAAAACTTCATAAGTGTCAAGTCTCCTGTCGATTCACACGAACCTTCTTTTTCCTTTAAAGCTTTCTCTAATGGAAGATAATGACCCTTCCAAATTCCATGCTCTTTTATCTGTTCTTCTTTTCTTTGATCCAAGAACCTTTCTTGATCAAACAAGATGCAATCTTGATCTTCAAAGAACTTGTTCTTGATCATCAAGATCAAAAACCAAACAAAAAGGAAGAAGGGGAAGGGTGACTGTACACCCTCAAAGGGGGAGAGGGCTGGGCGTAAACTTGAGGAGAGGGAGAGAAAAAAAAATTCTGGAGAATTATATTATTTAAAGGGCTGGGCATCCACTCCTTTACATAAGTTCCCTCTTGGCTGCTTGAATTGTAATCCAATTATAATTCATTAACCTTATCCTAATCCAATTAGGATTCCTCAATAGTTTCCTTTATTGATTATTCTCCAAATCCAATTAGGATTAATCTAAAAAGAAACTAACCTTATCCATTAGTAACTAATCTTATCCTTATCGAATAAAGAATCTTGAATTAGTAACTAACTAATGGAATCCCTAACAATTAGGGAATCTTTAATTAGTAACTAACCAACTAACTAACTAACTAACCATATCCAATAAGGTGTTAATTAATTAGAAACTAATTAAACTAAAACTTCCTCCATGAAGTGGGCATCCCACCCTAGGTGGGTCCCACTCCACACCCCTAAAGGGTTTCCAAAACCCTCTTGGTCACTGGAATTATTCTTTTATAATAATTCCCAATGGGCCTACCCATTTGGTTTTTCACATCCAATGTGATTCCACCTTTTAGAGCTTCACCATACCACATAGTGATTACTTAGAGAAATTAAATAATTTAATTATAAATTAAATTAAATACTTTTAGAAGGTCCTTGTGTGAGTGATCTAAAGGGATCTCCTATTTCCGGTTGTGGGACCAAGTGCTCAACCTTTTGGTTAAAACATTGTTACTAGGAAACACCTTTCCTACACTCCATTAGGATTATAGAATTTTATCTATATCCCTGAACTTCCACCAATCACAATTAATGTCCATTAACACAATGTGATTAACCTCCAGAAATTAGAGAATTGCTTGTAAGTACCATCTCACAATATATTTACAAATAAATCATTCCACATTCCGATATCACTTGTAAGCTTCCAGGATTGGAACAATTCCACTGTCTTAGTCCCTAGCTTATGAATAGAACCCTTTCTCATGATTACTTTTTCATTGAACTTAACCTCCAAAACACTTTTGAAGAAACATTAGAAAAGAACTGACATATATATATTTATATATACTTTTCCATATTGAAAATATCAACTTCGATAAAAACCATTTTACCGAAAAGCTCCAGTATTGGATTTAGCAGTTCAGTTCAACAAGTATCACCTTGATATCATTATCTCCAATTAATGAGTTGTGGATTCCTTATTGAGTGTTTACACACTTCTCCAAACATTGTGTACATGACCCAACGTACCCGGAGTTAGTCCTGTGTATTGGACATTGCCGATTGGCACATCAAAGCCATATAGACAAATATTTGAGAAGATGTTAACCTCTTAGGTCTAAGGACAATTTTTCAAATGGATAACCCTAATACAATCTGACAGTGTATTCCATAGGGTATCTACTAGTGACCCCGTTCAGTATTATGTACTTGCTACATATACTCACATGTTAGTCAAGAGTCACCACTCTCTGTGAATGAGATTCATCACACTATCTCATAGAACTACACATGAGCCATGATGAAGTAAGGCGCCCAACCAGTACTCTAGAGGCTTCCAACAATATTAGGTTTACAAGAAACCGAAAAATCATATCTCCTTGCAACCTTTGCATGATTTTCCTACAATGTTAACTACGGAACTTTATGTCTTCATCATATGAGACAGTAATTAATATAAATACCATTTATAGTTGGTTGTGTGAATATGATGCTTGTCTAATCAAGATAGAAAAGTCTCTTATTGGCTTTCGAGGGCATATATGTCCAACAGAAGTATACTTTCTAAGTATAAATTTCTAAGTATAAATTTTGGCCTCTCGGTGCGCAAATCGAACAAATGACCTCGGATTCTACTGAAACGAATTCTAACACTTAGGTTGGATCGAAATACATGCGTTAGAAGAAATGACATCAAAATCCGATCACTGGTTTGGATTTCAAGCGCGTTTGTAGGTTTAGTCCGAAGTATACTTTCTAAGTATGGATTTCGAGCCTCTCGGTGCCCAAATCGGGCAAACGATCTCGGATTCCATCGAAATGAATTCCTACACTTTGGTTTGGTCGAAATACGTGCATTAGAAGAAACGACATTGAAATCCAAACCCGGTTTGGAATTGGAGCGCTTTTTTATGTTTAGGCCGAAGGATACTTTCTAAGTATGGATTTTGACCTCTTGGTGCGCCAATCGGGCAAACGACCACAGATTCAATCGAAACAAATTCCCACACTTAGGCTGGATTGAAATACACGTGTTAGAAAAAATGACATCGAAATCCGATTACAGGTTTGGATTTCTTGCGCGTTTAAAGGTTTAGGCCGAAGTATACCTTCTAAGTATGGATTTCGAGCCTCTCGGTGCCCAAATCGGGCAAATGACCTCGGATTCCATCGAAACGAATTCCCCCATCTAGGTTTGGTTGAAATACATGCGTTAGAAGAAATGACATCAAAATGCGACCCTCGGTATGGAATTGGATCGCTTTTTTACGTTTAGGCCGAAGTATAGTTTCTCAGTATGGATTTCGACCTCTCGGTGTGCCATTCGGGCAAACGACCTCGGACTCCATCGAAATGATTTCCCACATAAGGATGCGTCGAAATACCCATGCTTGAAGAATCGGCATTGAAAACCAACCTGCTGTTTGCATTTGGCGCACTTTTTTAGGTTTAGGCGCAACTATACTTCCTAAGTATGGCTTTTGGCCCGTCGGTTCCCAAATTGAGCTAGTGACCTCGGATTCCATGGAAAAGAATTCCCACACTTAGTTTGGAACAAAATACAGGCGTCAAAAGAAACAGCATCAAAATCCGATCATAGGTTTAGATTCAGTGGCGATTGTACGTTTAGACCAATGTATACTTTCAACGTACGAATTTTGGGCCTCTCGGTGCCGAAATCAGGCAATCGACTTCGGATTCCATCGAAACGAATTGCCACACTTAGGTTGGATCGAAATACATGTGTTAAATCAAATAACATTGAAATCCAATCACAGGTATGGATTTTGGGCGCGTTTGTAGGTTTAGGCTGAAGTATATTTTCAAAGTAAGGATTCTGAGCCTTTCAGTGCTTAAATTGGGCAAATGACCTCGACTTCCATCGAAACGAATTCCCACACTTAGGTTGGATCGAAATACATGCATTAAATCAAATGATATCAAAATCCAATCGCAGGTTTGGATTTTGTGCACATTTGTAGGTTTAGGCCGATGTATACTTTCTAAGTATGGATTTTGAGCCACTCGGTGCCCAAATCGGGCAAACGACCTCGGGTTCCATCGAAATGAATTAGCACTCTTAGGTTTGGTTGAAATACGTGCATTAGAAGAAACGACATTGAATTCCAACCCCCGGTTTGGAATTGGAGCGCTTTTTTACGGTTAGGCCGAAGTATAGTTTCTAGGTATGGCCTCTCGATGCACCATTTGGGCAAACGACCATGGATTCAAGTGAATTGAATTCCCACACTTAGGTTGGGTCAAAATACATCCGTTAGAAGAAACAGTATCGAAATCCGACCCCCGGTTTGGATTTGGATCACGTTTGTAGGTTTAGGACGAAAAATACTTTCTAAGTATGGATTTCGAGCCTCATGGGGTCGAAATCAAGGAAACAACCTTATATTCCATCAAAAAAAATTCCCACACTCAGGTTTGGCCGACATACTGGCGTTAAAGGAAACAGCATCGAAATCTGACCCCCGGTCTTGAATTGGTGCACTTTCTTACGTTTAGGCTGAAGTATACTTTCTCAGTATGGATATCGGTCTCTTGGTGCATAAATTTGGCAAACGACCACGGATTCTATCGAAACGAATTCCCACACTTAGGTTGGTTTGAAATACATGGGTTAGATCAAGTGACATCGAAATCCGATCACTGGTTTGGATTTGGTACGTGTTTGTAGGTTCAAGCCCAAATTTACTTTCTAGATGTGGTGCACTTTTTTAGGTTTGGGACGAAGTATACTTTCTAAGTATAAATTTCGGCCTCTCGATGCCAAATCGAACAAACGACCTCGGGTTCTACCGAAACGAATTCTCACAGGTTTGGATTTCTAGCGTGTTTGTAGGTTTAGGCCGAAGTATACTTTCTAAGTATGGATTTCGAGCCTCACGGAGCCCAAATCAGGCAAACGATCTCAGATTCCATCGAAACGAATTCCCACACTTTGGTTTGGTCAAAATACATGGGTTAGATGAAACGACATTGAAATCCGAACCGGGTTTGGAATTGGAGCACTTTTTTACGTTTAGGCCGAAGTATACTTTCTAAGTATGGATTTCGGCCTCTTGGTGCGCCAATCGGGCAACGACCACGGATTCAATAAAAATGAATTCCCACACTTAGGCTAGATCGAAATACATGTGTTAGAAGAAATGACATCAAAATCCGATTATAGGTTTGGATTTCTTGCGCGTTTGTAGGTTTAGGCCAAAGTATAACTTCTAAGTATGGATTTCGAGCCTCTCGATGCCCAAATCGGGCAAACGACCTCGGATTCCATCGAAACGAATTCCCACAACTAGGTTTGGTCGAAATACATGCATTAGAAGAAATGACATCGAAATCTGAAACCTGGTATGGGATTGGAGCGCTTTTTTACGTAGTAGGCCGAAGTATAGTTTCTAGGTATGGATTTCGACCTCTCGGTGCACCATTTGGGCAAACGACCACAGATTCAATCGAACCAAATTCCCACATGTAGGGTGGGTCGAAATACATGCATTAGAAGATATGGCATTGAAATTCGACCCCTGGTTCGAATTTGGTGCGTGTTTGTAGGTTTAGGCTGAAGTATTCTTTCAAGTATGGATTTCAAGCCTCTCGGTGCCCAAATCTGGGAAACGACCTCGGATTCCATTGAAACGAATTCCCACAACGTGGATTGGTCGAAATATAGGCGTTACAAGTAACAACATCGAAATCCGACCCCCGGTTTCGAATTGGTGCACTTTTTTATGTCTAGGCGGAAGTATACATAGATTTCGGCCTCTTGAAGCTCAAATCATGCAAATGAATTCGGATTCCATCGAAACGAATTCTCACACTTAGGTGGGATCGAAATACACGCGTTAGAAGAAATGACATCGAAGTGCGAGCATAGGTTTGGAATTTGTGCGGGTTTGTAGGCTTAGGCTGAGGTTTAATTTATAAGTACGGATTTCGAGCCTCTCGGTTCGCAAATCATGCAAACGACCTCTGATTGCATCGAAACGATTTCCCACACTTAGGTTTGGTCGAAATACATGCGTTAGAAGAAACAATATCAAAATCGGACCCCCGGTTTGGTATTGGTACGCTTTTTTTCACTTAGGCCGAAGTATGCATTCTAAGAATGGATTTCAGGCCTCGAAGTTTCCAAATCGGGCAAAGGACCTCGGATTCCATCGAAATGATTTCCCACACTAAGGTTGCATCGAAATACCCGCGTTAGAAGAATCGGCATCATAAACCGACCCGCGGTTTGCATTTGGTGCACTTTTTTATGTTTAGGCCAAACTATACTTTCTAAGTATGGCTTTTCGGTCTGTCGGTGCCCAAATCGGGCTAGCGACCTCAGATTCCATTGAAACGAATTCCCACACTTAGTTTGGAACAAAATACATGTGTTAATAGAAATGGCATCGAAATCTGATCACAGGTCTAGATTTGGTGCGCGATTGTACGTTTAGACAGATGTATACTTTCAACGTACGAATTTAGGGCCTCTCGGTGTAGAAATCAGGCAATCATCTTTAGATTCCATCAAAATGAATTTCCACACTTAGTTTGGATTGAAATACTTGCATTAAATCAAATAACAAATCGGATCACAGGTTTGGATTTTGTGCGTGTTTGTAGGTTTGGGCTGAAGTATATTTTCTAAGTATGGATTTCGAGCCTTTCATTGCATAAATCGGGCAAATGACCTCGACTTCAATCGAAATGAATTCCCACACTTAGGTTGGATCAAAATACACGCGTTAAATCAAATGACATCAAAATCCAATGGCTGGTTTGGATTTTGTGCGCATTTGTTGGTTTAGGCCGAAGAATACTTTCTAAGTATGGATTTCGAGCCACACGGCGCCCAAACCAAGGAAACAACCTTGGATTCCATCGAAACGAATTCCCACACTCAGGTTTGGCCGACATACTACTGTTAAAAGAAACAGCATTGAAATCTGATAACTTTTTTACGTTTAGGCTGAAGTATAGTTTCTAAGTATGGACTTCAGTCTCTCGGGGCGTAAATTGGGCAAACGACCACAGATTCTATCCAAACGAATTCCTACACTTAAGTTGGATTGAAATACATGGGTTAGATCAAATGACATTGAAATCCGATCACATGTTTGGATTTGGTGCGTGTTTGTAGGTTTAGGCCGAAATTTACTTTCTAAGTATGAATTCCGGGTCTCTTTGTGCTCAAATCGGGGAAACGAACTCGGATTCCATCGAAACGAATTCAAACACTTAGGTTGGATCGAAATACACGCCTTAGAAGAAATAGCATTGAAATCTGATCCCCGGTTTAGATGTGGTGCACTGTTTTAGGTTTGGGACGAAGTATACTTTCTAACTATAAATTTCGGCTTCTCGGTGTGCAAATCGAGCAAACGACCTCGGATTCTACCGAAACGAATTCTCACACTTAGGTTGGATCAAAATACACGCGTTAGAAGAAATGATATCAAAATCCAATCACAGACTTCGATTTCTAGCGCGTTTGTAGGTTTAGGCCGAAGTATACTTTTTAAGTATGGATTTCGTGCCTCTTGGTGCCAAATAGGGCAAACGATGTCGGATTCCAACGAAACGAATTCCCACACTTTGGTTTGGTCGAAATATGTGCATTAGAAGAAACAACATTGGAATGCGAATCCGGTTTGGAATTGGAGAGCTTTTTTACGTTTAGGCCGAAGTATACTTTCTAAGTATGGATTTCGGCATCTTAGTGTGCCAATCGGGCAAACGACCACGGATTCAATCGAAACGAATTCTCACACTTAGGCTGGATTGAAATACGCGCTTTAGAAGAAATGACATCGAAATCCGATCACAGATTTGGATTTCTTGTGCGTTTGTAGGTTTAGGCCGAAGTATACCTGCTAAATATGGATTTCGAGGCTCTTGGTGCCCAAATCGGGCAAACGACCTCGGGTTCCATAAAAACGAATTCCCACAACTAGGTTTGGTGGAATTACGTGTGTTAGAAGAAATGACATCGAAATCCGATCCCCGGTATGGAATTGGAGTGCTTTCTTACGTTTAGGCCGAAGTATAGTTTCTAGGTATGGATTTCGACCTCACGTTGCGCCATTCGGGCAAACGACCACGGATTCAATCGAATCGAATTCCCACACGTAGGTTGGGTTGAAATACATGCGTTAGAAGAAACAACAAGGAAATTCGACCCTTGGTTCGAATTTGGTGCGCGTTTGTAGGTTTAGGCTGAAGTATACTTTCTAAGTTTGGATTTCTTGAGCCTCTCAGTGCCCAAATCGGGGAAACAACCTCGGATTCCATTGAAATGAATTCTCACACTGAGGTTTGGTTGAAATATAGGCGTTACAAGTAACAACATCAAAATCCGACCCCTAGTTTCGAATTGGTGTGCTTTTTTACGTCTAGGCAGAAGTATACATAGATTTCGGCCTCTCGAAGTCCAAATCGGGCAAATGAAATTGGATTCCATCGAAAAGAATTCTCACAATTAGACTGGGTCGAAATACACATGTTAGAAGAAACAGCATCGAAATCCGACCCCCGGTTTTGATGTGTTGCATTTTTTTATGTTTAGGACAAAGTATATTTTCTAAGCATGGATTTTGGCCTCTCGGTGCGAAAATCGGGTAAAAGGCCTTGGATTCTATCGAAATGAATTCCCACACTTAGATTGGATCGAAATACACGCGGTAGAAGAAATGAAATCAAAATGTGAGCACAGGTTTGGAATTTTTGCTGGTTTGTAGGCTTAGGCCGAGGTATACTTTCTAATTACGGATTTCGAGCCTCTTGGTTCGCAAACCATGCAAACGACCTCGGATTGCATCGAAACGATTTCCCACACTTAGGTTTGTTCAAAATACATGCGATAGAAGAAACGACATCGGAATCCAACCCCCGGTTTGGTATTGGTACGCTTTTTTTCGTTTAGTCCAAAGTAGACTTTCTAAGTATGGATTTCTAGCCTCTCAATGCCCAAATCGAGCAAACGACTTCGGATTCCATCGAAACGATTTCCCACACTAAGGTTGCATCGAAATACCCACATTAGAAGAATCGGCATCGAAAACCGACCCGCGGTTTGCATTTGGTGCACTTTTTTAGGTTTAGGCCAAACTATACTTTCTAAGTATGGATTTCGGCTTGTGGTGCGGGCTAGCGACCTCAGATTCCATTGAAACGAATTCCAACACTTAGTTTGGGATAAAATACATGCGTTAAAGGAAATGGCTTCAAAATCCGATCGCAGGTTTTGGTGCGCGATTGTACGTTTAGACCAATGTATACTTTCAACGTACGAATTTAGGGCCTCTCGGTGCCCAAATCAAGCAATCGACTTCGGATTCCATCGAAACGAATTGCCACATTTAGGTTGGATCGAAATACATGCGTTAAATGAAATAACATTGAAATCCGATCAGAGGTTTGGATTTGGTGATCGTTTGTAGGTTTAAGCTGAAGTATATTTTCTAAGTATGGATTTCGAGCCTTTTAGTGAATAAATCGGGCAAATGACCTCGACTTTCATTGAAACGAATTCCCACACTTAGGTTGGATCAAAATACACGTGTTAAATCAAATGACATCAAAATCCAATCGCAGATTTGGATTTGTGCAATATTTGTAGGTTTAGGCCGATGTATACTTTCTAAGTATGGATTTTAAGCCACTCAGTGCCCAAATCGGGCAAACGACCTTGGATTCCATCGAAACGAATTCCCACACTTAGGTTTTGTCGAAATATGTGCATTAGAAGAAACGACATTGAATTCCGACCCTTGGTTTGGAATAGGAGCGCTTTTTTATGTTTAGGCCGAAGTATAGTTTCTAGGTATGGATTTCGGCCTCTTAGTGCGCCAATCGGGCAAACGACCACGGATTCAATCGAAACGAATTCCCACACTTAGGCTGTATCGAAATGCACGCGCTAGGAGAAATGACATCAAAATCTGATCACAGGTTTGGATTTCGTGCGCTTTTGTAGGTTTAGGCCGAAGTATACCTTCCTTCTAAGTATGGATTACGAGCCTCTCGGTGCCCAATTCGGGCAAACGACCTCGAATTCCATCGACACGAATTCCCACAACTAGGTTTGGTCAAAATACATACGTTAGAAAAAATGACATCGAAATCCGACCCCCGGTATGGACCTGGAGCATTTTTTTACGTTTAGGCCAAAGTATAGTTTCTAGGTATGGATTTCGACCTCTCGGTGCTATTCGGGCAAACGACCACGGATTCAATCGAATCGAATTCCCACACTTAGGTTGGGTAGAAATCCATCCGTTAGAAGAAACAGTATCCAAATCCGAACCTCAATTTGGATTTGGTGCGCGTTTGTAGGTTCAGGCCAAAGAATACTTTCTAAGTATGGATTTCAAGCCTCACGGTGCCCAAATCCGGGAAACAACCTCGGATTGCATCGAAATGAATTCCCACACTCAGGTTTGGTCAACTTTCTAGCGTTAAAAGAAACAGCTTCGAAATCCGACTCCCGGTTTTGAATTGGTGCGCTTTTTTACGTTTAGGCTGAAGTATACTTTCTAAGTATGGATTTCGGCCTCTCGGTGCGTAAATTAGGCAAACGACCATGGATTCTATCGAAATGAATTCCCACACTTAGGTTGAATTGAAATACATGGGTTAGATCAAACGACATCGAAATCCGATCACAGGTTTGGATTTGGTGTGTGTTTGTAGGTTTAGGCCAAAATTTACTTTCTAAGTACGAATTTCGGGTCTCTCTGTGCCCAACTCGGGGAAACGAACTCGGATTCAATCAAAACGAATTATCACACTTAGGTTGGATCGAAATACTTGCCTTAGAAGAAATAGCATCGAAATCTGACCCCCGATTTAGATGTGGTGCACTTTTTGAGGATTGGGACGAAGTATACTTTCTAAGTACAAATTTCGGCCTCTCGATGCGCAAATAGAGCAAACGACCTCAGATTCTACCGAAACGAATTCTCACACTTAGGTTGGATTGAAATACACGCCTTAGATGAAATGACATCAAAATCCGATCACAGGTTTGCATTTCTAGCGCGTTTGTAGGTTTTGGCCGAAGTATGCTTTCTAAGTATGTATTTCGAGCCTCTCGATGCCCAAATCGTGCAAAAGATCTCGGATTCCGTCGAAACGAATTCCCACCCTTTGGTTTGGTCAAAATATGTGTGTTCGAAGAAATGACATTGAAATCTGAACCCGGTTTGGAATTGGAGCGATTTTTTACGTTTAGGCCGAAGTATACTTTCTAAGTATGGATTTCGGCCTCTTGGTGCGCCAATTGGGCAAATGAAGACGGATTCAATCGAATCGAATTCCTACACTTAGGCTGGATCGAAATACTGGTGTTAGAAGAAATGTCATCAAAATCCGATCCTAGGTTTGGATTTCTTGCGCGTTTGTAGGTTTAGGCCGAAGTATACCTTCCTTCAAAGTAAGGATTTCGAGCCTCTCGTTGCCCAAATCAGGCAAACGACCTCGGATTCTATCGAAATGAATTCCCACAATTAGGTTTGGTCGAAATACATGTGTTAGAAGAAATGACAACGAAATCCAACCCCCGATATGCAATTGGAGCGTTTCTTTACGTTTAGGCCGAAGTATAGTTTCTAGGTATGGATTTCAACCTCTCAGTGCGCCATTCGGGCAAACGACCTCGGATTCAATCGAATCGAATTCCCACATATAGGGTGGGTCAAAATACATGCGTTAGAAGAAACGGCATCGAAATCCGACCCCCGATTCGAATTTGGTGCGCGTTTGTAGGTTTAAGCTGAAGTATACTTTTGAAGTATGGATTTCAAGCCTCTCGGTGCCCAAATCGGGGAAACGACCTCGAATTCCATTGAAATGAATTCCCAGGGTCATGGCCATGTTACACCTGGCTACCGGGCAGGATCTCAGATATGTTGCTTCAGGCACCTGGGTGGGGTCTCAGCCATGATGCATCAGGCTCCCGGGCATGATCTCGGCCATGATGCATCAGGCTACTGAGCTGGGTCACAGCTATGTTGCACCAGGCTACCGGGCAGGATCTTGGCCAAGATGCATCAGGCACCCGGGCATGGTCTCGCCCATGATGCATCAGTCTACTAGGCAGGGTCACGGCCATGTTGCACCAGGCTACCGGGCAGGGTCTTGGCCATTTGGCATCATGTTGCTCTGCTATTCTGCATCAATAGGGACATCTCAGTCAACCAGCAAGGGACATCTAAGCAATGGCCAAGGTCTTGGCCTGATAAGGGCTGAATTCCACCGATAAGCTCACTCGGGCATTTCATCGAACACATGGTTGCTTACACGTTTTGGGCAGCTCGGGCAGGTTGGATATGCACGGTTGGATCGAAATACACACGTTAAATTAAATGAAATCAAAATCCAATCGCAGGTTTGGATTTTGTGGGCGTTTGTAGGTTTAGGCCAATATATACTTTCTAAGTATGGATTTTGAGCCACTCGGTGCCCAAATCGGACAAACGACCTTGGATTCCATCGAAATGAATTCCCACTCTTAGGTTTGGTCGAAATACATGCATTAGAAGAAACGACATTGAATTCACAGGTTTGGAATTGGACCGCTTTTTTACGTTTAGGCCAAAGTACAATTTCTAGGTATGGATTTCGGCCTCTCGGTGCGCCATTCGAGCAAATGACCACGGATTCAATCGAATCGAATTCCCACACTTAGGTTGGGTAGAAATTCATGCGTTAGAGGACACAGTCTCGAAATCCAACCCCCGGTTTTCAATTGGTGCGCTTTTTTACGTTTAGGCTAAAGTGTACTTTCTAAGTATGGATTTCGGTCTCTTGGTGCCCAAATCAAGGAAACAACCTTAGATTCCATCGAAACGAATTCCCACACTCAGGTTTGGTTGACATACTGGCATTAAAAGAAACAGCATCGAAATCCAACCCCTGGTTTTCAATTGGTGCGCTTTTTTACGTTTAGGCTAAAGTATACTTTCTAAGTATGGATTTCGGCCTCTCAGTGCGTAAATTGGGAAAACGACCACAGATTCTATCGAAATGAATTCCCACACTAAGGTTGGATTGAAATACATGGGTTAGATCAAATGACATCGAAACCCAATCACAGGTTTGGTTTTGGTGCATTTTTGTAGGTTTAGGCCGAAATTTACTTTCTAAGTATGAATTTCAGGTCTCTCAGTGCCCATATCTTGGAAACGAACTCGGATTCCATCGAAATGAATTCTCACACTTAGGTTGATCAAAATACATGCCTTAAAAGAAATAGCATCAAAATCTGACACCAGGTTTAGATGTGGTGCACTTTGTAAGGTTTGGGATGAAGTATGCTTTCTAAGTATAAATTTTGGCCTCTAGTTGCACAAATCGAGCAAACGACCCCGGATTCTACCCAAACGAATTCTCACACTTAGGTTGGATCGAAATACACATGTTAGAAGAAATGACATCAAAATCTGATCACGGGTTTGGATTTCTAGCGCGTTTGTAGGTTTAGACCGAAGTATACTTTCTAAGTACGGATTCCGAGCTTCTTGGTGCCCAAATCGGGCAAACGACCTCGGATTCCATCGAAACGAATTCCCACAACTAGGTTTGGTTGAAATACGTGCGTTAGAAGAAATGACATCAAAATCCGACCCCCAGTATGGAATTGGAGCGCTTTTTTACATTTTGGCCAAAGTATAGTTTATAGGAATGGATTTCGACCTCTCGGTGCACCATTCGGGCAAACAACCAAGGGTTCAATCGAATCAACTTCCCACATGTAAGGTGGGTCGAAATACATGTGTTAGAAGAAACAGCATCGAAATCTGACCCCCGGTTCGAATTTGGTGCGCGTTTGTAGGTTTAGGTTGAAGTATACTTACGAAGTATGGATTTCAAGCCTCTCGGGGCCCAAATCGGGGAAACGACGTCGGATTCCACTGAAACGAATTCCCACACTGAGGTTTGGTCAAAATATAGGCATTACAAGTAACGACATCGAAATCTGACCCCCGGTTGCGAATTGGTGCGCTTTTTTACGTCTAGGCGGAACTATACATAGATTTCGGCCTCTCGAAGCCCAATTCGGGCAAATGAACTCGGATTCCATCGAAACGAATTCTCACACTTAGAGTGGGTTATACACGAGTCAGAAGATACAGAATCGAAATCCGACCCCCGGTTTTCATGTGTTGCACTTTTTTAGATTTTGGACGAAGTATATTTTCTAAGCATGGATTTTGCCTTCCCGGTGCGAAAATCGGGCAAATGACCTCGGGTTCTATCGAAATGAATTCCCACACTTAGGTTGGATCGAAATACACGTGTTAGAAGAAATGACATCGAAATTCGAGCACAGGTTTGGAATTTGTGCGGGTTTCTAGGCTTAGGCCGAGGTATACTTTCTAAGTATAGATTTCGAGCCTCTTGGTTCGCAAATCATGCAAATGACCTCGGATTGCATCGAAACGATTTCCCACACTTAGGTTTGGTTGAAATACATGCATTAGAAGAAACGACATCGAAAGCCGACCCCTGGCTTGGTATTGGTACGCTTTTATTCGTTTAGGCCGTAGTATACTTTCTCTGTATGGATTTCAAGCCTCCCAGTGCCCAAATCGGGCTAACGACTTCGGATTCCACTAAAACGAAATCCCACACTTAGTTTAGGAAAAAATACACCCGTTAAAAGAAACGGCATCGAAATCCGATCACAGGTTTAGATTTGGTGCGCGATTGTACGTTTAGACCGATGTATACTTTCAACGTACGAATTTAGGGCCTCTCGGTGCCCAAATCAGGCAATCGACTTTGGATTCCATCAAAACGAATTGCCACACTTATGTTGGATCGAAATACATGCGTTAAATCAATTAACATTGAAATCCGATCGCAGGTTTGGATTTTGTGCGCCTTTGTAGGTTTAGGCCGATATATACTTTCTAAGTATGGATTTTGAGCCACTCGGTGCCCAAATCGGGCAAACGATATCGGATTCCATCGAAACGAATTCCCACACTTTGGTTTGGTCAAAATACGTGTGTTAGAAGAAACGACATTGAAATCCGAACCTGTTTTGAAATTGGAGTGCTTTTTTATGTTTAGGCCGAAGTATACTTTGTAAGTATGGATTTCGGCCTCTTGGTGCGCCAATCGGGCAAACGACCACGTAATCAATCGAAATGAATTCCCACACTTAGGCTAGATCGAAATAAATGCGTTGGAAGAAATGACATCGAAATCCGATCATAGGTTTGGATTTCTTGGGTGTTTGTATGTTTAGGCCGAAGTATACCTTCTAAGTATGGATTTCGAGCCTCTCGGTGCCCAGATCGGGCTAACGACCTCGGATTCCATTGAAACGAATTCCCATAAGTAGGTTTGGTTGAAATACATGTGTTAGAAGAAATGACATCGAAACCCAACCCCCGGTATGGAATTGGAGTGCTTTTCTACATTTAGGCCGAAGTATAGTTTCTAGGTGTGGATTTCGACCTCTCGGTGCGCCATTTGGGCAAACGACCACGAATTCAACCGAATCGAATTTCCACACGTAGGGTGGGTCAAAATACATGCATTAGAAGAAACGGCCTGAAAATCTGACCCCGGTTCGAATTTTGTGCTCGTTTGTGGGTTTAGGCTGAAGTATACTTTTGAAGTATGGATTTCAAGCCTCTCGGTGCCCAAATCGGGGAAACGACCTCGAATTCCATTGAAATGAATTTCCACACTGAGGTTTGGTCAAAATATAGGCATTACAAGTAACGACATCGAAGTCCGAACCCCGGTTTCGAATTGGTGCGCTTTTTTACGCCTAGGCGGAAGCATATATAGATTTCAGCCTCTCGAAGCCCAAATCGGGCAAATGAACTCGGATTCCATTGAAACGAATTCTCACACTTAGAGTGGGTCGAAATACACATGTTAGAAGAAACAACATTGAAATCCGACCCCCAGTTTTGATGTGTTGCACTTTTTTAGGTTTAGGACAAAGTATATTTTCTAAACATGGATTTTGGCCTCCCGGTGCGAAAATCGGGCAAAGGACCCCGGATTCTATCGAAATGAATTCCCACACTTAGGTTGGATTGCAATACACGCGTTAGAAGATATGACATCCAAATACGAGCACAGGTTTGGAATTTTTGTGGGTTTGCAGGCTTAGGCCGAGGTATACTTTCTAAGTACGGATTTCGAGCCTCTCGGTTCGCAAATCATGCAAACGACCTCGGATTGCATCGAAACGATTTCCCACACTTAGGTTTTGTCGAAATACATACGTAGAAGAAACGACATCGAAATCCGACCCCCGGTTTTGTATTGGTAAGCATTTTTTCGTTTAGGCCGAAGTATACTTTCTAAGTATATATTGAGCCTCTCAATGCCCAAATCAGGCAAACAACCTCGGATTCCATCGAAACGATTTCCCACACTAAGGTTGCATCGAAATACCCACGTTAGAAGAATCGACATCAAAAACTGACCCACGATTTGCATTTGGTGCACATTTTTAGGTTTGGGCCAAACTATACTATCTCTATGTGCTTGTAAATGAGGTGAGGAGTTTATTAAGTCAGTTGGTATAGGTTTTATGGTGTGTGAGGGTGCTGAAGAACCATCCTTGATGTTTATGAGTGTTAAAATAAAGAGGAAAAGGTTCTAAGTGTCAAGAGGGTAGATGTCTTACCATAACCTCAACTTGAGGGAGCTCTAGTTGGGTCATAGCTTATCGGAATCGAGTGATTCTTGAATCATTAGAAATATATTGAACCTCTCTTTAAAGTTCATGTGTATCACGTTTTGAGATTTGGATTAGAAGTTAAGTCAAACGTGGTATTTCCGGAACCTGGTCTGCTGAGAATTTCTGGAATAGTTTGGACCAGTCCACTTGTGGGCTCATTTAGACCCTTTGACACTCATAATTGGGCTTTGTTAAAAACATAAAAGTTGTTTCCCTTTGAATTTAGAATCCAACGCAAGTTGAATCGTTAAAATTGGATTAACGAGTCAAAAGTTATGGCCAAAAGAGCGAGGCAGACAAAACAGGGCAGCTTGAGCGGGAGACCAGGTCTCGAACTTTTTTGTATGGGGGATTAGTTCAGAGGACTCCAAACACTACCAGTCAACCGGTCACACCTCCGGTCGACCCCTCCTTCCATTTTTGCTGAAAACCGACCACGGGAGATATTTTTGAAGGGTGTAGGGGTCTTTTACCAACCCCTTTGCCTATATAAAGCCCCACACTCGTGGGTAGGGTTTACACAACCTTTAGAGAAGATTTTGAGAGAAAAGAGAGAGAAGTTATGGTTTCTTACAAAGGGTTTTGTTTGTGCTTCATCAAGGATCGCTAGGTGAAGCTTGTTCTTGCTTCTGAAGCTCGATCTTCACTTCCTCGAGCTTTCTCAAGCTTGAAGTGGATTTCATAAGCTTTCTCAAAGCTTTTATAGCTTCAAAGGAGTTCTTGTAAAAGGTAGATACACTCTACTACCTACCTTGTGCTATAATTTTAAAGGCAAAACACTATGTTGAGGTTGTTCTTGGATGGAATTGGATGATGATTGGTATATGAGATGTAAGCTATCACTATTATTGATTTCTATGAATAAGATGCCATGTGTACAAGCTTTCTAAGATCACCATGATATTCACAAGTATTATATGCACCGTATGTTCACGAGTCTAGCATGATGTTATTAAGTCTCGCATGATTCGATGATTTCTCACACGAAAGGTATTTTTAAAAGTTCATAAGCAAGGTTTTGTTAAAAGAATTCTCACAAGCTCACAAATGATAAGGCCAAACTATGGGTTGGTAAGTGACAAGTTCTAAGATGGTTTCAAAGCTCACAAGGAATCCCACTATACATAGACTCACAAGTAGTCATGTCTCACAAGCTCACAAGTTCACAATCTTGCAAGTTCACAAGAAATCATACATACTCAGATCCTTGCATGCTCACAAGGAATCCCAACTCTCGCAAGAATTCACAAGAACTCACAAGAACATGATTATCACATGACCTCACAAGATTATTTGTTTTGATTTCACGCGAATACTGTTAAGAAAAGGTTTTTGGGAAACTACTTCCACATATACTATACTCTAAGCTTATGCATGTTCATGATATTATTCACTGTTAGTTAGTAGTTTGTATATCACTGAGTATTCCATGCTCAGCCGGTTATTGACTTCGGTAGGTGCACGTGTTCTATTCGATGTCTGTGGTACAAAGCCTTGGATAGAGGAAGAATACTACGAGCAAGAGCCTTCTATGGACCATTACCAGGATGAGGGATCGCCAGATAGGCGGCTGATTTCTGTTGAAAGAGTGAGAAGGATGATACTGATATAGCTGTATGTTGAGAGTGGGACTTGTCCACTCCATCTTTTGGATATGCTATGATGGTTCAAACTTGAACCTATCGATAGGAGTATTAATTATAAATCGTTTCCGCTATGTTTTATAACTTATGTACTCTGACAGGATGGTAAGTATGTACGCCTTATCTGTCATACGGGATGTATGATACGGCGGTCACGAACTGAAGCATCCCTAACTCCTAGGGGTATTTTGGGCCGTGACATTTGGATTTCCAGCCTCGTTTGTAGGTTTGAATTTTGTGTGCGTTTGTAGGTTTAGGCCGATGTATACTTTCTAAGTATGGATTTCGAGCCTCTCGGTGCCCAAATGGGGCAAACGATCTCGGATTCCATCGAAACGAATTCTCACACTTTGGTTTGGTCGAAATACGTGCGTTAGAAGAAATGACATTGAACTCCGAACCCGGTTTGGAATTGGAGCGCTCTTTTATGTTTAGGCCGAAGTATACTTTCTAAGTATGGATTTTAGCCTCTTGGTGCGCCAATCGGGCAAACGACCACATATTCAATCGAAACGAATTCCCACAGTTAGGCTGGATCGAAATACACACGTTAGAAGAAATGACATCGAAATCCGATCGCAGGTTTGGATTTCTTGCGTGTTTGTAGGTTTGGGCCGAAGTATTCCTTCTAAGTATGGATTTCAAGCCTCTCGGTGCCCAAATCGGGCAAACGACCTCAGTATGGAATTAGATCGCTTTTTTATGTTTAGGCCGAAGTATACTTTCTAAGTATGGATTTCGACCTCTTGGTTCGCCAATCGGGCAAACGACCGCGGATTCAATCGAAACGAATTCCCACACATAGGCTGGATCGAAATACATGCGTTAGAAGAAAGACCTCGAAATTTGATCACATGTTTGGATTTCTTACGTGTTTGCAGGTTTAGGCCGAAGTATACCTTCTATGTATGGATTTCGAGCCTCTCGGTGACCAAATCGGGCAAAACGGCCTCGGATTCCATCGAAACGAATTCCCACAACTAGGTTGGGTCGAAATACGTGCGTTAGAAGAAATGACATCAAAATCCAACCCCCGGTATGGAATTGGAGCGATATTTTATGTTTAGGGCGAAGTATAGTTTCTAGGTATGGATTTCGACCTCTCGATACCCCATTTGGGCAAACGACCACGGATTCAATCGAATTGAATTGCCACACTTAGGGTGGGACAAAATATATGCGTTAGAAGAAATGACATCGAAATCCGACCCCTGGTTCCAATTTGGTGCGCATTTGTAGGTTTAGGCTGAAGTATACTTTCGAAGTATGGATTTCAAGCCTCATGGTGCCCAAATCGGGCAAACGACCTCGGATTCCATTGTAAACGAATTCTCACACTGAGGTTTGGTTGAAATATAGGCGTTACAAGTAACGACATCGAAATCCGACTCCCAATTTCGAATTGGTGTGCTTTTTTACGTCTAGGTGGAAGTCTACATAGATTTCAGCCTCTAGAAGTCCAAATCGGGCAAATGAACTCGGATTCCAACGAAACGAATTCTCACACATAGAGTGGGTTGTAATACGCGCGTTACAAGAAACGGCATAGAAATCCGACCCCTGGTTTTGATGTGTTGCACTCTTTTAGGTTTAGGACGAAGCATATTTTCTAAGCATGGATTTTGGCCTTCCGATGCAAAAATCGAGCAAATGACCTTGGATTCTATCGAAATGAATTACCACATATAGGTTGGATCGAAATACACGCGTTAGAAGAAATGACATCAAAAAGCGACCACAGGTTTGGAATTTGTGCGGGTTTGTAGGCTCAGGCCGAGGTATACTTACTTTCTAAGTACAGATTTCGAGCCTCACGGTTCACAAATCATGCAAACGACCTCGGATTGCATCGAAATGATTTCCCACACTTAGGTTTGGTTGAACTACATGTGTTAGAAGAAACAACATCGAAATCCAACCCCCAGTTTGGTATTGGTACGCATTTTTTCGTTCAGGCTGAAGTTTATTTTCTAATTATGGATTTGAGGCCTCTTAGTGCCCAAATCGGACAAACGACCTCGGATTCCTTCGAAACGATTTCCCACACCAAGGTTGCATCAAAATACCCGCGTTAGAAGAATCAGCAATGAAAACCGACCCGCGGTTCGCATTTGGTGCACTTTTTTAGTTTTAGGCTAAACTATACTTCTAAGTATGGATTTCGGCCTGTCGGTGCCCAAATCGGGCTAGGGGCCTCGGATTCCATTGAAACGAATTCTCACACTTAGTTTGGGGCAAAATACACGTGATAAAAGAAACGGCATCGAAATCCGATCACAGGTTTAGATTTAATGCGCGATTGTACGTTTAGACCGATGTATACTTTCAACGTACGAATTTAGGGCCTCTCGGTGACCAAATCAGGCAATCAACTTCGGATTCCATCGAAATGAATTTCCACACTTAGGTTGGATGGAAATACAAGCGTTAAATCAAATTACATTGAAATCTGATCACAGGTTAGGATTTTGTGCGCGTTTGTAGGTTTAGGCTGATGTATATTTTCTAAGTATGGATTTCGAGCCTTTCAGTGCATAAATAAGGCAAATGACCTCGACTTCCATCGAAATGAATTCCCACACTTAGGTTGGATCGAAATACATGGGCTAAATCAAATGACATCAAAATCCAATCGCAGGTTTGGATTTTCTGCACGTTTGTAGGTTTAGGCCGATGTATACTTTCTAAGTATAGATTTTGAGCCACTCGGTGTCCAAATCGGGCAAACAACCTTGGATTCCATCGAAATGAATTCCCACTGTTAGGTTTGGTTGAAATACGTGCATTAGAAGAAACGACATTGAATTCCGACCCCCGATTTGGAATTGGAACACATTTTTACGTTTAGGCCAAAGTACAGTTTCTAAGTATGGATTTCGGCCTCTGGGTGAGCCATTTGGGCAAACGACCACGGATTCAATCGAATCGAATTCCCACACTTAGGTTGGGTCGAAATACATGCGTTAGAAGAAACAGTATCGAAATCCGACCCCCGGTTTGAATTTGGTACGCACTTGTAGGTTTAGGCCGAAGTATACGTTCTAAGTATGGATTTCGAGCCTCACGGTGCCCAAATCGGGCTAGCGACCCCGGATTCCATTGAAACAAATTTCCACAGTTAGTTTGGGATAAAATACACGCGTTAAAAGAAACGGCATCAAAATCCGATCACAGGTTTAGATGTGGTGCAGGATTCTACGTTTAGACCGATGTATACTTTCAACGTACGAATTTAGGGCCTCTGGGTGCCCAAATCAGGCAATCGACTTCGGATTCCATCGAAATGAATTGCCACACTTAGTTTGGAGCGATATTTTACGGTTAGGCCGAAGTATAGTTTCTAGGTATGGATTTCGACCTCTTGGTGCGCCATTCAGGCAAACGACCACGGATTCAATCGAATCGAATTCCCACACGTAGGGGGTCGAAATACATGCGTTAGAAGAAACGACATCGAAATCCAACCCCCAGTTTGTATTTGGTGCGCGTTTGTAGGTTTAGGCTGAAGTATACTTTGAAAAGTATGGATTTCAAGCCTCTCGGTGCCCAAATCGGGTAAACGACCACGGATTCCATTGAAACGAATTCCCACACTGAGGTTTGGTCAAAATATTGGCGTTACAAGTTATAACATTGAAATCCGACCCCCGGTTTTGAAATGGTGCGCTTTTTTCCGTCTAGGCGGAAGTATACATAGATTCCGGACTCTCGAAGCCCAAATCGGGCAAATGAACTCGGATTCCATCGAAACAAAGTCTCACACTTAGACTGGGTCGAAATACAGGCGTTAGAAGAAACGGCATCGAAATCCGACCCCCGGTTTGGATGTGTTCCACTTTTTCAGGTTTAGGACGAAGTATATTTTCTAAGCATAGATTTTTGCCTCCCGGAGCGGAAATCGGGCAAATGACCTCGGATTCTGTCGAAATGAATTCCCACACTTAGGTTGGATCGAAATACACGCGTTAGAAGAAATGACATCGAAATGCGAGCACAGGTTTGGAATTTGTGCGGGTTTGTAGGCTTAGTCCGAGGTATACTTTCTAAGTACGGATTTCGAGCCTCTCCGTTTCTCAAATCATGCAAACGACCTCGGATTGCATTGAAACGATTTCCCACACTTAGGTTTGGTCAAAATACATGCGTTAGATGAAACGACATCGAAATCAAACCCCCAGTTTGGTATTGGTACGCTTTTTTTCGTTTAGGCCGAGGTATACTATCTAAGTATGGATTTCAGGCCTCTCAGTGCCCAATCGGGCAAACGACCTCGGATTCCGTCGAAACGATTTTCCACACTAAGGTTGTGTTGAAATACCCACGTTAGAAGAATTGGCATCGGAAACCAAACCCGCGGTTTGCATTTGGTGCACTTTTTTAGGTTTAGGTCAAACTATACTTTCTAAGTATGGATTTCGGCCAGTTGGTGCCCAAATCGGGCTAGCAACCTCCGATTCCATTGAAATGAATTCCCACACTTAGTTTGTAACAAAATACATGCGTTAAAATAAACGGCATCGAAATCCAATCACAGGTTTAGATTTCGTGCGCGATTGTACGTTTAGACCGATGTATACTTTCAACGTACGAATTTAGGGCCTATTGGTGCCCAAATCAGGCAATCGACTTCAGATTCCATCGAAACAAATTGCCACACTTAGGTTGGATTGAAATACAGGCATTAAATCAAATGACATCAAAATCCAATCACTGGTTTGGATTTTGTGCGCGTTTGTTGGTTTAGGCCAATGTATACTTTCAAAGTATGGATTTTGAGCCACTCGGTGCCCAAATCGAGCAAACGACCTCGGATTCTATCGAAATGAATTCCCACTCTTAGGTTTGGTTGAAATACGTGCATTAGAAGAGTTGACATTGAATTCCAACCCCCGGTTTGGAATGGGAGCGCTTTTTTATGTTTAGGCCGAAGTATAGTTTCTAATTCCCATTCGGGCAAATGACCACGGATTCAATCGATTCAAATTCCCACACTTAAGGTGGGTCGAAATACATGCTTTAGAAGAAACGACATCGAAATCCTACCCCCGGTTCGAATTTGGTGCGCATTTGTGGGTTTAGGCTGAAGTATGGATTTCAAGCCTCTCAGTGCTCAAATCAGCAAAACGACCTCGGATTCCATTGAAACGAATTCCCACACTGAGGGTTGGTTGAAATATAGGTGTTACAGGTAACGACATCGAAATCCGACCCCCGGTTTCGAATAGGTGCACTTTTTTACGTCTAGGTGGAAGTATACATAGATTTCGGCCTCTCGAAGCCGAAATCGGGCAAATGAACTCGGATTCCATCGAAACGAATTCTCACACTTAGAGTGGGTTGAAATACACACATTAGAAGAAACAACATCGAAATCCGACCCCCGATTTTAATGTGTTGCACTTTTTTAAGTTTAGGATGAAGTATATTTTCTAAGCATGGATTTTGGCCTCCCGGTGCGAAAATCGGGCAAATGACCTTGGATTATATCGAAATGAATTCCCACACTTAGGTTGGATCAAAATACACGCATTAAAAGAAATGACATCAAAATGCAAGCATAGGTTTTGAATTTGTGCTGGTTTGTAGGCTTAGGCCAAGGTATACTTTTTAAGTACGGATTTTGAGCCTTTCGATTTGTAAATCATGCAAACGACCTCAGATTGCATCAAAATGATTTCCCACACTTATGTTTGGTCGAAATACATGCGTTAGAAGAAACGACATCGAAATCCGACCCCCGGTTTGGTATTGGTATTTTTTTTTTCGGCCTGTCGGTGCCCAAATCGAAATAGCGACCTCAGATTCCATTGAAACGAATTCGCACACTTAGTTTGGGACAAAATACATGTGTTAAAAGAAATGGCATCAAAATCCGATCCCAGGTTTAGATTTGGTGCACGATTGTACATTTAGACCGATGTATACTTTCAACATATGAATTTAGGGCCTCTCGGTGCCAAAATCAGGCAATCGACATCAGATTCCATCGAAATGAATTGCCACAATTAGGTTGGATCGAAATACATGTGTTAAATCAAATAACATTGAAATCCGATCACAGGTTTGGATTTTGTGTGCGTTTGTAGGTTTAGACTGAAGTATATTTTCTAAGGATGGATTTCGAGCCTTTCAGTGCATAAATCGGGCAAATAACCTCGACTTCCATCAAAATGAATTCCCACACTTAGGTTGGACCGAAATACACGCGTTCAATCAAATGACATCAAAATCCAATCGCAAGTTTCGATTTTGTGTGCGTTTGTAGGTTTAGGCCGATGTATACTTTCTAAGTATGGATTTTGAGCCACTCGGTGCCCAAATCGGGCAGACGACCTCGGATTCCATCGAAACAAATTCCTACTCTTAGGTTTGGTCGAAATACATGCATTAGAAGGAAAGACATTGAATTCCGACACTCAGTTTGGAATTGGAGCGCTTTTTTACGTTTAGGCCGAAGTATAGTTTCTAGGTATGGATTTGGGCCTCTCGATGCGCCATTCGGGCAAACGACCACGGAATCAATTGAATGAAATTCCCACACATAGGTTTGGTTGAAATACGTGCGTTAGAAGAAATGACATTGAAATCCAAACCCGGTTTTGAATTGGAGCGCTTTTTTACGTTTAGGCCAAAGTATACTTTCTAAGTATGGATTTCGGCCTCTTGGTGCGCAAATCGAGCAAACGACCTTGGATTCTACCGAAACGAATTCTCACACTTAGGTTGGATCAAAATACATGCGTTAGAAGTAATGACATAAAAATCTGATCACAGGCTCGCATTTCTAGCGCATTTGTAGGTTTAGTCCGAAGTATACTTTCTAAGTATGGATTTCGAGCCTCTCGGTGCCCAAATCGGGCAACCAATCTTGGATTCCATCGAAACAAATTCCCACACTTTAGTTTGGTCGAAATACATGTGTTAGAAGAAATGACATTGAAATCAGACCACCGGTTTCGAATTGGTGCTCTTTTTTACGTCTAGGTGGAAGTATACATAGATTTCGGGCTCTCGAAGCCCAAATCGGGCAAATGAACTCGGATTCCAACGAAACGAATTCTCACACTTAGAGTGGGTCGAAATACACGCGTTAGAAGAAAGGGAATCGAAATCTGACCCCGGTTTTGATGTGCTGCACTATTTTAGGTTTAGGACGAAGTATATTTTCTAAGCATGGATTTTGGCCTCCCGGTGCGAAAATCGGGCAAATGACCTCGGATTCTTTCGAAATGAATTCCCACACTTAGGTTGGATCGAAATACACGCGTTAGAAGAAATGACCTCGAAATACGAGCACAGGTTTGGAATTTGTGCGGGTTTGTAGGCTTAGGCCGTGGTATACTTTCTAAGTACGGATTTCGAGCCTCTCGGTTCGCAAATCATGCAAACGATCTCAGATTGAATTGAAATGAGTTCCCACACTTAGGTTTGGTCAAAATACATGCGTTAGAAGAAACGACCTCGAAATCCAACCCCCGGTTTGGTATGGGTACGCTTTTTTTCGTTTAGGCCGAAGTATACTTTCTAAGTATGGATTTCAAGCCTCTCAGTGCCCAAATCGGGCAAACGACCTCGGATTCCATCGAAACGATTTCCCACACTAATTTGGGACAAAATTCATATGTTAAAAGAAACGGCATCGAAATCCGAAAGCAGGTTTAGATTTGGTGCGAGATTGTACGTTTACACCGATGTATACTTTCAACGTACGAATTTGGGGCCTCTCAGTGCCCAAATCAGGCAATCAACTTCGGATTCCATCGAAACAAATTGCCACATTTAGGTTGGATCGAAATACATCCGTTAAATCAAATAACATTGAAATCCGATCACAGGTTTGGATTTTGTGCATGTTTGTAGGTTTAGGTTGAAGTATATTTTCTAAGTACGGATTTCGAGCCTTTCAGTGCATAAATCGGGCAAATGACCTTGACTTCCATTGAAACGAATTCCCACACTTAGGTGGGATCAAAATACACGTGTTAAATAAAATGACAGCAAAATCCAATCGTTGGTTTGGATTTTGTGCGCATTTGTTGGTTTAGACCGATGTATACTTTCTAAGTTTGGATTTTCAGCCACGCGGTGCCCAAATAAGGCAAACGACCTCGGATTCCATTGAAATGAATTCCCACTGTTAGGTTTGGTCGAAATACGTGCATTAGATGAAACAACATTGAATTCCGACCCCCGGTTTGGAATTGGAGTGCTTTTTTACGTTTAGGCCGAAGTATAGTTTCTAGTTATGGATTTCGGCCTCTAGGTGCGCCATTTGGGCTACCGACCCCGGATTCAATCGAATCGAATTCCCACACTTAGGTTGGGTCGAAATAGATGCGTTAGAAGAAACAGTATCGAATTCTAACCCCCGGTTTAGATTTGGTGCGCGTTTGTAGGTTTAGGCAGAAGAATACTTTCTAAGTATGGATTTTGAGCCTCACGGTGCCCAAATCGAGGAAAAAACCTCAGATTCCATCGAAACGAATTCCCACATCTAGATTTGGTTGAAATAGATGCGTTAGAAGAAATGACATGAAAATCCAACCTCCGATTCGAATTTGGTGCGCGTTTGTAAGTTTAGGCTGGAGTATACATTCGAAGTATGGATTTCAAGCCTCTCGATGCCCAAATCGTGGAAACGACCTCGGATTCCATTGAAACGAATTCCCACACTGGGGTTTGGTTGAAATATAGGAATTACAAGTAACGACATCGAAATCCGACCCCTACTTTCGAATTGGTGCGCTTTTTTACGTCTAAGTGGAAGTATACATATATTTCGGCCTCTCAAAGCCCAAATCGGGCAAATGAACTCGGATTCCATCAAAATGAATTCTCAATCTGAGAGTGGGTCAAAATACACGTGTCAGAAGAAATGGCATCGAAACCAACCCCCGGTTTTCATGTGTTCCAATTTTTTAGGTTGAGGATGAAGTATATTTTCTAAGCATGGATTTTGGCCTCCCGATGCGAAAATCGGACAAATGACCTCAGATTCTATCGAAATGAATTTCCACACTTAGGTTGGATCGAAATACACACGTTAGAAGAAATGACATCGAAATGCAAGCACAGGTTTGGAACCTGTGTGGGATTGTAGGCTTTGGCCGAGGTATACTTTCTAAATACAGGTTTCGAGCCTTTCGGTTCGCAAATCATTCAAACAACCTCGGATTGCATCGAAACGATTTCCCACACTGAGGTTTGGTCGAAATACATGCGTTAGAAGAAACGACATCAAAATCCGACCCCCGATTTGGTAATGGTACGCTTTTTTTTGTTTAGGCCAAAGTATACTTTCTAAGTATGGATTTCGGGCCTCTCAGTGCACGAAGGTTGCGTCGAAATACCCACTTTAGAAGAATCGGCATCGAAAACCGGCCAGCGGTTTGCATTTGTGCACTTTTTTATGTTTAGGCCAAACTATACTTTCTAAGTATTGATTTCGGCCTGTCGGTGCCCAAATCGGGCAAGCGACCTCGGATTCTTTTGAAACGAATTCCCACAATTAGTTTGGGACAAAATACACACATTAAATGAAACAGCATCGAAATCCGATCACAGGTTTAGATTTGGTGCTCGATTGTACGTTTAGATCGATGTATATTTCAACGTACGAATTTAGGGCCTCTGGTGCCCAAATTCGGCAATCGACTTCGGATTCCATCGAAATGAATTGCCACAGTTAGGTTGGATCGAAATACATGCGTTAAATCAAATAACATTGAAATTCGATCACAGGTTTGGATTTTGTGCTCGTTTGTAGGTTTAGGCTGAAGTATATTTTCTATGTACTGATTTCGAGCCTGTTAGTGCATAAATCAGGTAAATGACCTCGACTTCCATCGAAAAGAATTCCCACACTTAGGTTGGATCGAAATACACCCGTTATTTCAAATGACATCAAAATTCAATTGCAGGTTTCGATTTTGTGCGCGTTTGTAGGTTTAGGCCGATGTATACTTTCTAAGTATGGATTTTAAGCCACTCAGTGCCCAAATCCAGCAAACAACCTCGGATTCCATCGAAACGAATTCCCACTCTTAGGTTTGGTCAAAATACGTGCATTAGAAGAAACGACATTGAATTCCGACCCCCAGTTTGGAATTGGAGCGCTTTTTTTACGTTTAGGCCGAAGTATAGTTTCTAGGTATGGATTTAGGCATCTCGGTGCGCCATTCGGGCAAATGACCACGGATTCAATCGGATCGAATTCTCACACTTAGGTTGGGTCGAAATACATGCGTTAGAAGAATCAATATCAAAATCCGACCCCAAGTTTGTATTTGGTGCGCGTTTGTAGGTTTAGGCCGAAGAATACAATCTAAGTATGGATTTTGAGCCTCACGGCGCCCAAATCATGGAAACAACCTCGGATTCCTTCAAAACGAATTCCCACACTCAGGTTTGGTCAGAATACTGGCGTTAAGAGAAACATGATCAAAATCCAACCCCCGGTTTTGAGTTGGTGCGTTTTTTTACTTTTTGGCTGAAGCATACTTTCTAAGTACAGATTTCGAGCCTGTCGGTTCGCAAATCCTGCAAACGACCTCAAATTGCGTTGAAATGATTTCCCACACTTAGGTTTGGTCAAAATACATGCATTAGAAGAAACGACATCGAAATCCGACCCCCGGTTTGGTATGGGTACGCTTTTTTACGTTTAGGCCGATGTATACTTTCTAAGTATGGATTTCAAGCCTCTCAGTGCCCAAATCGGGAAAACGACCTCGGATTCCATCGAAACGATTTCCCACACTAATTTGGGACAAAATTCATATGTTAAAAGAAATTGCATCGAAATCCGAACGCAGGTTTAGATTTGGTGCGAGATTGTACGTTTACACCGATGTATACTTTCAACGTACGAATTTGGGGCCTCTCAGTGCCGAAATCAAGCAATCGACTTCGGATTCCATCGAAACAAATTGCCACACTTAGGTTGGATCGAAATACAGGTGTTAAATCAAATAACATTGAAATCCAATCACAGGTTTGTATTTTGTGCGCGTTTGTAGGTTTAGGCTGAAGTATATTTTCTAAGTATGGATTTCAAGCCTTTCAGTGCATAAATCGGGCAAATGACCCCGACTTCCATCGAAACGAATTCCCACACTTAGATTGGATCGAAATACACGTGTTAAATCGACTGACATCAAAATCCAATCGCAGGTTTGGATTTTTTGCGCATTTGTAGGTTTAGGCCGATGTATAATTTCTAAGTATGGATTTTGATCCCCTCGGTGCCCAAATCAGGCAAACGACCTCGAATTCCATCGAAATGAATTCCCACTCTTAAGTTTGGTTGAAATACGTGCATTAGAAGATACAACATTGAATTCCGATCGCCAGTTTGAAATTGGAGCCTTTTTTTACGTTTGGGCCGAAGTATAGTTTCTAGGTGTGGATTTCGGCCTCTCAGTGCGCCATTCGGGCAAACGACCCCGGATTCAATCGAATCAAATTGCCACACTTAGGTTGGGTCGAAATACATGCATTAGAAGAAACAGTATCGAAATCCAACCCCCGGTTTGGATTTGGTGCGCGTTTGTAGGTTTAGGCCGAACAATACTTTCTAAGTATGGATTCCGAGCCTCACGGCGCCCAAATCAAGGAAACAACCTCGGATTCCATCGAAATGAATTCCCACACTCAGGTTTGGCTGACATACTGGCGTGAAAAGAAACATCATCGAAATCCGACCCCGGGTTTTGAATTGGTGCGCTTTTTTACGTTTAGGCTGAAGTATACTTTCTAAGTATGGATTTCGGCCTCTCGGTGTGTAAATTGGGCAAACGACCACGGATTCTATCGAAATGAATTCCCACACTTAGGTTGGATTGAAGTACACGGGTTAGATCAAATGACATCGAAATCCGATCATAGGTTTGGATTTGGTGCGTGTTTGTAGGTTTAGGCTGAAATTTACTTTCTAAGTATTGAATTCCTGGTCTCTCTGTACCATAATCGGGGAAACGAACTTGGATTCCATTGAAACTAATTCTCACACTTAGGTTGGATCAAAATACACGCCTTAGAAGAAATAGCATTGAAATCTGACCCCTAGGTTAGATGTGGTGCACTTTTTTAGGTTTGGGAAGAAGCATACTTTCTAAGTATAAATTTCGGCCTCTCAGTGTGCAAATCGAGCAAACGACCTCAGATTCTACCGAAACGAACTCCCACACTTAGGTTGGATTGAAATTTCACGTGTTAGAAGATATGACATTGAAATCCGATTGCAGGTTTGGATTTCTTGCGCGTTTGTAGGTTTATGTCGAAGAATAGTTTCTAGGTATGGATTTCGACCTCTCGGTGTGCCATTCGGGGAAACAACCACGGATTCTATTGAATCGAATTCCCACACTTAAGGTGGGTCAAAATAAATGCATTAGAAGAAACAGCATCGAAATGCGACCCCTTGTTCGAATTTGGTGCGCGTTTGTTGGTTTAGGCTGAATTATACTTTCGAATTATGGATTTCAAGCCTCTCGCTGCCAAAATCGGGGAAACGAATTCCCACACTGAGACTTGGATTTCGGCCTCTCAAAGCCCAAATCGGGCAAATGAACTTGGATTCTATCGAAACGAATTCTCACATGTAGGGTGGGTCAAAATACTTGCGTTAGAAGAAATAGCATCAAAATCCGACCCCTGGTTCAAATTTGGTGCGCCTTTTTTAGGTTTAGGTTGAAGTATACTTTCGAACTATGGATTTCCACCCTCTCCGTGCCCAAATCGGGGAAACAACCTCAGATTCCATTGAAACCAATTCCCACACTGAGGTTTGGTTGAAATATAGGCATTACAAGTAACGACATCGAAATCCGGCCTTTGGTTTCGAATTGGTGCGCTTATTTATGTCTAGGCGGAAGTACACATAGATTCCGGACTCTCGGAGCCCAAATTGGGCAAATGAACTCGGATCTCACACTTCGAGTGGGTCGAAATACATGCGTTAGAAGAAACGGCAATTAAATCCGACCCCCGATTTTGATGTGTTGCAATTTTAGGTTTAGGACGAAGTATATTTTCTAAGCATGGATTTTGGCCTCCCGGTACGAAAATCGGGCAAATGACCTCGGATTCTATCGAAATGAATTCCCACACTTAGGTTGGATCGAAATACACGTGTTAGAAGAAATGACATCGAAATGCCAGCACGGGTTTAGAATTTGTGCGGGTTCGTAGGCTTAGGCCGAGGAATTCTTTCTAAGTACAGATTTCGAGCCTCTCGATTCGCAAATCATGCAAACGACATCGGATTGCATCGAAACGATTTCCCACACTTAGGTTTGGTCAAAATACATGTGTTAGAAGAAATGACATTGAAATCCGACACCCAGTTTGGTATTGGTACGCCTTTTTTCTTTTAGGCCGAAGTATACTTTCTAAGTATGGATTTCAGGTCTCTCAGTGCCCAAATCGGGCAAACGACCTCGGATTCCATTGAAACGATTTCCCAAACTAAGGTTGCATGAAAAGCCAACCCACGGTTTGCTTTTGGTGCACTTTTTTAGGTTTAGGCCGATATATACTTTCTAAGTATGGTTTTCAGTCTGTCGTGCCCAAATCAGGCTAGCGACCTCGGATTCCATTGAAACGAATTCCCACACTTAGTTTGGGAAAAAATACATGTGTTAAAAGAAATGGCATCGAAATCCAATCACAGGTTTAGATTTGGTGCGCGATTGTACGTTTGGACCAATGTATACTTTCAACGTACGAATTTAGGGCCTCTCGGTGCCCAAATCGAAACGAATTCGTACTCTTAGGATTGGTCAAAATACGTGCATTAGAAGAAACGACATTGAATTCCGATCCCCAGTATGGAATTGGAGCGGTTTTTACGTTTAGGCCGAAGTATAGTTTCTAGGTATGGATTTCGACCTCTCGGTGTGCCATTCGGGCAAACGACCATGGATTCAATCGAATCGAATTCCCACACGTAGGATGGTTTGAAATACTTGCATTAGAAGAAACGGCATCGAAATCCAACCCCCGGTTCGAATTTGGTGCGCGTTTTTAGGTTTTGGTTGAAGTATACTGTCGAAGTATTGATTTCAAGCCTCTCGGTGCCCAAATTGGGGAAACGACCTCGGATTCCATTGAAACGAATTCCCAAACTGAGGTTTGGTAGAAATATAGGTGTTACAAGTAACGACATCGAAATCCGACCCCCGGTTTTGATGTGTTGCATTTTTTAGGTTTAGAACGAAATCAGGCAAATGACCACGGATTTAATCAAAATGAATTCCCACACTTTGGTTGGATCGAAATACATGCGTTAGAAGAAATGACATCAAAATGCAAGCACAGGTTTGGATTTTGAGCGGGTTTGTAGGCTTAGGCCGAGGTATACTTTCCAAGTACGGATTTCGAGCCTCTCGGTTCGCAAATCATGCAAACGACCTCGGATTGCATCGAAACTATTTCCCACACTTAGGTTTGGTCGAAATACATACGTTAGAAGAAACAACATCGAAATCCGACCCCCGGTTTGGTATTGGTATGCTTTTTTTCGTTTAGGCCGGAAGTATACTTTCTAAGTATGGATTTCAGGCCTCTCAGTACCCAAATCGGGCAAACGACCTCGGATTCCATTGAAACGATTTCCCACACTAAGGTTGCATCGAAATACATGCGTTAGAAGAAACGACAACGAAATCCGACCCCCGGTTTGGTATTGGTACGCTTTCTTTCGTTTTGGCCGGAAGTATACTTTCTAAGTATGGATTTCAGGCCTCTCAGTGCCCAAATTGGGCAAACGTCCTCGGATTCCATTGAAATGATTTCCCACACTAAGGTTGCATCAAAATACCCGTGATAGAAGAATGGACATCAAAATCCGACCAGCGGTTTGCACTTGGGGCACTTTTTTAGGTTTAGGCCAAACTATACTTCTAAGTATGGCTTTGGGCCTATCGGTTCCCAAATCAGGCTAGCGACCTCGGATTCCATTGGTACGAATTCCCACACTTAGTTTGGGACAAAATACATGCGTTAAAAGAAACGACATCAAATTCTGGACACAGGTTTAGATTTGGTGCGCGATTGTACGTTTAGACCGATGTATACTTTCAACGTACGAATTTAGGGCCTCTCGGTGCCGAAATCAAGCAAACGACTTCAGATTCCATCGAAATGAATTGCCACACTTAGGTTGGATCGAAATACATGTGTTAAATCAAATAACATTGAAATCCGATCACAGTTTGGATTTTATGCTCGTTTGTAGGTTCAGGCTGCAATATATTTTCTAAGTATGAATTTCGAGCCTCTTGGTGCCCAAATCGGGGAAACGATCTCGGATTTCATCGAAATGAATTCCCACACTTTGGTTTTGTCGAAATACGTGCGTTAGAAGAAACGACATTGAAATCCAAGCCCGGTTTGGAATTGGAGCTCTTTTTAACGTTTAAGCCGAAGTATACTTTATAAGTATGGATTTCGACCTCTTGGT
Organism: Tetracentron sinense; assembly: GCA_015143295.1. Lineage (NCBI taxonomy): Eukaryota > Viridiplantae > Streptophyta > Magnoliopsida > Trochodendrales > Trochodendraceae > Tetracentron > Tetracentron sinense. The sequence continues at coordinate 26,190,728 of CM026571.1, forward strand.
GCGCCAATCGGGCAAACGACCACGGATTCAATCGAAATGAATTCCCACACTTAGGCTTGATCGAAATACATGCCTTGGAAGAAATGACTTCGAAATCCGATCACAGGTTTGGATTTCTTGTGCGCTTGTCGGTTTAGGCCGAAGCATACCTTGTAAGTATGGATTCCAAGCCTCTCGATGCCCAAATTGGGCAAACGACCTCAGATTCCATCAAAACAAATTCCCAGTACTAGGTTTGGTCAAAATACATGCGTTAGAAGAAATGTCATCGAAATCCGACCCACAGTATGGAATTGGAGCACTTTTTTACGTTTAGGCCGAAGTATAGTTTCTAGGTATGGATTTCGACCTCTCGGTGCACCATTAGGGCAAACGACTACGGATTCAATCGAATCGAATTCCCACATGTAGGGTGGGTCGAAATACTTGCGTTAGAAGAAATAGCATCGAAATCCAACCCCTGGTTCAAATTTGGTGCGCGTTTGTAGGTTTAGGCTGAAGTATACTTTCGAACTATGGATTTCAACCCTCTCCGTGCCCAAATTGGGGAAACAACCTCAGATTCCATTGAAACGAATTCCCACACAGAGGGTTGGTTGAAATATAGGCATTACAAGTAACGACATCGAAATTCGGCCCCTGGTTTCGAATTGGTGCGCTTTTTTACATCTAGGCGGAAGTACACATAGATTCTGGACTCTCGAAGCCCAAATTGGGCAAATGAACTCGGATTCCATCGAAATGAATTCTCACACTTAGAGTGGGTCGAAATACATGCGTTAGAAGAAATGGCATCGAAATCCGACCCCCGATTTTGATGTGTTGCAATTTTAGGTTTAGGACGAAATATATTTTCTAAGCATGGATTTTGGCCTCCCGGTACGAAAATCGGGCAAATGACCTCGGATTCTATCGAAATGAATTCCCACACTTAGGTTGGATCGAAATACAACCGTTTGAAGAAATGACATCGAAATGCCAGCACGGGGAAGCAGTTGACTCATTTCGAGAGAACAACGACCTCGGATTGGGGAAACAACCTCGGATTGGCGCACCTGGTTTGATTCTCGATCCATCCATGGCTGCCACTGCCGGCCAGCCGGCAGGGGCCCCAGGCGCTGATGCTGCTCGCGTTGATGTGCCACCTGTTCGCCCTTGGTCTGCTCTTTTCGCCTCTAACCGAGCAAAATCTAATGGCCTTTCTCTTGATTATATCTGCCCTACTTCGGAAAATGGAGTAAAGGTCGTGTAGTGTCCTTCTTCTAAAACTGAGGAAGACATTTCGCGCTGGTCTGGCGCGCTGGTGGGGTTTGTTCTCGGTCCAAAGCCCTATTTTCAGAGCTTAAAGAACTTTGTTCTCAAAGCTTGGGCTCCAAAAGGAAATCTCATAGTCTCTTCTCTGGACAATGGAATCTTCATCTTTGATTTCAGCTACGACGAAGATAAACTCCGAATCCTTGAAGCTGGGCCTTGGTTCTTTAACCAAAAGCCCCTAATCCTCAGGCACTGGAGCCCCCGCTCAAGCTGGAGAAACCCCTGATCTCTTCGATTCCCCTCTGGATAAAGCTCCCCGGCTTCAACTTCACCTTTGGGGCCAGCGTATGCTTAGTCGTCTGGCCAGTGCCATCGGGAACCCTCTTTTCACCGATAAAGTTACCGCGGACAGGGAGCGTCTCTCTTATGCTCGAATCTGTGTTGCGGTCTATGCTTCTGCTGAGCTTCCTGACTCTATCGTAGTCCAGATCCTGATGGATCCAAGTTTAATCAACAAGTGCAATATGATTGGAAACCTCTTCAATGCGCCAGGTGCTCGACCTTTGGCCACACTGAAACCAAATGTGCTACGAAGCAAATCTTGGTCCCCAAAAATAAGAGCGATGATTTCCCACCTGCTTCAAATGTGAATACTAAACCCCCCTCCGATGGGATCGTTCAGCAACCTCGATGTCGCTCTCTCATGAGTGAGCCCTCTTCAACTGCAAATTCAGATGGGGAGGACGAGGCTGTCGATGGGAATGATGGTGAAGGACTTGGTGATCTCATATCTGCCTCAAAGGGTGATGTTGTAACTCCGAATGTGGAGGATGAGGATGACATTTCTTTCGAAGTTGGCTTCACCTCTTATCGCCCATCCCCTGTTCGACGGTTTGCCTCTTACAAAGATCGTGATGAAGTAATCAGTAAAAACTCGCTTATTGACTGGGAGCTTCAAGAAAATACTGGCTTTGACTTTGAACAACATGCTCTTCTCTCCTCAACTCCCGACAAGCCTCGTTTTTCACCATCCAAGGACCTTGACCCAAATGCCTACCTAGGTCCAAATCAAATGAATCTGAGTCATGACTGTAGTGTTTCTAGCCCCAACCGCTTTGATGCTTTGAATACTCTGGGTGAAGATGATATTTCCAGTTTAAGCCAACCTCCTTCTTCAAGGTCGCGTAAATTGAAGCCTCGGCCTAGCAATGACTATACTATCTCGGTTCCTGATCCCGTGCCTCAGCCTGGCCTTATCAGCTCGCTCAGTACAAACCGATCTTTGCACAATAGCCCCCCTAGGGGGTCTACTACTCTTAATTTGTCTCGTTCTGATGAATAAGTTCGCAGCCTGGAACATTCGTGGTTTAAATGATCCTTTGAAGCAAGCTGAGATCAGAAAACTTATTGCTCTGCACCGACTCTCACTAATGGCTATTCTGGAATCGCGGGTCTGAAAGATCAATTGCTCGAAAACTCTCACTAAGGTTACGAGAGGCTGGTGTATCGCTGCAAACAATGATCATTCCCCTCTGGGGAGAATATGGATGATATGGGATCCCTCAGTTCTTCAAATGCAGGTCCTTAGTGTGTCTGATCAATATATTCACTGCCATGTTTTTGTGCCCAGCACAGCCTCTGAATTTTTGGTCACTTTCATTTATGCTTCAAATAGGGATTCCGACCAAAACAATCTCTGGAGAGATCTCTCACTCATTGCTAGCCCCTCTCCTTGGATGATCCTTGGTGACTTCAATGTTGTTCGATTTCAAGAAGAAAAGATTGGTGGAGCCCTTTACCAACCTCGCAACTCCAGGTCTTTCAATGATCGTCTTCAGCATCTTGGAATGTTTGATATCAAAAGTAAAGGGTTGTACTGCACCTGGAGCAATTCATCATGTATTGGCAGTCGTCGCATCCAATGCAAACTTGACCGAGTCCTTTGCAACATAGAATGGTGCACTAAATTTCTAGCTTCGGAAGCGAATTTTCTTCCCCTTGGTGTCTTTGATCATTCCCCCATGCTAGTTACCATCCACCCCCCGCCCCCCAGAGGGAAGGCGCCCTTCAAGTTTTTCAACTTCTGGACCCAAGACCCCGAGTTTTTGCCTCTGGTCGAGGAAGTCTGGAGAACTAGAGTTGATGGTAACCCGATGTTCAAGGTTGTGCAAAAACTAAAAGCTCTCAAATCCCAGCTTCGAAGTTGGAGTAAGTTCAAGTTTAGCAACATCTCCCTCAGAGTTTCTCAAGCTAAACAGGGCCTTGACATGGCTCAATTGAATCCGCACCAAAACCCTTCAAATGAAGATCTCATTGCTGCTGAAAAAAGATACTCTTGAGAGTATAACACCCTGGCCAGAGCAGAAGAAGCTACTCTAAGACAAAACTCCAGACTTCTCTGGCTCTCCTTGGGCGACAACAATACAAAAATTTTTCACAGTAGTCTTTCCTCTAGACGTGGCTTCAACAGGATTTCTGAAATTCTGGTTGATGGGGCAACTCTGACTCAGGAAAATGAGATTAAGGATGCTGGCCTCCACTTCTTTGAACATCTGCTAACCAAACCTCAGACTGATGATGACCTCGATCTCTCTGGCTTTCCAAGTCTTCGCACTATGGATCCTCAGGATTTCCATTTGCTCGTCGCTCCCATCACTCCTTTGGAAATCAAGTGGGCATTCCTTGATAGCAATGATGACAAATCCCCAGGCCCAGATGGCTACACTGCTCATTTTTTCAAAATCGCTTGGGATATAATTGAACATTATAGTGCATGCTGTCCAGAATTTTTTCCACTCCTCGAAACTATTGACTGAGATAAATTCAACACTGATTACTCTAATCCCCAAGGTGCCACGCCCTAATGCCTTCTCGGATTACCAGTCCATCTCTCTTTGCAATACAGTTTATAAGTGCATTTCCAAGATCTTAGCGCATCGGCTAAAGGCTGTGATCCCTTCCATTATCAGTGAAAACCAATCAGCATTCATCAAGGGGCAAAATATTTCTGACAGTGTTCTCCTTACTCATGAGTTGGTTCGAAATTATCACCGCGACACGGGACCTCCGAGATGTGCGATCAAGATTGATCTCCGAAAGGCCTTTGACACAGTTCGATGGGACTACCTTATTAGCTTGCTAAATCTCATGGGACTTCCGTCCACTTTTATCCGCTGGCTAATTCCTTGTTTTACAACCCCCTAGGTTCTCGGTGGTGATAAATGGTGCCCCTCATGGTTACTTTAAAAGCTCTCGTGGTCTTCGACAAGGAGATCCACTATCTCCTTATTTATTTGTCATTGCCATGGAAGGGTTTTCAGCTCTCCTCAACCAAGCTATGCGCACAGGCCTCTTATCTCCTCATCCCAGGTGCGGAAATCCTTTGATTTCTCATATTAGTTTTGCTGATTATCTTTTTGTTTTCCTAAAAGCAGCTCCATCCTCAGCTCATGAACTCCGCAAGGTGCTGTCACACTTCTCATCTATCTCAGGCCTTCACCCAAATCCTCTTAAGAGCCAGATGTTCTTTGCTGGAACCGCCTCAAGCACTCAATCGGCTTTCAAGCGCATCCTGCACTTTCGTATTGGAAGTCTACCTGTTAAATACTTGGGGCTTCCCCTCATCTCTGGGCGACTCTCAGCGTCAGCATGCCAACCTCTGATTGATAGGCTCACGTTCAAAGTGCAAAGTTGGAAAGGTAGATTCCTCTCATATGCTGGGCGTGTTGAGCTCATCAAATCTGTCCTGAACAGTCTCCACATCTTCTGGACCAAGCTCCTTATTCTACCTAAGTCCATCACCAAAAAGATTGAACAGATCAGCTGTAAATTTCTATTGTCAGGGCCCGATTTGCTGAGGAAAATGCACCCATTAGCATGGTCTTCTATCTGCCGACCAAAAGATAGGTGGTTTGGGTATTAGGAAGCTCTCTGACTGGAACAAAGCTGGAATCATGCGCCAACTCTGGTCTATTGTCACCCATACTGATAGCTTCTGGGTTAAATGGTGTTACCAGTACCTAATCCGCAAGAAGCACTTCTGGACCCTTAAAATACCTTCTGACTGCTCCTGGGTTTGGAGGAAGATTCTTCAAGTTCGAGATCTCGCCAAAGACTATATCACGTACTCCATTGCAAATGGATCATCCACGGCCCTATGGCTTGACCCGTGGCATCCCCGCGGCATTCTATCTCAAATCTATGGTGACCGTTTACAATATGACTCAGGGCTGTCTCGTGAGGCGAAAAGTTGCTGAAATTTTGTCCAGTGCTACTTGGGATCCTCCTCCAGCTCTCTCTGCTGATTTGATGACAGTTTGGGGTGAACTTCCCTTCATAAAAATTAACTCCTCTCTCCCATCAGATCGTGTAATCTGGACTCCCAACAGCAGCGGTAATTACTCGCTTAAATCAGCTTGGGACAACATCCGCGCTCGATCTTCCCCTGTGACGAGGTGGAATCTGGTTTGGTCTTCTCACAGCATCCCGAGGCACTCGTTCATTGCCTGGCTTGCTCTATCCAACAGCTTGCTTACCCAAGATCGCCTGCTTCGTCTCAACATCATCCCTCACTCCCGTTGTTTTTTCTGCTGGGCAAATGATGAGAGCACAAGCCACCCTTTCTTCGACTGTCCCGTCCCTCGGCAGATATGGACTCACATCCTTGCTCTTTGTGGTCACTCAGGAAGGCTAATGGACGGCTAAGGAATTCCATGGTAATTCTCTTCCTCAAAGCATTAAAAGAATGGCATTTTGCGGAACCATCTATCACATATGGTGCGAAAGGAACAACCGCATATTCTCCAATATCTCTCGTCCAACTGATGCTCTTATCAACAGCATTATTTCGGACACCCGACTCAGGTTTGAATCAGGAAATTTCCTTGTTCTTGACTCTATTTCAAACAGTATTTTTTTATGGCCCGATGGCAGATCAAATGCAACTATTTCTCTAAGCCTGATCAATGGTGCTCGTGGACACCTCTGCCACAAAATTAGTGGGTGCTCAATACTGATGGCTCTATAAGGAATGGGGCGGCAGGCCTAGGCGGTATTTTGAGGGATACCCATGGGACTCCCCTTTTTGCTTACGCCGAAGGGATTATAGACACTGACATTCTCAAAATGGAAATTCTGGCCATTGTTAGAGGGATCGAAATTGCTCTTCAGCACAACATCCAACACATTATCATTGATTCAGATTCCCTTCTAGCCACGCGATATCTGAACTCCTTGAGCGAACCTCCTTGGCTCCTTTGTAACCTTATCTCGCACTGTAAGCATTTACTCAATGGTTTCCGTTCGGATGCCATCAAACACATTAGGCGAGAAAGCAACAGAGGTGCTGATTTCTTAGCAAAGTTCTTTGTCCCAAAGTCTTCTATTATTTTTCATCCTAGGGAGTTTCCTTTGGCTCTTTCCTCTATCTTGGAAGAGGACAGATCTGGTTGTAACTACCGTAGAATGTAACTCCTTTATTTTATATATATCTGGTCGGGGTCCGCCTAACCCCAGCTTACCCTCCAAAAAAAAGAAATGCCAGCACGGGTTTAGAATTTGTGCGGGTTCGTAGGCTTAGGCCAAGGTATTCTTTCTAAGTACGGATTTTGAGCCTCTCGATTCGCAAATCATGCAAACGACATCGGATTGCATCGAAACGATTTCCCACACTTAGGTTTGGTCGAAATACATGTGTTAGAAGAAATGACATTGAAATTCGACACCCAGTTTGGTATTGGTACGCCTTTTTTCGTTTAGGCTGAAATATACTTTCTAAGTATGGATTTCAGATCTCTCAGTGCCCAAATCGGGCAAACGACCTCGGATTCCAATGAAAAGATTTCCCAAACTAAGGTTGCATGAAAAACCGACCCACGGTTTGCTTTTGGTGCACTTTTTTAGGTTTAGGCCGAACTATACTTTCTAAGTATGGTTTTCAGCCTGTCGTGCCCAAATCGGGCTAGCAACCTCGGATTCCATTGAAATGAATTCCCACACTTAGTTTGGGAAAAAATACACGTGTTAAAAGAAACGGTATTGAAATCCAATCACAGGTTTAGATTTGGTGCGCGATTGTACGTTTATACCGATGTATACTTTCAACATACGAATTTAGGGCCTCTCGGTGCCCAAATCGAAACGAATTCGTACTCTTAGGTTTGGTCAAAATACGTGCATTAGAAGAAACGACATTGAATTCCGACCCCCGGTATGGAATTGGAGTGCTTTTTACGTTTAGGCCAAAGTATAGTTTCTAGGTATGGATTTCGACCTCTTGGTGCGCCATTCAGGCAAACGACCACGGATTCAATCGAATCGAATTCCCACAGGTAGGATGGGTTGAAATACTTGCATTAGAAGAAACGGCATCGAAATCCAACCCCCGGTTCGAATTTGGTGCGCGTTTGTAGGTTTAAGTTGAAGTATACTGTCGAAGTATGGATTTCAAGCCTCTCGGTGCCCAAATCGGGGAAACGACCTCGGATTCCCTTGAAACGAATTCCCACACTGAGGTTTGGTAGAAATATAGGTGTTACAAGTAACGACATCGAAATCCGACCCCCAGTTTTGATGTGTTGCATTTTTAGGTTTAGGACGAAAATTGGGCAAATGACCACGGATTTTATCAAAATGAATTCCCACACTTTGGTTGGATCGAAATACATGCGTTAGAAGAAATGACATCAAAATAAGAGCACAGGTTTGGATTTTGAGCGGGTTTGTTGGCTTAGGCCGAGGTATACTTTCCAAGTACGGATTTCGAGCCTCTCGGTTCGCATCATGCAAACGACCTCGGATTGCTTCAAAACGATTTCCCACACTTAGGTTTGGTCAAAATACATGCGTTAGAAGAAACGACATCGAAATCCGACCCTCGGTTTAGATGTGGTGCACTTTTTTAGGTTTGGGACGAAGTATACTTTCAAAGTATAAATTTCCGCCTCTCGGTGCGTAAATCAAGCAAACGACCTCGGATTCTACCGAAATGAATTCTCACACTTAGGATGGATCGAAATACACACGTTAGGTGAAATGACATCAAAATCCGGTCACAGGTTTGGATTTCTTCCGCGTTTGTAGGTTTACACCGAAGTATACTTTCTAAGTATGGATTTCGAGCCTCTCGGCGCCCAAATCGGAGAAACGATCTCGGATTCCAACGAAACAAATTCTGACACTTAGGTTTGGTCGAAATACGTGCGTTAGAAGAAACGACATTGAAATACGAACCCGGTTTGGAATTGGAGAGCTTTTTTACGTTTAGGCCGAAGTATATTTTCTAAGTATGGATTTCGACCTCTTGGTGCGCCAATCAGGCAAACGACCACGGATTCAATCGAAATGAATTCCCACACTTAGGCTAGATCGAAATACACACGTTATAAGAAATTATATCGAAATCCGATCGCAGGTTTGGATTTCTTGCTCGTTTGTAGGTTTAGACCGAAGTATACCTTCCTTCTAAGTATGGATTTCGAGCCTCTCGTTGCCCAAATCGGGCAAACGACCTCAGATTCCATCGAAACGAATTCCCACAACTAGGTTCTGTCGAAATATGTGCGTTAGAAGACATGACATCGAAATCCAATCCCCGGTATGGAATTGGAGCGTTGTTTTACGTTTAGGCTGAAGTGTAGTTTCTAGGTATGGATTTCGACCTCTTGGTGCGCTAGTAGGGCAAACGACCACGGATTCGATCGAATCGAATTCCCACACATAGGGTGGGTCGAAATATATGTGTTAGAAGAAACGGCATCGAAATCCGACCCCCGGTTCGAATTTGGTCCACGTTTGTAGGTTTAGGCTGAAGTATACTTTTGAAGTATGGATTTCAAGCCTCTCGGTGCCCAAATCGGGGAAACGACCTCAGATTCCATTGAAACGAATTCCCACACTGAGGTTTTGGTTGAAATATAGGTGTTACAAGTAACGCCATCGAAATCCGACCCCCGGTTTTGAATTGGTGTGCTTTTTTACGTCTAGGCGGAAGTACACATAGATTTCAGCCTCTCAAAGCCCAAATCGGGCAAATGAACTCGGATTCCATCGAAACGAATTCTCACACTTAGAGTGGGTCGAAATACACGTGTTAGAAGAAATGACATCGAAATCCGACCCCCGGTTTTGATGTGTTGCACTTTTTTAGGTTTAGGATGAAGTATATTTTCTAAGCATGGGTTTTGGCCTCCTAGTGCGAAAATCGAGCAAATGACCTCGGATTCTATCGAATGAATTCCCACACTGAGGTTGGATTGAAATACATGCATTAGAAGAAATGACATCGAAATGCAAGCATAGGTTTGGAATTTGAGCGTGTTTGTTGGTTTTGGCTGACGTATACTTTCTAAGTACGGATTTCGGCCCTCTCGGTTCGCAAATCATGCAAAGGACCTCGGATTGCATCGAAACAATTTTGCACACTTAGGTTTGATCGAAATACATGCGTTAGAAGAAACGACTACGAAATCCGACCCCCAATTTTGTATTGGTACGCTTTTTTCGTTTAGGCTGAAGTATACTTACTAAGTATGGATTTCTGGCCTCTCAGTGCCCAAATCGAGATTCCATCGAAATCCCGATTGTACGGGATTCCATCGAAATCCCATACTAAGGTTGCATCGAAATACCCACGTTAGAAGAATCAGCATCGAAAACCAACCCGCGGTTTGCACTTGGTGCACTATTTTAGGTTTGGCCAAACTATACTTTCTAAGTACGGATTTCGGCCTGTCGGTGCCCAAATCAGGCTAGTGACCTCGGATTCTTTTGAAACGAATTCCCACACTTAGTTTGGGACAAAATACACGCGTTAAAAGAAAAGGCATCGAAATCCAATCACAGGTTTAGATTTGGTGCGCGATTGTACTTTAGACCGATGTATACTTTCAACGTACGAATTTAGGGCCTCTCGGTGCCCAAATCAGGCAATCGACTTCGGATTCCATCAAAATGAATTGACACACTTAGGTTGGATCGAAATACATGGGTTAGATCAAATAACATTGAAATCCGATCACAGGTTTGGATTTTGTGCGCGTTTGTAGGTTTAGGCTGAAGTATATTTTCTAAGTATGGATTTCGTGCCTTTCTGTGCACAAATCGGGCCAATGACATCGACTTCCATCGAACCAAATTCCCACACTTAGGTTGGATCGAAATACATGCGTTAAATGAAATGACATCAAAATCCAATCTCAGGTTTGGATTTTGTGCACGTTTGTAGGTTTAGGCCGATGTATACTTTCTAAGTATGGATTTTGAGCCACTAGAAATGAATTCCCACTCTTAGATTTGGTCGAAATACGTGCATTAGAAGAAACGACATTGAATTCCGACCCCCGGTTTGGAATTGGAGCGCTTTTTTACGTTTAGGCCGAAGTATAATTTCTAGGTATGGATTTCGGCCTCTCGGTGCGCCATTCAGGCAAAAGACCACAAATTCAATCGAATCGAATTCCCACAATTAGGTTGGGTCGAAATACATGCGTTATAAGAAATAGTATCAAAACCCGACCCCCTGTTTTGATTTGGTGCCCGTTTGTAGGTATAGGCCGAAGAATACTTTCTAAGTATGGATTTCGAGCCTCACGTTGCCCAAATCAAGGAAACAACCTCAAATTCCATCGAAACGAATTCCCACACTCAGGTTTGGTTGACATACTGGCGTTAAAAGAAACAACATCAAAATCCGACCCTTGGTTTTGAATTGGTGCGTTTTTTTACGTTTAGGCTAGAGTATACTTTCTAAGTATGGATTTTGGCCTCTCGGCGCGTAAATTTGGAAAACGACCACGGATTCTATCGAAAAGAATTCCCACACTTAGGTTGGATTGAAATACACGGGTTAGATCAAATGTCATCGAAATCCGATCACACGTTTGGATTTGGGGCGTGTTTGTAGGTTTAGGCCGAAATTTACTTTCTAAGTATGAATTCCCCGGTCTCTGTTTGCCCACATCAGGGAAACGAACTCGGATTCCATCGAAACAAATTCTCACACTTAGGTTGGATCAAAATACACCCCTTAGAAGAAATGGCATCGAAATCTGACTCCCGGTTTAGATGTGGGGCACTTTTTTAGTTTTGGGACGAAGTATACTTTCTAAGTATAAATTTCGGCCTCTCGGCGCGCAAATCGAGCAAACGACCTCGGATTCTACCGAAATGAATTCTCACTCTTACGTTGGATCAAAATACTTACGTTACAAGAAATGACATCAAAATCCGATCACAGGTTTGTATTTATAGCGCGTTTGTTGGTTTATGCTGAAGTATACCTTCTAAGTATAGATTTCGAGCCTCTCGGTGCACAAATCGGGCAAACGACCTCAGATTCCATCGAAACGAATTCCCACACTTTGGTTTGGTCGAAATACGTGTGTTAGAAGAAATGACATTGAAATCTAAACCCGGTTTAGATGTGTTGCACTTTTTTAGGTTTAGGACGAAGTTTATTTTCTAAGCATGGATTTTGGCCTCCCGGTGCGAAAATCGGGCAAATGACCTCGTATTCTATCGAAATGAATTCCCACACTTAGGTTGGATCGAAATACATGCATTAGAAGAAATGACATCGAAATACGAGCACAGGTTTAGAATTTGTGCGGGTTTGTAGGCTTAGGCCGAGGTATACTTTCAAAGTATGGATTTTGAGCTTCTCGGTTCGCAAAACATGCAAACGACCTCGGATTGCATCGAAACGATTTCCCATACTTAGGTTTGGTCAAAATACATGCCGTTAGAAGAAACGACATTGAAATCTGACCCCCAGTTTGGTGTTGGTCCGCTTTTTTTCGTTTAAGCCGAAGTATACTTTCTAAGTACGGATTTCTGGCCTCCCAGTGCCCAAATTGGGCAAACGACTTCAGATTCCATCGAAATGATTTCCCACACTAAGGTTGCATCAAGATACCCACGTTATAAGAATCGGCATCGAAATCCGACCCGTGGTTTGCATTTGGTGCACTTTTTTAGGGTTAGGCCAAACTATACTTTCTAAGTATTGATTTCGGCCTGTCGATGCGGGCTAGCGACCTTGGATTCCATTGAAATGAATTCCCACACTTAGTTTGGGACAAAATACACGCGTTAAAAGAAATGGCATCAAAATCCGATCACAGGTTTCAATTTGGTGCGCGATTGTACATTTAGACCGATGTATACTTTCAATGTACGAATTTAGGGCCTCTCGGTGCCAAAATCAAGCAATCGACTTCGGATTCCATCGAAACGGATTGCCACACTTAGGTTGGATCGAAATACATGCGTTAAATAAAATAACAATGAAATCCGAGCACAGGTTTGGATATTGTGCGCGTATGCAGGTTTACGCTGAAGTATATTTTCTAAGTATGGATTTCGAGCCTTTCGGTGCATAAATCGGGCAAATGACCTCGACTTCCGTCGAAACGAATTCCCACACTTAGGTTGGATCGATATACACGCGATAAATCAAATGACCTCAAAATCCAATCGCTGTTTGGATTTTGTGCGCGTTTGTAGGTTTAGGCTGATTTATACTATCTAAGTATGGATTTTGAGCCACTCGGTGCCCAAATCGGGAAAACGACCTCTGATTCCATCGAAACGAATTCTCACTCTTAGGTTTGGTCGAAATATATGCATTAGAAGAAACGACATTGAATTCCGACCCCTGGTTTGGAATTAGAGCACTTTTTTACGTTTAGGCCGAAGTATAGTTTCTAAGTATGGATTTCGGCCTCTCGGCGCGCCATTCGGGCAAATGACCACGGATTCAAACGAATCGAATTCCCACACTTAGGTTGGGTCGAAATACATGCGTTAGAAGAAACAATATCGAAATCTGAACCCCGGTTTTGATTTGGGGCGCATTTGTAAGTTTAGGCCGAAGAATACTTTCTAAGTATGGATTTCGAGCCTCACGGTGCCCAAATAAAGGAAACAACCTCGGATTCCATCGAAACGAATTCCGACACTCACGTTTGGTCGACATAATGGTGTTAAAAGAAACAACATCGAATTCCGACCCCCAGTTTTGAATCGGTGCGCTTTTTTACGTTTTTGCAGAAGTGTACTTTCTAAGTTTGGATTTCGGCCTCTCGGTGCGTAAATTGGGCAAACGACCATGGATTCTATCGAAACGAATTCCCACACTTAGGTTGGATTGAAATACACGGGTTAGATAGATCAAAGGACAACGAAATCCAATCACTGGTTTGGATTTGGTGCATGTTTGTAGGTTTAGGCCGAAATTTACTTTCTAAGTATCAATTTTGGGTCTCTCTGTGCCCAAATCGGGGAAACAAACTCGGATTCCATCAAAACGAATTCTCAAACTTAGGTTGGATCAAAATACATGCCTTAGAAGAAACAGCATCAAAATCGGACCCCCGGTTTAGATGTGGTGCACTTTTTTAGGATTGGGACGAAGTATACTTTGTAAGTATAAATTTCGGCTTCTCGATGCGCAAATCGAGCAAACGACCTTGGACTCTACCAAAATGAATTCTCATACTTAGGTTGGATCAAAATACACGCGTTGGAAGAAATGACATTGAAATCCGATCATAGGTTTGGATTTCTTGCGCGTTTGTAGGTTTAGGCCAAAGTATACCTTCCTTCTAAGTATGGATTTCGAGTCTCTCGGTGCCCAAATCGGGCAAACGATCTAGGATTCCATCGAAACGAATTCCCACACTTTGGTTTGGTTGAAATGCATGCGTTAGATGAAACAACATTGAAATCCAAACCCGGTTTGGAATTGGAGCACTTTTTTACGTTTAGGCCGAAGTATACTTTCTAAGTATGGATTTCGGCCTCTTGGTGCGCCAATCGGGCAAACGATCACGGATTCAATCGAAACGAATTCCCACACATAGGCTGGATCGAAATAAACGCGTTACAAGAAATGACATCGAAATCCGGTAATAGGTTTGGATTTCTTGCGCGTTTGTAGGTTTAGGCCGAAGTATACCTTCTATGTATGGATTTCGAGCCTCTCGGTGCCCAAATCGGGCAAACGACCTCGGATTCCATCGAAACGAATTCCCAAAACTGGGTTTGGTCGAAATACGTGCGTTGCAAGAAATGACATCTAAATGGGTTTGGAGCGCTTTTTTACGTTTAGGCCGAAGTATAGTTTCTTGGTATGGATTTCCACCTCTCGGTGTGCCAGTAGGGAAAAAGACCACGGATTCAATCGAATCAAATTCCCACATGTAGGGTGGTTTGAAATACATGCGTTAGAAGAAAATGCATCGAAATCCGACCCCCAGTTCGAATTTGGTGCACGTTTGTTGGTTTAGGTTGAAGTATACTTTCGAAGTATAAATTTCAAGCCTCTCCGTGCCCAAATCAGGGAAACGACCTCGGATTCCATTGAAACGAATTCCCACACTGAGGTTTGGTCAAAATATAGGCGTTACAAGTAACGACATCGAAATCCGACCCCCGGTTTCGAATTGGTGTGCTTTTTTACGTCTAGGCGGAAGTGTACATATATTTTGGGCTCTCGAAGCCCAAATCGGGCAAATTAACTCGGATTCCATTGAAATGAATTCTCACACCTAGAGTGGGTCAAAATACACGTGTTAGAAGAAATGGCATCAAAATCCGACCCCCGGTTTTGATGTGTTGCACTTTTTTAGGTTTAGGACGAAGTATATTTTCTATGCATGGATTTTGGCCTCCTGGTGCAAAAATCGGGCAAATGACCTCGGATTCGATTGAAATGAATTTCCACACTTAGGTTGGAATGAAATACATGGGTTAGATCAAATGACATCGAAATCCGATCACAATTTTGGATTTGATTCGTCTTTTTAGGTTTAGGCCGAAATTTACTTTCTAAGTAAGGATTCCGGGTCTCTCTGTGCCCAAATCAGGGAAATGAACTCGGATTCCATCGAAACAAATTCTCACACTTAGGTTTGAATGAAATACACGCCTTAGAAGAAATAACTTCGAAATTTGACCCCCGGTTTAGATGTGGTGCATTTTTTAGGTTTGGGATGAAGTATACTTTCTAAGTATAAATTTCGGTCTCTCGGTGTGCAAATTGAGCAAACGACCTCGGATTGTACCGAAACGAATTCTTACACTTAGGTTGGGTCGAAATACACACGTTTTTTTTTTTTTTTTTTTGGAAGGTAAGCTGGGGTTAGGCGGACCCCGGCCCGATATATAAAAGAAGAAGAATTACAATCTTAGGAATTTACAGCCCACTCTATCCTTCTCAAGAATAGAAGAAAGGACATAGGGGAATTCACAAGGGATAAGAACTATAGAAGAGATTGAAGTACAAAATTTTGCCAAAAAATCAGCTCCTGCGTTGCTTTCTCGCCATATATGATGAATGGTGAATGAGGAAAAATCTGCCAAGAGGTGTTTGCAGTAAGCTATGAGGTTACTTAAAGTCCAAGGGGGTTCAAGTGAAGAGGAGAGAAGTCTGGTAGCTTGTAAGGAGTCAGAATCAATTACGAGGTTTTGAACTCCATAATCGTTTGCAATTTCTAGACCATGCGCGATTGCCATGATTTCTAACTTGAGAATATCCGATTCTTCTATCCCGGTAGCAAAGGCAACCAAGGGATCGCCTCTGTGGTTCCGTATGATACCCCCAAAACCTGCTCCTCCAGCTCTGACAGATCCGTCACTGTTAAGAGCTGGGGCTTATGAAAGTAGCGAGGGAAGAGCTGCCATTTTGAAAGAAAAGTTCTGTTGCAGTCCGTTTCTTCCACTTGATCAGTTGAGGCGCTGATCTTGAATCTAGTGTCTGTGATGATGCTGTGAAGAACTTGCTCAGGGTGTTTGGAAGAGTTCATGAAAATTCTGCTGTTTCGTTCAGCCCAGATGTGATATATGGTGTCACAAAACGCAACTCGTTTGATATTCTGGATTAGATTTAGACCATGGAATTCCTTTGCCGCCCATTCAACCTCACGGTCCCAAGGGAGAATCAAGTGAGAGGGGTAACCGCAGAGCTGTAAAACATGTTTCCAAATCTGATAGGAGAAGCTGCATGCAAAAAAAATATGTGCTGTATTTTCCGTTGAAGCCCAGCAAAATACACATCTTGAGCGAGTTAAGATGTTGAGCCTTAAAAGGCGATCCTGAGTTTGGAGGCTATTCGAGAGCGCTAGCTAGGAGATAAAAGATTGCTGAGGTATGTACTGACCTGACCAAAGCAGAGACCACCTCGGGAGAGAGTGGTTATGAACTCGAATGCTATTCCATGCTGATTTAAGAGAGTAGGTGCCTGTACTGTTTGCAGTCCAGATGATTCGATCTGAATTCAAAGAAGAATTGATTTCAATCTTGTGTAACTCGTTCCAGATAGTGAGAAGATCAATTGAGATTGCTGGAGGTGTATCCCATTCAGAATTTGACAGAATGGTGGCTACGATAGCATCGCTAGGTAGGCCTGAATCATACTGTATACGGTGACCAAAACGATCATAGAGAATGCCCATAGGGTGCCACGGGTCATGCCATAGATAGGTATTAGCTCTGTTGGAGACAGAGTGGGTGATAATACCTTTTGCAAGGTGGCGGGATTGGAGAAGCTTTCGCCATATCCAGGAGCAGTCAGAAGGGCATTTGATAGTCCAAAAGAATTTATTTCGAATCAACTTAGCATAGCACCATTTGACCCATAGACTGTCCACACGAGTCACTATGCTCCAGACTTGCCTGAGCATTCCAGCTTTGTTCCACTCTGATAATTTTCTAATCCCCAATCCTCCCTCTAACTTGGGACAGCGGACAACCGACCAGGCAATTGGATGAATTTTCCTCCGAAGATCTGGGCCAGACCAAAGAAATTTGCAGAAGATTTGTTCTATATGCTTGGATATAGCTTTAGGGAGGATGAGAAGTTTTGTCCAGTAAATATGAAGGCTGTTTAACACCGATTTGATAAGCTCAGCACGACCCGCATAAGATAAGAAATGGGTTTTCCAGCTTTGGATTTTGGCGAGAATCCTATCAATCAGTGGTTGACAATGAGAGGCAGTTAGACGCCCTGAAATTAGCGGCAATCCCAAATACTTAACTGGCAGCGTTCCAATCCGGAAGTTTAAGATTCGCTTGAAAGCTGATTTGAGGAGTGTAGATGTTCCAGCAAAAAACATTTGACTCTTCTGGTGATTTGGATGCAGGCCCGATAAGGAAGAAAAAGTATTTAGTATGCTGCCGAGCTTGGTCACCGAAGAAAGGTCTGCTTTAAGGAAGACAAACAAATCATCAGCAAAACTAATGTGCTAGATTAAGGGATTTTCACACCTATCAGTCTGGCATGCATAGCCTGATCCAGGAGAGCCGAGAAACCTTCCATGGCTATGACAAAGAGGAGGGGGGAGAGAGGATCTCCTTGACGCAGACCTCGGGAACTTCTGAAATATCCTTGGGGAGTTCCATTTATGACAACGGAAAAGCTTGGAGTGGTAAAACACGGTAATAGCCAGTGGATGAAAGTGGGTGGGAATTCCATCATTTGCAGCATGGTAATAATGTAGTCCCAGCGAACAGTATCAAAAGGTTTCTTGAGATCTATCTTGATAGCACTTCGAGAGGTCCCTTTATCACGATGATAGTTCCTAACCAGCTCATGAGTTAGGAGAATACAATCGGAGATGTTGCGGCCTTTGATGAAAGCGGATTGGTTGGCACTGATAATAGAAGGGAGGACTAGCTTTAATCTCCTTGCCAGAATTTTTGAGATGCATTTGTAAATGGTATTGCAAAGAGAGATGGGCCGAAAATCCGCGAAGGTGTTTGGTCTGGCCACTTTTGGAATGAGTGTGATCAAAGTTGAATTGATCTCAGTTAACATTCTCGAGGACCTGAAATAATTTAGGATAGCTGAAACCATATCACTTTCAATGATATCCCAACACACGTTAGAAGAAATGACATCAAAATCCGATCACAAGTTTGGATTTCTAGCGCGTTTGTAGGTTTAGGCCGAAGTATACTTTCTAAGTATGGATTTCGAGCCTCTCGGTGCCCAAATCGGGCCAAAGATCTCGGATTCCATTGAAACGAATTCCCATACTTGGGTTTGGTTGAAATACGTGTGTTAGAAGGAACAACATTGAACTCTGAAGCCGGTTTGGAATTGGAGCACATTTTTACATTTAGGCCGAAGTATACTTTCAAAGTATGGATTTCGACTTGTTGGTGTGCCAATCGGGCAAACGGCCACGGATTCAATCGAAACGAATTCCCACACTTAGGCTGGATCAAAATACACACGTTAGAAGAAATGACATCAAATCCGATCACAGGTTTGGATTTCTGGCACGTTTGTAGGTTTAGGCCAAAGTATACCTTCCTTCTAAGTATGGATTTCGAGCCTCTCAGTGCCCAAATCGGGCAAACGACCTCGGATTCCATCGAAACAAATTCCCACAACTAGGTTTTGTCGAAATACATGCGTTAGAAGAAATGACATCAAAATCCATCCCCCGGTATGGAATTGGAGCGCTTTTTTACGTTTAGGCCGAAGTATAGTTTCTAGGTATGGATTTCAACCTCTTGGTGCGCCATTCGGGCAAACGACCACAGATTCATTCAAATCAAATTCCCACACATAGGGTAGGTCGAAATACATGTGTTAGAAGAAACAACATCGAAATCTGACTCCCGGTTCAAATTTGGTGCGCGTTTGTAGGTTTAGGCTGAAGTATACTTTCGAAGTATAGATTTCAAGCCTCTCGGTGCCCATATCGGGGAAACGACCTCGGATTCTATCTAAATGAATTCCAGCACTTAGGTTGGATCAAACTACACGCGTTAGAAGAAATGACATCGAAATGCGAGCATAGGTTTGGAATTTGTGCGGGTTTGTAGGCTTAGGCTGAGGTATACTTTCTAAGAACGAATTTTGAGCCTCTCGGTTCACAAATCAAGCAAACGACCTCGGATTGCATTGAAACAATTTCACACACTTAGGTTTGGTCAAAATACATGCGTTAGAAGAAAAAACATCAAAATTCAATCCCTGATTTAGATGTGGGGCACTTTTTTAGGTTTAGGATGAAGTATACTTTCTAAGTATAAACTTTGGCCTCTCGGTGCGCAAATCGAGTAAACGACCTCAGATTCTACCAAAACGAATTCTCACACTTAGGTTGGATCGAAATACACGCGTTAGAAGAAATGACAACAAAATCCGATCACAGGTTTGGATTTCTATCGCGATTGTAGGTTTAGGCCAAATTATACTTTCTAAGCATGGATCTCGAGCCTCTTGGTGCCCAAATCGGGCAAACAATCTCGGATTCCATCGAAACGAATTCCCACACTTTGGTTTGGTCAAAATACGTGCGTTAGAAGAAATGGCATTGAAATCTGAACCCGGTTTGGAATTGGAGCACTTTTTTACGTTTAGGCCTAAGTATACTTTCTAAGTATGGATTTCGACCTCTTGGTGCGCCAATCGGGCAAATGACCACGGATTCAATCGAAACAAATTCCCACACTTAGGCTGGTTCGAAATACACGCGTTAGAAGAAATGACATCAAAATCCGATCACAGGTTTGGATTTCTTGCACGTTCGTAGGTTTAGGCCGAAGTATACCTTCCTTCTAAGTATGGATTTTGAGCCACTCGGTGCCCAAATCGGGCAAATGACCTTGGATTTCGTCGAAAAGAATTCCAACTCTTAGTTTTGCTGGAAATACGTGCATTAAAAGAAATGACATTGAATTCCAACCCCCGGTTTGGAATTGGAGCGCTTTTTTACGTTTAGGCCGAAGTGTAGTTTCTAGGTATGGATTTCAGGCTCTTGGTGCGCCATTCGGGCAAACGACTACAGATTCAATCGAATCGAATTCCCACACTTAGGTTTTGTCGAAATACATGCTTTAGAAGAAACAATATCAAAATCCGACCCCTGGTTTGGATTTGGTGCTCGTTTGTAGGTTTAGGCCAAAGAATACGTTCTAAGTATGGATTTCAAGCCTCACGGTGCCAAATCAAGGAAACAACATTGAAATCAAACCCCCGGTGTTGAATTGGTGCGCTTTTTTACGTTTAGGCTGAAGTATACATTCTAAGTAAGGATTTCGGCCTCTCGGTGCGTAAATTGGGCAAACGACCATGGATTCTATCGAAACGAATTCCCACACTTAGGTTGGATTGAAATACGCGGGTTAGATCAAATGACATCGAAATCCGATAACAAGTTTGGATTTGGTGCGTGTTTGCAGGTTTAGTCCAAAATATACTTTTTAAGTATGAATATCGGGTCTCTCTGTGCCCAAATCAGGGAAACGAACTCGGATTCCATCAAAACGATTTCTCACACTTAGGTTGGATTGAAATACACGCCTTAGAAGAAATAGCATCGAAATTTGACCCCCAGTTTAGATGTGATGTACTTTTTCAGGTTTGGGACGAAGTATACTTTCTAAGTATAAATTTCGGCCTCTCGGTGCACAAATCAAGCAAACGACCTCGGATTCTACTGAAACGAATTCTCACACTTAGATTGGATTGAAATACACATGTTAGAAGAAATGACATCAGAATCCGATTACAGGTTTGGATTTCTAGCACGTTTGTAGGTTTAGGCCGGAGTATACTTTCTAAGTATGGATTTCGAACCTCTCGGTGCCCGAATCCGGCAAACGATCTCGGATTCCATCGAAACAAATTCCCACACTTTGGTGTAGTTGAAATACGTGAGAAGAAATGACATCAAAATCTGATCACAGGTTTGGATTTCTTGCGCGTTTGTAGGTTTAGGCCGAAGTATACCTTCTAAGTATGGATTTCGAGCCTCTCGGTGCCCAAATCGGGCAAACGACCTCAGATTCCATCGAAACGAATTCCCACAACTAGGTTTGGTCGAAATACATGCGTGAGAATAAATGACATCAAAATCCAACCCCCGCTATGGAATTGGAGTGCTTTTTTATGTTTAGGCTGAAGTATAGTTTCTAGGAATGGATTTCGAACTCTCGGTGCGCGATTCGGGCAAACGACCCCGGATTCAATCGAATCGAATTCCCACATGGAGGGTGGGTCGAAATATTTGTGTTAGAAGAAGCGATATCGAAATCCCACCTTTGGTTCGAATTTGGTGCGCGTTTGTATGTTTAGGATGAAGTATACTTTCGAAGTACGGATTTCAAGCCTATCGGTGCCCAAATCGGGCTAGCGACCTTGGATTCCATTGAAACGAATTCCCACACTTACTTTAGGAAAAAATACACGCGTTAAAAGAAACGGCATCGAAATCCGATCACAGGTTTAGATTTGGTGCGCGATTGTACGTTTAGACCGATGTATACTTTCGACATACGAATTTAGGGCCTCTCGGTGCCCAAATGAGGCAATCGACTTCGAGTTCCATCGAAACGAATTCCAACACTTAGGTTGGATCGAAATACACACATTAAATCTAATGACATCAAAATCCAATCGCAGGTTTGGATTTTGAGCGCGTTTGTAGGTTTAGGCCAATGTATACTTTCTAAGTATGGATTTTGAGCCACTCGGTGCCCAAATCAGGCAAACGACCTCGGATTCCATCGAAACGAATTCCCACTCTTAGGTTTGGTCGAAATACATGCATTAGAAGAAATGACATTGAATTCTGATCCCCGGTTTGGAATTGTAGCGCTTTTCTACGTTTAGGCCGAAGTATAGTTTCTAGGTATGGATTTCGGCCTCTCGGTGCGCCATTCGGGCAAACGACCACGGATTCAATCGAATTGAATTCCCAAACTTAGGTTGGGTCGAAATACATGTGTTAGAAGAAACAGTATCGAAATCCAACCCCCAGTTTGGATTTGGTGTGCTTTTGTAGGTTTAGGCCGAAGAATACTTTCTAAGTATGGATTTCGAGCCTCACGGCGCCCAAATCAAGGAAACAACCTCGGATTCCATTGAAACGAATTCCCACATTCATGTTTGGCCGACATACTGGCATTAAAAGAAACAGCATCGAAATCCGACCCCTGGTTTTGAATTGGAGCCTTTTTTTACGTTTAGGCTGAAGTATACTTTTTAAGTATGGATTTCGGCCTCTCGGTGCGGAAATTGGGCAAATGACCACGGATTCTATCGAAACGAATTCCAACACTTAGGCTGGATTGCAATACACGGGTTAGATCAAATGACATCAAAATCAGAACACAGGTTTGGATTTGGTGTGTGTTTGTAGGTTTAAGCTGAAATTTACTTTCTAAGTATGAGTTCCGAGTTTCTCTGTGCCCAAATCAGGGAAACGAACTCGGAATCCATCGGAACGAATTCTCACACTGAGGTTGGATCGAAATACACGCCTTAGAAGAAATAGCATCAAAATCTGACCCCCGGTTTAAATGTGGTGCACTTTTTTAGGCTTGGGACGAAGTATACTTTCTAAGTATAAATTTCAGCCTCTCGCTGCGCAAATCGAGCAAACGACCTGGGATTCTACCGAAACTAATTCTCACACTTAGGTTGGATCGAAATACACACGTTAGAAGAAATGACAACAAAATCCGATCACAAGTTTGGATTTCTAGCGCGTTTGTAGGTTTAGGCCAAAGTATACTTTCTAGGTATGGATTTCGAGCCTCTCGGTGCCCAAATAGGGCAAATGATCTCGGATTCCATCGAAACAAATTCCCACACTTTGGTTTGGTCAAAATACGTGCATTAGGATTTTGGCCTCCCGGTGCGAAAATCGGGAAATGAACTCGGATTCTATTGAAATGAATTCCCACAACTAGGTTGGATTGAAATACACATGTTAGAAGAAATGACAACGAAATGCGAGCACAGGTTTGGAATTTGTTCGGGTTTGTAGGCTTAGGCTGAGGTATACTTTCTAAGTACGGATTTCAAGCCTCTTGGTTCGCAAATCATGCAAACGACCTCGGATTGTATCGAAACGATTTCCCACACTTAGGTTTGGTTGAAATACATGCGTTAGAATAAAAGACATTAAAATCCGACCCCCAGTTTGGTATTGGTACGCTTTTTTTCATTTAGGCCAAACTATACTTTCTAAGTATGGATTTCGGCCTGTCGATGCCTAAATCGGGCTAGTGACCTCGGATTCCATTGAAACGAATTCCCACGCTTAGTTTGGGACAAAATACACGCGTTGAAAGAAGCAGTAT
Source organism: Tetracentron sinense (assembly GCA_015143295.1). Taxonomy (NCBI): domain Eukaryota; kingdom Viridiplantae; phylum Streptophyta; class Magnoliopsida; order Trochodendrales; family Trochodendraceae; genus Tetracentron; species Tetracentron sinense. The sequence continues at coordinate 26,214,083 of CM026571.1, forward strand.
CGAAATCCGATCACAGGTTTAGATTTGTTGCGCGATTGTACGTTTAGACCGATGTATACTTTCAACGTACGAATTTAGGGCCTCTCAGGGGTCAAATCAGGCAATCGGCTTCGGATTCCATCGAAACGAATTGCCACTCTTAGGTTGGATCGAAATACATGCGTTAAATCAAATAACATTAAAATCCGATCACATGTTTGGATTTTGTGCACGTTTGTAGGTTTAGGCTGAAGTATATTTTCTAAGTATGGATTTCGAGCCTTACAGTGCATAAATCGGGCAAATGACCTCGACTTCCATCGAAACGAATTCCCACACTTAGGTTTGATCGAAATACACGCGTTAAATCAATTGACATCAAAATCCAATCGCAGGTTTGGATTTTGTGCGTGTTTGTAGTATTAGGCCGATGTATACTTTCTAAGTATGATTTTTGAGGCACTCGGTGCCTAAATCGGGCAAACGACCTCGGATTCCATCAAAACGAATTCCCAATCTTTGGTTTGGTGAAAATACGTGCAATAGAAGAAACGACATTGAATTCTGACCCCCAGTTTGGAATTGGAGGGCTTTTTTACGTTTAGGCCGAAGTGTAGTTGCTAGGTATGTATTTCGGCCTCTCGATGCGCCATTTGGGCAAACCGCCACGGATTCAATCGAATCGAATTCCCACACTTAGGTTGAGTCGAAATACATGCGTTAGAAGAAAGGTTTGGATTTGGCGCGCGTTTGTATGTTTAGGCCGAAGAATACTTTCTAAGTATGGATTTCGAGCCTCACGGTGCCCAAATCAAGGAAACAACCTCGGATTCCATTGAAACGAATGCCCACACTCAGGTTTGGTCAACATACTGGGGTTAAAAGAAACAGTCTCGAAATCCGACCCCCGGTCTTGAATTGGGGCGCTTTTTTACGTTTAACCTGAAGTATACTTTCTAAGTAAGGATTTCGGCCTCTCGGTGCATAAATTGGGCAAACGACCACGGATTCTATCGAAACCAATTCCCAAACTTAGGTTGGATTGAAATACACGGGTTAGACCAAATGACATCGAAATCCATTCACAGGTTTGGATTTGGTGCGTGTTTGTAGGTTTAGGCCGAAATTTACTTTCTAAGTATGAATTTGGGGTCTCTCTATGCCCAAATCGAGGAAACGAACTCGGATTCCATCGAAACGAATTCTCACACTTAGGTTGAATCAAAATACATGCCTTTGAAGAAATAGCATCAAAATCTAACCCCCGGTTTAGATGTGGTGCACTCTTTTTAGGTTTGGGACGAAGTATACTTTCTAAGTATAAATTTCAGCCTCTCGATGCGCAAATCGAGCAAATGACCTCGGATTCTACCGAAACGATTTCTCACACTTAAATTTGGATTGAAATACACATGTTAGAAGAAATGACATCAAAATCCGTTCACAGGTTTTGATTGCTAGCGCGTTTGTAGGTTTAGGCCGAAGTATACTTTCTAAGTAAGGATTTCGAGCTTCTCAGTGCCCAAATCGGGCAAACGATCTCGGATTCCATCGAAACAAATTCCCACGCTTTGGTTTGGTCGAAATATGTGCATTAGAAGAAACGACATTGAAATCCAAAACTAGTTTGGAATTGGAGCGCTTTTTTACGTTTACGCCGAAGTATACTTTCGAAGTATGGATTTCGATCTCTTGGTGCGCCAATCGGGCAAACGACCACGGATTCAATCGAAATGAATTCCCACACTTAGGCTGGATTGAAATATATGCATTAGAAGAAATGACATTGAAATCCGATCACAGGTTTGGATTTCTTGCTGGTTTGTAGGTTTAGGCCAAAGTATACCTTCGAAGTATGGATTTCGAGCCTCTCGGTGCCCAAATCGGGTAAACAACCTCGGATTCCATCGAAACGAATTCCCACAACTAGGTTTGGTCGAAATACGTGTGTTAGAAGAAATGACATCGAAAACCGACCCCCGATATGGAATTGGAGCGCTTTTTTACGTTTAGGCCGAAGTATAGTTTCTAGGTATGGATTTCGACCTCTCAGTGTGCCATTCAAGCAAACGACCACGAATTCAATCGAATCGAATTCCCACATGTAGGGTGGGTTGAAATACATACGTTAGAAGAAACGGCATCGAAATCCGACAGCCAGTTCGAATTTGGTGCGTGTTTGTAGGTTTAGGTTGAAGTATACTTTCGAAGTATGGATTTCAAGCCTCTCGGTGCCCAGATCGGGGAAACGACCTCGGACTCCATTGAAACGAATTCTCACACTGAGGCTTGGTCGAAATATAGTCGTTGCAAGTAACAACATCGAAATCCAACCCCCAGTTTCGAATTGGTCCACTTTTTACGTCTAGGTGGAAGTAAACATAGATTTCGGCCTCTCGAAGCCCAAATCGGGCGAAGGAACTCGGATTCCATCGAAACGAATTCTCGCACTTAGAGTGAGTCGAAATACACTCGTTAGAAGAAACGACATCGAAATCCGACCTCCGGTTTGGTCTTGGTACGCTTTTTTTCGTTTAGGCCGAAGTATACTTTCTAAGTATGGATTTGAGGCCTCTCAGTGCCCAAATCGGGCAAACGACCTCGGATTCCATCGAAATGATTTCCCACACTAAGGTTGTGTTGAAATACCCGTGTTAGAAGAATTGGCATCGAAAACCGACCCGCGGTTTGCATTTGGTGCACTTTTCTAGTTTTAGGCCAAACTATACTTTCTAAGTATGGATTTTGGCCTGTCGGTGCCCAAATCGGGCTAGCGACTTCGGATTCCATTGAAACGAATTCCCACACTTAGTTTGGGAAAAAATACATGCGTTAAAAGAAATGGCATCGAAATCTGATCACAGGTTTAGATTTGGTTCCCGATTGTACGTTTTGACCGATGTATACTTTCAATGTACGAATTTAGGGCCTCTCGGTGTCCAAATCAGGCAATCGACTTCGGATTCCATCGAAACGAATTGCCACACTTAGATTTGATTGAAATACATGCGTTAAATAAAATAACATTGAAATCCGATCACAGGTTTGAATTTTGTGCCCGTTTGTAGGTTTAGGCTGAAGTATATTTTCTAAGTATGGATTTCGAGCCTTACAGTGCATAAATCAGGCAAATGACCTCAACTTCCATCGAAACGAATTCCCACACTTAGGTTGGATCGAAATACACGCATTAAATCAAATAACATCAAAATCAAATCGTAGGTTTGAATTTTGTGCTCGTTTGTATGTCTAGGCCGATGTATACTTCCTAAGTATGGATTTTGTGCCACTCGGTGCCCAAATCGGGCAAACAACCTCGGATGCCATCGAAACGAATTCCCACTCTTAGGTTTGGTTGAAATACGTGCATTAGAACAAGCAACATTGAATTCCAACCCCCGGTTTGGAATTGGAGCACTTTTTTACGTTTAGGCCGAAGTATAGTTTCTAGGTATGGATTTCGGCATCTTGGTGCGCCAATTGGGCAAACGACCATGGATTCAATCGAAACGAATTCCCACACTTAGGCTGGATCGAAATACACACGTTAGAAGAAAGGACATCAAAATCCGATCGCAGGTTTGGATTTCTTGCGCGTTTGTAGGTTTAGGCCAAAGTATACCTTCTAAGTATGGATTTCGTGCCTCTTGGTGCCTAAATCGGGCAAACGACATCGGATTCCATTGAAATGAATTCCCACAACTAGGTTTGGTCGAAATACGTGCGTTAGAAGAAATGACATCAAAATCCGACCCCCTGTATGGAATTGGAGTGCTTTTTTACGTTTAGGCCGATGTATAGTTTCTAGTTATGGATTTCGACCTCTCGGTGTGCCATTTGGGCAAACGACCATGGATTCAATCGAATCGAATTCCCACATGTAGGGTTGGTCGAAATACATGCATTAGAAGAAACGGCATCGAAATCCGACCCTCGGTTCGAATTTGGTGCGCGTTTGTAGGTTTAGGCTGAAGTATACTTTGGAAGTATGGATTTCAAGCCTCTCGGTGCCCAAATTGGGGAAACAATCTCAGATTCCATTGAAATGAATTCTCACACTGAGGTTTGGTCGAAATATAGGCGTTACAAGTAACGACATCGAAATCCAACCCCCGGTTTCGAATTGGTGCACTTTTTTACTGTTGGACATATATGCCCTCGAAAGCCACTAAGAGACTTTTCTATGTTGATTAGACAAGCATCATATTCACACAACCAACTATAAAGGGTATTTATATTAATTACTGTCTCATTTGATGATGACATAAAGTTCCATAGGCAACATTGTAGGAAAATAATGCAAAGGTTGCGACGAGATATGATTTTCCAGTTCGTTTTAAACCTAATATTGTTCGAAGCCTATAGAGTACTAGTTGGGCGTTGTACTTCATCATAGCTTGCACATGTGTAGTTCTATGAGATAGTGTGATGAATCTCATTCATAGAGAGGGGTGACTCTTGACTAAGATTTGAGTATATGTAGCAAGTACATAATACTGAACGGGGTCACTAGTGGATACCCTATGGAATACACTGTCAGATTGTATTTGGGTTATCCATTTGACAAATTGTCCTTAGACTTAAGAGGTTAACATCTTCTCAGACATCTGTCTATATGGCTTTGATGTGCCAATCGGCAATGTCCAATACACAGGACTAACTCCGGGTACGTTGGGTCATTTACCCAATGTTTGGAGGGTGAAGCTCTAAAAGGTGGAATCACATTGGATGCGAAAAACCAAATGGGTAGGACCCATTGAGGGTACGTTGGGTCATTTACCCAATGTTTGGAGGGTGAAGCTCTAAAAGGTGGAATCACATTGGATGCGAAAAACCAAATGGGTAGGACCCATTGGGGAATATTTTAAAAGAATAGTTAAAGTGACCAAAAGTTTAGAACCCATTGCAGACGTGTGGAGTGGGACCCACCTAGGGTGGGACGCCCACTTCAAGGTGGAATAATAATTGTTATTATTTTAATTAGTTTCTAATAACTATCCTTATTAGATAAGGTTAGTTAGTTAGTTAGAGTTAGTTACTAATTAAAGATTCCTTGTTGGACAAGGAGTCTATTAGTTTATTGCTAATCAAGGAATCCTAATTGGATTAGGATAAGGATAAGATTAGTTGGACACTAATGGATGAGATTAGTTTCTATTTTGATTATTTCTAATTAATTATGGAGAAACCGAATAGGAAACTAATTGAAGAATCCTTATTGGCTAAGGATTAGGAAACTATGGTTGCAAGCAACCAATAAAGCCTATAAAGAGGGTTGGACGTCCAAGGCTTTGGGCATTCCTTAATTTTCCAGAATCTCCAGATTTGGAAACCTCTCCTCTCTCCTCAAATCTCACGCCCAGCCCCTCTCTCTAGTGGTGTATGGTCAGCTCCATATTCCCCCATCTTCTTCTCTTTTGGGTTCTTAGTTTTGAAGATCAAGAAGAGAATCAATAAAGGTTCTTTATAATAAAAGATTGGATCTTTTATTCAAGATTCCTAGGCTGGAAATTTGGAAAGGCCATGTCACAACCCAAAATACCTCCTAGGAGTTAGGGATACTTTAGGTCGTGACCGCCGTATCATACCCTCCAGTATGATACATAAGGCATACATACCATCCTGTCAGAGTATGCAAGTTATACACATAGCGGAAAACAAGCGGAAGCAATTTAATAATACTCCTAATGATAAGTTCAAGTCTGAACCAACAGAACACATATCCAAAATATGAAGCATATAGTGGACAAGCCCCACTCTCAATACTTATCAAAATACAAGTATACTCTCTCTCAATAGAAATCAAAATCGTGCCGTCTATCCACCGATCCATCATCCTGGTAGTGGTCCATAGAGGGCTCCGGATCGTAATATTCTTCCTCTATCCAAGGCTCCGTACCACAGACATCGAAAGGAACACGTGCACCTGCTGAAGTCAATAATCGGTTGAGCATGGAATACTCAGTGTCTACAAACTACTAAAGCTAGCAAGCCATAATAGAAATTTGTAACATGCTTTTCAAGTCAAGTGAGTAATTAAAACCAAACAGGCAGAACCAACATACTTCGAATCATAGAGCGGAAACCACGATACTTTTCAAAACACACACTGTGCAAGCTTTTCAAAACTTATTTCTAACAAGGCTTTACAAGCATGACTTTGAGACATTCCTTACAAGAAAAGTGTTTTCCTTTCTCGGAAAACCTTAGAGACGAGTTCATACTTTACAAGCTTTCAAAGTGATTCCATTCTCGGAACACCTTAGAGACGAGTTCATACTTTACAATAATTTCAAAGTGATTCCCTTCTCGGAACACCTTAGAGACGAGCTCATACTTCACAAGATATCAAAGTGATTCCCTTCTCGGAACACCTTAGAGACGAGTTCATACTTTCCATTGAGCAAGCTTTGAGACTTTGAGCCAAACATAATACTTTGAGCATAATACTTAAAAACCAAATCCAAAACACTGAGCAAAACCTCTTTCCGAAACAAGTCCGATTAAAAATCCTTTTGAAAACCCAATTCCTTCTTCCATTATTTGATTGAACAAAACCCAATATACAAGTGCAAGTGATCCTTTGTGAACAAGATTTAAACAAGAACTTTAAATATAACTTATCTTAATCATATTTTATCAATAACAAATCCAAGACCCTAATTTCCCTAGAAAATCCTCCCAAAACTATAAGCCTAGCATAAAACATAACTATACTAAGTTTAGTAGAGTGTATCTACCTTTCAAAACCAAATCCCTAAGGTTTATAGCTTGAGAATACTCCTTGGTAGCAAGAGAAAGCTTTGAGGAAGTTTGTGAATCAATCCCAAGCTTGAGAAAGCTTGAGGAGAGCAAGATTCATGCTTTAGAACGCTTGTGGAGGCGAGCTCCAAGCTTGAGAAGCAAATCCTAGTTCACCTTTTTACTCCTAGCACAAGCCCTAGCAAAAACCCAAACTTTCCTCTCTTCTCTTTCAAAATTTCTCCCAAAACTTGCTGAGGGTTGTAGGAACCCTAACACCCACGAAATGGTGCTTAAATAGGCCAAGGGATTGAGGCCAATGACCCATACCCCCCCAAAATATCTGCAGGAGTCGGTTTCAAGGCAAAAACCATCACCAAGGATCTATCGGTCAAGAGAACCGATAGATCCTTCAAAAAATCACTCTCTGGCCAAAAAAACCATACAAAAATGGGCTTGGTCGATCTATCGGTCGTGGGGATGGATAGATCCATCAGTGTGTGGAATTGAAGGATCTATCCTCCCCAAACTAGATAGATCCTTCACTGTTCATTCCTTCATTTTTTCCCGCTGTGGTATTTTGACCATAGCTTTTGACTCGTTGATCTGATTTTGACGATTCAACTTGCATTGGATTCTACATTTATTCTGTCTTCATATTCTAAAATGGCCCTAAAGGCTACTGGTCCTAGTGATTGCTGAAATGACAGCAGACCCGCTTTCTAGAAATCCCAAGTTTGAATTAACTTCTATTCCTAATCTCAAAAAGCGATAAACATGAACCTCAAAGAGGGGTTCAATACCCTTCCAATGGTTCAAGAATCACTCGATTCCAATGAGAGGCGACAAAACTAGATTTCCGCAGAGTTGATGGAATGACAAGACATTCACCCTCTTTGACACTTGAGAGTATTTTATACTCTTGTGTTTGGTTCCTAAGCACACATATGGCATACCTTATGTTTCACATGCCAAAATCAGTACCATAACACTGATTTAAAATGAAATACCTCATTCCCATTTAACTAACACCAAGTTCACAGGGAAGACTTGGACCTTTATATACACTGTTCATAGACACTATTCACAAGCTGTGAAAGCGAGATCTGGGGTTCTACATCCTCCCCCTCTTACAGAAATTTCATCCTCGAAATTAGGACGATCCAAAAATGATGCAGAACAAACAAAATTACATGGAACCCAACAAAAGAAACTATCCAAACAAGTGAGGGTACTTTTATTTCACTTCGGCCTCACGCTCCCAGGTAGCTTCTTCCTTGGAATGATGTTGCCACTTCACAAGGACAAGTGGAATAGTCTTGTTGCGCAAGACTTGATCTCGACGATCCATGATCTGAGCCGATTGCTCCACCAAAGTGAGATCCTCTCAAATCTCCATTGGATCAAGAGCAATAATGTGAGAAGGATCCGGAATGTATTTCTTGAGCATGGAAATGTGAAATACATTATGGACCGCTGCCATGTGAGGCGGTAAGGCTACTCGGTAAGCAACCTCACCAACCCTAGTGATGATCTCGAATGGCCCCACGTACCTAGGGATGAGCTTCCCTTTCTTGCCGAACCTCATGATTCCTTGGCTCGGCGAAATCTTCACAAAGACTCGATCCCCAACTTGGAATTCCAGATCTCTGCGGCGAGTGTCTGCATAGCTCTTCTGCCTATCCTGAGCAGTTTTTAGCCTCTCCCAAATGATCTTGACCCTATCCGCGGTTTGCTTGATCAACTCAGGACCCAGTAACTTTCTCTCACCAATCTCGACCCAGTAAAGAGGAGCTCTGCAACTTCTCCTATACAAGGCCTCGAAAGGTGCCATCTGGATGCTCGTCTGGTAACTGTTATTGTAGGCGAACTCAACCAATGGCAAGTGATCCTCCCAACTGCCTTGGAAGTCTAACATGTAAGCTCTGAGCATGTCCTCAATTACCTGGTTCACCTTCTCGGTCTGCCCATCGGTTTGAGGATGAAAGGTGGTGCTGAAATCTAACCGAGAACCCATAGCGCTCTGAAAAGTTTTCCAGAATCGGGAAGTAAACCTCGGGTCTCGATCAGACACGATAGAAACTGGCACTCCGTGTAGACGGACCACCTCCTTGGTGTATAAGGCTACTAGCTGGCTCATATTGTACGTAGTCCGATATGGTAGAAAATGCGCAGACTTTGTCAACCGATCAACTACAACGCAGATAGCATCAGAGCCCCTTACCGTCCTTGGCAAGCCAACGATGAAGTCCATCGAAATATTCTCCCATTTCCATTCTAGAATAGGGAGGGACTGTAAAAGACCTGCTGGTCTCTGATGCTCGGCCTTCACCTGCTGACACACCAAACAACAAGCCACATACTCTGCCACTTTCCTCTTCATGTTTCGCCACCAGTAATGCCTCTTGAGATTCTGGTACATCTTAGTACCTCCGGGATGTAATGTGTACTTGGATCGATGAGCGTCGTCCAAGATCTCATTCCTCAACACCGCGTCAGCGGGAACACACACCCTGCCTTTGAATGTGATGGCACCATCACCATTCAAAGCAAACTCCTGACTGCCACTACTAACCGACTTATCTCGGTAAGCAAGCAACTCTGCATCCGAACTCTGTAACTCCTTAATCCGAACCAGGATATAAGGCTCGACCATAAGATTTGCCAAGATTGGCCCAAAAGTAGGCATACTGAAGCTAGTATCGAGGTTCGCCATTTCCTCTAACATCTTCCACTCAAGAACCATCATGTGAGCCAAGTATCCAGAAGACTTCCTGCTAAGGGCATTAGCTACGACATTTGCCTTACCCGGATGGTACTGGATCGATAGATCATAATCCTTTATGAATTCCATCCACCAATGCTGCCTCAGATTTAACTCCTTCTGGGAAAACAGATACTTCAAGCTCTTATGATCTGTGAATACCTCTAATTGTTCCCCATACATGTAGTGACCCCAAATCTTCAGCGCAAAGACAACTGCAGCAAGCTCAAGATCGTGCGTAGGATAGTTCTTCTCATGGTCTTTCAACTGTCGTGAAGTATATGCTATGACCTTCCCATGCTGCATTAGTACGCATCCTAGACCGATCAATGAAGCATCGCTATAGACTACAAAACCACAGCTCCCAAATGGGACTGTGAGAATCGGGGCCGTAGTAAGCCGCTTCTTCAACTCTATGAAGCTTGCCTCACACTTCTCGCTCCAAGTAAACTTAGCTTTCTTTCGTGTAAAATACGTAAGCAGAGCCGCTAAGCTGGAGAATCCTTCTACAAATCTCCTGTAATACCCTGCCAGGTCGAGAAAACTGCGAATCTCGGTAACACTCTTCGGCCTCTCCCAGTTCATCACTGCATCTATCTTCGTCGAATCAACTGAGATACCCTTTGCAGATACTACATGGCCAAGGAATGCCACCTTCTCCAACCAAAACTCGCACTTGCTCAACTTAGCATACAGGCTATGCTCTCGAAGAGTCTGTAATGTAAGGTGGAGATCTCTCGCATGATCATCCCATGTCTTGGAATACACGAGGATAGTGTCAACAAACACGATCACACATTGATCGAGAGATGATCTAAATACCCGGCTCATCAAGTCCATGAAAGCAGCCGGTGCATTCGTCAGACCAAAAGGCATGACCAGGAACTCGCAGTGCCCATACCGAGTCCTGAAGGCAGTCTTGAAAACGTCTTCAGCTTTAATCTTCAACTGATGGTATCTAGATTTAAGATCGATCTTTGAGAAGAACCTCGCTCCCTTTAGCTGGTCGAATAAGTCGTCAATCCGAGGCAATGGATAACGATTCTTGATCGTGACCTTGTTCAGCTGCCTATAGTCAATGCACATCCACATCGACTCATCCTTCTTCTTCATGAAGAGTACAGGAGCTCCCCATAGTGAAACACTCGGCCGGATAAAGCCAAGGCCCTGTAATTCTTTCAATTGCTCCTTCAACTCCTTAAGCTCAATAGGGGCCATTCAGTATGGAGCCCTAAAAATCAGAGCAGTACCAGGAGTAAGCTCAATAGCGAACTCTATCTCTCGATCTGGAGGCAGTCTTGGTAAGACCTCTGGAAACACATCCAGGAACTCACTCACTACAGGGATAGCTGTGGCGTCTCGCGCCTCTGGGTTTGATAGACTCAGGGCTGCAAGACGGGCGATGTCTCGCTTTCGTAGTCCTCGAAAATGAAACGGCTTCCTCCCAACTGGTTTGAAGTTCACCATCTCCTCAAAGCATTCCACATGCCCATGGTGAGTTGAGAGCCAATCCATCCCAAGAATGACATCAAAGTCTAGGTCTTGGAACTCAAGAATGATCAAATCGACTGGTAGCTCATGCTGCCCAACTTGCACAATGCAGTCCCGATACACTTTGTCCATATCCATAGACTTACCGAGCAGAGTCGAAATGGATAACTCTTGAGGTAGTCGACTCGGCTCTGAGGCAAAGCCCTTGGCAAAGCCCTTGGCAAAGCCAGGTGAGATAAAAGAATGCGATGATCCAGTGTCAATCAACACACGCGCTAAGCACTCGCTAATAAGCAAGTCGCCTGAATATTTAAACTATCTTTCGTCAATAATTTTCACAACTCACACATCTTATATAGATAACAGGTACGCATAGACAAGTATAGCATATATATATAGCATCAAAATTTCATAATTGGAACAACTTGGACTCGAGCGTACCTTGCACAACATCATCAGATGCGTGTGCGTCCCTCTCGGTCAAGGCAAAGACCTTGCCCTGATTTGTCTTGCTAGGCAGCTGCTTGGGTTGAGGAGGTCTGGAAGCCTGTGAAGACCCCTGCTGAGAAGCCTGTTGAGTCGGGGGCCTACTCCCTTGAGGTTGGGCTAGAAACTACCTACGGGGGCAATCCTTGATCTGGTGGCCTTGGCCGCCATAGTGAAAAAAGCCTCCTGCACTCCCCGGTCTTGTGGCTCTTTCCACAAAAGGTACAGACATCGAATGGCACCATGGAAGAGGTAGGTGGTGCATATCTCGAAGTCTGAGTAGTCATGGGGCGAGGTGCCTGTGATGCAACTGGAGACCTCGGTGCTTGCGACGTCCTAGATAGAGGATAAGGAGCAGTCCTGACCCTCTTCTCAGGCTGTGCTGAGCCACTGGATTGACCTCGAGTCACGCCTCATCGTCTGAGGAAGTCATTCGAACCTTTCTCAATAATCTTCACCTTGCTCACTACGGCCCCCCAAATTCCCACCTGGAGCACGACGATCCTATCCCTGATAAAGGCCTTCAGACGTCTCTCAAACTTTCTAACTCGCATGTGCTCAGATACGATCATATGAGGTGCAAACCTCGACAATTCTGCAAATTTGGCCTCGTACTCGGCCACCGTCATCTCTCCCTGCTCGAGGGACACACACTCCCACTCCTTCTGCTCCCTGGTGAAGACCGGGAAGTACTACTTATAGAAGACATCCATGAACTCTCCCTATGTCCATGGCTCTCCTGCCTTGGTGACATCCCTCTGCCTCAGTGTAGACCTCCCCCAGTGTTCAGCTTTACCTTCCATCACGAAGGAAGCCCACTCCACCCTCTGCTCATCAGTATAGCGGAGCGCCTGAATTTTTTTTTCCAACTGCATTATCCTAGCCTCGGCTACCATCGGGTCCGTCATCCCATAGAAGCTAGGAGGACGAAGCCGTCTAAACGCCTCAAGTCCTGCAGTGTGATGGACTGGAGGAAACCCAGGTGCAAGCGTAGGGGTAGGTCTAGCAGTAGGCTGCCTGGCAGCAAGGACAGCCATGGTCTCCACCATAGTCTCCAAAAGGCGGGAGATCAGGCTACTCATCGCCCAATGGAGCCTCTCCTCCATTCCCCCTGGTCTGGTATCCACGACCCCTGGTGTTACGTCTCATGATTGTCTCCTGAGAACAATAACACAACATAAGTCTTCCTTGGAACCTAAATAATAAACATGACATATTGCAATTGATAACTCACCTTATATGGCGTAGTATACATCGGACTATACACATTATAGTCTAAACATATCAATAAAGTCTTAGCCGTTCTAAGTTCTTAACTCGGCAAATGAGTTAACTAGTTGCGGGTCAAGACTAGACGACTAGTTCATACTTGGAATATAAACTTCCTAAATTGACCTAAGGACTTGCTTGATACCCATTATGTCACGATATCAAACTTAAATTAAGAGGTTCATCCGAGTTCTAAGTTCAACTCCGAGAACGTGATTCCGCATAGAAGACGACTTAGCCCTAGAGAACTAATCCCTAGGCTCTGATACCAAGTCTGTCACGACCCAAAATACCCCCTAGGAGTTAGGGATACTTTAGCTCCTGACCGCCGTATCATACCCTCCAGTATGATACATAAGGCATACATACCATCATGTCAGAGCATGCAAGTTATACACATAGCGGAAAACAAGCGGAAGCAATTTAATAACACTCCTATCGATAAGTTCAAGTCTGAACCAACAGAACACATATCCAAAATATGAAGCATGTAGTGGACAAGCCCCACTCTCAATACTTATCAAAATACAAGTATACTCTCTCAACAGAAATCAAAATCGTGCTGCTTATCCACCGATCCATCGTCCTGGTAGTGGTCCATAGAGGGCTTCGGATCGTAATATTCTTCCTCTATCCAAGGCTCCGTGCCACAGACATCGAAAGGAACACGTGCACCTGCCGAAGTCAATAATCGGCTGAGCATGGAATACTCAGTGTCTACAAACTACTAAAGCTAGCAAGCCATAACAGAAATTTGTAACATGCTTTTCAAGTCAAGTAAAGCGAGTAATTAAAACCAAATAGGCAAAACCAACATACTTCGAAATCGTAGAGCGGAAACCACGATACTTTTCAAAACACACACTGTTCAAGCTTTTCAAAACTTATTTCTAACAAGGCTTTACAAGCATGACTTTGAGACATTCCTTACAAGCAAAGTGTTTCCCTTCTCGGAACACCTTAGAGACGAGTTCATACTTTACAAGCTTTCAAAGTGATTCCATTCTCTGAACACCTTAGAGACGAGTTCATACTTTACAATAATTTCAAAGTGATTCCATTCTCGGAACACTTTAGAGACGAGTTCATACTTTACAATAATTTCAAAGTGATTCCCTTCTTGGAACACCTTAGAGACGAGCTCATACTTCACAAGATATCAAAGTGATTCCCTTCTCGGAACACCTTAGAGACGAGTTCATACTTTCCATTGAGCAAGCTTTGAGACTTTGAGCCAAACATAATACTTTGAGCATAATACTTAAAAACCAAATCCAAAACACCGAGCAAAACCTCTTTCCGAAACAAGTCCAATTAAAAATCCTTTCAAAAACCCAATTCCTTCTTTGAGACAAAAACCCTTTTTCTTCCATCATTTGATTGAACAAAACCTAATCTACAAGTGCAAGTGATCCTCTGTGAACAAGATTTAAACAAGAACTTTAAATATAACTTATCTTAATCATAGTTTATCAATAACAAATCCTAACCCTAATTTCCTTAGAAAATCCTCCCAAAACTATAAGCCTAGCATAAAACATAACTATACTAAGTTTAGTAGAATGTCTCTACCTTTCAAAACCGAATCCCTACGGTTTATAGCTTGAGAATACTCCTTGGTAGCAAGAGAAAGCCTTGAGGAAGTTTGTGAATCAATCCCAAGCTTGAGAAAGCTTGAGGAGAACAAGATTCACGCTTTAGAACGCTTGTGGAGGTGAGCTCCAAGCTTGAGAAGCAAATCCTAGTTCACCTTTTTACTCCTAGCACAAGCCCTAGCCAAAACCCAAACTTTCCTCTCTTCTCTTTCAAAATTTCTCCCAAAACTTGCTGAGGGTTGTAGGAAACCTAACATCCACGAAACGGTGCTTAAATAGGCCAAGGGATTGAGGCCAATGACCCATACACCCCCAAAATATCTCCAGGAGTCGGTTTCAAGGCAAAAACCATCACCAAGGATCTATCGGTCAAGAGAACCGATAGATCCTTCAAAAAATCACTCTCTGCCCAAAAAAAGCATACAAAAATGGGCGTGGTCAATCTATCGGTCGTGGGGATGGATAGATCCATCAGTGTGTGGAATTGAAGGATCTATCCTCCCCAAACTAGATAGATCCTTCACTGTTCATTCCTTCATTTTTTTCCCCTGTGGTATTTTGACTATAACATTTGATTTGATTATCTGATTTTAACGATTCAACTTGCGTTGGATTCTACATTTAAAGGGGAACAAATTTAATGTTTTGTAAAAAACCTAATTATTCTGTCTTCCTATTCTAAAATGGCCCTCAAGGCTACTAGTCCCAGTGATTGCTGAAATGACAGCACACCCGCTTTCTAGAAATCCCACGTTTGAATTAACTTCTAATCCTAATCTCAAATGCGATAAACATGAACCTCAAAGAGGGGTTCAATACCCTTCCAATGGTTCAAGAATCACTCAATTCCAATGAGAGGCGACAAAACTAGAGTTCCGCAGAGTTGATGGAATGACAAGACATTCACCCTCTTTGACACTTAAGAGTATTTTATACTCTTGTGTTTGGTTCCCAAACACACATACGGCATATCTTAAGTTTCACATGCCAAAATCAGTACCTTAACACTGATTTAAAATGAAATACCTCATTCCCATTTAACCAACACAAAGTTCACAGGGAAGACTTGGACCCTTTACATACACTGTTCACAGACACTATTCACAACACTATTCACAAGCTGTGAAAGCGAAATCTGGGGTTCTACAGGCCATTAGTTTCCATCAGAGAAAGCTTTAAAGGAAAAAAGAAGGTTCATGTGAAGCGACAGGAGACTTGACACTTGTGAAGTTTTGCGAGTACTATTCTTATGTGGATTTGACTAAACAATTTCAAAGTCGCAAAGGTGAATGTTATTCTAACCTTCATCGAATAAAATCCATTAGAATCTTAGTCAGATCTTGGGATTCGATGTATGCCCCCCAAGAACTGTGTTTCTAAAATTAAAAAGATGCATACTTTCATTTACGTCTAGGCGAAAATATACATAGATTTCGGCGTCTCGAAGCCCAAATCGGGCAAATGAATTCGGATCTCATCGAAACGAATTCTCACACTTAGAGTGGGTCAAAATACACGCGTTAGAAGAAACGGCATCAAAATCCGACCCCTAGTTTTGAAGTGTTGCACTTTCTTAGGTTTAGGATGAAGTATATTTTCTAAGCATGGATTTTGGCCTCCTGGTGCGAAAATCGGGCAAATGACCTCGGATTCAATCGAAATAAATTCCCACACATAGGTTGGATCGAAATACATGCGTTAGAAGAAATGACACTGAAATGCGAGCACAGGTTTGGAATTTGTGCGGGTTTGTAGGCTTAGGCCGAGGTATACTTTCTAAATACGGATTTCGGGCCTCTTGGTTCGCAAATCATGCAAACGACCTCGAATTGCAATAAAACGATTTCCCACACTGAGGTTTGGTCGAAATACATGCGTTAGAAGAAACGACATCGAAATCGGACCCCCGGTTTGGTATTGGTATGCTTTTTTACGTTTAGGCCGAAGTATACTTTCTAAGTATGGATTCCAGGCCTCTCATTGCCTAAATCGGGAAAACGACCTCGGATTCCATCGAAATGATTTCCCACAATAAGGTTGCATCAAAATACCCGTGTTAGAAGAATTCGGCATCGAAAACCGACCCACAGTTTTGAAGTGTTGCACTTTTTTAGGTTTATGCCAAACTATACTTTCTAAGTATGGATTCCGGCCTGTCGTTGCCCAAATCGGGCCAGCGACCTCGGATTCCATTGAAACGAATTCCTACACTTAGTTTGGGATAAAATACATGCGTTGAAAGAAACAGCATCGAAATCCGATCACAGGTTTAGATTTGATGCGCGATTGTACGTTTAGCCCGATATATACTTTCAACGTACGAATTTAGGGCCTCTTGGTGCCCAAATCAAGCAATCGACTTCGGATTCCATCGAAACGAATTGCCACACTTAGGTTGGATCGAAATACATGCGTTAAATCAAATAACATTGAAATTCGATCACAGGTTTGGATTTTGTGTGAGTTTGCAGCATTAGGCTGAAGTATATTTTCTAAGTATGGATTTGGAGCCGTTCAGTGTATAAATCGGACAAATGACCTCGACTTCCTTCGAAACGAATTCCCACACTTAGGTTGGATCGAAATACACGCATTAAATCAAATGACATCAAAATCCAATTGCAGGTTTGGATTTTGTGCGCGTGTGTAGGTTTAAGCTGATGTATACTTTCTAAGTATGGATTTTGAGCCACTCGGTGCCCAAATCGGGCAAACGACCTCGGTTTCCATCGAAACGAATTCCTACTCTTAGGTTTAGTTGAAATACATGCATTAGAAGAAACGACATTGAATTCCGACCCCCGGTTTGGAATTTGAGCTCTTTTTTACGTTTAGGCTGAAGTATAGTTTCTAGGTATGGATTTCGGCCTCTCGGTGCGCCATTCGGGCAAATGACCACGGATTCAATCGAATCGAATTCCCACACTTAGGCTGGCTCAACATACATGTGTTAGAAGAAATAGTATCGAAATCCAAACCCCCGGTTTGGATTTGGTGCGCGTTAGTTGGTTTAGGCAGAAGAATACTTTCCAAGTATAGATTTCGAGCCTCACGGTGCCCAAATCAAGGAAACAACCTCGGATTGCATCGAAACGAATTCCCACACTTAGGTTTGGTCGACATACTGGCATTAAAAGAAACAACATCAAAATCCGACCCCCGGTTTTGAATTGCTGTGCTTTTTTACGTTTAGGATGAAGAATACTTTCTAAGTATGGATTTCGGCATCTCAGTGCGTAAATTGGGCAAACGACCATGGATTCGATCGAAACGAATTCCAACGCTTAGGTTGGATTGAAATACACTGGTTAGATCAAATGACATCAAAATCCGATCACAGGTTTGGATTTGGTGCGTGTTTGTAGGTTTAGGCCGAAATTTACTTTCTAAGTATGAATTTCGGTTCTCTCTATGCCCAAATCGGGGAACGTACTTGAATTCCATCGAAATCAATTCTCCCACTTAGGTTGGATCGAAATACATGCCTTAGAAGAAATAGCATCGAAATCTGACCCCCGGTTTAGATGTGGTGCACTTTTTTAGGTTTGGGACGAAGTATACTTTCTAAGTACAAATTTCAGCCTCTCGGTGCGCAAATCGAGCAAACAACCTCGGATTCTACCGAAAAAAATTCTCACACTTAGGTTGGATCGAAATATATGCATTAGAAGAAATGACATCAAAATCCAATCACAGGTTTCGATTTCTAACGCTTTTGTAGGTTTAGGCCGAAGTATACTTTCTAAGTATGGATTCCGAGCCTCTCGGTGCCCAAATCGGGCAAATGATCTCGGATTCCATCGAAACGAATTCCTACACTTTGGTTTGGTAAAAATATGTGCGTTAGAAGAAACAACATTGAAATCTGAACCCGGTTTGGAATTGGAGCGCTTTTTTACGTTTAGGCCGAAGTATACCTTCTAAGAATGGATTTCGGCCCCTCGGTGTGTAAATTGGGCAAACGACCACGGATTCAATCGAAACGAATTCCCACACTTAGGATGTATCGAAATACATACGTTGGAAGAAATGACATCAAAATCCGATAACAAGTTTGAATTTCTTGAGCGTTTGTAGGTTTAGGCCGAAATATACTTTCTAAGTATGGATTTCGAGCCTCTCAATGCCCCAATCGGGCAAACGTCCTCCGATTCCATCGCAACGGATTCCCACAACTAGGTTTGTTTGAAATATGCGCATTAGAAGAAATGACATCGAAATCTGACCCCCGGTAAGGAATTGGAGCGCTTTTTTACGTTTGGGCCGAAGTATAGTTTCTAGGTATGGATTTCGACCTCTCGGTGCGCCATTGGGGAAAACGACCACGGATTCAATCGAATTGAATTCCCACATGTAGGGTGGATCAAAATACATGTGTTAGAAGAAACAACATTGAAATCTGACCCCCAGTTCGAATTTGGTGCGCGTTTGTTGGTTTAGGCTGAAGTATACTTTCAAAGTATGGATTTCAAGTCTCTCGGTGCCCAAATCGAGGAAACGACCTCGGATTCAATTGAAACGAATTCCCACACTGAGGTTTGGTCTAAATTTAGGCGTTACAAGTAACGACATCAAAATCCGACCCCTGGTTTCGAATTGCTGCGCTTTTTTACGTCTAAGCCGAAGTATACATAGATTTCTGCGTCTCGAAGCCCAAATCGGGAAATGAACTCGGATTCCATCGAAACAAATTCTCACACTTAGAGTGGGTCGAAATACACGCGTTAGAAGAAACAGCATCAAAATCCAACCCCCGGTTT
Organism: Tetracentron sinense; assembly: GCA_015143295.1. Taxonomy (NCBI): domain Eukaryota; kingdom Viridiplantae; phylum Streptophyta; class Magnoliopsida; order Trochodendrales; family Trochodendraceae; genus Tetracentron; species Tetracentron sinense. Next base: position 26,233,168 of record CM026571.1, read on the forward strand.
TGATGTGTTGCACTTTTTTAGGTTTAGGACGAAGTAAATTTTCTAAGCATGGATTTTGGCCTCTCAGTGCCCAAATCGGGCAAACGACCTTGGATTCCATCTAAACGATTTCCCACACTAAGGTTGCATTGAAATACCCATTTTAGAAGAATCGGCATTGAGAATCGGCCAGCGATTTGCATTTGGTGCACTTTTTTAGGTTTCGGCCAAAGTATACATTCTATGTATGGATTTCGGCCTGTCTGTGCCCAAATCGGGCTAGCGACCTCGGATTCCATTGAAACGAATTCCCACACTTAGTTTGGGACAAAATACACGTGTTAAAAGAAACAGCATCGAAATCCATCACAGGTTTAGATTTGGTGCGCGATTGTACGTTTAGACTGATGTATACTTTCAACGTACGAATTTAGGGCCTCTCGGTGCCCAAATTAGGCAATTGACTTCGGATTCCATCGAAACGAATTGCCATACTTAGGTTGGATCGAAATGCATGTGTTAAATCAAATAACATTGAAATCCGATCACAGGTTTGGATTTGGTCCGCGTTAGTAGGTTTAGGCCGAAGAATATTTTCTAAGTATGGATTTTGAGCCTCATGGTGCCCAAATCAAGGAAACAACCCCGGATTCCATCGAAACGAATTCCCACACTTAGGTTTGGTCGACATACTGGTTTTAAAAGAAATAGCATCGAAATCCGACCCCCGGTTTTGAATTGGTGCACTTTTTTACGTTTAGGCTAAAGTATACTTTCTAAGTATGGATTTCGGCCTCTCGGTGCATTAATTGGCCAACGACCACGGATTCTATCGAAACGAATTCCCACACTTAGGTTGGATTGAAATACATGGGTTAGATCAAATGACATCGAAATCCGATCACTGGTTTGGATTTGGTGTGTGTTTGTAGGTTTAGGCCGAAATTTACTTTCTAAGTATGAATTTCGGGTCTCTCAGTGCCCAAATCGGGGAAACGAACTCGGATTCCATCAAAACGAATTCTCACACTTATGATGGATCAAAATACATGCCTTAGAAGAAATAGCATTGAAATCTGACCCCCGGTTTTGATGTGGTGCACTTTTGTAGGTTTGGGACGAAGCATACTTTCTAAGTATAAATTTCAGCCTCTCGGTGCGCAAATAGAGCAAGGAACTTCAGATTGTACCAAAACGAATTCTCACACTTAGGTTGGATCGAAATACACACATTAGAAGAAATGACATCAAAATCCGATCACAGGTTAGGATTTCTAGCGCGTTTGTAGGTTTACACCGAAGTATACTTTCTAAGTATGGATTTCGAGCCTCTCGGTGCCCAAATTGAGCGAACAATCTCGGATTCCATCGAAACGAATTCCCACACTTTGGTTTGGTCGAAATACGTGTGTTAGAAGAAACAAAATTGAAATCCAAACCCGGTTTGGAATTGGAGCGCTTTTTTACGTTTAGGCCGAAGTATACTTTCTAAGTATGGATTTCGGCCTCTTGGTGCACCAATCGGGCAAACGACCACAGATTCAATCAAAACGAATTGTCGCACTTAGGCTGAATCAAAATACACGTGTTAGAAGAAATGACATCGAAATCCAATCACAAGTTTGGATTTCTTGTGCGGTTGTAGGTTTAGGCCGAAGTATACCTTCTAAGTATGGATTTCGAGCCTCTCGGTGCCCAAATCGTGGAAACGACCTCGGATTCCATCTAAACGAATTCCCACAACTAGGTTTGGTCAAAATATGTGCGTTAGAAGAAATGACATCGAAATCCGACCCCCAGTATGGAATTGGAGCTCTTTTTATTGTTTAGGCCGAAGTATAGTTTCTAGGTATGGATTTCGACCTCTCGGTGTGGCATTCGGGCAAACGACCACGGATTCAATTGAATCGAATTCCCACACATAGGGTGGGTCAAAATACATGTGTTAGAAGAAAAGGCATCGAAATTCGACCCCCAGTTCGAATTTGGTGCGCGTTTGTAGGTTTAGGCTGAAGTATACTTTCGAAGTATGGATTTAAAGCCTCTCGGTGCCCAAATCGGGGAAACGACCTCAGATTCGATTGAAACGAATTCCCACACTGAGGTTTGGTCGAAATATAGGCGTTACAAGTAACGACATCAAAATCCGACCCCCAATTTTGAATTGGTGCGCTTTTTTACGTTTAGGCGGAAGTAGACATAGATTTTGGCCTCTCGAAGCCCAAATCGGGCAAATGAACTTGGATTCCATCGAAACGAATTCTCAGAATTTGAGTAGGTTGAAATACATGTGTTAGAAGAAATGGCATCGAAATCCGACCCCCAGTTTTGGTGTGTTAAACTTTTTTATGTTTAGGACGAAGTATATTTTCTAAGCATGGATTTTGGCCTCCTGGTGCGAAAATCGGGCAAATGACCTCGGATTCTATCGAAATGAATTCCCACGCTTAGGCTGGATCAAAATACACGTTAGAAGAAATGACATCAAAATGTGAGCACAGGTTTGGAATTTGTCCGGGTTTGTAGGCTTAGGCCGAGGTATACTTTCTAAGTACGGATTTCGAGCCTCCCGGTTCGCAAATCTTGCAAACGACCTCGGATTGCATCGAAACGATTTCCCACAATTAGGTTTGGTTGAAATACATGCGTTAGAAGAAACGACATCAAACTCCGACCCCCGGTTTAATATTGGTACGCTTTTTTTCGTTTAGGCCGAAGTATACTTTCTAAGTATGGATTTCAGGCCTCTAAGTGCCCAAATCGGGCAAACGACCTCGGATTCTATCGAAAGGATTTCCTAGACTAAGGTTGCGTCGAAATACCCATGTTAGAAGAATCGGCATCGAAAACCGACCCGCGGTTTGCATTTGGTGCACTTTTTTAGTTTTAGGCCAAACTATACTTTCTAAGTATCGATTTCGGCTTGTCGGTGCCCAAATTGGGCTATCGACCTCGGATTCCATGGAAACAAATTCCGACAATTAGTTTGGGACAAAATACATGCGCTGAAAGAAACGACATCAAAATCCGATCACAGGTTTAGATTTGGTGCGCGATACTACGTTTAGACCGATGTATGCTTTAAAAGTACGAATTTAGGGCCTCTCGGTGCCCAAATCAGGCAATCGACTTCGGATTCCATCAAAACGAATTCCTACACTTAGGTTGAATCAAAATACACGCATTAAATCTAATGACATCAAAATCCAATTGCAGGTTTGGATTTTGTGCGAGTTTGTAGGTTTAGGCCGATGAATACTTTCTAAGCATGGATTTTGAGCACTCGGTGCCCAAATCGGGCAAACGACCTCGGATTCCATCGAAACGAATTCCCACTCTTAGGTTTGGTCAAAATACGTGCATTAGAAGAAATGACATTGAATTCTGGCCCCTGGTTTGGAATTGGAGTGCTTTTTACGTTTAGGCCAAAGTATAGTTTCTAGGTATGGATTTCGGCCTCTCGATGTGCCATTCGGGCAAACAACCACGGATTCAATTGAATCGAATTCCATCACTTAGGTTGGGTTGAAATACATGTGTTAGAAGAAATAGTATCGAAATCTGACCCCCGGTTTGGATTTGGTGTACGTTTGTATGTTTAGGCTGAAGAATACTTTCTAAGTATGGACTTCGAGCCTCACGGTGTCCAAATCAGGGAAACAACCTCGGATTCCTTCGAAATGAATTCCCACACTCAGGTTTGGCCGACATACTGGCGTTAAAAGAAATAGCATCGAAATCTGATCCCTGGTTTTGAATTGGTGCGCTTTTTTTTACGTTTAGGCTGAAGTATACTTTCTAAGTATGGATTTCAGACTCTCGGTGCGTAAATTGGGCAAACGACCATGGATTTTATCAAAAAATATTCCCACACTTAGGTTGGATTGAAATACATGGGTTAGATCAAATGACATCGAAATCCGATCACAGGTTTGGGTTTGGTGCGTGTTTGTAGGTTTAAGCCGAAATTTACTTTCTAAGTATGAATTTCGGGTCTCTCTGTGCCCAAATCGGGGAAACGAACTCGGATTTCATCGAAACAAATTCTAACACTTGGGTTGGATCGAAATACACGCCTTAGAAGAAATAGCATCGAAATCCGACCCCTGGTTTAGATGTGGTGCACTTTTTTAGGTTTGGGATGAAGTATACTTTCTAAGTATAAATTTTGGCCTTCTCGGTGCGCAAATCGAGCAAATGACCGCGGATTCTACCGAAATGAATTCTCACAGTTAGGTTGGATCGAAATACACGCGTTAGAGGAAATGACATCAAAATCCGGTCAGAGATTTTGATTTCTAGCGCGTTTGTAGGTTTAGGCCGAAGTATACTTTCTAAGTATGGATTTCGAGCCTCTCGGTGCCCAAATCGGGCAAACGATCTCGGATTCCATCGAAATCAATTCCCACACTTTGGTTTGGTCAAATTACTTGCGTTAGAGGAAACAACATTGAAATCTGAACCCGGTTTGGAATTGGAGCGGTTTTTTACGTTTAGGCCAAAGTATAGTTTCTAGGTATGGATTTCGACCTATCAGTGCGCCATTCGGGCAAATGACAATGGATTCAATCGAATCGAAATCCCACACGTAGGGTGGGTAAAAATACAGGCGTTAGAAGAAACGACATCGAAATCCGACCCCCGGTTCGAATTTGGTCCGGATTTGTAGGTTTAGGCTGTAGTATACTTTCGAAGTAGGGATTTCAAGCCTCTCGGTGCCCGAATAGGGGAAACGACCTCGGATTCCATTGAAACGAATTCCCACACTGAGATTTGGTCGAAATATAGGCGTTACAAGTAGCGACATTGAAATCCGACCCCCGGTTTCGATTTGGTGCGCTTTTTTACGTTTAGGCGGAAGGAAGTATCCATAGATATCAGCCTCTAGAAGTCCATATCGAGCAAATGAATTTGCATTCCATCGAAATGAATTCTCACACTTAGAATGGGTCGAAATAAATGCGTTAGAAGAAACGGCATTGAAATCTGACCCCCGGTTTTGTTGTGTTGCACTTTTTTAGGTTTAGGACGAAGTATATTTTCTAAGCATGGATTTTGGCCTCTCGGTGCGAAAATCGGGCAAATGACCTCGGATTCTATCGAAATGAATTCCCACACTTAGGTTGGATCAAAATACACGTGTTAGAAGAAATAACATCAAAATGCGAGCAAAGGTTTGGAATTTGGGCGGATTTGTAAGCTTAGGCATACTTTCTAAGTATGGTTTTCGAGCCTGTCGGTTCGCAAATCATGCAAACGGCATCGAAATCCGATCAAAGGTTTAGATTTGGTGCGTGATTGGACGTTTAGACTGATGTATACTTTCAACGTAAGAATTTAGGGCCCCTCGGTGCCCAAATCAAGCAATCAACTTCGGATTCCATCGAAACGAATTGCCACACTTAGGTTGGATCGAAATACATGCGTTAAATCAAATAACATTGAAATCCGATCACGGGTTTGGATTTTGTGCCCGTTTGTTGGTTTAAGCTGAAGTATATTTTCTAAGTATGGATTTCGAGCCTTTCAGTGCATCAATCGGGCAAATGACCTTGACTTCCATCGAAACGAATTCCCACACTTAGGTTGGATCAAAATACACGCATTAAATCAAATGTCATCAAAATCCAATCGCAGGTTTGGATATTGTGCGCGTTTGTAGGTTTAGGCCGATGTATACTTTCTAAGTATGGATTTTGAGCCACTTGGTGCCCAAATTGGGCAAACGTCCTCGGATTCCATCGAAACGAATTCCCACTCTTAGGTTTGGTCAAAATACCTGCATTAGAAGAAACGACATTGAATTTCGACCCTCGGTTTGGAATTGGAGTGCTTTTTTACGTTTAGGCTTAAGTATAGTTTCTAGGTATGGATTTCAGTCTCTCGTGTGCGATTCGGGCAAATGACCACGGATTCAATCAAATCGAATTCCCACCCTTAGGTTGGGTTGAAATGCATGCATTAGAAGAAACAGTATTGAAATCCGACCCCCGGTTTGGATTTGGTGCGTATTGGTAGGTTTAGGCCGAAGAATACTTTCTAAGTATGGATTTCGAGCCTCACGGTACCCAAATCAAGGAAACAACCTCAGATTCCATCGAAACGAATTCCCACAGTCAAGTTCTGTCGACATACTGGCATTAAAAGAAACAGCATTGAAATCCGACCCTCGATTTTGAATTGGTGCGCTTTTTTACGTTAGGCTGAAGTATACTTTCTAAGTAGGGATTTCGGCTTCTCGGTGCGTAAATTGGGCAAACGACCACAGATTCTATTTAAACGAATTGCCACACTTAGGCTGGATTGAAATACATGGGTTAGATCAAATGACATCGAAATCCAATCATAGGTTTGGATTTGTTGCGTGTTTGTAGGTTTAGGCCGAAATTTACTTTCTAAGTATGAATTTCGGGTCTCTCTTTGCCCAGATCGGGGAAACGAACTCGGTTTCCATCGAAACGAATTCTCACACTTTGGTTGGACATGCCTTAGAAGAAATAGCATCAAAATCTGAGCCCCGGTTTAGAAGTGTTGCAATTCTTTACGTTTGGGACGAAGTATGCTTTCTAAGTATAAATTTCAGCCTCTCGATGCGCAAATCGAGCAAACGACCTTGGATTCTACCGAAACGAATTCTCACATGTACGTAGGATTGAAATACACCCGTTAAAAGAAATGACATCAAAATCCGATCACATGGTTTGGATTTCTAGTGCGTTTGTAGGTTTAGGCCGAAGTATACTTTTTAAGTATGGATTTCGAGCCTCTCGGTGCCCAAATCAGACAAACGATCTCGGATTCCATCGAAACAAATTCCCTCACTTTGGTTAGGTCAAGATACAAGCGTTAGTAGAAATGACATTGAAATCCGAAACCGGTTTTGAATTGGAGCGCTTTTTTACGTTTAGGCCGAAGTATACTTTCTAAGTATGGATTTCGGCCTCTTGGTGCCCCAATCAGGCAAACGACCACGGAATCAATCGAATCGAATTCCCACATGTAGGGTGGGTTGAAATACATTCGTTAGAAGAAGCGGGCATCAAAATCCGACCCCCGGTTCGGATTTTGTGAGCGTTTGTAGGTTTAGGCTGAAGTACACTTTCGAAGTATGGATTTCAAGCCCCTCGGTGCCCAAATCGGGGAAACAACCTCAGATTCCATTGAAACAAATTCCCACACTGAGGTTTGGTTGAAATATAGGCATTACAAGTAACCACATCGAAATCCGACCCCCAATTTTGAATTGGTGTGCTTTTTTACGTAATGGCATAAGTATACATAGATTTCAGCCTGTCGAACCCCAAATCATGCAAATGAACTCGGATTACATCGAAAGGAATTCTCACACTTAGAGTGGGTCAAAATACGCACTTTAGAAGATACGGCATCGAAATCCGACCCCTGGTTTTGATGTGTTGCACTTTTTTAGGTTTAGGACTAAGTATATTTTCTAAGCCTGGATTTTGGCCTCTCGGTGCGAAAATCGGGCAAATGACCTCGGATTCTATCGAAATGAATTCCCACACATGGGTTGAATCGAAATACACGAGTTAGAAGAAAAGACATCGAAATGCGAGCACAGGTTTGGAATTTGTGCGGGTTTGTAGGCTTAGGCCGAGGTATACTTTTATAAGCATGGATTTCGAGCCTCTCGATTCGTAAATCATGGAAACGACCTCGGATCGCATCGAAACGATTTCCCACACTTAGGTTTGGTCTAAATACATGCGTTAGGAGAAACGACATCGAAATCCGACCCCCAGTTTGGTATTGGTATGCTTTTTTACGTTTAGGCCGAAGTATAGTTTCTAGGTATGGATTTCGGCCTCTCGGTGTGCCATTCGGGCAAACAACCACAGATTCAATTGAATCGAATTCCATCACTTAGGTTGGGTTGAAATACATGTGTTAGAAGAAATAGTATCGACATCCGACCCCCGGTTTGGATTTGGTGCACGTTTGTATGTTTAGGCTGAAGAATACTTTTTAAGTATGGACTTCGAGCCTCACGGTGCCCAAATCAAGGAAACAACCTCGGATTCCTTCTAAATGAATTACCACACTCAGGTTTGGCCGACATACTGGCGTTAAAAGAAATAGCATCGAAATCTGATCCCTGGTTTTGAATTGGTGCGCTTTTTTACGTTTAGGCTGAAGTATACTTTCTAAGTATGGATTTCGGACTCTCGGTGCGTAAATTGGGCAAACGACCACGGATTTTATCAAAACGAATTCCCACACTTAGGTTGGATTGAAATACATGGGTTAGATCAAATGACATCGAAATCCGATCACAGGTTTGGGTTTGGTGCGTGTTTGTAGGTTTAAGCGGAAATTTACTTTCTAAGTATGAATTTCGGGTCTCTCTGTGCCCAAATCAGGGAAACGAACTCGGATTTCATCGAAACAAATTCTAACACTTGGGTTGGATCGAAATACACGCCTTAGAAGAAATAGCATCGAAATCCGACCTCCAGTTTAGATGTGGTGCACTTTTTTAGGTTGGGGACGAAGTATACTTTCTAAGTATAAATTTTGGCCTTCTCGGTGCGCAAATCGAGCAAATGACCTCGGATTCTACCGAAATGAATTCTCATAGTTAGGTTGGATCGAAATACACGCGTTAGAGGAAATGACATCAAAATCCGATCAGCGGTTTTGATTTCTAGCGCGTTTATAGGTTTAGGCCGAAGTATACTTTCTAAGTATGGATTTCGAGCCTCTCGGTGCCCAAATCGGGCAAACGATCTTGGATTCCATCGAAATCAATTCCCACACTTTGGTTTGGTCGAATTACTTGCGTTAGAGGAAACAACATTGAAATCCGAACCCAGTTTGGAATTGGAGCTCTTTTTTACGTTTAGGCCAAAGTATAGTTTCTAGGTATGGATTTCGACCTCTCGGTGCGCTATTCGGGCAAATGACAATGGATTCAATCGAATCGAAATCCCACACGTACGGTAGGTAAAAATACAGGCGTTTGAAGAAACGGCATCGAAATCCAACCCCCGGTTCGAATTTGGTGCGCATTTGTAGGTTTCGGCTGTAGTATACTTTCGAAGTAGGGATTTCAATCCTCTCGGTGCCCGAATAGGGGAAACGACTTCGGATTCCATTGAAACGAATTCCCACACTGAGATTTGGTCGGAATATAGGCGTTACAAGTAGCGACATTGAAATCCGACCCCCGGTTTCGATTTGGTGCGCTTTTTTACGTTTAGGCGGAAGGAAGTATCCATAGATATCAGCCTCTAGAAGCCCAAATCGGGCAAATGAATTCGCAGTCCATCGAAATGAATTCTCACACTTAGAATGGGTCGAAATACATGCGTTAGAAGAAACGGCATTGAAATCCGACCCCCGGTTTTGTTGTGTTGCACTTTTTTAGGTTTAGGACGAAGTATATTTTCTAAACATGGATTTTGGCCTCCCGGTGCGAAAATCGGGCAAATGACCTCGGATTCTATCGAAATGAATTCCCACACTTAGGTTGGAACAAAATACATGTCTTAGAAGAAATGACATCGAAATGCGAGCACAGGTTTGGAATTTGGGCGGGTTTGTAAGCTTAGGCATACTTTCTAAGTATGGATTTCGAGCCCCTCGGTTCGCAAATCATGCACACGACCTCGGAATGCATCGAAATGATTTCCCACACTTAGGTTTGGTTGAAATACATGCGTTAGAAGAAACGACATCGAAATCCAACCCCCAGTTTGGTATTGGTACGCTTTTTTTTGTTTAGGCCGGAGTATACTTTCTAAGTATGGATTTCAGGCCTCTCAGTGCCCAAATCGGGCAAACGACCTCGGGTTCCATCGAAACGATTTCCCACACTAAGGTTGCGTTGAAATACCCGTGGTAGAAGAATCGGCATCAAAAACCGACCTGTGGTTTGCATTTGGTGCACTTTTTTAGGCCAAACTATACTTTCTAAGTATGGATTTCGGCCTATCAGTGCCCAAATCGGGCTAGCGACCTCAGATTCCATTAAACGAATTCCCACACTTAGTTTGGGACAAAATACATGCGTTGAAAGAAACGGCATCGAAATCCGATCATAGGTTTAGATTTGGTGCGTGATTGTACGTTTAGACTGATGTATACTTTCAACGTATGAATTTAGGGCCCCTCGGTGCCCCATTCAGGCAATCGACTTCGGATTCCATCGAAACGAATTGCCACACTTAAGTTGGATCGAAATACATGCGTTAAATCAAATAACGTTGAAGTCCGATCACAGGTTTGGATTTTGTGCCCGTTTGTTGGTTTAGTCTGAAGTATATTTTCTAAGTATGGATTTCGTGCCTTTCAGGGCACAAATCGGGCAAATGACCTTGACTTCCATCGGAACGAATTCCCACACTTAGGTTGGATCAAAATACACGCATTAAATCAAATGACATCAAAATCCAATCGCAGGTTTGGATATTGTGCGCGTTTGTAGGTTTAGGCCGATGTATACTTTCTAAGTATGGATTTTGAGCCACTCGGTGCCCAAATTGGGCAAACGTCCTCGGATTCCATCGAAACGAATTCCCACTCTTAGGTTTGGTCAAAATACCTGCATTAGAAGAAACGACATTGAATTTCGACCCCCGATTTGGAATTGGAGCGCTTTTTTACGTTTAGGCTTAATTATAGTTTCTAGGTATGGATTTCAGCCTCTCGGTGTGCCATTCGGGCAAACGACCACGGATTCAATCAAATTGAATTCCCACCCTTAGGTTGGGTCGAAATGCATGCGTTAGAAGAAACAGTATTGAAATCCGACCCCCGGTTTGGATTTGGTGCGCATTGGTAGGTTTAGGCTGAAGAATACTTTCTGAGTATGGATTTCGAGCATCACGGTACCCAAATCAAGGAAACAACCTCGGATTCCATCGAAACGAATTCCCACAGTCAAGTTCTGTCGACATATTGGCATTAAAAGAAATAGCATTGAAAACTGACCCTCGGTTTTGAATTGGTGCGCTTTTTTACGTTTAGGCTGAAGTATACTTTCTAAGTATGGATTTCGGCCTCTCGGTGCGTAAATTGGGCAAACGACTACATATTCTATTGAAACGAATTGCCACACTTAGGCTGGATTGAAATAGATGGGTTAGATCAAATGACATCGAAATCCAATCATAGGTTTGGATTTGTTGCGTGTTTGTAGGTTTAGGCCGAAATTTACTTTCTAAGTATGAATTTCGGGTCTCTCTTTGCCCAGATCGGGGAAACAAACTCGGATTCCATCGAAACGAATTCTCACACTTTGGTTGTATCAAAATACATGCCTTAGAAGAAATAGCATCAAAATCTGACCCCCGGTTTAGAAGTGTTGCAATTCTTTATGTTTGGGACGGAGTATGCTTTCTAAGTATAAATTTCAGCGTCTCGATGCGCAAATCAAGCAAACGACCTTGGATTCTACCGAAACGAATTCTCACACGTACGTAGGATTGAAATACACGCGTTAGAAGAAATGACATCAAAATCCGATCACATGGTTTGGATTTCTAGTGCGTTTGTAGGTTTAGGCCGAAGTATACTTTCTAAGTATGGATTTCGAGCCTCTCGATGCCCAAATCAGACAAACGATCTCGGATTCCTTCGAAACAAATTCCCTCACTTTGGTTTGGTCAAGATACAAACATTAGAAGAAATGACATTGAAATCCAAAACCGGTTTGGAATTGGAGCGCTTTTTTACGTTTAGGCCGAAGTATACTTTCTAAGTATGGATTTCAGCCTCTTGGTGCGCCAATCGGGCAAACGACCACGGATTCAATCGAATCGAATTCCCACACTTAGGGTGGGTTGAAATACATTCGTTAGAAGAAGCGGCATCGAAATCCGACCCCCGGTTCGGATTTTGTGAGCGTTTGTAGGTTTAGGCTGAAGTACACTTTCGAAGTACGGATTTCAAGCCCCTCGGTGCCCAAATCGGGGAAACAACCTCGGATTTCATTGAAAAAAATTCACACACTGAGGTTTGGTTGAAATATAGGCATTACAAGTAACCACATCGAAATCCGACCCCCAATTTTGAATTGGTGTGCTTTTTTACGTCATGGCGGAAGTATACATAGATTTCAGCCTCTCGAACCCCAAATCAGGCAAATGAACTCGGATTACATCGAAAGGAATTCTCACACTTAGAGTGGGTCAAAATACACACTTTAGAAGATATGGCATCGAAATCCAACCCCCGGTTTTGATGTGTTGCACTTTTTTAGGTTTAGGACGAAGTATATTTTCTAAGCATGGATTTTGGCCTCTCGGTGCGAAAATCGGGCAAATGACCTCGGATTCTATCGAAATGAATTCCCACACATGGGTTGGATCGAAATATACGAGTTGCAAGAAAAGACATCGAAATGCGAGCACAGGTTCTGAATTTGTGTAGGTTTGTAGGCTTAGGCCGAGGTATACTTTTCTAAGCATGGATTTCGAACCTCTCGATTTGTAAATAATGGAAACGACCTCGATTTGCATCGAAACGATTTCCCACACTCAGGTTTGGTCTAAATACATGCGTTGGGAGAAACGACATCGAAATCCCACCCCCGGTTTGGTATTGGTATGCTTTTTTTTGTTTAGGGCGAAGTATATTTTCTAAGTATGGATTTCAGGCCTCTCAGTGCCCAAATCGGGCAAACGACCTCCGATTCAATCGAAACGATTTCCCACACTAAGGTTGCGTTGAAATACCCATGTTAGAAGAATCGGCATCGAAAACAGACCCGTGGTTTGCATTTGGTGCACTTTTTTAGGTTTAGGCCAAACTATACTTTCTAAGTATGGATTTCGGCCTGTCGTTGCCCAAATCGGGCTAGCGACCTCGGATTCCATTGAAACGAATTCCCACACTTAGTTTGGGACAAAATACACGCATTAAAAGAAATGGGATCGAAATCCGATCACAGGTTTAGATTTGGTGCACGATACTACGTTTAGACCGATGTATGCTTTCAACGTACGAATTTAGGGCCTCACGGTGCCCAAATCAGGCAATCGACTTCGGATTCCATCGAAACGAATTCCCACATTTAGGTAGGATCAAAATACACGCGTTAAATCTAATGACATCAAAATCTAATCGCAGGTTTGGATTTTGTACCCGTTTGTAGGTTTAGGCTGAAGTATATTTTCTAAATATGGATTTCGAGCCTTTCAGTGCATAAATCGGGCAAATGACCTTGACTTCCATCGAAACGAATTCCCACACTTAGGTTGGATCGAAATACTCGCGTCAAATCAAATGACATCAAAATCCAATCGCAAGTTTGGATTTTGTGCGCGTTTGTAGGTTGAAGCCGAAGTATACTTTCTAAGTATGGATTTTGAGCCACTCGGTGCCCAAATTGGGCAAACGACCTCGGATTCCATCGAAACGAATTCCACTCTTAGGTTTGGTCAAAATATGTGCATTACAAGAAATGACATTGAATTCCAACCCGGTTTGGAATTGGAGCACTTTTCTACGTTTAGGCCGAAGTATAGTTTCTAGATATGGAATTCGGCCTCTCGGTGCGCCATTCGGGCAAACGACCATGGATTCAATCGAATTGAATTCCCACACTTAGGTTGAGTCGAAATAATTGCGTTAGAAGAAACAGTATCGAAATCCGACCCCCGGTTTGGATTTGGTGCGCGTTTGTAGGTTTAGGCCGAAAAATACTTTCTAAGTATGGATTTCAATCCTCATGGTGCCCAAATCAAGCAAACAATCTCGGATTCCATCGAAACGAATTCCCACACTCAGGTTTGGTCAACATACTAGCATTAAAAGAAACAGCTTCGAAATCCAACCTCCGGTTTCTAATTGGTGCGCTTTTTTACGTTTCGGCTGAAGTATACTTTGTAAGTATGGATTTTAGCCTCTCGGTGCGTACATTGGGCAAATGACCACGGATTCTATCCAAACGAATTCCCACACTTAGGCTGCATTGAAATACACGGCTTAGATCAAATGACATCGAAATCCGATCACAAGTTTGGATTTGGTGCGTGTTTGTCGGTGTTGGCCGAAATTTACTTTCTAAGTATGAAGTTCAGGTCTTTCTGTGCCCAAATCTGGGAAACGAACTCGGATTCCATCGAAAATAATTGTCAAGCTTAGGTTGGATTGAAATACACGCCCTAGAAGAAATAGCATCAAAATCTAACGCCCAGTTTAGATGTGGTGCACTTTTTAAGATTTGGGACGAAGTATACTTTCTAAGTATAAATTCGACATCTCGGTGCGCAAATCGAGCAAACGACCTTGAATTCTACCAAAACGAATTCTCACACTTACGTTGGATTGAAATACACGCGCTAGATGAAATGACATCAAAATCCAATCACAGGTTTGGATTTCTAGCGAGTTTGTAGGTGACGCCGAAGTATACTTTCTAAGTATGGATTTTCGAGCCTCTCGGTGCCCAAATCGGGCAAATGATCTCGGATTCCATCGAAACAAATTCCCATATTTGGTTTGATCGAAATACGTGCGTTAGAAGAAATGACATTGAAATCCAAATCCGGTTTGGAGTTGGAGCACTTTTTTACGTTTAGGTCGAAGTATACTTTCTAAGTATGGATTTCAGCCTCTTGGTTCGCCAATCGGGCAAACGACCACAGATTCAACTAAAACTAATTCCCACACTTAGGTTGGATCGAAATAAACGCGTTTGAAGATATGGCATCAAAATCCAATAACAGGTTTGGATTTCTTGCGCGTTTGTAGGTTTGGGCCGAAGTATACCTTCTAAGTATGGATTCCAAGCCTCTCGGTGCCCAAATCAGGCAAACGACCTCGGATTCCATCGAAACGAATTCCCACAACTAGGTTTGGTCGAAATATAGTTTCTAGGTATGGAATTCAATCGAATCAAATTCCCACATGTAGGGTGGGTTGAAATACATGCGGTAGAAGAAATGTCATCGAAATCCGAACCCCGGTTTGAATTTGGTGCGCGTTTGTAGGTTTTGGTTGAAGTATACTTTCGAAGTATGGATTTCAAGCCTCTCGGTGCCCAAATCGGGGAAACAACCTCGGATTCTATTGAAATGAATTCCCACAGTGAGGTTTGGTCGAAATATAGGTGTTACAAGTAATGACATCGAAATCCGACCCCCGGTTTCGAATTGGTGCGCTTTTATACGTCTAGACGGAAGTATACATAGATTTCGGCCTCTCGAAGCCCAAATCGGGCAAAGGAACTTGGATTCCATCAAAGAGAATTCTCACACTTAGAGTGGGTTGAAATACATGCGTTAGAAGAAACGGCATCGAAATCCGACCCCTGGTTCTGATGTGTTGTACTTTTTTAGGTTTAGGACAAAGTATATTTTCCAAGCATCGGGCAAATGACCTCGGATTCTATCGAAATGAATTCCCTTAGGTTGGATCGAAATACACGCGTTAGAAGAAATGACATCAAAATGCGAGCACAAGTTTGGAATTTTTTCGAGTTTGTAGGCTTAGACCGATGTATACTTTCTAAGTACGGATTTCGAGCCTCTCGGTTCGAAAATCATGCAAACGACCTCGAATTGCATCGAAATGATTTACCACACTTAGGTTTGGTCGAAATACATGTGTTAGAAGAAACGACATTGAAATCTGACCCCCGGTTTGGTATTGGTACTCTTTTTTTCATTTAGGCCGAAGGATATTTTCTAAGTATGGATTTCAGGCCTCTCAGTGCCCAAATCGGGCAAACGACCTCGGATTCCATCGAAACGATTTCCCACACTAAGGTTGCATCGATATACCCGCGTAAGAAGAATCGGCATTGAAAACCGACCCGCGGTTTGCATTGGTGCACTTTTTTAGGTTTAGGCCAAACTATACTATCTAAGTATGGATTTCGGCCTGTCGGTGCCCAAATCAGGCTAGCGACCTCGGATTCCATTGAAACAAATTCGCACACTTAGGTTGGGACAAAATACACGTGTTAAAAGAAACAGTATCGAAATCTGATCACAGGTTTAGATTTGGTGCGCGATTATACGTTTAGATCGATGTATATTTTCAACGTACGAATTTAGGGCCTCTCGGTGCCTAAATCAAGCAATCAACTTTGGATTCCATCGAAACGAATTGCCACACTTAGGTTGGATTGAAATACATGCATTAAATCAAATAACATTGAAATCCGATCACATTTTTGGATTTTGTGCGCGTTTGTAGCTTTAGGCTGAAGTATATTTTCTATGGATGGATTTCGAGACTTTCAGTGCCTAAATCGGGCAAATGACCTCGACTTCCATCGAAATGAATTCCCACACTTAGGTTGAATCGAAATACACCCCTTAAATCAAATGACATCAAAATCCAATTGCAGGTTTGGATTTTGTGCGCGTTTGCAGGTTTAGGGCGATGTACACTTTCTAAGAATGGATTTTGAGCCACTCGGTACCCAAATCAGGCAAACGACCTCGGATTCCATTGAAATGACTTCCTACTCTTTGGTTTTATCGGAATACGTGCATTAGAAGAAACGACATTGAATTCTAATTCCCGGTTTGGAATTTGAGCGCCTTTTTACGTTTAGGCCGAAGTATAGTTTCTAGGTATGGATTTCGGCCTCTCGGTGCACCATTCGGGGAAACGACCATGGATTCAATTGAATTGAATTCCCACACTTAGGTTGGGTTGAAATACATGCGTTAGAAGAAATTGTATAGAAATCCGAACCCCGGTTTGGATTTGGTGCGCGTTTGTAGGTTTAGGCCGAAGAATACCTTCTAAGTATGGATTTCGAGGCTCACGGTGCCCAAATCATGGAAACAACCTAGGATTCCATCGAAACGAATTCCCACACTCAGGTTTGGTCAACATATTGGCGTTAAAAGAAACAGCATCAAAATCCGACACCCGGTTTTGAATTGGTGCGCTTTTTCACGTTTAGGCTGAATTATACTTTCTAAGTTTGGATTTCGGCCACTCGGTGCGTAAATTGGGCAAACGACCACGGATTCTATCGAAACGAATTCCCACAGTTAGGTTGGATTGAAATACATGGGTTAGATCAAATGGCATCGAATTCCGATCACAGGTTTGAATGTGGTGCGTGTTTGTAGGTTTAGGCCGAAATTTACTTTTAAGTATGAATTCCGGGTCTCTCTGTGCCCAAATCGGGGAAACGAACTAGGATTCCATCGAAACGAATTCTCACACTTAGGTTGGATCGAAATACACACCTTAGAAGAAATAGCATCAAAATCTGACCCTCGGTTTAGATGTGGTGCACTTTTTTAGGTTTGGCATGAAGTATACTTTCTAAGTATAAATTTTGGCCTCCTGGTGCGCAAATCAAGCAAACGACCTCGGATTCTACCGAAACGAATTCTCACACTCGGCTTGGATCAAAATACACGTGTTAGAAGAAATGACATTAAAATCCAATCAAAGGTTTGGATTTCTAGTGTGTTTATAGGTTTAGGCCAAAGTATACTTTCTAAGTATGGATTTCGAGCCTCTCGGTGCCCAAATCAGGCAAACGATCTCGGATTCCATCGAAACGAATTCTCACACTTTGGTTTGGTCAAAATACGTGCGTTAGAAGAAACAACATTGAAATCCTAACCTGGTTTGGAATTGGAGCACATTTTTACGTTTAGGCTGAAGTATACTTTCTAAGTATGGATTTCGGCCTCTTGGTGCGCCAATCGGGCAAACGACCACGGATTCAATCGAAACGAATTCCCACACTTAGGTTGGATTGAAATAAACACGTTAGAAGAAATAACATCGAAATCTGATCACAAGTTTGGATTTCTTGTGTGTTTGTATGTTTAGGCCGAAGTATACCTTCTAAGTATGGATTTCGAGCCTCTCGGTCCCTAAATCAGGCTAACGACCTCGGATTCCATCGAAACGAATTCCCACAACTAGGTTCGGTCAAAATACGTGCGTTAGAAGAAATGACATTAGAATCCGACCCCCGGTATGGAATTGGAGCCCTTTTTTTACGTTTAGGCCAAAGTATAGTTTCTAGGAATGGACTTCGATCTCTCGGTGCGCCACTCGGGTAAACGACCACGGATTCAATTGAATCGAATTCCCACATGTAGGGTGGGTCGAAATACATGCGTTAGAAAAAACGACATCAAAATCCGACCCTAGGTTCGAATTTGGTGCGCGTTTGTAGGTTTTGGCCGAAGTATACTTTCGAAGTATGAATTCCAAGCCTCTCGGTGCCCAAATTGGGGAAATGACTCGGATTCCATTGAAACGAATTCCCACACTGAGTTTTGGTCGAAGTATAGGTGTTACAAGTAACGACATCGAAATCCGACCCTCGGTTTCGAATCGCTACGCTTTTTTACGTTTAGGCGGATGTATACATAGATTTCGGCCTCTCGAAGCCAAAATTGGGCAAATGAACTCGGATTCCATCGAAACGAATTCTCACACTGAGAGTGGGTCAAAATACACGCGTTAGAAGAAACAGCATCGAAATCCGACCCCCGGTTTTGATGTGCTGCACTTTTTCAGGTTTAGGACGAAGTGTATTTCTAAGCATGGAATTTGGCCTCCTGGTGCGAAAATGGGGCAAATGACCTCGGATTCTATCGAAATGAATTCCCACACTTAGGTTGGATCGAAAGACACGTGTTAGAGGAAATGACATCGAAATGCGAGCACAGGTTTTGAATTTGTGCAGGTTTGTAGGCTTAGGCCGAGGTATACTTTCTAAGTACGGATTTCGAGCCTCTCGGTTCGCAAATCATGCAAACGACCTCGGATTGCATCGAAACGATTTCCCACACTTAGGTTTGGTCGAAATACATGCGTTAGAAGAAACGACATCGAAATCCGACCCCCGGTTTGGTATCGGTAAACTTTTTTTCGTTTAGGCCGAAGTATACTTTCTAAGTACGGATGAAGGCCTCTCAGTGCCCAAATCAGGCAAACAACCTCGGATTCCATCGAAATGATTTCCCACACTAAGGTTGCATCGATATACCCACGTTAAATCAAATGACATCAAAACTCAATCTCAGGTTTGGATTTTGTGCGCGTTTGTAGGTTTTGGCCGATGTATACTTTCTAAGTATGGATTTTGAGCCACTCGGTGCCCAAATTAGGCAAATGACCCCAGATTCCATCGAAAAGAATTCCAACTCTTAGGTTTGGTCGAAATACATGCATTAGAAGAAACAACTTCGAAATCCAACCCTCGGTTTGGATTTCGTTCGCGTTTCTAGGTTTAAGCCGAAGTTTACTTTCTAAGTATCAATTTCAAGCTTCTCGGTGCCCAAATCGGGTAAACTACCTTGGATTTCATCGAAACGAATTTCCACACTCAGGTTTAGTCAAAATACAGGGGTTAAAAGAAATGACATTGAAATCCGACCCCCGGTTTGGAATCGGTGCGCTTTTTTACGTTTGGGCCGAAGTATACTTCTAACTATGGATTACGGCCTCTCGGTACCCAAATCGGGCAATTGACCTCGGATTCCATCGAAAAGAGTTGCCACACTTAGGTTGGATCGAAATACACGCGTTAAATCAAATGATATTGAAATCGGATCACAGGTTTGGATTTCGTGCGCGTTTGTAGGTTGAGGCCGAAGTATACTTTCTAAGTATGGATTTCGGCCTCTTAGTGTGCCATTCAGGCAAACGACCACGGATTCAATCTAATCGAATTCCGACACTTTAGAAGAAGCAACATCGAAATCCGACCCCCGGTTTGGATGTGGTGTGCGTTTCTAGGTTGAGGCCGAAGTTTACTTTCTAAGTATGGATTTCAAGCCTCTCTGTGCCCAAATCGGGTAAACGACTTTGGATTCCATCGAAATGAATTCTTACACTCAGGTTTAGTTGAAATACAAGTGTTAAAAGAAATGACATCGAAATTCGACCCCCGGTTTGGAATTGGTGCATTTTTTTACGTTTGGGCCGAAGTATACTTTCTAAGTATGGATTACGGCCTCTCGGTGCCCAAATCGGGCAAACGACCTCAGATTCCATCAAAAAAAGAATTCTCACACTTAGGTTGGATTGAAATACAAGCGTTAAATCAAATGACATCAAAATCCGATCACAGTTTTGGATTTGGTGTTCGTTTATAGGTTTAGGCCGACGTATACTTTCTAAGTATGAATTTTGGGCATCTCGGTGCCCAAATTAGGCAAACAACCTCAGATTCCATCGAACCGATTTCCCATACTTAGGTTGGGTCGAAATACACGTGTTAGAAGCAACGACATCGAAATCTGAACCCCAGTTTGAATTTGGTGCGAGCTTGCAGGTTTAGGCCGAAGTATACTTTCTAAGTATGGATTTCGAGCCTATTGGTGCCCAAATCGGGGAAACGACCTCGGATTCCATCGAAATGATTCTCACACTTAGGTTTGGTCGAAAAACAAGCATTAGAATAAACAACATCGAAATCTGACCCCCGGTTTGGATGTGGTGCACTTTTTTAATTTTAGGACGAAGTATACTTTCTAAGTATGGATTTCGAGCCTCTCACTGCCCAAATCGGGCAAACGACCTCGGATTCCATTTAAACGAATTCCCACACTTAGGTTCGCTCGAAATAAGTGCATTAGAAGAAAGGACATCGAAATCTGACCCCCTGTTTGGAATGGGAGCGCTTTTTTACGTGTAGGCCGAAGTATACTTTCGAAGTATGGATTTCCGCCTCTTGGTGCGCCAATCGGGCAAACGATCACGGATTCCATCGAATTGAATTCCACACTAATGTGAGGTTGAAATACATGCGTTAGAACAAAAAGGACATCAAAATCCTACCCCCCGTTTGGATTTGGTGCGCGTTTTTGGGTTTAGGCCAAAGAATACTTTCTAAGTATGGATTTTGAGCCTCATCGTACCGAAATCAAGGAAACGTCCTCAGATTCCATCGAAATGAATTCCCACACTCAGGTTTGGTCGACATACAGGCATTAAAAGAAACAACATCAAAATCCGACCCCCGGTTTGGAATTGGTGCGCATTTTTGTGTTTATGCCGAAGTGCACTTTCTAAGTATGGATTTCAGCCTCTTGGTGCCCAAATCGGGGAAACGACCTCGGATTCCATGGAAATGAATTCCCACACTCAGGTTTGGTCGAAATACAGGCGTTAGAAGAAACAACATCGAAATCTGACCCCTGGTTTAGAATTGGTGCGCTTTTTTACGTTTAGGTTGAAGTATACTTTCTAGGTATGGATTTCGGCCTCTCAGTACGTAAATTGGGCAAACGATCTCGGAATCTATCGAAACAAATTCCCACACTAAGTTTGATTGAAATACATGGGTTAGATCAAATGACATCGAAATCCGATCACAAGTTTCGATTTGGTGCGTGTTTGTAGGTTGAGGCTAAAATTTATTTCAAAGTATGAATTTCGGGCCTCTCTGTGCCTAAATCGGGGAAACGAACTTGGATTCCATCGAAACGAATTCTCACACTTAGTTTGGATCGAAATATCCATGCTAGAAGAAATAGCATCGAAATCTGAACCCCGGTGTAGATGTGGTGCCCTTTTTAAGGTTTGGGACGATGTATACGTTCTAAGTATGAATTTCGGCCTCTCGGTGCGCAACTCGGCCAAACGACCTCGGATTCTACCGAAAAGAATTCCCGCACTTAGGTTGGATCGAAATACATGTGTTAGAAAAAATGACATTGAAATCTGATCATTGGTTTGGATTTCTTGTGCGTTTGTAGGTTTAGACCGAAGTATACTTTCTACGTACCGGATTTCAAGCCTCTCGGTGCCCAAATCGGGCAAACGATCTCGGATTCCATTGAAACGAATTCCCACACTTTGGTTTGGTTGAAATACATGTGTTAGAACAAACGACATCGAAATCCAACCCCAATTTGGAATTGGTACGCTTTTTTACGTTTAGGCCGAAATATATTTTCTAAGTTTGGATTTCGGTCTCTCGGTGCGTAAATTGGGCAAACGACCTTGGATTTTATCGAAATGAATTCACACACTTTGGTTGGATCGAAATACATAGGTTAGAACAAATGACGTCGAAATTCGATCACAGGTTTGGATTTGCTGCGCGTTTGTAGGTTTAGGCCGAAGTTTAGTTTCTAAGTATGAATTTCGGGCCTCTCGGTGCCCAAATCGGGGAAACGATCTTGGATTCCATCGAATCGTATTCTCACTCTTAGGTTGGGTCGAAATACACATGTTAGAAGAAATAGCATCGTAATCTGACCCCCGGTTCGGATGTGGTGCACTTTTTTAGGTTTGGGACAAAGTATACTTTCTAAGTATGGATTTCGGTCTCTCGGTGCCAAAATCGGGGAAACGACCTCGGATTCCAACAAAAAAAATTCCCACACAAAGGTTTGGTCGAAATACAGGCATTAGAAGAAACGACCTCGAAATCTGACTCCCGGTTTGGAATTGATGCGCTTTTTTACGTTTAGGACGAATAGTTTCTATGTTTGGATTTCGGCCTCTCGGTGCCCAAATCGAGGAAACGAATTCGGATTCCATCGAAACGAATTCTCACACTTAGGTTGCATCGAAATACACTCATTAGAAGAAACAGCATCGGCCTCTCGGTGCGCAAATCAGGCAAATGGCTTCGGATTCTATTGAAACGAATTCTCATACTTAGGTTGGATCGAAATACACCCGTTAAAAGAAATGACATCGAAATTCGATCACAGGTTTGGATTTCTTGTGTGAGCGCGAGAAATTCACTCCCTAGATTTTCTCATGGGGTTTTGAGAGTCGCCACCTATTAATTCAGAAGGGATAAGTCCCCCGAAGTTTTGGATAAGGTCTTGGTCCACGAGAGAGATCGGGGTAAGGGGTTCGGTTATGTCCGGGGAAGGTGTTAGGCATCCCGAGGCTTCCGTTTTTACAACGATTCGGTACTCCCCGGGTTTAAGCCAAATAAAGTTAATCTTGTTTAGAATGCCGAAATGTTTAAGTGAACACTAATCCAAGAAAGGAAAAGCTAACTGGGGTTGGGCCTGTGTTGGGCTGCCTACATACTCACAAGGTGAGATCAGACCGAGCGTAGTTCTGGCACGTGAGCCTGTGCCAAGGCTAGGGGCGTGTGGGTGTGCATCAAGGGTGGCTAACATGGACTAGTCCGGTAGACTAGGGTTGGTGGACCGAGGAGGTCAAGTGCAGGGTATTGTAAGCCCGGTAGGCTTAAGGAGGAGTCCGGTAGACTAGGAAGAAGTCCGGCCTGGGTTAGGGTTGCTAACCGGGATTAGGCCGAACTAACTGCAGTTAGGGTTGCTAACCACATTAAAGGGTGAGTGAGCTATAGCCCAGTAGGCTAAGGCGGGGCCCGGTAGGCTGAGGTAAGTCCAGTAGACTTGGTTTTTAGACCCGGTAGGCTGTAAACCGAAGTTAACTACGATTAGGGTTGCTAATTGCAGTTAAGGGGGTCTAACTGTGGTTAGGGTTGCTAACCAGCATTAGGGAGAGGGCCAAAGTCGGGATTATGGTCCAATTTCAGTTCTTAGGAATTTCTGATTAATTTCCCAAAGTTTGTGGGGTTAAGGTGTGCTTAACCGCCGTTAAATGTTAACCGGAGGTATATTTAACCACGGTTAAGGGCTTGGTATAGTCCAAGGTGGGCCCAGGGGGCTAGGCAGGGCCTAAGATAGCCTCCTACCAAGCCTGGGCCCCTGTAAAAGCCCAAAACAAAAAACAAAGTTAATGTTGGTAATGGAATTACCGACACTAATGACACCGTTTTTGGTTAGTGTTTTTGCCTCTGTTTAACTAGGGTTAGGCTGTAACCCGATGTGAACCAAAGGTGGGGGACTGTAGAGGGGACTCCTGAGAGTCTACAAGTCAAGTGTGGGCCCCAGGGGATGCTTGGAGTGGGTCCCACACAGCTGCAAAGGTGTTGTGCCTGTACCAGTTTTATGTCGGTAGAAGTATCACCGATAGGCTGAAACAAGTGAAACACAGAATGTCGGTAAAGGGTTCACCGATAATCTGGGAACTGGCTATTTTAGGAATGGCGGTACTGAGAGTACTACTGTTCTGGGTTTTTCTGAAAACCGGATCTGTAGCTCCTGGGGCTATGCACAAAGGTCACTAGGGGTTCCCTCATGATGTGAGGGACCCCTAGAAGGTTCTGTAATGGCTGTCAAGCCTGAGGGAGATGCTGTACCCGAAGGGGTTCACCTCACCTATAGTTTAGGTGGGTGAACACCCTGTGTGGGTTTGTTTACACAAAACAATCAGCAAAAAGCATGAAAAAGGTCCCCTGGAGATGACAAGGGGCTCACAATGATGCTAAAGCGATAAGGAAATGGGTAGGGGGGATCCTTACCCAATGCTCTGTTTCGACCGAACTGGACAGGGGGCTGTGCACAGGTGGTGTACACTCCGCTAATGCTTGCAGTGGTTGGGGATGCGCGAGGTAGGTCCAGGGGAGTCTTAGGATCAAGACCAAGGTCAGGGATCACAGTTTTGCAGCAGGGGTTCTCCTCTAAAAATTTACCGACCGTATGAACTGTGGTGGGGGTTGGGTTTTATAGGGAAGCTCCTAAGGGACCTAAAAGGGATTTAGAAGAAGGGGGAGAACCTGTATGGACCAAGGGGAGGTCGACTAAGAGGAGTTGAAGGGAGAGTTGAGGTGAAGGTTGAGTGTGCAGGGTGATCGTAGACTGCAAACTCGGGACTTACATACTGTCGGTAGAAGGTCTACCAACTGCCTGAAACAATGCCAAATTTTAATGTCAGTAGACCTGCTACCGACATTCTGAACTTAAGTTGAAATGGGCCTGGGCCCTGCACTCTCGGGTTATGGGACTTGGGCTTTAGTGGTTCTTGGGCTTTTTGGGCCCATGTTATAGGTTTAGGCCTTAAGGGCCTTGGGTTCTAGGGGTCAAGCCCTAATGGCTCCAGGGCTAGACTAGGGTTTCGGCTAGGGTCACCTAGGGTTTAACTGAGTTTAAACTAGGGTGAGTCCTAAGGGTTTAGCAGGGGTTTTTCTAGGGTTTGACTGGAGAGCCTTACCTAGGTTGTGAGGGACTTGGTAGTGGAGGTAACCATAGATAAGGGATTTTAACTACAGTTAGGATGGGGTGTAAAAATTGGGTGCTTACAGCTGCCCCTCTTTGCTGGAGAATGCCGAGGCTGGCGATTCAAACGACAACGACTGTAATCATCCTATTTTTACACCGAGCTTAGATAACAAGAATACAGAATGATGATATGTATGCATGCAGTGCAAATGATGAGTGCCATGTAGTGGCAGGGCCATTGATGGGAAGAGCGGGTAGTTCGAATTACTCACTGGGGCATGATGGATGCAGGGATGGCATAGCCCGGAGGCGTCGGCCGGAAGGACTCGATTGAGTTTGATCGAAGAGACACACAGCGTGTCGAGAACACGCAGGGTGTTGAAGGAGTGACATGCAGGTGGTGTATACTGTAAAGGTACACACGGGATGTTGAGGACACACGGGAGTGTCGAAAGAGAGGACATGCAGGTGGTATACGCTGTAAAGGTATACACGGGATGTCGAGGACACACAGGGGTGTCGAAAGAGAGGACATGCAGGTGGTATACGCTGTAAAGGTATACACGGGATGTCGAGGACACACGGAGGTGTCGAAAGAGAGGACAAGCAGGTGGCATACGCTGTAAAGGTACACACCGGATGTCGAGGACACACGGGGGTGTCGAAAAAGAGGACATCCAAGTCGTATACGCTGTAAAGGTATACACGGGATGTCGAGGACACACGGCGGTGTCGAAAGAGAAGACATGCATGTGGTATATGCTCTAAAGGTATACACGGGATGTCGAGGACACACGGGGGTGTCGAAAGAGAGGACATGCAGGTGGTATACGCTGTAAAGGTATACAGGGGATATCGAGGACACACGGGGGTGTCGATGACACACGGGGGTGTCGAAAGAGAGGACATGCAGGTGGTATATGCTGTAAAGGTATACACGGGATGTCGAGGACACACGGGGGTGTCAAAAGAGAGGACATGCAGGTGGTATACGCTGTAAAGGTATACACGAAATGTTGAGGACACACGGGGGTGTCGAAAGAGAGGACATGCAGGTGGTATACGCTGTAAAGGTATACGCGGGATGTCGAGGACACACGGGGGTGTCGAAAAGGAGGACATGCAAGTGGTATACGCTGTAAAGGTATACACGGGATGTCGAGGACACACGGGGGTGTTGAAAGAGTGCGGCATGTCTAAGAGGCACTAGCCGGATGATTGAAATAACCGAGAGGCGCTGGATTTTTGATCAGAGATGATACTGAGGAGTTTGGTCACCAGAAGCGTGACGCTATGCAAGGATGTTATGCAGGGGATAAAGGCGAGGATGCTTTCCCATGACTCTGCTGATTGCGACTAGTGGGGATGCATGGTGTCAGCTTCTTCTGCTTTGACTTGCTGGGGCTGCTCAGTGCAGGCTAGTACAATCTGGTCAAGATACCAAATAGTTTGTTTTTGAAAAACATTTTGTAAAAGGTTTTGGTCCTCTGTAAAAATTTTGCTTTCAACAAATGAATGTTCAACTAGCTATCTGTTTTGCCAGGAAAGTGCCTTAGACAGGGCTTGGGGATCATGTATTCTGCCTTTCGCTCTTTGAGAGCAGAGTATGACCTAGAAGAGGCTTTGTCACTGCTGAGGATGCTCATGGGTGTGTTTGTTTTGTCACTGCTGGAGATTAGACTCCGACTGGGGGAGAAGCTTGTTGGGGGAGCAAATAGGATGCTTCTACTGGGGAGATCCACTGGGGGATGTAATGCCATTGTAGACCGTTACTGGGGATCTGCTGGGGGACTTAACACTGTCGTAGATCACTGCTGGAGATGTGAACTCTGCTGGAGCCTAGTGTTGGGGAAGCTTCTCTTCCATGCCACCTGCTGGGGATTGTTGTAGGGGATTTATCTGGCTAGTCTGATTGCTGTCGGATTCTGTTGCCAAACCGCTCTTCAGCTTTTTCTCCCTATTTTATCCTTGGAATGACCAAGTCGTGGGATTCGCATAATTTTTTACGCGATGAGTTCGTTGCTGGTTTTCCTCATGCATACAAAGCTGATTGATTTTTGTCCATTTTTTGCCCCTAGTCGCAAGACTAGGTCTGGGGATTGCGTGATTTTTTGCGCAATGAGGCTGTTGCCAGTTTTCACTCATGCCCGCGACTTACGAGGGAGGTTTTGTTTATGTAGAGGAAAATAGGTCTCCTCCCCTCATAGCCCTAAATGGTGCTCTTTGAGGGTTTTGGGGATGATATTTCCGCTGGGGATTCAGATGTGATATTACACTTGCACTCGTAATTCCTAAGGGATCGAGAAGGACTTATAGTAGGACGAAATGTAGGCTGAGGGACCGAAGTTTAGGACACCCTGGGATTTCTCCTGTTTGTAGTTGATTTACTCTCCCTTTGAGGTTTTGGGTTGATATAATTGATTTTCACTCTTTAGGGAGGATTCTTCTGTTTTCGGAGGGATTGTTTGCTTAATGCCTGTGCCTTATGATTCCCGGTGATGATTTTTTTTTTTGAGGATGGGGGAGAGAGAGCGAGAGAGGTTGTCTCTGCTAGGGATAGAGAGGTTGTCTGGCTCAAGGGGCTAACTAGTGAGATTCATTTGATTTGTAAACGGATCAGAGGAAAGAGGGATGAAGAGTGTGCCAAGGATGGCCTCTTGTCATTTCCCAGAGAAACTACAAGTGTAAAGCGCCTATCAGATCTAGACCTTAAGCGTAGTATCTTTTGACTTTATCCATATTGACGGGCTCTGGGAGGTCTTCGTCATCCATACGTCCGAGTCGAAGGGCACCACCGGAGAATTTGTCTCGGACGACGTATGGGCCTTCATAGTTGGAAGTGAACTTGCCCTTTGAGTCAGGACGGTTTGGCAACATTTTCTAGAGGACCAAGTCATCGATCTTGACGCTTCTTGGCTTGACCTTCCTGTTGAATGCCCTAGCCATGTGCCTCTGATGGGCCTGAGAGTGGTTGATGGCTTTCAGTTGTTGCTCTTCGATTAGGTTCAACTGCTCATACCAGGTCTGTGCCCATTCTGCTTCTGTGAGTTATGCTTCCATTAACACCCGGAGTGATAGAATTTATACTTCGACAGGGAGGATTACTTCCATACCATAGGCCAGAGTGAATGGTGTTGCTCCTATTGAGTTTCAGATGGACGTTCTGTAGGCTATGAGTGCATAAGGGAGCATCTCATGCCAGGAAGAGTACTTGGTTGCCATCTTCTCTATGATTTTCTTCAGATTCTTGTTGGCGACTTCAACTACACCATTGGTCTGAGGTCTGTATGGCGTAGAGTTGTGATGTTGGATCTTGAATTTCTGGCAGAGATCAGTCATCCCCTTGTTGCAGAAGTTGAGAGCATTGTCTGTTACAATCTCATACGGGACCCCATATTTGCAAATGATATCCCTTTTCAGAAAATGCTGAACCACTAAGGCTGTGACGCTGCATAAGAGGCTGCCTCGACACATTTCGTGAAATAATCGATCGATACCAGGATGAATCAATGTCCGTTTGATGCTTTCGGAGCTATGGGTCCGATGACGTCGATGCCCCAAGCTGAGAATGGCCAAGGAGCGGTGAGATTGTGCAGCCTGTTTGGCGGTGTATTTACCTTGTCGGCATAGATTTGGCACTGGTGGCACTTCTGTACATGCTTGCAATAGTCTGATTCTATGGTGGACCAGTAGTAGCCTAGCCTTAATATCTTAGATAACATCAACCCGTTCATGTGTGGGCCGTAAATTCCTCATGAACTTCTTCGACTACCTGTGTTGCTTCACTGGTATCTAGACATCTGAGCCAAGGTCATTTTAAGGATAAGGAAATGTCGATAAAGAACACCATCCTCGCCAGACAGCCGCCGCGCTCTCATCCTTCATTGCTAACCGGCAAACTCGAAGGGGGATTGACAAGACTCATTCTGCCATCTGCTGCCCCCTTGCACCCGCGAGTACTGGCTTTGTTCGCGCTTGAAATGAACTTTGAACTTGCTTTGTGCCACCGTGCTGGAGTCATTCTACAGGAAGGGTTCGGTTGATCGCTTCTTTGAGTCCTCGCCTTCCAACCCAGATTTGGTGGTAGGTTCGGCGACCTTTTGTACACGAGGCCCCCTGATAGGACAAACTGAATGGCCAGTCTTCTGATTGCCCGGTGGTCTGTTTTGGTAGCATCGAGAGGGAAGGTCCCGTCATCGAGATACTGCTTGATGTCTGTATACCAAGGCTTATTGTCCGATACTTCCTCGATCTAAAGGCAGTAGACAGGCTGATCCTGTTGCTGAATTTCTATCGGCCAGAGCATGATGTCTGTAGGGATCTGTACCATTGAAGCTAGAGTGGCCAGTGCGTCGGTGAATCTGTTCTGGTTCCTAGACCGGTGGTTGAAGTTGATTCTTCTGAAATGACTGATTAGCAGATTGAGGTAGGCTAAGTACGAGACTAGCCTTGCTTCTCGAATGGCCCAAGACTCATTCGCCTGACAGAAAGATGAGTCACCGTAGACGTCTATCTCTTCAATCCCGATGTCCAGGGCTTCTTTCAGTCCTGCTATGCATGCCTCATACTCTGCTTCATTGTTGGAGCATCTGAACTTCAGCTTGACAGAGATAGGGAGGTGTGCTCCTTTAGGCGAGATCAGAACTACTCCTGCCCCATACCCATGACTGTTGGCAGCTTCGTCAAAGTACAACTCTCAGTCGGGGTATTTTTGTTTGTCCACTTCTGTATACAGGATGACTTTATCTGGAAATTGATCATGTACAGACATGTAGTCCTGGGTCAGACTATGGGCCAGGTGATCTGTTATCACCTGCCCCTTGATTAACTTCTGTGTCATGTATGTGATGTCGAATTCAGATAACATCATGAGCCATCGGGCAGTCCTTCTAGTGGTGTCTGGCTTTTCCAGTAGATATTTCAACGGGTCCATCCGGGAGAGCAGAATTACCGGGTAGGAAAGCAAATAGTGCCGAAGACATTGAGTTGCCCAGACCAGTGCCAGACATGTCTTCTCAAGAGGCCTGTACCGCTCTTCGTACTCAAGCAGACGTTTACTGATATAGTAGATGGCTTGCTCTATTCTACCAGTCTCGTCATGTTGTGCCAGAATGCACCCCATGGAGGTTTCTTGCACAGAGATGTAGAGTAGCAGTGGACGCCCGGTGTAGGAGGCACAAGTACTGGAGGATTCAGAAGATACTGCTTTATTCTGTCAAAGGCTTCTGGGCATTCTGCTGTCTAGACTGTCGGCGTGTTCTTTCAAAGAAGTTAGAAGATCGGCTCATAGATCGGAGTTAGCTGAGAAATGAACCAACTGATGTACTGAATTCTGCCCAGGAAACCACGGATCTCCCTTTCACTTTGGGGTGCTGGTATTTCGATGATAGCACTGGATTTAGCTGGATCGATCTCAATGCCTCTTTTGCTGACTATGAAGCCAAGGAACTTTCCTGATGAGGCTCCGAAGACGTATTTGGTCGGGTTCAATCTTAGGCCGTACTCTCGGAGTCTATCGCAGAGTCTCTTCAGGTCTTCTGGGTACTATTCGGCTGTCGGCGATTTGATGATCATGTCATCGACGTAGATTTCAGTGGATTTATGCATCATGTCGTGGAACAAAGCCGTCATGACCCTCTGGTAGGTGGCCCCTACGTTCTTGAGTTCGAAGGGCATGACCTTGTAGCAGAATGTGCCCCAAGGTGTGATAAAGGAGGTTTTCTCCATATCTTCTTCTGCCATCCTGATCTGGTTGTATTTGGAGAAACCATCCATGAATGAGAGAGTCTCGTGCCCAGCAGTATTGTCGACCAGCATTTCAATGTGCGGGAGAGGAAAGTTGTCTTTGGGGCTTGCCCTGTTTAAATTCCGGTACTCAATACACATGCGGACCTTGCCATCCTTCTTGGGTACTGGGACTATGTTGGCCAACCACTCAGGGTAGTTTGTAACTGCCAGGAAGCCTGCGCTGATCTGCTTCTCAACTTTGTCCTTGACCTTCTGTGGCCATTCGGGCCTCATCCGTCTCAGTTTCTGCCTCACTGGTCTGACGTCGGGGTTCAAGGGCAGTCTGTGTACCACTAATGCTGGGTCTAGGCCTGGCATGTCAGCATATGACCGGGCGAAGACATCACTGTAGCTTCTCAGGAAACTGATCATGTCTGCTCTCCACTGAAGGTTCATGCTGGTGCCGATTCTGACTAGCCGGGAGTTCTCCATGGATCCTAGATTGACTGTTTCAGTGTCCTCCCTGTTAGACTGCAGAAGTCCTTCGCTGTGCTCAAGCAGGTCCAGAATTTCCTGAGGCGGTTCCTCTTCCTGTTCTGAGTCATACTTTGCTTCAGAGAGTTTAAGGAGGGTTTGAGGGGTAGCCTTGTCAGAGGTAATTTCCTGGCAAACCAATTAGCTTCAGTTTAGCATGCTTGATGATGATGATTTGTTGGCTTCAGGACACTAGGCTTTCCAGGGGAAGAGTTCGTGTGATTTCGTCATCAGCCGATACGAAATGTTTTGTTTTTTTTTTTTTAAACATGATTTTTGAGTCAAAACAATATGATTTTCTTTAGCAAAATGACTTGTTACAAAAAAACTCAAACAAAAAGAGGCTGACAGTGGCCTGACTTTTGGATTTTACAAACGGGAGCAAAAGAGAGGTGGATAGAGGAGAAAGGTGATGTTGGTTCACTGCTGTCTTGGACCAACCTGTCCTACACTGTGATTACCCTGGCCCTGGCTAGTCTTGATGGTGAGAGCCTCAGTCCACCAATGGATCTGTGGCTGGTGACTGGATGACGCTCCGGTGCTGTTGGAGAAGGTGCAGACCTGCTCTCCCACTGGATATTCTGCTTCAGTAGCATCTTCGACAGTCAGCTCGTCGAACATCTGGGCCATGGCGAACACTTCGGGTTCTGGAATCCCTGAAGACTCGTCACTGGGCTGGGGTATTAAGGCAACGGGTGCAGCCAAGGTTTCTAGGTAAGTTTCAAAGATTCCCACGGCGAAGGTTACAGAGATGTGTGGTCGGGGTTCAGGTTTTACCAACTGTTTACTTCTTTTAGTCAACTTGGAGAGGTAATTCTCGTATCTGGGCTTGTATCCCAAACCAAAGGGAGGTGTATAACGAGGAGGCGTGTATCTTTTCTTCATGCCCTGATTCATGGCACAGAGACCACTTCTGGGCTGATACTTCATTCTGGCCATCATTCTGACAAACGGTGACACTGCTTGCTTACCTTGCTATTCTACCTGGGCGATAGAACTGACCTGCTCGAACTGGAATGTCATGAAGACAGTGCCTTGCCCCAGCTCTTGGATGTCCCCAAAGGAATTTACCAACTCTTCAGACGGAATGATAATCAGACGGTCATCCTAGATGAACTTGATTCTTTGTTGCAAAGAGGAGGGAATGGCTCCGGCCGCATGGATCCATGGCCTCCCTAGGAGTAGAGTGAATGAGGCTGGCACGTTCACAACCTGAAAGTTTGTTGAGAACTGAGCAGGTCCGACCCCGATGGTCAGGTCGATGTCACCCAAGTTTTTCCTGGTGGTATTATCAAAGGCCTTGATGGTCATGGGTCTCTTCTTCACTTAACTGAGGTCCAGGCCCAGGTTTTGTAGCGTGGAGAGTGTGCAGACGTTTAGGCTGGAGCCATTGTCGATGAGCACTGATGATAATGTTCGGTCCATGCACTGCACTGCAATGTATAAAGCTTGGGTATGGTCCCTGTCGCTGTCCGTTATCTCCTCTTCTATGAAAGAGATGACTTTGTGTTCAAGGATTTGCCCCAGTTTCTCGGGCGTTATGCCTGGCGTTACATGGGCATTGCCAAATACTTGGAGAAATTGCTTCCTGTGATGCTCTGAAGTGAGAAGAAGACCCAAAATGGATATTTGTGCTGGGACCTTGCTCAGTTGATGAGTGATATTGAACTCCTCTGCTTTTTCTAGGATCTTCAACAATACTGTTGAATCAACTGCCTCTTTTTACGGGTCTGACACCCCTGCTTTCTATTTCTCTGCCTCTGTATTCTTCACCTTTGTCGGCTCAGTTGTAAGAGATTGATATACCCGGCTAGATCTGGTTAGGTAGGCTATGTTCTCGCTCTCAAGGATGAGAGAGCGGGGAGCGGGTACTCGGTTGAGGTTGAAGGGAGGCTCTGGGATGTAAGGGATCCGAACAGGGCCTGAAGAGGTTGAGGCTTGAACTGGAGCTGTTGGCCAATTTACAGGGCAAAGAATTGTATAGATGATCTACTCGGGGGCAGGTATCTGGGTTGAAGACTGAACAATCTGTATGTTTGATTGACAGAAGGGGATTATGACAGGTGATCGGTAAGAGGGCCTAATGATGCCATCATTCACTGAGGGTGTGCTGGGTCCTAGCTGCCCTGCACCGGGCTCTTCCTACTGAATAAAATTAATTTGATTGTTATGTGGGGGTAGTGGCACCTGATTGATGCTGGTGTTGTTGGGAGCCAGCTCAACCCTTCCCTCATCTAAGAGATCTTGGATTGCACACTTCAGGCCTATGCAATAATCTGTAGCATGGCCTGGGCCTCTGTGAAAGGCGTAGTGATGATCGGCATTATAGTTCTTGCTTTGCTTGTCTGGAGGTAGAAGAGTTGTAAGACCTCTCAACTCGAGAAGACCCTGCTTGGTGAGGAATTCCAATAACTGGCTGATGGTATATGGAAGAGGGGTAAAGTTTCTAGGAGGACGGTTTTGCCCCTGGGTTGGTCGGGCTGGCCGAGTATTCTTGCTAACCGACTGCTACTGCGCTGCTGGAGCTGGTAATCTGATGGGTGCCGTAGAAGCAACCATATGTACATCTTCCTTCTTTCTGTGGTCCCGAGGACCAATATTTCTGCTAGACGAGGCCGTCGCCTTGGGGGAATCAAGTCTTAGGCTGGAATGAATGGCCCCGCTCTTGATAGCAGTCTCGATACGGGCACCTGTCCTGACGATAGTGCTGAAGTCCACTACCGGTAAGGTCACCATGAGTGTAGAGTAGGGCTGCTTCAGGGTGCCCATGAACATGCCAGTTGGGATCTTTGCTGCCATTTCCCTTCAGCATGTAGTGTACTCCAGAAATGATTCGTTGTTATGCTGGCTTAGCTATTCGAACTGGCTCCTCTGAGGGTGGAGCTCCTGGTCGAATGAGTAATGCTCTATGAAACTGTCCATGGCATCCTGCCAGGTCTTGACTTTCTGCTTGTCCACCGACATCCACCATATAAGGGCTGCCCCCTTTCAGACTCTTCTGAAAGTATTGGATGAGCAAGGGCTGATTTTTATTATGTTGGAGCATGTCCCCCAAGTATAACTGCAGGTGTTGTTTTGGACAGCCCGAGCCATCATATTTATCAAAGTCTGGGACCTTGAAACCTGCGGGAATAGCATCCCCTGATGAAAAGGTTAAGTCTTCCAGTGATAGACTTGTACTGGTGGATATACCTTTCATTCTTCTCATCTCCTCTTTCATCTGCTTGATCTCGTCTTGTAAGGAAGAGGTTGGATCTAAGGATGATGGCTGGTCCTGGTGGAGGTGTGAGATCTTCGGCTGCTCTTCATACTAGTCATATTCCTCTCCTTCGCCTGTTGCGGGTATGAGATTAGGTATGATGAAGGGGGAATGGCGAGACTCAGGTGTAGGTCACTCGGCTGGTTCTTCGGTTGGGATCCGGGTGGAGGGTTCTTCGGTCCGAGTGCCAATCAGAATCTTCAGGGATTCCAAAACACTGTCAAGCTTCGCCTGTATGGCTGCTATGTCTCTTTCATGTGATTGTAGGATCTCCGTGGTCCGCTGGTGCTGATCTGCAGGTTTTGCCATTGATCCTGTACTGCTTTTCGATTGTACTGTGTAAGAGCTGTTCTTTGATCGGATTGTGCAAGGGAGTACCTCTATGATTGGTACTTCCGTCAAGACTGCGTCGGCAGCTGTTGCTTCTACAAGAATAGCAGTCAGAGAACGAGTCACAGGTCGGCTCATGCAACTGAAAAGAATGCAACGGCTAATCATGATTATGCATGAGGGCAAAAGGCAGATGCTAGAAAAGATTTTCATTGATACATGCAGAGTGCAGTGAGTACATGCATAGTGAGACTCAAAGAAAGAGGAAAAAGGCAGATGCTAGAAAAGATTTTCATTGATGCATGCAGAGTGCAGTGAGTACATGCATAGTGAGACTCAAAGAAAGAGGAAAAAGACTCGATCCTAGGCAGGCCCTTCGGTGATCACAAAGTCAAGTGGGCGAGGCACACTCTCGAGATCCATGACCTGTTGCTAGAGGGATGTGACTTCAACCTCCATACGCTTAAAGGTCTCGGTAGCGTTGAACATGCGGTATCCAAATTGTTGGATACGGGAGGTCATCTCCGCCTTTGCACTATCAAGCTATTCTTGGCGGAAGTGAAGCTGGGCCTGGATGACGGCAGTTTCCCTGGCGTCGCCTTTGCGTTTCCTGTGAAGAGATTGGATTGTCTGTTCCAATTGTTCAACCTATTCTTATACGGCCTGGAGTTCACGGCCTTGTTCTGCTTCCTGCTGCCTGAATGCAAGTTGGGCTTTCCGTAGCTTCTTCTATTTCTGTTGGATCTGGACCTGTCTCTCCAAGAAGTAGTCTGTCCAGGGAACCACCATCTCTGCTAGGGGTATGGTCCCTTGTGATGGAGCTACAACTGGTGTGGGTAGTTCCCTAGGTGCAGGCATGCCGGGTAGAATGTCAGGATTATCCACCCATTGTCGGTATACCGAGTTGGTTGATGGCCCTGATAAGACTATAAATTCTAGCCATTGGTCTCGTCTGGAGCTGCTCCAAATCGACTGGAAGTGCCGGGTGAGGTTGTCGGAGTGCACTATGAAAGTGATCCAATCATTTTCCTGCTGGTCTACACGGGGATACGTTGAGGGAGTCCAAACTGTCGGAAGACTCGGAG
Organism: Tetracentron sinense; assembly: GCA_015143295.1. NCBI lineage: Eukaryota > Viridiplantae > Streptophyta > Magnoliopsida > Trochodendrales > Trochodendraceae > Tetracentron > Tetracentron sinense. The sequence continues at coordinate 26,269,044 of CM026571.1, forward strand.
TGGTGTATAGACTGCGGAGCCTGTTAGACCAGCAAGAATCATGCATTGTCTACTGGTGATGACAACACGGGGCAGCCTGTTCAACACAAGCCAATTGCATTGCCAAGTGATTTCTTCCTTTGAAAAGTCTTGGAGGAGCTGGTAGAGCTCTCCAACATCGGTAGTTACTATCGGCCCTTGATTCTGAGAAATCTTCTAAGGCAGACTGTAAGCATCGCGGATGCCGTCCGGTACTGAAATGATTGTATGCAAGTGACTTACCAACCAGAGGTGCAAGAGAGGTGTACTGGCATGGAAGATGCCTTTTCTGCAGTTCAAAGACTCGTTAAGAGCCCTGAGAAGCTCGGCTAGGATGACTGGTACAACCGAGCAGGAGTTGTGTATGTCCTCGATGATCCCGACCAGAACTGCTTCGACGAGTGAACGGCACCTTGGGAACACCAGTTGAGACATGGCTATCAGTGCAAGGGCATTGAGACCGGGAAGTTTTGCTGAAATGGAGTCAGGATTCCATTTGCGCTTGTACTTCTTTTCGAGAAAAGACACGAATATTCGATCAAAAGAGCCGTTAGGACTGGGCTGTTAGAAGGTAGGCTTAATATGCAAGAACCTGGATAGGTCTGCCTGGTATGTTGTCTTGTAGCGCGGTACTATGGCTTGGCCATTCATGTTTAACCCCAGAATGCGTTGAATCTCTTCCAGTGTTGGGCAGAGCTTGTTCTTACCAAAACCAAATACCATGTGAGATGGGCCCCAGCACTGGATAGCAGTATTTATGAGGCACGAGTCCGGGTTAACCACAGATAGGTCTAGGATATTTCTGGTTTTGTAGTATTGAGCCCAAATGAGACGCTGACTTGAGGTGAAAGCCCCAATTGAAGTCTGGAGGTTGTCATCACATGCCCCCTGAGAAGTTAGATGCACGGGCTATGACTGTCGGCCCATTGACCGAGTTACCCCTGAAGGATCTGCTATCTATCTGAACAATGATACAGACTCTGTGAGTGCACTGTGTATCTAGATGGGATGCAAAATGATGATGCAGATTTTGTTTGGGTATGACACGGCATATGTGATCTGATAGGGCAGACGGACGGAGGTCCGACGTGCTTTAGCCCAGGTTGTTGGAAACCGAGGGACCTATGAGATCAAGGTTGGGACAAGCCCAGTGAAGGCCTGTTTGCCTGGGATTTGGACTCCATACGCTATGTTGGGAAGCAGGGTTGGATGTAGTTTATTACAAGCACAGGTTTGGCTCATTATATGCCCTTGAGTGGGTAATTATCCGGGTAGAATGTGCCCGGATAGTCAACCATGATTGGGGGGACAAGTATAGGGTGCAAGCAGGTTAGGGTTGTAGTAGCCCTTCCAGAATAGACTGCTTGTAGACTATACCGAAGCCTAGACTACATGTATGAATGTTGGTTTGATGCAAGGGTATTCCTAGTAGGATGGGGGGATCACTTAACACCGTATATGCGACTCCCCGGTATAGAACATACCTGAAAAATGGACGATTGGTGTAAGTGGTAGCGTTCAGAATCCTTCCCTGAGGGATATCACCTAACAGGAGTAATTCCGCGGACCTCCAAGACATTTAAGTCACTGACACTGAGGATGATCATCCAGCAGCCGTTAACGTAATAAGCCTGTCTACTGGGTTGAATGAGATTAATTACGCTTATGACATGTATGGATGCATAGTACACAATTAATCAAGAGATGTAAAATGATTAGTGTTTAGTTAAACTGTAGAGCCCCAGACTTTTTCATGCTTAATACATGGCACTTTCATTGCCATTTTGCCTTTAAAGAGGTATAATTAATAAATAAAGAAGAAATTGGAAATTCTGAAACGTTAGAAATGTTCCTTTTCGAAGTACGAACCCAACGCAAGTTGAATCGTCAAAATCGGACGAACGAGTTAAAAGATATGACCAAAACAGTCTGGACCTGTAAGTAATCGTAGCTCGGAAGGCACTAAGGACGTAGCTCCGACAACGTACTCTGATAACGCATACGTTGTGCATCCGTTGTGCAACATACAACGAGTACGTTGTACAGCAACAACGTGTACGTTGTACAGCTCACGACGGGCACGTTGTACATAAGACAACGGACAACGTGTTACAGCTCACAACGGGTACGTTGTACATAAGACAACGGACAACGTGTTACAGCTCACAACGGGTGCGTTGTACATAAGACAACGGGCAACGAGCTCAGCACAACGTGTTATTCACAACGGACAACGTGTTCAGCACTGTTCACAGCACAACGTGTTCAGCACTGTTCACAGCACAACGTGTTCAGCACTGTTCACAGCATAACGTGTTTGGCACTGTTCACAGCACAACATGTTCGGCACTACTCACACTCGTGTTTTCGCAGAGATTTCAGTAAGGGTATTAGGGTCTTTTGGTCGATTCACTCTTACCTTAAGAGTTTAACCCGAGCCTTTAGGGCATCATTCGACACTTAGAGAGTTGAGAGAATAGGAGAAAGGGGAGAAGGCGATTCCAACCTAGGGTTTTCTTTGGAAGAGAAATCAAAGGGTTTTGAGACCCTAGATCACTTCAAGCTCGGTTCTTCTCCAAGATCTCGGCTCAAGCACTCGTGGAGAGCGTTCTCCAAGTTAGGGCAGCAGCTACACGGTCGTTTTGGAAAGGGGATTTCTTCCTCACTTGATCAAGGTCGGTACCTTTTGCTACCCTCCTAGTTATAGCTTCTCTTTTCCTTTATTTCTTCTTGTTTTCCTTCACTTATATGGGTGTTATGAGATTGGTGGTATGAATGGTGAATGGAGGTGGATATTGGCGAATGGATGCCGTGTGAATGATGTGATGAATGAATGGGAAAGGGCATTGTACTAATAATGAACATACAAGTGTGATGTGAGCATAACCCACCTAGAAAAGCATGATTTAGGTTTAAATGAATAATGAACACACTATGTTTGATGAAATGCCAAGGTGAATAAAGGGAGTTGTAAATTAGGAAATGCATGCCTAATAAATTATGGATATTGCTAGGACCTATGATAGTGTGTTTTCTCGCTTTCCCTAAATGATATGAATGTTACATTGCTCAATCATTGATGTTGTATGTGTTGTGAAATTACCCAAATGTCATATTTAAATTTTAATGCAAGTATGTACACGGTTCCCACGAGCACGGCATGCATGACATGATTTATCGAGGTTTTCAAGAACATGGTTAGAGGTGGGATATATCCTACGATATGTTTTACCTCGCTCTTGGCAAGGACAAGTCAATCATGCATTATCATAAGAAGGGTCTCCCTTCCCTCGCAAGTGCATACATATCATAAGAAGGGTTACCCTTCCTTCTCAAGTACATCTCACAAGGACATCTCACAAGTGAAATGACAAGCATGAGCATTTTAGGAAGAAGGGTTTCCCTTCCCTCACAAGTAGATTACTTTTCCGAGCAAGCAAGCATGATACATGACATGACAAGCATGGGCATTCTAGGAAGAAGGGTCTCCCTTCCCTCACAAGTAGTTTACTTTCCAAGCAAGCATGACATGGCATGACACGCATGATATGACAAGATAAGACAACATGACAAGTTTCAAGCACGGAAATTGTATTTCCAATCAAGTCAAGTGCACAAGGTTTTCAAGGGTTTCATCGGCTTTCTACGAAATACAAGCATGATTATAAATTGTTTTGTTTCCTTGTATGATATAAACTGTTCCTATTCTATATATGCAACTTGCTTCCTACTCTATGTATGCTATCTGTATACTATGACTGTTGGTTAGTATTTAGTACCCGCTGAGTATTCCATGCTCAGCCGTACTTCTTATGTCGGCAGGTTCTGAGGGAGCTGCTGCTCCATTTGACGTTTGTGCTCCTGGTCCATGGGTGGAGGAGGAGTACGTCGAGGAGCCTTTTGAGGAACCTCCCGTAGAGGGTTATCAGTAGGTGGTATTAGGTTCTGAGTGGATTAGCTGTGGGTGAGCATGAGTGATCATATCCATGTATTTTGGCGGGTCTGTCCGCGCTTTCTTTTGGATTCCTTTTGTGTAAACTTGGATTCGTATATACATAGAGGTTTGTTTAGACTTCCGCTGTGCTATGTTAGAGTATGTTTCCACTGCTTATATCCTCTATTGTATATGCTCTGTGGGTTTTTGCAGGTTGGTTTGTCAAGCAAGTCATGTAAGCCATGATTAGTCGTCCAAAGTTCACTCTAACTCCTAGGGTGGGTTTTGGGTCGCAACAGAAGTGGTATCAGAGCTTAGGCTTTAGGTCTCTAGGGTCACTTAGAATCTTATACCACGGCTTGACAAGAGCATATGTCAGGAAACAAGTTAGGAAGAAAGTAAGTCGGAAGAGAGTCTTGATCCAAGTGTAAGACTAAACTTTAGTCTTAGTCTAAAATGGTTGCTTTAACCAAGTACGGGTCCTAGGTACGCTAGAACACTAAAGTATAAGTATAATGTGATGAATACTCTGATGACTTGATGTGATGTATATTAGTATTATACAACTAATACGAATTAAATTATTGTGAAATGACATTGAAGTAAACTGTGGTTTCAAGTTAGACTCATGTGGTGCTATTGTTCTCAGGACTTTAGTCATGAGGCGGGGCACACGGGGTCGTGGACCACACACCAGAGCTTCCTCTTCTTCACGGGATGAGGATGAGCAGCCGGACCTCTCTCAGGTCTTAGGCTCTATTGCTGAGACACTCGCCATACTGGCGGCTCGACAGGCTATACCATCATCGGCGGCACCTACTCCACCGCCCGCAACTCCAGTACATCGTACCGCTGGAGTTGAGGCATTCAGGAGATTGAGGCCTCCATCCTTCCATGGGAGTGTGGACCCTCTTGTTGCGGAAGCATGGATCCTCCAGATGGAGAAGATCTTTGCGGTCCTCCCGCCTACAGAGGAGGATAGAGTAGCATGGGCAGTTTTCATGCTAGAAGGTGAAGCTCACCATTGGTGGTTGTCCGCATTGAGGACGCGAGATTTGACCATGCAGGGTCAACCTTGGACTTGGGAGGAGTTCAAAGATACTTTTTACAAGAAGTATTTTCCGATTTGAGCACGGGAAAAGAAAGAGAGAGAATTCATCAACCTCGAGCAAGGTTTGATGTCGGTGGCTCAATACGAGGCCAAGTTCTCGGAGCTATCACGCTTCGCGACACATATGATTGCCACCGAGGCAATGAAGGCGAGAAGATTTGAGCAAGGGCTCATGGATGTTATTATGGAGAAGGTTTCCGTTTTCAGGCATGCTACCTACCCTGAAGTGGTAGACAAGGCCTTATTGGTCGAGGCCAATTCTGAAGCGGTGTCTAAGAAGAGAGAGTTGGCAAGAGGCCAAGCCAGTAGTTCAGCATCTCCAGAGAGGCGGGCTCGTACCGGCCCTTATCATTATACATGGCCAGCACCACAGATGAGGCCGACTTATGCGCCCCCAGTCCCACACAGGCACCTCGACCTCAGGCTCTTCCGGCCCCACGGCCAGTTGCACCTCAGGTGGCGAGGCAGGCACCACCTTCAGCCCCTCCGGCCTACTCATATGAGGTCTACACTTCATGCGGCAAAAGGCATCCGGCAAGAGATTGCCGAAGAGCATCTGGTGGATGTTATCATTGCGGTCGCCAGGGCCACATGATCAGGGATTGCCCTACCCGGCATTTACCAGGCCAGTCTCAGGGGATTAGGCCACCAGCACGCCCAGCAGGATCATATCAGGCGTCATCTCAGACTACCCGGTCTACACCTCAGTCTCGCCAGGCGAACCAGGGGCGTGTTTTTGCCTTGACAGAGGGTGATGCACTTGCATCTGACGATGTGGTGCAAGGTACGCGTTCGGAGTTATTTTCTTTATTCGTGATTGTTATGTTATGTTTTATTCCTTGTGTACGTACTTGGTATGCTATATATATATATACCTATGCGTATACACTGTTGATGCTTGAATTGACATAACTAGCTAAAATTTCAGGAACCCTACTAGTCAATGAGTGTTTGGCTCGAGTGTTGATTGATACCGGGTCTACTCATTCGTTTGTCTCGCCAAGTTTTTCAGAAGGCTTTTCTGTGGAGCCTACTCAGCTAGAACCGGAGTTAGCCATTTCGACTCCTCTCGGCAAAACAGTACTGGCAGATAAAGTGTATAGAAATAGCGTGGTCCAAGTTGGAAGCCACGAGTTGGCGGTTGATCTCATCGTCCTTGGATTCCAAGACTTTGATGTTATATTGGGAATGGATTGGTTAGCGGCACATCACGGGCATGTAGCCTGCTTTGAGAAAATGGTACTCTTCAAGCCAGTAGAAGGGAAACCATTCCACTTTCGTGGGTTGAGAAGTAGAGATGTTGCTCGTTTTGCGGCGTTGAGCTTAGCTAAACCCGAGGTAAAGGACTCATCGACTATTCCGATTGTGAGTGAATTCCTGGATGTGTTTCCAGAGGAGTTGCCGGGATTGCCTCCAGATAGGGAGATTGAGTTTGTGATCGAGCTTGCACCAGGCACAGCTCCTGTTTTTAGGGCTCCATATAGAATGGCCCCTATTGAACTCAAGGAGTTGAAGACTCAGTTGGAGGAATTGCAAGGCCTTGGTTTCATTCGACCAAGTGTCTCACCTTGGGGTGCCCCGGTGTTGTTTGTTAAGAAGAAAGATGGCTCGATGCGGATGTGTGTCGATTACCGGCAATTGAACAAAGTCACTATAAAGAATAGGTATCCCTTGCCTAGGATTGATGACTTGTTCGATCAGTTGAAGGGAGCGAGATTTTTCTCGAAGATAGACCTTCGATCGGGTTATCACCAGTTGAAGATTAAGGTGGAAGATGTTCCCAAAACTGCTTTCAGGACTCGGTATAGACACTACGAGTTCTTGGTGATGCCTTTTGGACTCACGAACGCGCCGGCAGCCTTTATGGATTTGATGAACTGGGTATTCCGGCCATATCTTGATAGGTGCGTGATTGTATTTGTTGATGACATTCTAGTCTATTCCCAGACACGGGAAGATCACACACGCGACCTATGCCTTGCTTTGGAAATGCTAAGAGAGCACAAGCTATACGCCAAACTTAGCAAGTGTGAGTTTTGGTTGGAAGAGGTGGCATTCCTAGGCCACGTTGTTTCTGCAGAAGGTATCTCGGTAGATCCGAAGAAGATAGAAGCAGTTATGAGTTGGGCGAGGCCCAAAAGTGTCACGGAGATACGCAGCTTTCTTGGGTTGGCAGGCTACTACAGGAGATTCGTAGAGGGTTTTAGGGAATCTGATGTGCCAGTTTTGGTGTATGAGAATACCTCGAGGGTGCCAAGGGTCCAATCACACCCGAGTGGACTGCCCATTCCCAATCAAATGGAGCACTTCAAGCTCAGTTTGATGCCGCACATTAAGGATACTGCGAACACTCTAGTAAGGCGAATATGGCATGCTCATGGTCCAAATGGAGTTACATCTCAACTATTTGTTGGAGAACCATCGAACCCAAAGGGACTCTTTAGTTCAGACCAACTCCCACACTCTTCTGATAAGGGCACTTTTGTTCCAGTCTTCTAATCACCTTAATCCAAGGCCACCTTCGGTTCTCGGCATACAAATTGTGCTCCAGGCAACCTTGTGACACCGTTTATCCATGTCAATACCCCCCATAGGAATCGAGAAAATATACTTTCTATAGTTCTAACTGTGGCTTTACGTAACATGAACACATTACACCAAAATAGTGGAATGCTTCTCAAAACAGCCTTGATAAGTTCTATTCTACCTGCATAGGATAGACTTCTGTGTTTCCATGACACCATACGACTCTGAATCTTCTCAACCAGGGGTGTGCAGTCTCTCTTCGTAAGTCGAGTAGTAACGGGACCCCCAGATATCTCACAGGCAAGTTCCCTTTATTTATACCAAGAGTGCGCTCAATCAGGTGGATATTTATGCTAGTCACATTACTCATAAAAAATTGAGATTTGCTGGCGTTGATATCGAGACCGGAGATTTTGAAGTTGTCAAGAGCTCCTTTTACACTTGTGATAGACCCAATATTGGCTTTAGCAAAGATAAAAATATCATCAGCGAAGCAAAGGTGGGTGATCAGAGGAGTAGTGCACATGAGGTGTGGCTTGAGTAAACCGGCACGGGCTCTGGAATCAAGGTCATGCGATAGAACTTGCATTACAATCATAAAAAGGTATGGAGAGATGGGATCACCTTGTCTTAATCCCCGACCACAGCCAAAGAAACCCTCCCTATTTCCATTAATCATCACAACATATTTCACACCCGTGATCAAAGCCATTATGCGGTAAATAAAGATCCAAGGGAACCCCATTTTAATC